>CM029500.1:13870922-15070922 GCA_017140595.1 Eucalyptus curtisii
AGAAGATCAAATACAAATTTTGAAAATTTTCTTCAACGCAGTTATAACTGAGCCCAAGACTAAAAGAATAAAAAAAAAATCTATTGGAATAAAAGAAATAAGGAAAAAAGTTCCTTCATGGTCATACAAATTAATCAACGATTTGGAACAACAGGAGGGAGAAAACGAAGAAATCGTGGCAGAGGATCATCAGATTCGTTCCAGAAAAACCAAACATGTACTAATTTTTACTGATAACGAGCAAAATACTGATGCTAATAGCAAAAATACTAATAATCTTGATCAAGCTGACGAAGTGACTTTCATACGTTATTCACAACAATCAGATTTTCGTCGAGACATAATAAAAGGCTCTATGCGTGCTCAAAGACGTAAAACAGTTATTTGTGAATTGTTTCAAGCAAATGTGCATTCTCCTCTTTTTTGGACAGAATAGGCAAACCCCTTTTTTCTTTTGATATCTCCGGGATAATAAAATTCATTTTGAAAAAATGGACGTATAAAAAAACAACAGAATTAAGAATTTCGGATTATACCGAGGAAAAGAAAAAAGAAAATGAGAAAAAAAAAGAGGAAGACAAAAGAGAAGAATACAAAAGACAAGAGAAAGCACGAATAGAAATAGCACAAACCTGGGATCGAGTTTTATTTGCTCAAGCAATAAGAGGATTCCTATTAGTAACCCAATCTTTTCTTAGAAAATATATTCTATTCCCTTCAGTGATAATAGGTAAAAATATAGCCCGTATGTTATTATTTCAATTTCCCGAGTGGTCTGAGGACTTAAAAGATTGGAATAGAGAAATGCATGTTAAATGCACCTATAATGGTGTTCAATTATCAGAAACCGAATTTCCAAAAAATTGGTTGACAGACGGTATTCAGATAAAGATCCTATTTCCTTTTTACCTTAAACCTTGGCACAGATCTAAGGTGCCACCCCCCCAGAAAGATCCGCTGAGAAATAAAGAGCAAAAAAACGATTTTTGTTTTTTAACAGTTTGGGGAATGGAAACTGAAGTTCCTTTTGGTTCTCCCAGAAAACAACGTTCATTTTTTGAACCCATTTTTAAAGAACTCAGAAAAAAAATTATCAAATTACAAAAGAATCCTTTTTTAGTTATACAGGTTTTAAAAGAAAGAATAAATCTTTTTTAAACCTTTCAAAAGAAAGAAAAAAATCGGTCATGAAAACCATTCTATTTTTAAAAGGAATAAAAAAAGAACTTTCCAAAAGAAACCCAATTCAATTATTTGGATTAAGAAAAATAGATGAATTGAGTGAAACTAAAAAAGAAAAAAATGGGGTAATCAGCAATGGGATGATTAATGAATCGTCCATTCAAATTCGATTTATGGATTTGACAGATTCTTCATTGACAGAAAAAAATGAAAGACCTGGATGATAGAACCAGCACAATCAGGAATCAAATAGAAAAAATTACAAAAGATAAGAAAAAAGGATTTTTAACTGCGGAAATCAATATAAATATTAGTTCTAATAAAATAAGTTATCCTACTAAACTATTAGCATCAATAAAAAAGATTTGGCAGAAATTAAAGAAATTCAAAAGAATAAATGTTCGATTAATCCGTAAATCATATTCTTTTTTCAAATTTGTAATTGAAAGGATATACATAGATATACTTATCTGTATCATTAATAGTCCGAGGATCACTACACAACTTTTTTTGATAATTCAACAAAAAATGATCGATAAATCCATTTACAATAATGAAACAAATAAAGAAAAAATAGCTAAAACTAATAAAAATACAACTCGTTTTATTAAAAATACAATTCGTTTTATTTGGACTAAAAAAAAATCAATTTCTGATATTAGTAATCAAAATTCAAAGATTTTATTATCCTACTTCTCACAAGCATATGTATTTTACCAATTATATCAAACGCAATTTTGTAATTTGTATAAGTTAAGATATGTCCTTCAATATCACGGAACATCTTTTTTTCTTAAAAATGAAATAAAGGATTATTTTGAAACACAAGGAATTTTTTATCCTGAATTAAAACATAAAAATATTTTGAATTCGGAAATGATTCAATGGAAAAACTGGTTAAGGGTTCATTATCAATATGATTTATCTCCGATTAGATGGTATCGATTAGTACCACACAAATGGCGAAATAGATTCAATCAAACACGTATAGTGCAAAATAAAGATTTAAACAAAAGGCATTCAGATGAAAAAGATCGATTAATATTAACTAATTTCAAAAAATTAAATGATTTTGAATTCAATTCATTATCAAATTCAAAATATAACCTTCAAAAAAGACTATGGATATGAGCTTTTCTCATATAAATCAATTAATTATGAAAATAAGAAGGATTCACATATTTATGTATCACCATTACGTTTAAATAATAAACAAGAGATCTCTTATAATTACAACAAGATATATAAAAAAGGTAAATTAATTAATATGCCAGGAGGTATTATCCCTATTAATTTCGAAGATGATGATATTCTAAATCTAGATAAATTTACAGATAGAAAATATTTGGATTGGAGAATTTTCGATTTTTGTCTTCGAAATAAAGTCAATATTGAGTCCTGGATTGATATCGATACCAATGGTAATAAAAATACTAAGACTGGGTTTAATAATTATCAAATAATTGATAAAATGGATCAAAAAGGTCTTTTTTTTTTCTTAAAATTTCCCAAAATGAAGGAATTATGGCATGCAACAAAAAAAAAGATCTTTTGATTGGATGGCAATGAATGAAGAAATACTAAGTCGTCCCATATCAAATCTAAACCTTTGGTTCTTTCCAGAATTTGTGATCCTTTATAATACATATATTATGAAACCGTGGATCATACCAATCCAACTACTTCTTTTAAATTTTAATGAAAATGTTAGTGAAAATAAAAACATCAATAGAAAGAGCAAAAGGGATCTTTTTCGATTTTCGAATGAAAAAAAATCGATTGAATTAGAGAATCGAAATCAAGAAGAAAAAGAATCCGCAATTCGAGATAATCTTGAATCAGATGCACAAAATCAAGCGAATCTTGGATCACTTTTCTCAAACCAAGAAAAAGATATTGGAGAAGATTATGCAAGCTCCGATATGAAAAAACGTAGAAAGAAAAAAAGAATATAAGAGCAACACGGAAGTAGAGCTTGATTTTTTCCTAAAAAGGTATTTACGTTTTCAATTGAGATGGGATGATTCTTTAAATCAAAGAATGATCAATAATATCAAAATATATTGTCTCCTACTTAGACTAATAAATCCAAGAGAAATTGCTATATCCTCTATTCAAAGGGGAGAAATGAGTTTAGATATTTTGATTATTCAAAAGGATTTAACTCTTACAGAATTAATGAAAAAGGGTATATTAATTATCGAACCAATTCGTTTGTCTATAAAAAATGATGGACAATTGATTATGTATCAAAGTCTAAATATTTCATTGTTTCATAAGAGTAAGCCCAAAATGAATCAAATATACCGAGAAAAAAGCTATGTTGCTAAGATTAATTTGGATAAATCCATTGCAAGACATCAAAAAATGGCTGAAAATAGATACAAAAATGATTATGATTTGTTGTTTGTTCCCGAAAAGGTTTTATCCACTAAAAGACGTAGAGAATTAAGAATTCTAATTTGTTTCAATTCGAGGAATAGAAATGGTATTCATAAAAATCCAGTATTTTGCAACAACGTAAAAAACTGGGGTGAATTTTTGGATAAAAGAAAACATTTTGATAAAAAGAAACTAATGAAATTAAAGTTCTTTCTTTGGCCTAATTATCGATTAGAAGATTTCTCTTGTATGAATCGATATTGGTTTGATACCAATAATGGAGGCCGCTTCACTATGATAAGGATACATATGTATCCACGATTGCAAATTTGTTAATTATGCGTTTTTCATATATATTCTGTACCATATATGTATGGTATATGAAAAAAGGAGTTGCACCTATGTATTGTCTTACCTTCCAGTCTGATACATGAATACTAATTCAATGCATTTATCAATATCCAATAGATCTATAAATGATTAACGGAATCTTCTTATTTTTTCTTTTTTTATTTATTATTAGATTTCGATCCAAAATCTTTTCTCTTTTCTAAATGTAGAAATATATCACCCTTTCGTATTCCTATACGAATAAAAGAGAAAAGAAAATTGGATTGATTCATTTTATTTGACATTTTATTTGATAAAATTAAGAGTTCATAAAGAAATTAAGATTATTGTGTATACCAAATTAAAATGACTAGCATTATTCTTACTGATCAGTAAAATCCATTAAAAAAAAAGAGGATAGAAAATCCGTTTTATGGTAAAAAATTCATTCATCTCAGTTATTTCACAAGAAGAAAAAGAAGAAAACAGGGGGTCCATTGAATTTCAAGTATTTCGTTTCACCAATAAGATACGAAGACTGACTTCACATTTGGAATTGCACCGAAAAGATTATTTATCTCAGAGAGGTTTACGTAAAATCCTGGGAAAACGCCAACGACTGCTGTCTTATTTGTCAAAGAAAAATAGAATACGTTATAAAGAATTAATTAGTCAGCTGGATATTCGGGAGTCAAAAACTCGTTAAGTGAAAAAGGAATTGGAATGATTTTATTTTTTTATTCGATCTTGAATTTTAATGAACTTCTTTTCATTTTCAGCAATTCATGAAAGAATGAATCGAGGAAGAACCTATGAATGTAACAACTACAAGAAAAGACCTCATGATAGTCAATATGGGACCTCACCACCCATCAATGCATGGTGTTCTTCGGCTCATCCTTACTCTAGATGGTGAAGATGTTATTGATTGTGAACCAATATTAGGTTATTTACACAGAGGAATGGAAAAAATTGCGGAAAATCGAACAGTTATACAATATCTACCTTATGTAACACGTTGGGATTATTTAGCTACTATGTTCACAGAAGCAATAACCGTAAATGGACCAGAACAGTTGGGAAATATTCAAGTCCCTAAAAGAGCCAGTTATATCCGAGTAATTATGTTAGAGTTGAGTCGTATAGCTTCTCATCTGTTATGGCTTGGCCCCTTTATGGCAGATATTGGTGCACAGACTCCTTTTTTCTATATTTTCAGAGAAAGAGAATTAGTATATGATCTATTCGAAGCTGCCACCGGTATGAGAATGATGCATAATTATTTTCGTATCGGAGGAGTAGCGGCCGATCTACCTTATGGATGGATAGATAAATGTTTGGATTTCTGTGATTATTTTTTAACAGCGGTTTCTGAATATCAAAAACTTATTACGCGAAATCCGATTTTTTTAGAACGAGTTGAAGGAGTAGGCATTATTGGTCCAGAAGAAGCAATAAATTGGGGTTTATCGGGACCAATGCTACGAGCTTCCGGAATCCAATGGGATCTTCGTAAAGTTGATCATTATGAATGTTACGACGAATTGGATTGGGAAATCCATTGGCAAAAAGAAGGAGATTCATTAGCTCGCTATTTAGTCCGAATCGGTGAAATGAGGGAATCTATCAAAATTATTCAACAAGCTCTGGAAGGAATTCCAGGGGGCCCTATGAGAATTTAGAAACCCGGTGCTTTGCTAGAGAAAGGGATCCGGAATGGAATGATTTTGAATATCGATTCATTAGTAAAAAACCTTCTCCTACTTTTGAATTGCCGAAGCAAGAACTTTATGTAAGAGTTGAAGCCCCAAAGGGAGAATTGGGAATTTTTTTAATAGGAGATCGGAGTGGTTTTCCTTGGAGGTGGAAAATTCGTCCACCTGGTTTTATCAATTTGCAAATTCTTCCTCAGTTAGTTAAAAGAATGAAATTGGCCGATATTATGACAATACTAGGTAGCATAGATATCATTATGGGAGAAGTTGATCGTTAAAATGATAATTGATACAACAGAAGTACAAGATCTAAATTCTTTTTCTAGATTGGAATCTTTAAAAGAAGTCTATGGAATCATAGGGATGTTTTTACCTATTTTGACTCTTGTATTGGGAATCACAATAGGTGTACTCGTAATTGTGTGGTTAGAAAGAGAAATATCCGCAGGAATACAACAACGTATTGGTCCCGAATACGCCGGTCCTTTGGGAATTCTTCAAGCTTTAGCAGATGGGACAAAACTTATTTTCAAAGAGAATCTTTTTCCATCTCGAGGAGATACTCGTTTATTCAGTATAGGACCATCCATAGCAGTTATATCCATTTTACTAAGTTATTCAGTAATTCCTTTTAGTTATCACCTTGTTTTATCTGATCTCAATATCGGTGTTTTTTTATGGATTGCCATTTCCAGTATTGCTCCCATTGGACTTCTTATGTCAGGATATGGATCAAATAATAAATATTCTTTTTTAGGTGGTCTACGAGCCGCTGCTCAATCGATTAGTTATGAAATACCATTAACTCTTTGTGTGTTATCAATATCTCTACGTGCGATTCGTTAAAACAGAAACTTTTTTTTTTTTCGAAAAGAAATTGAATAGATATCCCCTTTTTTTATTCATCATTCAGTTTGATGACCTAAATCAGATAGTTGTATGAGTGAAAGAAAACAGCTTAGAAATTAGCAGTAAAAAAATGGAGTCTCATTTCCTACGTACAAGAAAAAAAAAGTAAATATAAGCAAGACTTTTACCCCAAGATTGGTTGATTAGTCATCCTGGCTTGAAGCGGGCTCAACTCAAAAGATCAACCGTATAGAGTTTTCACTATGGTTTCTATGTATTACCATAACGGGTGATTGAACAAAAATCAGTGGATGGTTAGGAACACCAAAATACATAAAGGATTAGTAATGGAGATTTTTTATGTAAATTATCCAAAAAGAATTCTTACAAAAGAATTTTTACATAAGATAAAAAGAATAATAATTGGGACTTTAAGTTAGTAGAAATGATCAAGTAGTACTACCCACAATTCCGATTCAGAGTATGCTCCTATCCACAGATTCAAAAATGACTATCAGGAACGAAATAATCCTTTTTTTGAAACCCCCCTTTTTCAGAAAGAAGAATAGGAACGAAAAAAAAAAGATCTTTTTCTTCTTTCCTATATTCATAGGGATAACGTGGTATTTTTCAGGAACTAATGTATAATTTTTTTTTCGTAATCAAAAAGAATGGGTTGAAATATCTATTAATATCTCTAGAAAGAGTATTTTATTGAAGGATTAAGTTATTACTCAACAAAGAAAAATTCAAATTATTAAAGGATGAGATCAATTCAGAAGTGCTTTTTGAGTTATTATAGCAGACAGAATTCCATTGGTCTAATTCAGGACCTTCCGATAGGTTTTGACTCTATCTATATAGAATATATATTTCATTTCCAATCGATATCGATATATAGTATTATACTACAAACATATCAATATAAATACTATCAATTCGGTCCTTAGATTTATTGATGGCCCTCGAGGAGCCGTATGAGGTGAAAATCTCACGTACGGTTCTGAAATAGCGATGGGAACAGTGATGTTATCATCGACTATGATTATCTAACAGTTCAAGTACAGTTGATATAGTTGAGGCCCAGTCCAAATATGGTTTTTGGGGATGGAATTTGTGGCGTCAACCTATAGGGTTTTTCATTTTTCTAATTTCTTCCCTAGCAGAATGTGAGAGATTACCTTTCGATTTACCAGAAGCAGAGGAAGAATTAGTAGCAGGTTATCAAACCGAATATTCGGGTATCAAATTTGGGTTATTTTATGTTGCTTCCTATCTAAATCTATTAGTATCTTCGTTATTTGTAACAGTTCTTTACTTAGGGGTTGGAATATCTCTATTCCTTACATATTCGTTCCTGAGCTATTTGAAATAAATAAAGTAGGTAGAGTCTTTGGAACGACAATTGGTATTTTTATTACATTAGCTAAAACTTATTTGTTCTTGTTTATTTCTATCACAACAAGATGGACTTTACCTAGACTAAGAATAGACCAATTATTAAATCTTGGATGGAAATTTCTTTTACCCATTTCTCTCGGTAATCTATTATTAACAACTTCTTTCCAACTCCTTTCATTGTAAAGGAAAGAAAAAGGACTAGGATATTCTCGATTTACGGCTTCTCTCAAATATCAAACAAGAGAAAGAAACAAACATAAAATTATTCATAGATCTTTACGATATGTTCCCTATGGTAACTGGGTTCATGAATTACGGTCAACAAACAGTACGAGCTGCAAGGTACATTGGTCAAGGGTTCATGATTACCTTATCTCACGCAAATCGGTTACCTGTAACTATTCAATATCCTTATGAAAAATTAATTACATCTGAGCGTTTCCGCGGCCGAATCCATTTTGAATTTGATAAATGCATTGCTTGTGAAGTATGTGTTCGTGTATGTCCTATAGATCTACCTGTTGTTGATTGGAAATTGGAAACTGGTATACGAAAGAAACGCTTGCTTAATTACAGTATTGATTTCGGAATTTGTATTTTTTGTGGTAACTGTGTTGAGTATTGTCCAACAAATTGTTTATCAATGACTGAAGAATATGAACTTTCTACTTATGATCGTCACGAATTGAATTATAATCAAATCGCATTGGGTCGTTTACCAATGTCAGTAATTAACGATTATACAATTCGAACAATTTCGAATTCGCCTCAAATAATAAAAAAATAAAAAAATGTGAAAACCCTTTGATTTTTGATTAAAGAGGAATCTCCACCAATTAGTAGGGTTCAATTTGATCTAATCTACAGGAATGAGTTCTTTATTTTTTTTGTTGGTCAATAACTAGAAATTCCAATTAACTGTTGATTAGTTGGTAAAAAGTACGATTAAAGTTAGATTGAAAATCGAATCTAATAATATAATTTCAGTTTTGAGCTAAATTACCCTTTTTTCAGTTTTTGGGTTTTGGGTAAAGAGAAAACCATATTATATTGGTCCACTAATTGGACCTAGACCCATTTTTAATCCATTCGATTTGAATTAAATGCAATTAGGAGCATATCCTAAAAAATTCCTTGTCGAGTCAATAAAATCATGAAAAACATTTCAATTTATTTCTCTTTTACATATAATAATGGATTTGCCTGGACCAATACATGATTTTCTTTTAGTTTTTCTGGGATCAGGTCTTATATTAGGAAGTCTAGGAGTGGTATTACTTACCAATCCAATTTATTCTGCCTTTTCCTTGGGATTGGTTCTTGTTTGTATATCCTTATTTTATATTCTATCAAACTCCCATTTTGTAGCGGCTGCGCAGCTCCTTATTTATGTAGGAGCTATAAACGTTTTAATTCTATTTGCTGTGATGTTCATGAATGGTTCAGAATATTACAAAGATTTGAATCTTTGGACTGTTGGAGATGGGATTACTTCGTTGGTTTGTACAAGTATTTTGGTTTCACTAATGACTACTATTTTAGATACGTCTTGGTACGGGATTATCTGGACGACAAAGTCAAACCAGATTATCGAGCAAGATTTGATAGGTAATAGTCAACAAATTGGAATTCATTTATCAACAGATTTTTTCTTCCATTTGAACTCATTTCCATAATTCTTTTAGTTGCTTTGATAGGTGCAATTGCTGTTGCTCGTCAATGATAAATCTTTATAACTATTACTAGCAATCAAAATTCAACTTTGTTTTCTGTTATCAAATCCATTTATCTTCCAAAATATTTGAAAACTGTTCATGTATAAAATATAAATTATTTCTTTTGATCCATTACCAAATATCAATCTATTCCTTTGTTTTGTACTTGTTATATTATAGTCAATTGAATACGTTGAATTCTTGTTCATATTGAAATGAATCCAAATTAATAAGGAGCTGGTCAATGATACTCGAACATGTACTTGTTTTGAGTGCCTATTTATTTTCTATTGGTATCTATGGATTGATCACGAGTCGAAATATGGTTAGGGCCCTTATGTGTCTTGAACTTATCCTCAATGCGGTTAATATAAATTTTGTAACATTTTCCGATTTTTTTGATAGTCGACAATTAAAAGGAGATATTTTCTCCATTTTTGTTATAGCTATTGCAGCCGCCGAAGCAGCTATTGGGTTAGCTATTGTTTCGTCAATTTATCGTAACAGAAAATCAACTCGTATCAATCAATCGAATTTGTTGAATAAATGAATAAATAAGTAGTATTAATTAATTATATATTATTAATTATAGAAATTCGAATATTCATCAATTCAAATTAGTATGTATAATACGTAGGTTTGAGAAAAACGTAAAAAATCAAAGTATCTTGGGCCAATCTCATGACTCGATCCGGAATTCGATTGATTCGAAAAATTATGGTAAAATCCATTGATTCATCTAGTGTCTAAATATATGATCCATTTACAAGTTTACTAGATCGAAAATTGATGACATTCAAAAACTTATAGATCCGATGTCACATTCAGTAAAGATTTATGATACATGTATAGGATGTACTCAATGTGTGCGAGCCTGCCCAACGGATGTATTAGAAATGATACCGTGGGATGGATGTAAAGCTAAGCAAATTGCTTCTGCTCCAAGAACAGAGGACTGTGTCGGTTGTAAGAGATGTGAATCCGCCTGTCCAACGGATTTTTTGAGCGTTCGAGTTTATTTATGGCATGAAACAACTCGAAGCATGGGTCTAGCGTATTAATACGTTCCAGAAAAAACCACGTAAATACATTTTGAATACAATTGATTTTTTTTTACCGACAAAAACCCGTGCTCGAAAATAGATAATATATTATTCTTTTTTCTTTATTGAGTACGGGTTTTTTTGTCCAAGTGTATCTTGTCTTTATCACGAATTATTTTCCTTGGTTAACAATAATTGTACTTTTGCCGATATTCGCAGGTTCTTTAATTTTCTTTCTACCTCATAGAGGAAATAAGGTAATAAGGTGGTATACTATATGCATATGCACTTTAGAGCTCCTTTTAACTACCTATACATTCTGTTATCATTTCCAATTGAACGATCCATTAACCCAATTAACAGAGGATTATAAATGGATTCATTTTTTTGATTTTTACTGGAGATTGGGAATAGATGGACTTTCTATAGGACCTATTTTACTGACGGGATTTATCACCACTTTAGCTACTTTAGCGGCTCGGCCAGTTACTCGAGATTCCCGATTATTCCATTTCCTGATGTTAGCAATGTACAGCGGTCAAATAGGATCATTTTCTTCTCGAGACCTTTTACTTTTTTCATCATGTGGGAGTTAGAATTAATTCCCGTTTATCTACTTCTAGCGATGTGGGGGAAAGAAACGTCTGTATTCCGCTACAAAATTTATTTTGTACACTGCGGGAGGTTCCATTTTTCTATTAATAGGGGTTCTGGGTATTGGTTTATATGGTTCCAACGAACCAACATTAAATTTGGAAACATTAGCTAATCAATCGTATCCGGTGGCACTGGAAATAATACTCTATATTGGATTTCTTATTGCTTTTTCTGTTAAATTACCGATTATACCCTTACATACATGGTTACCAGACACCCATGGAGAGGCACATTATAGTACTTGTATGCTTCTAGCCGGAATTTTATTAAAAATGGGAGCATATGGGTTGGTTCGGATCAATATGGAATTATTACCTCATGCTCATTCTATATTTTCTCCTGGTTGATTATAGTAGGCGCAATCCAAATAATCTATGCAGCTTTAACATCTCCTGGTCAACGTAATTTAAAAAAAAGAATAGCCTATTCCTCTGTATCTCATATGGGTTTCATAATTATTGGAATTGGCTCGATAACTGATACGGGACTCAATGGAGCCATTTTACAAATAATCTCTCATGGATTTATCGGCGCTGCTCTTTTTTTTTCTTGGCAGGAACGAGTTATGATCGAATACGTCTTGTTTATCTCGACGAAATGGGTGGAATGGCTATCCACCTTCCAAAAATATTCACGATGTTTAGTATCTTATCAATGGCTTCCCTTGCATTACCAGGTATGAGTGGTTTTCTTGCAGAATTGATAGTCTTTTTTGGAATAATTACCAGCCAACAATATCTTTTAATGCCAAAAATACTAATTACTTTTGTAATGGCAATTGGAATGATATTAACTCCTATTTATTTATTATCTATGTTACGCCAAATGTTCTATGGATACAAGTTATTTAATGTTCCAAACTCTTATTTTTTTGATTTTGGGCCGCGAAAGTTATTTGTTTCCATCTCTATTCTTCTACCAATAATAGCTATTGGTATTTATCCAGATTTCGTTCTTTCACTATCTGTTGACAAAGTCGAAGCTATTATATCTAATTATTTTTATGAATAGTTTTCATCAATAAAAGAAAAAATAAAAAAGTAATCCTATTATTATTTTTAATATTGTTCGTTGTACAATGAAAAAAAAAAAAGTCTTTTTTCTCTTAAGAAAGTTAAGTAAAAAATTGGAATTGTAAACAGATATTTTTGGTCTTTATGAGAACCTTTTGAATCAAGTATTGCAGTGATTCAAATGGTTCTCGACAGCCTACACGAAGTAGGAAGTTTTCTTATCTTCTATTCTTACTTATTTTTCTATTCTATTTCTATAGAGGCTTGGCTTGTTCTATGTTTGTATTTGTCGGGATTTTTTTGAATTTAAATTTAATTAGATCTTAATGTAAATTAAATGAACCATAACTATGTAATCCTATTCCTAATAAATTAACCCCAAAATAGCATATCCAAATTATAAGAAAGCCTATAGAAGCCACAATTGCGCAATTTAAACTTTCCCAATTTTTATTTGTTCGAGTATGTAAATAAATCGCAAATAGGGTCCAAGTAATAAATGCCCAAGTTTCCTTTGGGTCCCAATTCCAATATGACCCCCATGCACTCATTAATATACTGCTCCGAAAGAATACCTATGGTTAAAAGATAAACCCTAGACTAATAATACGATAACTCCACTGATCTAGTTGTTGAATCAGTTGAGCCCTGTAATAATTTCGAGAAGAACAAAAAGAAGTGGTTAGTAAAACATTGCTTATTTCATTCATGTATTGGATCTCGACAAAGGAAAATGACTCATTTAAAAAATTGTTTTTTTTACTAAAAACCCTTATGCCTTTTCGCAATGTAATGACTAAGAGAGCTACTGATAATAATGATCCACATAAAAGAGCTGCGTAGCCCAATATCATCATACTTACATGCATCATTAACCATTGGGATTGGAGAGCAGGTACTACTATTTCGGATTGATGCATTTCAGTTAAAAGACCCGAAGTAGCAAAGCCTTGGGTAAAAATAGTACTTGGCGCGGTTATTGTGCTTAAATAATTTGTATGTTTTTAAAATACGGAACCATATGAATAACGGAGAAACTCCATGAAAGAAAAATTAATGATTCATATAAATCACTTAACGGGAAATGTCCCGAATAAATCCAACGAGTGACTAATAATCCTGTTATACAGAAAAAAAAGTAGCTATCATGCCTTTTTCTGACGAATCATATAGTCCTACGATTTCATCGACCGATAAGCTTATCAAAAAATAGTAATTACTATTGAAATGATCGAAAAGGATATATGAGTTAATATATGTTCTAAGGTGGAAAATAGCATAATTTTTTATTAAAATGAAAAAGTGGGGTAAACCAATTCTACGGAATTGAGATTAGGAATTGAATTTATTATAGGACTTATTCCATTTGTTTTAGAAGATGCCATGCCGCCACTCGGACTCGAACCGAGATGCTCTAGCACTGCTTCCTAAGAGCAGCGTGTCTACCGATTTCACCATAGCGGCGTACTCGAAATAATAATAATCTATTATTATTTAATCGTCGAGATTGAAGGAGTCAATTCCATATTTTTTTCATTTTTCATTCAAAGTGATGAGAAAAAACTCGTTTCGTTTCAATATGGATTGAAGCGTTCCCCATAAAAAAATCTTTATTATCATTTCATTTTTTTTTTTAATTTCTCATTTATCTGATTTTAAAAATCGAAGATGCACTTTTTTTATCAATGAACAAAAAAAGTCTTTTTATGGATCCCAGTCCAGTGTGACATTCAAAATTATTTTATTTAACTATTTTAGAGCTTTATATTAACCCTTTAGGCCTTAGGTTGGTTTTTTCGTCATGTAAAGAAGTTTCTTTAGGATTTCGAAAACGAATTCGATATTGGCCTGAACTGAACATTTTGTCTAAGAAAAAACTTTTTGTAATTTTTTATTTTTATGATGATATGACAGATAATTGTACCGATGAGGAAAAATAAGAATCCCCACCGGATAAAACATATTCAAAAAAAAAAGGTGAAACCTTGTATCTTTTTTTTTTTTTAAAAAAAAAGTACCATTTTCAGATTAAGATTAGTTAATCGAGTGTTTGACTATTTAATTTTCGTACAAAAAAACTTTTTGAATTCCCGGTAGAAAGAGACTTCGCTAAGGAAAAAGCTTTCAACGCTGCCCGATATACCTTCTTTTTCCAAATGTTTTTACGAATACGTTTTTTTGATATAGAAGTACTTTTTTTTGGAACTGCCATTAAAAAATTTGAAAAAAAAAGTTTTTCATTTCTCTAGTTGAATGTGAAAGACATCTATTGGTCAAACAATTCCATTTTTTCTTTTTTTTTTATCTCTGTCTATTTTCGTCGTGCTATATTTATACATGTAACAAAATACACCGAAAAGTTCAAAAAAGAACCAATCCTTACCTAACAAATTCCAAATTACTGAAATTACTTTAGTTTTTTATTAGTTGGTCAAACTCAAAAGAAAAAGAAAAGAACGAGTACACATTTTTATTTTAAAATTTGAATTAAACTAGTAGTTAATCAAAGAATACATTATTTTCTAAAAGTTATCTTAGTAATTTCGTCTTTTCTTTTAATTATATTTCTTATCCCTGGTATTGAAAGAAAAGTGTGAGATATTCTAGCGTTTTCTACAAAGAAAAAAAGATCTTTTATTCGAATGGAGTAGAATCAGTTCTATCATGAATTAGTTAATGATTATGAATAAACGAACTAATAAAAAAAACGAGTTCTTTTTTTTATTGCGCCCGTTTTGGTATGGACCATCCTATTTTTCTATCAAAATAAAGTAATGTATTAACTTATTAACTACTCGATTTTGGTGTAATTATTTGCTCTATGCATATAAATTATCGTAATACGTAATAATAATTGCATTTTTTTCTTCATTTTCATAAAGATTTTACTTAATATTCAATATTAATAAAATGAATTATTGTCTTATTTCATTTTAAATATAAATAGTAACTTGATCATATTCATATCATTTGACCAATTCTAACTTCTTGATTTGAATATTTGAAATATTGGTTAAAGAAGAAAGATTCAGAATAATTAGGAATAGAAAATTCTATTTAAGTATTCCATATCTTGATTTTTTATTGAACCTATAAAAAGATATAAGAGCCGGTGAATTAGAAAGAATTAATTAAAAAGAAAAAGGTTTTTTTTATGGAATATACATATCAATATTCATGGATTATCCCCTTCATTCCACTTCCAGTTCCTATGTTAATAGGAGTGGGACTTCTACTTTTTCCAACGGCAACAAAAAATCTTCGCCGTATTTGGGCTTTTCCTAGTATTTTCTTGTTAAGTATAGTTATGATACTTTCGGTCTATCTATCTATTCAGCAAATAAATAGAAGTTTTATCTATCAATATGTATGGTCTTGGACCATTAATAATGATTTTTCTTTAGAGTTCGGTCACTTAATAGATCCACTTACTTCTATTATGTTAATATTAATTACTACTGTTGGAATTTTGGTTCTTTTTTATAGTGACAATTATATGTCTCATGATCAAGGATATTTGAGATTTTTTGCTTATATGAGTTTTTTCAATACTTCCATGTTGGGATTAGTTACTAGTTCGAATTTGATACAAATTTATATTTTTTGGGAATTAGTTGGAATGTGTTCTTATCTATTAATAGGTTTTTGGTTTACACGACCTAGTGCGGCGACTGCTTGTCAAAAAGCGTTTGTAACGAATCGTGTAGGCGATTTTGGTTTATTATTAGGAATTTTAGGTCTTTATTGGATAACCGGTAGTTTTGAATTTCGGGATTTGTTCCAAATATTGAATAACTTGATTTATAATAATGAGGTTCCTTTTTTATTTCTTACTTTGTGTGCCTTTCTTTTATTTGCAGGTGCAGTTGCGAAATCGGCACAATTCCCCCTTCATGTATGGTTACCTGATGCCATGGAAGGTCCTACTCCCATTTCGGCTCTTATACATGCCGCTACTATGGTAGCAGCGGGCATTTTTCTTGTAGCTCGACTTCTTCCTCTTTTTATAATCATACCTTACATAATGAATTTCATATCTTTAATAGGTATAATAACAGTATTATTAGGAGCTACTTTAGCTCTTGCTCAAAAAGATATGAAAAGGGGTTTAGCTTATTCTACAATGTCTCAATTGGGTTATATGATGTTAGCTCTAGGTATGGGGTCTTATCGAGCCGCTTTATTTCATTTGATTACTCATGCTTATTCAAAAGCATTGTTGTTTTTAGGATCCGGATCCATTATTCATTCAATGGAAGCTATTGTTGGATATTCTCCAGATAAAAGTCAGAATATGGTTCTTATGGGAGGTTTAAAAAAGCATGTACCAATTACAAAAACCGCTTTTTTAGTGGGTACACTTTCTCTTTGCGGTATTCCTCCCTTGCTTGTTTTTGGTCCAAAGATGAAATTCTTAATGATAGTTGGTTGTATTCACCTATTTTCGCAATAATAGCTTGTTCCACAGCAGGATTAACCGCATTTTATATGTTTCGAATCTATTTACTTACTTTTGAGGGACATTTCAATGTTCATTTTCAAAATTACAATGGTCAAAAAAAGTAGTTCCTGCTATTCAATATCTCTATGGGGAAAAGAAGTGCCAAAAACGATTAAAAATCATTTTTGTTTATTAAGTTTATTGACAATGAATAATAATGAAAGGGCTTCTTTTTTTCGAATAAGACATATCAAATTGATGGTAATGGAAAAAACAGGATACGTCCTTTTATTACTATTACTCATTTTGTCACTAAAAAGACTTTCTCTTATCCTCATGAATCGGACAATACCATGTTGTTTTCTATGGTTATATTAGTGCTATTTACTTTGTTTGTTGGGGTCGTAGGAATTCCCTTTGCTTTTAATCAAGAAGAAATTCATTTGGATATATTATCTAAATTGTTAAATCCGTCTATAAACCTTTTACATCCGAATTCAAATAATTCGGTGGATTGGTATGAATTTGTGACAAATGCAAGTTTTTCTGTCAGTATAGCTTTTTCGGAATATTTATAGCGTCTTTTTTATATAAGCCTATTTATTCATCTTTACAAAATTTGAACTTACTAAAATTCGTTTTCTAAAAGAGGTCCTAATCGAATTTTAGGGGACAGAATAAGAAATGGGATATATGATTGGTCATATAATCGTGGTTACATAGATGCTTTTTATACAATATCCTTAACTCAGGGTATAAGAGGACTAGCTGAACTAATTCATTTTTTGGATAGACGAGTAATTGATGGAATTACGAATGGTTTCGGTGTTACAAGTTTCTTTTTCGGAGAAGGTATCAAATATGTAGGGGCGGTCGCATCTCTTCTTATCTTATTGTATTTATTGTTTGTATTCATTTTTTATTAATTTATTCCTTTTTGTATTTTTTAATTTGAATTTTTTATAAGTTCTATTTTTTTCAACAAAAAAAAAATGAAATTCTTATTCGATTTAATAGTTGGAATAATTAATTTCTTATTTCATTTTTTCAAACCATAAAAAAAATGGATCTTCTTTAAATATTTCTAACTTCGAATTCTCTTTATTTTTATTCCTATCCATATAAGAAGTTTTATAAACTTGGCTATCTTTATAGAATGTCTCTTGAAAGTTGAATTCATCCTTGTTTTCCTTTTCATTCACTCGGATCTCTTCCCTTTCATCGATTTTGTCCGGATCCTCCTTTTCTTCCGAAAAAGAGAAGGATCTTCTTCGGTGGATCCCTCTTGTTCCTGTTTAGTCCCCTTCGTTTCGAAAGTTGTTTCTATTTCTACATCTGTTTCTTCCTGGTAATAAATAAGAGAATACTAAAGATTCGAGCCATAGAATTTCTCAATTCTGACACAAGGTACTTATTCGATCGAATGTACTTATTCGATCGAATAGAATTATTTTGCTGTATCCAGACTAATACCAATTCAACCCATTTCATGAAAAAAATGTGACCAATTAACCAACCAACAAAACTACTTGTTACAAATAACATCTTGTTGTTGCATCGAAACATATAAATGTTGACTAATCTGGCTAACATTGAACTTGGTAAAATGAAATGGTTGAATAATTGAAAAATGAGATTATTCAGGAATACAATTTATTATGTTCATGCATAAGGATACTGGATTCCCTAGTAGAAAAGATTTCAAAATCATCCCAAACCTCCCTTTTTTTCTTTTCTATTTCGATTTCTTTTCTGGATTATTATATGATGATTTTTTTAACTTTTTCCATATATAGAAATGAAAGATATAGACTAGAAACGACATCTCTTATGTCAATGGACACCAAGGGATATTAAATGAATGGAATTGTGATATGGATGGAATATAATGAGAATAGAGCCACTTTGAGGTTCCTATGAAATGAGGCATGTAACGAAGCCACTACGAGAAGAAGTTCCGGGAGTTACGAAGGAAACTTCGAGCTCATATTGGTTATGAGCTGAGAACGGGAATTAGCGAGGAACTCTATGAGATCAGATCTCCCGTTGTTCCTCAATAGCTCAGTGGTAGAGCGGTCGGCTGTTAACTGACTGGTCGTAGGTTCGAATCCTACTTGGGGAAGTTGGATTCATTTGGAATTAAAGTCATTTAGAATTAAAGAATTCATAATGAAAGGGTTCGTTGACCGTTAAGAGTAGGTAACCCGTTCGTTCCCTGTGTCTTTGTTTCTATTGCATTCTATCTCATCGTATCACATTCTGTTCTTCGATATTTGAGAATCACCGTCAATATCTCGGTGTAGGTCCGGGATAACCATAAAAAGAAAAAAGGAAGGCCATTTAATTTCGACAAAAGACCCACACCCAAGTTCCGCTAGCCTTGGGTCCGCTATCCCGATCATGATTTTCCTACTCCCATAGGAAAGGTCCTTCCCTTTTGGGCCGATTGTCAACGAATCATAAACCTGTTTTCCAAGTCGCTATCTTGTTTTTCAAATTTGTCTCTTTTCCCCGCTAAGCCGTGTCAGTTTCCAGCTTCTTGTCCTTCTCTCGATGAATACAGGACACTGCTCTGCCTTTGAAATTGAGAAACAAGAGCTGAACGCAGCAACCTCATCGAACTCCGTTCCACCCTCCAATTTCCAATACCCGCCAACAATACACTTTCCACATTTAAGAGACCCGAATGCGTGCCGAATCTGCGGTCCCTCGAAGCTGGCTGTCCTCAAATTCAATTTACAAGGGTGCCCGTAACATCACTTTACTAGTCACAATCCCAATTTCATCTCCCATTCTATTTTCTTCAGAATTTCTCTGCCGAGCAAGAAAAGAAATTGCTGGCACAAAAGTGGAACATGAAGAAATATTGTGCATTGCCTTTCCTAACATGCTCGAAGGGAATTTGAGACAAAATCAATTAAAATCATGGTTCTAGCCACAAAAGATTGTAAAGCTAGCATGAATTAGAAGCGTAGCCAGTTAAGATACTCGTGAGCAACTCAACCTCATTTAGTCATACTCAAAATCGGTTGCATTCCTTTTTAGTGGCTCAAATATTTAATCAAGTTGCGCATGAGTTAAAGATTACGAGACTGAATAATTCCTAACCCAATCGATGAGTGTAATTTTTACATATATCATATTATGTATCACTTTCATCATACTATTAGAACTCAAGTTCGAGCTCGACCTCAAGTCAAAGCTATAGTTGAGTTTGAACAAAGAAATAATTAGTTAGTTGAATTAAGTCAAGTTGAACTCAAGCATATTAAACTTTAACTAAGTCATGTCTAAGTTCGAGAAGTCAAGATCGATTAAGGTTGAATCGGGATATCGGGTCTTATGTTTAAGTCAAGTCAACTTCGAAAGCATTAAACATTATCAACTTGGCTCAATTTGATTACAACTCTAACATAAATGGTAACTCGACTCAATTCAATTACGATTCTTACAAAAATAGTGTAATTAATGCAAATTGGTAAATTTCAAGGCATGGTAAAACTAAAGGCTAAATCAAATAATAGACATGGAATTGCAACCAAATGTTCATAGTTAAGCACTTGAGCAAGTGGTAAATTATGACTTCTTGCACGTAAATGTTATGTCGAGATGTTTTAATTTGTCGTTTGTTGTTGGTTCTATTAAGTGTGAGCACTAGAACCGGCGAATTGGATCGAATTAGCTGGTTTTAGGCAACTCTTGGTTGCTAAACTTTGAACTAGTGATTGTCGGTCCCGATTTCCAATTATCGGGACCTCATCGATACCTTTTATTAATAGCAATTTAATGATACTTGAACATATTTGATCACACCTTTAGTGTCTTTCACTGAGATTTTCATTGATCAATGTTTCAAAGCACTAAAAAAATAAAGAGTTTTGATTATGTAACAGTAACAATCATGTAGGGAATAGGAAAAAGAAAAATATATATATCGTCGACGGTTCTATGATCAACTGGGGTTGGTTTGCGATTCCACAAACTAGGATCCAACCTTTCTAGTGTTGGTTCCGGGATGGAAACTGACCCACTTTAACATCGATTTCCTTTAGATTTTATGGGCTGAACTTTTTATCCTTTTTTATTTGGGGTGCCCGAGCGTGGCCCTGACTTAGGCCTAAACTGGAGACCCATCTAACACAAGTCCGCCAGATAGTAACCTCTAACGCAATGTCTGTCCCAACATTTTGATTAGGAGTTGTATGGTGAGGGATATTGGCAAATACACGTAATTACTGTTGTGGACATATCCGGTATTGTGTGTGATGTCATTCATGTAAAATATTCTATTTCTCATATATAATAATATCTAATCCGATGCAACGTATTTGTCGACGTTATTTAGTAATATGAGTGAATTAGTAGTAAGAGGAAAAAGGACAACTACTCATACAAGAAGTTCAGATAAACCTGCTAAGTATTTTGCACATTAAAATTTGCGAAAGTTTTTCACTTGGTCGATCCCTTACAATGAGACAGCGACGGAGCGAGATGGACCATAAGCAACTATTAACAGCTAATTCGTAACGGAATACTTCTTTTTCATAATTTGAATAGCTTAGTACTAAATAAAAAAATTGGAGTCTTATTAATGAGCGCCATCTAGACACTTATCGATCATGCCTAATTTCCAGAAATTTTCTAATTTTCAATGCATAAATTACACGTAAGCGAAAGACGGTGTGTTAAATTGTCAACGAAGTTCATTAGAAAAAATAAAGATAAGGTTTTCCGTCCAAGTGCCTTGAGTTTGGGCACTCATCCTATGCCGGGCCAATCTTTATGCTGCATGCAAAATTTCCGATCCTCGATGACACTATCTTCCCTTCCAGAAAAGAGCGAGATTTCAAGACAAATCCAAGACAGAAAAAAAACGAAATGCCGCCGAAGAACGAATCCGTCCTGTGGCCAGGCGATGGAGAAAGCATCTTCCACGTTGAATCAGTTCTCTTTTTCTGGATGAGGTGTCGAAATCGACGCATTGTCCACTTGTGCTCATTCCCACGTGAGATTTATAGATGCTGCGACGATCTATATCTTTAATTCGTCTCGCTCTGTCGCGGTAATTTCATTCCGATCCGGCAATGTCGTTTACTGTTCGTTTTAACAAAAATGTAGGGCAATTTTCCCATGCCGCCGAGCCGTGATCTTCGTCTTCCGACCCCGAGCCGAAATCTGGAGACCGAATGGTCCCTCTTTAATTTGGACGGTGCCGTGAAACAGAGAGTTAAAAACCAAAGAAGAGATTTTCTTAGGCTCCCGACCGTACAGCTGGAGATTGAGAAATCCAGCCAACCACCTCGACACGAGCCCCGTGGCCGTGTCGGTCTCCATCTGTTGTCGTCTTTGTCGTTCGTGGTTAATGTGAATCCCATTATTACTGAACCTGCTCATGCCCGTGATTTCCGACACGCTTCTCCCATTAATTACGCTCCTGCCACCCTCCCCTTCCCCCTCCTCCTGCTTCCCTGACGACCCGCGGCCCCCACCCAGAAATCTACGGCTGTCGCTGATTATCATCTCCGACCGCAGATACAGCAGATCCGGACGGCTGCACGTCGCTCCACCTCTGATGTCTTTGCTTGCGAGACGACGATCCGGTGCTCTAATCTCCTCCGCTCCTCCGCGCTCGTCCTCTGGTCGACCGCCGCGGTCCCGTTCTCATCTTCGGTCAACAGCAGCGTGTCTTTCCTCAGCCCTCGGTCGAAGCATCCGACGACCACGGCTTCGCTCTTCTTCCTCGAGCCGCGAGCTGTCCATGGACCTCCTCAACGTCGCTGCCGCCGCATCGCCGCTGTGCCTCATCTGCCTGCCGCCCCTCTCCCCGTCAGAGTGCCTACCGGAGAGTCGCCGGGTTTCTAGCGGGTTGCCGTCGCCGCCTCCTCGCCGATGTCCACGACGACGCTGTGCTTCTCCCTCGTCGTCCTCCGCAGTGTCCCGCCGCGTCGCCCGCGATCGAGAGTGGCGTTGGGGTCCCCCACCAGGGGAGGACATCCTCTGGGTCGACCCGGTAGCGGCAGAGGGGGCAGGTGGAGTGAGCATCGAGCCACGTGTCGACGCACTCGACGTGGAAGGCATGCTTGCACTCTGGGTAGCAGCCTCAGCACCTCCGCCGGGTCGAACCGGGTCAGGCAGACGGCGCACTCGGAGCCCGTCCTTCTGTCCCCGTAAGGACCCGAATCTGAAGACGGGCAGGGGACTCGATCACCGACCCTGTCGATGCCGGAGTTCTTCCTCGCCGCCGCGGCCAACGACGAAGCCACGGCGGCGTCGTTGCTCCTGGGGTACCTCCGCCGCCGCCGCTGCGGCGCCTGCAGTGCTTGGCGTAGAGGAGGAGGAGGAAGATGATGGAGAACATGGTCGTCAGGACGCCCACTACCACGGCGACGCTCGGCTTGAACGGAGAGATTTTCCCTGGCGGAGGCGGAGGCGGCAGACGCGGAGGCGGAGGGATTGGAACCGCCGCTGAATTACGGAAACGAGAGACGATGGCATCGTCGTCGCCGTCGTCAACATTCAACGACGAGGCGAGGACGAACAAGGAGAAGAACAAGACGCTAAAAGGGAAGGGCTTAGCAACGGCGAGCGAGCCCATGACTCCCCCGCGCTTTCTCTGCGCGTTGTGTGTGGGAGCGATTTCTTCCCCTCGTGAATCAGGACCGAGAAAGGGGGTGACCGCGTGGGTGAGGCTCGTCTCGCAAGAAGATCCTTCCTTTCTCTCCCTGTGGGGGTGGGTGAAAAGCGAAGATCCAAGCGTGACAAGACAAGAAAAGGCACATCTTGATCTCTGATTCGGATCATTTCGAATGGGATCGAACTGCAAAAAGATGACAAAAAAGAACATGGAACAGGACAGCATTTCTCGACACAAATCAATCAATCGCTTGAAGACACAGAGTGTGAGAGAGAGGGCGGGTTGGTGGGGTGGAGGTGAATCGTGAATGTAGCGGCCAGGCCAATCAACATGAGAAGCACCTCTCTTTCCTCCACAGAGAGAGAGCGCACCTCATGAAGGGAAGGTTCAAAAGCCCCTTATCATGTCACTGCGATATACGGCGGGGGGGGGTGGATTTTTCTAGACAATGGCTGATGCGACAGCGGACGGGGGGACTCCTTGAAGCGATGGGTCTCCTTGGCTCGGAGACCTCATCTCTGGGATTCTTATTTTAAGATAAAAATAATGCGTTAATAAGTTTTTGAGATTCTGGAATTCCGGAACCGAACGCGTGACCCATCAACATTTTGCACGAGATAAGGTCCCTCGACGCCGGGCTCCGGTTCTCGGAATTCCTGTGTTTACATTTACATGAAGTTTTCATCGTCCGCCTCTTCCTCTTCTTCAGTTCTTTAATTCTTCCGCTTTATTTTATTATTATTATTTTTTTATCTTCCCTTGCCATAAATATTTTCGTTTCTTTTACTCTTCCGGTTCCCCTTTTTTCAGCTTTTGGGCAATGAAATCCGCTAATAAGGTCTTTGACTTATTGGATGGCAAATAGTCAGACCTCGTCTTTTGTTCTACAATCAATCTACCGTAATAAAACATATATTTATATTTTATATATAATCTACTTTCAAAATCTTGGTGTCTTCTTAATTCCACTATCATGCCCTCCCCCATCTAATATTAGGTCCAACTCAACGAAAATCAAACCTCTCAAGAAAAAACAGATATTTATACTTTATATACAATCTAATTACAAATTCCGATGTTGACCTTCTAAAAAATTACAATCATGCCCTACTCCATATATTGTTAATAGATCTATCAAAATTGGTCATAAATCTATTTTTATGAATTATTTATATTCAATAAATTGGTCATAAATATATTCAAACCTAAGTCTATGGATCATAAATAGAATTAATATAATTGTTAAATAGGTACATAACTTACTTAAATACAATCCACTTATATGACTCTTTTTTCACTCTTTTGCCTCACTCTATTTCGAGCTCGCTCACTTTGTGCTTTTACATTAGTTTGGGTATGAATTTTCTTAAATTAAATTAAATATAAAAATATTTTAGCAATATGGATCTGGTTGGATCGAGTCGGATTAAGTATGGGTCGGTCCGAGTATAGGTTACAAGATTTGTATTGTATGAAAATATGTTGAAATGAGTTAAAATTTGGATTGGATCACTTTCGACCCAACCCCAACCTGGCCCTAACCCACCCATTTAATAGGTCTATTTGTTAAGTCTAACTTAGCGAACTTGTTGGGGGAGTAATACTTACTTTTGCAACATACATTTACAATTTCATAATCTTAGGACAATTGTAGTTTTGGGACAATCGCAGTTGAAAAAAGGTAGGAGATGGAAGTACCAATTGCTCCCATGCCTTAATCTTTAACTAGAAAACCCATCTACTAATGAAGCAAATAATCAATCATAGCGATTCAAAAATCTCGTACCCCACTATGCGGGGACTAGTAAAGAGAACAAGAACTCTACGTAGTGAAGTCTCATGAACAAGAGCTATCATACACCGGGGGTGCGACCTAATGGTAAAGGAATTGGATGGAGTGAGGATCTTTGGTTTCAGGAATGGGATTCACTCTTACACTTTGTAAAGTAGCAGAATAAAATCCTGAAAAGAGGGAGGAGTGTTAGAATAAGATAGATAAAATAGAAAAAAAAAGAGCTGTCATGTAGCTACTTTCTTCATCTCTAGTCTCTCATATCTTGATTAGGAAACAATACCACCGTGAAAATATTTAAAGGGGTTTCCACCAAAGAAAAAAAAAATTGAAGGAGCTTTGAATCCTGACATTATCAGTTCTTCACCTTTAATTGTATCTATTTTCCATAGCAGTTATGACTCATACTACCAGTTTTGATTTTTAAATTTATCTAATGTAATGATATAGTAACCTCTATAAAAAAGTCACGCGTAAAGCCTGCGTGAAATTTACTTATTAAATTTTGTCGACCATGAACTTTAGTTTGATATTTCAATTTTTCTTGACACCACCCTTTTGTCAACTTATTGGATATATTAATTATAACTAGACAATGCATTGAAAAAGATTATACATAACCATGCTACTTTGTATTTTATTTTCATATACGAGGTTCTTGATAACTCTTGACATAATTTATCATGATAAGTAGTTGTTTCGGAACATATCGTCTATCAAATTTTTTTTTTCTCATTACATTAAGACTCTGAAAGGCACTTAACTAAGGTGGCGAAATTTATTTCAGCCATGGTGATAACGCAATCCATTATAAAAGACTGTTAATGGTCATATTAAGTTAGCTATCATTTCTATTAGTTAACAAAGCTGAAGTAGGATGGCAGTATCGCGATCCCTTGCTCTTATCCACGAACAGCTTAAACTGGTGAGACACCGACGTGAAAAAAGATCTCATTCCCATTTTAACCGAGCATTTTTCATGTTATATGTTGCCATCTGACTCCCAACACTTTGAGCAAAAAAAAATTTAACAATCTGGTGATTTCTTTGGTTGTCAAAATATTTTTGACTGTTATTAGAGCTAGGTTTTTTCGTTTACCTTTAAGCTGAAAAACAGAGAGTTTTAGACTGCGGGCCATGGTCTTTTTCAAGCAATCTTTTAGTCTTGCAGCAATGTCACCCAGACATTTCAGAATTGTGCTATAAGTTTACCCATTGTGCTTTTTAGGTGCACTTTTATGGTCTCCTGTTTGGTCGAATTACTCACGAAGTAGTAAAGGAAGTAGCATCGAAAATTGGAGAAGTGTGGAGGTGAAATTAGAAGCCAAATGAAATAGCAATTACAAGGTAGGCAAAGCAAGAGTAAACCTGAACCTAGCTGCCCCTTTAAAGACCGGTGTTATTATTAACTTGGGAAGCAAAAAGCTTTAGGTAGAATTCAAATACGAAAGACTAGGACTATTGTCACTCTTGTGGAAGAATTGGGCACCATACCTATTGCAAAGAGAAACCATATAAAGAATCGAGGCCTTGAGGAAAATTTGCCCGTAAAGTTTGGGCAATGGTTGAAAGTGGAGGTGAGGGAACTTAGTCCGTATGAGAAAATCTTCTATGGCAAACAAGATTTCATTGAGGAGGAAGAGGATATGGTGAGAGACCCCTTCATCCCCTAAAACTGAGGTTTCTAGAAGACAATCCCTATTTGTGAACAACGACCTAAGGAGAATGAAGCACAACTGAAGGTAATCTATCTACCTCTTCTTTAGCCTTAATGATTATAGAAGACAAAGGAACACAAAGAGAGGAAGTAGCTGTCTAGATGATGAATCAACATTGGTGAGTTATAAAGAAGTTGAAAGAAACTGAAATTAACATGCTGGAAATTTTGAGGCTGAAAAGGGAATTACAAGGATTAAATCTAGAGGTACTAAGCTTTCCTCAGCTAAGAAAGGGAAAAGGTTTTGTCCTTATGGAGCTCAATCCTTAAAAACACAAATATTAGACAAAACACAGCTTGTTGAGACATTGAGGTAGAGGAGAATTCAACTCAGTGGGTTTTGGTGGCTAACCCTAATAAGCCACCGAATTATCCATGAAGTTTCTAAATTGGAATTGTCAAGGGTTGGGTACATCCTTGACAATTCAAACATTGAGAGTCCTAATGACTCAGGATAGGCCTAGTATAGTGTTTTTAATGGAAACAAAAATCAAGAGCAAATGGTGCGTGTCGGAAGGCGGCTCAAATTTGAGAACTGTTTCTTTGGTGAATCCGAGGGTATAGTGGGAGGATTGGCCATTTTCTAGGATGACCAAGTAAATATGACAATTGAGGAGTATTCGGGGACTTTATAAATGTCCGTTGTCAAATTTTAGAACTAAGACAACCGTGAGAATCACCTTTTTGCATGCCCCCAATGAGTTTAGAGAAAGAGTGTTATTATGGGAGACGATTCATAAAGGCAGCATTACAAACCAGCCTCCTTGGCTATGTTTGGGCGATTTTAATGAAGTATTGTACCATTAGGAGAAAGATGATAGAAGGATGACTAAGCATTACCAAATGACAACATTTAGGGATTTTTTGGATGCTTGTTCTTTAATGGATTTGAAAAGTAAGGGTTGTGCGTTTACCTAGACAAATAATAGAGAAGGTGATGCCTTTATTAAGGAAAAGCTGGATATAGCAGTATGTACGATGGAGTGGAGAATAGCATACCCTAATGTAGAATGCCTAGCCTTACCAGCTCTTGGTTCTAATAACATCTCACTTAATTTATCACTTTTCCCAAGGACTGATCGTAGAAGAAGAATATTTAGATAAGAAGCTTTTTGGGCGGAAAATGAGGAATAAATGCGCAAATAGTGAAGAGAGCTTGGGCTTCAACCGTCACGCCTCAACCTCGAGCATGCGCACATCCCTTTGCAGTTGATACAATTGCGACTTCCTAAGACTAGTCGTCGACTCTTTCATTTTTATATGCACATGCGGGAAGCGAATAATAACCTGACAACAAACAATATGGGATAGGAAAGCATGACACCATTTCACAAAAGCACACCTTCATAGACGCTTGGCTGAGTTCTTCCATCAACATCATCTAAGGACCTGAAAATGGTTATACAATAACCGTGAGACAATGTCTTAACAAGTCCACCTCCTAAACCTCTATTAGGAAGGAAATACGCCTCTTGGCACTTTAGCCACACAACCACACAATGAGAATAGGGGGATTTACCTCGCTTTTAGTTCATTCCCGCATGTCAAGACAGTTCATATCCCAAATGCGTATACTTAATCACACATAATTGAAACGTCTCATCAACTCAATCAATCACAAGGGGTCCCGATTATAAGACCAAACCGTTATGACACGTCCCATACCATGCCACACGGTTTATCTCATAATCGAGCGCATCACTTCAATCAATCATGCGTTCCAATTGTTAAATTTTCCCCATAAGGGTACCACCTACTCATAAGTTCTAAGGTGTCATCGGGCACGGCCGGGCATCGTCTCACCGCTATTGAGCACGACAACGTCTATATCTTAATAGACGGCTTCCCCGAAGGGGCGTAGGTCTAGAATCTACTGTGACCCGAGTACGACCTACTCATAAGTTTAGTGCCTTCTGGAGTAGCCAGGCTTCGTCTCACCTCCATTGAGCATGGCAACGTCTATATCTTAATAGACAGCTTCCCGAAAGGGTGTAGGTCCGACCCATCTCTTCTTCATGATCCAAAGAATGGATATCCCATATAGGGTAATGTCCGGCTTAAAAGCTCAAGAAGGTTTCTCATTAACCAACACACGACCAATCAATCTTGGCCCAAGACACCGTGTATTGTACCCAAATGTCTCCATTAAAATAGTAATCCGGGCTTATTTTCTTCATATTAAAAACACTCGTAAAAAAAAGTCGGTGTGGAGTCATACGTCAAATCGAACTCGAAAAAATTGATATCCTCTAATTTAAAATCCCACTGTTTTATGTAGTATATAAAACTATTTTCAGTGTCAAAACTTGACACCCGAGACTTTCTAAATAAATATTGAAATTCACAATTTTTGGAATAAATTACCAAAAATCCAATCAAACACTCAATTTGCACAAATTAACATGCAATTGCATAAATTGAACACACCATTGCAATTAGCATGAAATTCGGTCACCTAGCTATCCCGGTCTAATTTCCGAAAAATATTTAATAATTAAATAATTATCAAAATTAATTAAATAATTCAATTTAAATGCCAAAATTGCTAACCTAGGCCGAAATTGCCTAATGAAATACCAAGACTCGGCTTGGAAAATTTCCAAACCAATCTAGATAATTAATACAACCATCTAGGCCTTAATTAATCCAATATAACAACCTAACATGCAAAATTGGATAATTAAATCACTAATCTAATCTAACTAACCACCAAAACCTTAATTAACTTAAACTAATTACCCTCTAAGCATAATTAACCTCCTTAGTGAGGTTTAGTAAGATAACTCATCGGATTTGCGAGCCGGTGAGTTCACTACGACATCGGCGCGATGACAAGCAACAAATACCAAAGCGGGGACGCCAACGGGGTACGGACGGTTCGAAAAGTGGCTTGCAAGGATCACGACTGAAAGGAAATCGACCGAGCTTCACGCGGGTATGGGCTGCTTCGGAAGTTGGCTTCTTGACAAAGGAGGGTGGCTCACTAGCAGGAAAGAAAAAATCGATGGAGGAAACAAATGATAGTGGAAATGACGAGCTTGGTCGCTACTCTGGGGAATCGGTGGAATTTGTTTCGCTAGTTGGCTTGCTAAAGCAAAGCCACGAGGAAATCAAGATGTTGCAGTCAACGAAAGGGGAAGAGGAAGTGGACATGGCAGCGTGAGAAGAGCAAGGGAAAATGGATTTGGTGGCGTTTGGCTTCGAAGAACCGAGATGAAAGAGAAGCAAGATCAGTTGGTTCGGTGGAAATGATGTCCGCGCAAGAAGAAGGGCTGACGTGTGCAGAGGAAGATTGAGAGAGGGAGGAAAATAGTCAAAAGAAAATATCCCAAATTAAATGCTTGGTCCCCCCAAAGCCTTCAAACATATCCCATGGTCTCCTATTTCTTTCTTGCAAAGTAAATCCACCAATTAATTCAATTTTGAAGCCAAAAATGCTGCCCTCTCCCTAGTTCCGAATTTCTCACTTTGAGCTTCCATTTCTTCGACAAATTTCCAAATTTGACATCCAATTTTGATGAAGAAAAAGCCCGCATAATTTCTACAATTCCCTTCAACCAAGTAGCTCGGTTTGCAAGTCAAAAATTCCTTCGATTTGGCCCATCCGAATTTCCATTCGTTTTCCGAATCGTCCGAATCGATTTTTCGTAAAAATCCCGGAATCTCAAAAATTCTTTGAATGATGAGTAGACGTTCCTAAAATAAATTGTAACATGACAGAACTTTTAATTTCTAAAATCGGGTTCAAATTTGTGGTTAATTTCAATCTAACGCGATTTTAGTATGACCTAAGCCACCGGGTAGCTTTTAGGAATTTTTAGTGCAATTAACTCGTGGTCGATTATTTTTGAGCGACAATGTACATCTTCAACACATTGGCGACTCTCGGTTGTTGTGAAAATCTCGAGGTTTCAAATACGGACACGAGGTACCCAAAACGTTTAGAAAATCGATCTAGTACCAATCGACGAGAATTTTGCAATCGTGTAGAATCACACACCTCAATCGAATCGACCTATCTCCGGTCTCTAATTGATTTTTAATTATGCCATAATGACCATTGCAAATTAGCACGGTCGAGCAGTCGACTCTTGGTCGAATTCTCAAGTCTATTGCGTTAAAATCTCTTAATGACTTCTTCAGATAGTTCAGTTATCTTATGAGTGATCGGCTTAGAGAATAGCACTATAGGCGCGTCGATGAAAGACCCGATTTATTCAATTGAAAACATGATTGAAATTTCAGAATGTCACAACTCTTCTCCTCTTATAAAAATTTCGTCCTCGAAATTTAAACCATACAAATCTTTAAACAAAAAGGTCATGGTACAATTGTCTCATCGAATCTTCACTTTCCTAGGTTGCTCCTTCTGTGCCGTGGTGTTGCCAGACCACTTTGACGAATTGAATGGTCTTGGTGCGTAGAACCGCTCCTTGCGATCTACAATCTGAACCGGGCTTTCAACATACGACACTCGTCATCCAAGTCCAATTCCTCAAAATTAAACATGTGGGTTCATGTGCTTATACTTCCTCAACATCGACATGTGAAAGATGTCATGCACTTGTGCCGGTCTCAGTGGTCATGCAAGATGATGTGCTAGGATCCCGATTCTTTCTAGAATCTCAAATGGACCTACATACCTCGGACTCAGCTTTCCCTTCTCGGCAAAGCGTGAAGTACCCTTATTGGTGACACCTTCAGAAAAACATGATCACAAACTTGGAATTTCAATGGCCTTCGACGCTTATCGACGTAGCTTTTCTGGCATCTCTAAGCGGTTTTTAATCTGTCCCTAATGACGGCAACTGCATCCACTGACTGCTGGACTAACTCTGGGCCTGTGATTTTCTGCTCTCCAACTTTATCCTAACATATTGGCGTTCTGCACGCTCTTCCATACAACTCTTCGAAAGAAGCCATCTGAATGCTCTACTGGTAGCTGTTGTTGTAGGCAAACTCGACAAGATGAAGCTGTTCCTCCCGGCTTCCCTTGAAATCCAGAACACAAGCTCGCAACATGTTTTCGAGGGTTTGAATTGTCCTTTCAGACTGGCCATCCGTCTATGGATGATAGGCCGTACTATACTGCAGCTTTGTTCCTAAGATACTCTGCAAACTTTTCCAAAAGGTAGCTGTGAACCTCGGGTTTCGGTCTGATATAATTATCACCGGCACTCCATGTAGACGAACTATCTGACGCACGTACAATTCTGCGTGCCTGTCCAAATCAAGGTCCTTTCGTATTGCGATGAAGTAAGCCGACTTCGTCAGTCTGTCAATCACTACTCAAATGGAATCATTTCCTCTCTGACTTCTTGGTAAGCCCGTCACAAAGTCCATTGTGATATGTTCCCATTTCCACTCGGGGATCTCGAGAGGTTGCAAAATCCTCCCGGCTTACAATCTTTGTGTCTTTACCTGCTGACATGTTAGACACTTGGCGACATGCTTGGCGATGGCCACCTTCATACCAGACCACCAATAGTGTTGACATAGATTCGATACATCTTCGTGCTACCGGGATGAATGCTGTAACTACTACGATGAGCTTATGATAAAATCTCCTCTCTAAGCTCTACATCGTCCGTACACCACAATCGTCCTCGGAACCTCGGTGTTCCATCATCGAAATTTGAAAGTCGGTCTTCCTTTTCTCGGTATCCTCTTGCGGGATTTTCGGAACATCTAGATCGTTTCGGCTAAAGTGTCTTGATTCTCGATCCGAACATCCGGCTCAATTCTGAGGGTGGCCATAAGATTTGAAAGGTGGCTTACCTCAAACTTGAAAACCGAATCTCGAGCCTTTTCAAGTAAAGTCCATTCCTTGATCAACATCTGCGCTACCGAAGACTTTTGACTCAAATAAGGCCAAAGAACTTTGTTCACTTTTCCAAGGTGATACAAAATATCACAATCATAGTACTTCATGAGTTCCATCCAAGCCGATGCTGTCTCATATTCAACTCCTTCGAGAGAATAGATACTTGAGACTTTGATGATCTCGTGAAGATCCGGAATCTTTCTCCGCACAAATAATGTCTCCAAATCTTCATAACGAAGATTATCATTGCGAGTTCCAAGTCATGCATCGAGTAGTTCAGCTCATGAGGTCTCAACTAACGGGACACGTATGCAACAACCCCGCCATGTTGCATCAACACGTAACCCGGTCCTTTAAATGACGCATCACTTTGTAGATCTCATATCCTCCAAGACGGATGGTATGGTTAGCACATGTGCGGTAGTCGCTTCTCGCTTAAGCTCTTGGAAACTACACTCGCACTTATCATCAATACAAACTTCTTTTCCTTCTTCAATAGTCAAGTCATCGGCGAAGCTAATTATGAAAATCCCTTCACAAACCGTCGTAATACCCGCTAAACACAAGAAACTTCTTATTTCGTCATGGTAGTCGGTCTTGGCTAGTTGATTATTGCTTCAATCCCGGACGGGTCCATGGAGATTCCTTCTCCTAAAATTACATGACCTAGGAAAGTAACACGAGTCAACCAAAACTCGCACTTGCTTTGAACTTAGCATATAACTCATGATTCCTCGAGTCGCAGTACCAATTTCAAATGCCTTTCATGCTCTTACCGGGACTTCTCGAGTACACTAGGATATCATTGATGAACACAATCACAAATTGATCCAAATATTCCTTGAAAACTTGGTTCACCAAATCCATAAAAGTAGCTGAGGCGTTCGTCAATCCAAACGGCATGACCGTGAATTCATAATGGCCGTACCGACTACGAAACGCTAACTTCGGTATGTCTTCCTTCCTTCCTCAGCTAATGATATCTCGTCCTTAGGTCGATCTTTGAAAATATTGACTCTCCTTGCAACTGATCAAACAAGTCATGGATTCTTGGCAATTGATACTTGTTCTTGATCGTCACCCGATTGAGTTTGACGATAGTCGATGCACAGACGTAACAAACCATCCTTCTTATTTACAAACAGAACTGGTGCTCCCCAAGGTGATGCACTGGGACATATGAATCCCTTATCCAACAACTCCTGCATATGCACCTTCAGTTCTTTCAATTCTAACAACGCCATCCGGTAAGGAGCCTTAGAAATTGGCTCTGTTCCGGGGGCTAACTCAATCACGAATTCAATTTCTCTTTCTGGCGGTAGACCTAGCAATTTTTTCAGAAATACATCTGAAAACTCTTGGACCATTGCAATATCTTCTATCTTTAGCTCCTCAATTGTCGTATTCACGACGGTTGCTAGGTAACCTTGGCAACCCCGTCTAACAAACGGGTTGCCTCGAGTGACGAGATTAAGGTAATCGAGGGTCCTCCTCGACTCCCAATAAACTCGAAGTTCTCACCCTTCATCGAGTTAAACCGAATCGCCTTGCGATAACAGTCTAGTTTAGCTTGTTGCTTGGTGAGTCGTCTATGCCAATAATCGGGTCAAAGTCATACATGGCTAGGACTATCAAGTCTATCTTCCCCTCTCGCTCACCAATCGCTAACGTGCAACCAGGACAATCCATCGTAACTAACACCTTATCCTTTAATGGTGTCGATATACCGACCACTAACTCTAACAATTCGGAATCAATCCTACCAACTTAACATACCGCTCGGCTATAAATGAATGAGTAGTACCGGTGGTCAAAATCATAAGCAACGTGGTCGTTCAATGAGACCGTATCTATGATCACATTAGGCGCATCCTCTGCTTGTCCTCTCGTGATAACATAGGTCCTTTCTTGAGTCAGTCGGCTCAAACCACCTACAAAGGTGCATTCGGTGGAGCAATTCCTCGAGATTTGACCCATCGGTGGCGGCGACGGTAGCGCAGTCCGGTTGTCTTCGCAGATGACGGTTCACGGCTATGTGACCTTGTTGGCCACATACAAAGCAAGCACCCGTCTTAGCTGGACACGGGTTTGTTCCATGTTGTCCTCCACGGGAACAACACAATCTAAAGCGATTTGCGACTTTCCTATCCCACCCTTCCTATTGAGTGGAACATGATATCCTCATCCCGTCATCGGTTTCTTTCCAAACCGATTGCTATCTCTATTAGAACTAAATCGCGACCCAAATGTGGCAACTTGTTTGTTCAGATTTCTCTCAATCAGCTGGGCTCATCTCGTACATCTCATTATAGTTCTTTATATCAAATGGTACTAGCGGGTTTTTTAGCTCCGGTCGGAGGCCATCCCTAAACTTCCTCGCTTTTTCTACGGGATCCTTGATTAATCTTGGAGCGTACTGTGATAACTCAGCGAATTTCGCCTCGTACTGGTCCATAGTTATTTGACATTGACGAAGGCGATAAAATTCCGCTATCTTCTGATCCTTGGCATAGCTGGAGAAATATTTGCCATTGAATGATATAATGAAGGTGTCCCACACCGGATCCACACCTTCTAGGAATACCTCTTCTCGGTGGCCCTCCACCAAGTATTAGCAATCCCCGCAGCTAATATATTGCAAGGGTGACATTTTCCTCTTCGATTGCACCTCGGCGGTGCAAACGATTTCTCCAATTCTTGGATCAGAGGGTTGCGGCTTCGAGATCTCTTGTTCTTGTGAACTTTTGCGGTTGCAATTTCGGAACCGCTCAACAAGCTTATGAATGGGTCTCTCGCGGGCACGTTCCCCGTGGAACCTCGCAGGTGCGGCAACGATCGCGGTAGTAGCGGCGGCTTGATTCGGGCTTGCGCCCCATCGGATCTCCAATCGTCTAAAGCACCCGTATGATCCATTCGAACCGGGATCACCGGGGGCTGCTACCCAGCACCAATAGGCGGAACCGGCTGCAATGCTACTCCACTTGCGCTGGCCTCAGCCTGCCCTCTACCCCAAGCACCATGAGCACCGACTCTGGTCGGCGTCCTAGCCCGAGTAACGAGTCCTATCAACCTCTTTCTAGGCGTTCTCTGCTCTTGCTCACTCATGATGCAGATTCTTTATAGACACATGCTTTCCAATTCCAATACTAGATTAGAATTTGAGTGACCCCACAAACAAGTTACCAATTAGCTATCACTCACATGCATCGGCAAATTAAAAGTGGCATTTCCTACTAACTATCCCATTACTCATCACACCTTATCATTCCAAACACTGAGCTGCTCTGATACCACTAAACGGGGATGTCACACCCCAACCCCTGTGCGCGCACGCATCCCACTGCGGTCGATACAATTGCGACTTCCCAGGACTAGTCACCGACCCTTTCATTTTTAATGCACATGCGGAAGCGAACAATAACCCCTCACAACAACCAACATGGGATAGGAAAGCAGGGCAACATTTCCCGAAAGCACACTTTTATAAATAACTAAGTTTATATACAAGAAGAGTCTAGGTAAAAGTCTACAAAATATCGGCACCCAAAAAGAAGCATGTCCTAAAGAAGCGTCATTTTGGTGTTAGGATGCTTGATCGTGCTCTCCGACGAGCCACATCAGCTTCAAAAATTAATAAAAAGTGCCACATTGGATTTCCAGCCAACCGAATCGGAGTTGGCACTAAAGTGAGCGTTTTTCAAACTTTTTGGCACTTAAGTGATCCAACATAAACTTTTGGCTCCAAAGTGAGCACCGTACACAACTTATGACACTGATAGTGTACTTATCCCCAAGTCCTTAGATGATGTTGATGGACAATTGAAACCCTCGAGTCTATGAAGGTGGAGTCTGAAGGATCAGCATATGTGTATATAAACTCCGATTTGACACTTAAGTGATCCGACGAAAACTTTTGGCATCATAGTGAGCGCCATACACAACTTATGGCACTAATAGTGTACTTCTCCCTAAGGATCTGAAAATGGTTATACAATAACCAGTGGGACAATGTCTTAGCAAGTCCACCCCCTAAACCTCTATTAGGAAGGAAATACGCCTCAGGGCGCTCTAGCAACACAACCACACAATGAGAACAGGGGACTTACCTCGCTTTAGTTCCTTCTTGCATGTTAGCACAGTTCATATCCCAAATGCATATATTTAATGCACACAACAATTGAAACGTCTCATCAACTCAATCAATCACAAGGGTCCTGATTATAAGATCAAACCGTTATGATACGTCCCATACCATACCACACAGTTTTGTCTCATAATCAGGCGCATCAGCTCAATCAATCATGCGTTCCAATTGTTAAATTTGTCCCATAAGGGTACTACCTACTCATAAGTTCGGTGTCTACTGGCACAACCAGGCATCGTCTCACCACCATTGAGCACGACAATGTCTATATCTTAATAGACGGCTTCTCCGAAGGGCGTAGGTCCGAATCTCATCGACCCGAGTACGACCTACTCATAAATTCGGTGTCTTTTAGCATAGCTAGGCTTCTTCTCATCTCCATTGAGCACTGCGACGTCTATATCTTAATAGACGGCTTCCTCGAAGGGGCGTAGGTCTAGAATTTATTACGACCCGCGATCCAAAGAATAGATATCCCATATAGGGTAAGGTTCGGCTTAAAAGCTCGAGACGGTTTCTCATTAACCAACACACGACCAATCAATCTCGGCCTAGGACACCATACACCGTGCATTGCACTCAAATGTCTTCATTAAAATAGTGATCCCGGCCTATTTTCTTCATATTAAAAACACTCGAAAATAGTAGTGTGGGTATACTTTACGATTGAACTCGAAAAATTGATATCCTCCAATTTAAAATCCCACTATTTTATGTAGTATATAAAACTATTTTCATTGTCAAAACCTGACACCCGAGACTTTCTGAATAAATATTGAAATTCACAATTTTTGGAATAAATTACCAAAAATCCAATTAGCACTCAATTTGCACAAATTAACATGCAATTGCATAAATTGAACACATCATTGCAATCAGCACGAAATTCGGTCACCGGCTATCTCGGTCTAATTTCCGAAAAATATTTAATAATTAAATAATTATCAAAATTAATTAAATAATTCAATTTAAATGTCAAAATTGCTAACCTAGGCAAAAATTGCCTAATTAAATACCGAGACCGGCCTGGAAAATTTCCAAACCAATCTAGATAATTAATACAACCTATCTATGCCTCAATTAATCAAATATAACAACCTAACATGCAAAATTGGATTATTAACTCACTAATCTAATCTAACTAACCACCTAAATCTTAATTAACTTAAACTAATTATCCTCTAAGCATAATTAACCTCCTAAGCGAGGTTTAGTGAGATAACTCACTGGATTTGCAAGTCGGTGAGTTCACTGTAACGGCGGCGCAACGATGAGGAACAAATACCAAAGCAGGGACGCCAATGGGGCACGGCCGGGCTGAAAAGTGGCTTGCAAGGCTCAAGGTTGAGCTAAAATCGGCCGAGCTTCACGCGGGGATGGGCTACTACGAAGTTGGCTTCATGAAAAAGGAGGGTGGCTCGTTGCCGGGGAAAGAAAAATCGATGGAGGAAACAAATGATAGTGGAGATGGCATAGCTTGGTTGCTGCTGGGGGAATCGGTGGAATTTGTTTCACTAGTTGGCTTGCTGAAGCAAAAACATGAGGAAATCGGGATGTTGCGATCAATGAAAGGGGAAGAGGAAGTGGACATGGGAATGTGAGAAGAGCAGGGGAAAATGGATTCGGTGGCGTTGGGATTTGAAGAACCGAGATGAAAGAGAAGCAAGATCAGTTTGGTTCGGTGGAAATGATGTCCGTGCGAAAAAAGAAGAAGGGCTGAGGCGTGCAGAGGAAGATTGAGAGAGAGGGGGAAAAATAGTCAAAAGAAAATATCCCAAATTAAATGCTTGGTCCCCCAAAAGCCTTCAAACATATCCCATGGTCTCCTATTTCTTTCTTGCAAAGTAAATCCACCAATTAATTCAATTTTGAAGCCCAAAATGCTGCCCTCTCCCTAGTTCTGAATTTCTCACTTTGAGCTTCCATTTCTTCGACAAATTCCCAAATTTGACGTCCAATTTTGATGAAGAAAAAGTCCGCATAATTTCTACAATTCCCTTCAACCAAGTAGCTCTGTCAAAAATTCCTTCGATTTGGCCCATCCGAATTTCCTTTCGTTTTCTGAATTGTTTGAATTGATTTTTCGTAAAGATCCCGGAATCTTCGAAAATTCTTCGAATGATGAATAGACATTCCTAAAATAAATCGTGACATGACAAAACTTTCAATTTCTGAAATCGGGTTCAAATTCGTGGTTAGTTTCAATCTAACGCGATTTTAGTGTCACCTAAAATACTGGGTAGCTTTTAGGAATCTTTAGTACAATTGACCCGTGATCGATTTTTTTTCATGCCACAATGTACATCTTCAACACATTGGCGACTCTCGATTGTTGTGAAAATCTCGTGGTTTCAAATACGGACACGGTGTACCTAAAACGATAGAAAATCGATCTAGTGCCGATCGACGAGAATTTTGCAATCGGTGGACTCACCCACACTCAATCACACACCTCAGTTGAATCGACCTATCTCCGGTCTTTGATCGATTTTTAATTGTGCCGTAATGACTCTTGCAAATTAGCACGGTCGAGCTTGATCGATTCCTGGTCGAATTCTCAAGTCTGTTGTGTTAAAATCCCTTAATGACTTCCCAGATAATCTAGTTATCTCATGAGTGATCGGCTCGAGAGAATAGCACTATAGGTGCGTTGATGAAAGGCCCAATTTATTCAATTGAAAACATGATTTAAATTTCAAGATGTCACATCAACAAATCCCCAAAGGATTCGTATCGTAGATACGTTGAATATAGTGACTCAAAAACTGGCTGAATGGAGTAAAAACAAGTTCTCTAATGCACACAAGAGAATTTCATGACTAAGGAAAGAAATTCAAGTGCTAATGAATAATCCAGGGGGGTCAAATGATTGCGCGAAAGTCCAAAAGATAAACCAAGAAATCGAGAGTCTATGGTGACAAGAGGAGTTATATTGGCGGATGAGATCAAGAATTAGTTGGCTTAAATGGGGTAAAAGAAACACTAAATTTTTCCATGCTACTACTATCCAAATAAGAACTCAAAACAAAATCACAATGTTAAAAAATTCAGAAGGAGAGTGGATGAGAGATGAGAATGTTCTTACGGAAATGACAAGGGAGTACTTCAAAGATCTATACAAGTCGGAGGGGAACATAAATTTTCAGCCGATATTCGATTAGTTTCCATGCTCGGTTGATGCATAGATGAATAAAAAACGATACAACTTGTAACCTTGGAGGAAATCACAACTACAACAAATCAATTAGGAGCTTTCAAGGCTCCCGAGCTTGACGGTTTAAATGGATTATTCTTCCAACATCATTAGAATGAATTAAATCAAGATATCTTCAGAGAGGTGCAGCAGTTTTTTGACACGGGATACTTGAACCCTAAGCCGAATAGAACATCAATAACCCTTATTCCCAAAACCCCAAATCCCCAAATCCAAAGAACTTAGAACAATTTCGCCCTATAAGCCTATGCAACTTTATCTACAAGATCATCTCTAAAATACTAATGAACATGTTGAAACCTTTACTCCCTAATCTAATCACAGCAGAACATAGTGCATTTTTGGGAGTGTGACAGATTCAAGACAATATCTTGATAGTGCAAGAGGTTTTATATAGACTAAGAACATGAGAGAGGAAAAAAAAAGTTCCAAGTGGTTTTAAAGTTAGATATACAAAAGGCCTATGACCGAATAGAATGAGATTTTCTCTAGGAGTGCCTAGTCAAGGTGGGTTTCTGTGGAAAGTGGTTGAACTGGGCAATGCAATGTGTTTCCATGGTATTGTTTAGCATTAAATTTAATGGGGAGCCTATGTCTTTCTTTAATCCCACACGAGGAATTCGCCAAGGAGACCCGCTTTCTCCTTATCTTTTTATCCTAGTGGCCAACATACTCTCTTACTTGATAAAGCAAGCGGTTTCAACAAGTACTATTCGAAGAATTAAATTGAGTCATAGTTGCCCTACTCTCTCGCATCTCTTATTCGCAGATGACTCTATTTTTTTCCTAGACGGAACTATAACGAAATGTCAAAATCTAGCGGCTGTCCTACATCAATACTATTTTGCTTCTAGTCAAGCTATTAACCTAAACCAATTTGGGATATATTTTAGTAAAGGCTGCCCAAAAAGTCTGAAGAGGAATATAGTTTCTAAGTTAAGAGTTCCGATAATTGACAAAATCGGGAAATATCTAGGTATTCCTTCGGATTGGGGGGTATCAAAGAAAGAGTTTTTCGCTTGGATCCTTGCTAGAGTCAATATGAAATTTGAGAGTTGGAAAGAGAATTTATTGTCTAAAGCTGGGAAGGAAATATCGATAAAGGCTATGGCGCAGGCACTTCCTCAATACGCCATGCCCATCTTTAAAATTCTAGTTTCAATTTGTAAAGCTATCGAGAAGAAAATAGCCAATTTTTGGTGGAGAACTAGCAACAAAACAACTAGTTTGCACTAGAAGAAGTGGGAAAGTTTAAAGCTTAGGAAGGATGAATGGGGCCTTGGCTTCAAAGATCTAGGGGCATTTAACAAAGCCATGCTAGGGAAACAAGCATGGCGAATTTCTTAGCAACCGGAAACTCTTTGGAGTCAAGTGATGAAGGGATTATATTTCCCACAAGGGGATTTTTGGAATGCTAGAAGAGGGTCCCGTCCTTCATGGGGTTGGCAAAGTCTCAAAATGGGAAGAGATGCAATATCTCCTCAAGTCATGTGGGTGGTTGGGAATGGAAATAAAATCTCTATTAGAAATGACAAATGGCTAAAGGAAGGATCGCTTGGTGGCCCGGCAACAAGAAATGAGCCACTGAAAGTGGCTGATTTGATGGACGTTGAAGCGGCAAAATGGAATGAAGCCTTACTTAAGACTATGTTCGATGAACAAATGGTAACGGAAATCCTTACCATTCCTATTAGGTTACCGACTACGAGAGGATAAATTAGTCGGGTTGACAACAAATCAGGGATATACACGATTAAAAATGGATATTTCAACAAATAGTGCTCTCACAACAAAAGCATCACCTTCCTATCAAGCCCAATTAGAATTGTGGAAATACATATGGAAAGCAGGAACAACTCCCAAAGTTAAAATCTTCCTATGGGATGCATGCCATAACGCCCGCCTACCCTAGACACCCTATATAGAAGAAAGATCGTACACGCATCAATATGCCCATTATGCAATCGAACCGGAAACGGTCAAACATACCCCCCGCTCTATCCTTGGACATCCCAACCGTGGTGCGAGTATCCCTTGCAAATTTGTATCAAAAGAACGGGTCTAACTTAGTGGTTAACTAAATTGAGAGAGGAACCACGAACCTCACATCGGTTTGACCTAGTTGCGATGACCCCGTGGTGTATTTGGAAGGACCTGAAACAATGTAATCTTCAAAAAAATGCCCCGAAACCGTAGCAAACTAAAGATAGAGCAACAGCTTATCATGATAGCTTCAAGACCTAGAATGGGAACAAAAAAGAGAAAAAACAAACACAAATCATACCCGAAAGTGGCAAAAACCGAACTCTTGTGTCTTAAAGATCAATGTGGATGCCTCATTGGTCGGTGCTTCTGAAGATCCATCTAGACCCACGATGAACAAAGGGGCAAACATAGGAGGAAATTGTGTGGCCATTGCTTGCATCGTCTGAGATGTGTTTGGTAGGCTATTGGACGGATTCTCTAGAGTGGTTGAAGTGAGATTGCCTGAGCAAGCAAAAGCTTCTACATTTGTTGAAACCCTCACTTTTCTCCTACCTAGATCTATCAAAAGTTTGCAAATAGAGTCTATATGTCGTGTACTTGTTCAAAGCGTGAACTCTTTTGAATTGTTGAATAGGGAAGTATAACCCCTAGTGGACCAGGCCAAGGAGCTGAAGAGCAAATTTTCAGGCCTCACCATAGCCCATTGTAACCGAGATTCAAATATAATCGTGGATTGGCTAGCCAAAGCCCAAAGGTCAAATAATTTACTTAGAAATTGGGTCACCAACCCCCGTCTCCGCTCTCTTTGATATGTTATGTTTTGACGCTCTTGATGTATTTTCAGCAAATTTTGTTAAGTAATGAATATCATTTGTATTTTCGACCAAAAAAAAATATGTTCGACTATAGGGCGGTTCGACTTGAGTTAGGCCACCCATTGTGGCAGCCCATAGTAGAAATGTAGGGGTAATTACATTATCAATGCCAAAAGTTGTGTACGGCGTTCACTTTGGTGCAAAAAGTTTATTTTAAATCACTTAAGTGCCGACAAATTTGAAAAACGATCATTTCAGTGCCAAGGCTGATCAAATTGGCCGGAAATCTGACGTGTCACTTTTTTATTAATTTTTGAAGCTGATGTGGCTCACCGGAGAGTATAGTCAGCATTTAAACAACAAAACGATGCCATTTGGTGTCTTTCCCCCAATTCAAAACCTTAAATCCCTAAATTGAGAGAGAGAGAGAGAGAGAGAGAGAGAGAGAGAGAGAGAGAAGCAGAGAGAGAGAGAGAGAGAGAGAAGGCATGGCATGGGCTTCCCGTCGTCTTCTTCCCTAAAGAACAACACTAGCACCAACCAGCAGCAACACCAGCGGTGCACAAAGCACAACACCGTAGTTTTCCCGGAAAAGAAACCACGCGCTCGCCTTTGCCCTTCCCCGCAGTTTTCCCCCATTTTCAATCACCTTGTACACCTTTCGAATCCCTGAATCTCAGGCCCACCACCGCCTTTTCCCAAGGAATATCGTCGGGCGTAGAGGAAGCGCCAGCTCGAAGAATCACCAAAAGCACGAGTGATTCGGCCAATGGTAGCCGCGAAGATCTGGAACGCCATGGAGGTCGCCGACAAAGCCAGCTGCGACGACGGCGGCGACCGTGGCCCTGCCATCCCCTCCTCCGCCATTGCCGTCGACATCTCCCTCTCCCTCCCCGAAATGTCTCCTTGCGTCGTGTGCGTCCCTCCCCTTCCCCTGCCGACTCTCGCATTCCTATCATCCGTCGCAATTTCATTAGCTTAGGTTTTGGTTTCGGCCGATTCGCGTGCTGTGTTTTTCCTTTGTCGTTTCATGCTGAGCAGATGTCTCGTCGCGCGAGATTCGGTCCTCTCGAGATTTTTTGTTCGGTTTTTTTGTTTTTTTTTGTCTTACTGTGGCGAGCAACTATGACGGAGGCCGAGCGACGGTGGCTAAGGGACGGTGGCCGAGTGACAGTGGCCGAGCGAGCTAGGTCGGCGTTGGGCAAGGATCGGACAAAAAAAAGCCTAATTTCAATTCCCAAATAAAAAAAAAATCCCCAAATGAGTTGTTCGGCATCATTTTTGTGAGGCCATCCACTTAGGACGGCAAAACGACGTCGTTTAAAAGCCATTTCGATTTTAAAAAAAATATATATATATAAAATCCATGTAATCATTTTGGCCGGAATCTTTCGCTGGTGGCACCAAAGTGATCGTTTTTTCTCCGATTTGGCACTTAAGTGATTCAACGGAAACTTTTAGCACCAAAGTCAGTACACAACTTTTAGCACTGATAATATACTTACCCTGAAATGTAGACACATAAGTTTTGGTTGGCATTTAGACCAAAATTTGATTGGACGTCAACCTCGTTAAAATCTCGACCAAGGAGATACATCGAGGTCATGCTCTACACGAGTTTTCCCACGACATCTAATTTGTGCAAATCAGATGGTCGGATTGCTAGAGATTGCGACTTGATCATTGAAAGATCAACTTTCGACAATCGATGAAAATGCGCATCATGATTAACAAAAAGCCAATTAATTGATTCGAAAAGTTTGTGCTTCCTACTTTGAAGATGAAATTGCATTCTAGATATTTTAATACAATCGGAAAGTCCTATACAATTGCTTGTTTTGCGGGGCCAAATTCAAAGCATCTGCTTTTGCCTCATCGCTCCCCCGCTGGAGCCGCTCCATTTGCTTCTGGATGTCGTGATGAGTAGATCAAACCGCAATTTGTGGGAGAGAGGTAAGCATTCGAGGTCTACCTACCGGCTGATATGCTCCAATGAGGCATGTTGTTTTTTTCCATATCTCCTTCCAAATGTTCAGCTTATGTGATCTCCTGCAGGTGACAGTTATGCTGGGCGCACTCAACCTTCCGGTAAAAATTGGATCGATTCTCATAGCTCATCTGGGTGAGATCTAGTTGGAGGAAGTCCGACCTCAGGACGGGTAATACCCCCTGAAGCGCGCCAAACTGTCGGTTTACCCTGAAGGGCAATAGGATGTACACCCTGTGACTCTGATAAGAGGAAGTCGATTATCCGACTCCGAAGTAAGGCGAGCAAAGTGGAATTGGGTCCACCTAATACGTCGTAGGAGTTCTCGGGAGTAATCTTCTTTAAATGATCCAATTTGGGAGAAGACATTTTTGGAATGAAACGTGTTTTTTTGTAAAAGTTTCTTGATTGGGTAAATATGGTCACTAAACTCGAGTTATCATCGTGTTAAAACCAATTCTTAGTGTGAGAGAGAAACCCCATGTGTAATTATTGCAGGTGCATGTAAACTCCTTGTTTGTTTGTTATCAAAACAGGAGTGGGATAAAACTATTTCTGCTAAGTTATCAAAAGGTGAGAGGGATAAAACTATTTCCGCTATGGGGCGTTTGTTTCATTCAAAATTTCATAATAAAGAAAAATATTTTTCATAAAAAAAAATTAAAAAAAAAATAGTTTTCATAAATTTGGTGGTTTATAGACGGTGGTTTCATTTTTGCAAGAATGGGAAGTCGATTTTTCAATTTAAGGGTGTGTTTGTTGGGCGGAAAATTTTATGAAAAAGGAAAATACTTTTTGGAAATTTTTTTTAAGGAAAATAGTTAATATTCCTTTGTTTGGTGAAATGTAATCAAAAATATTTTACAATGTTTGAATCTCATATGAAAAATGATTTCAATTTCATGTGAAATTTTTTTTTTAATTTTTTTAGTTTTTTCTTTTCTTTTCTGTCTCTTCCTTCTTCCTCCAAACACCGGTCGACGAGGAAGAAGGAAAAGAAAAAAAAATTGACCCAAAAAAAGCAAAAGAAAAAAAAAAAAGAAAAAGAAAAATTTTAATATTTGGTTTTTTAAATAAAAGAAAAAAATAAGATATTAAAAAAATTAAGATGAGAAATTCTTAAAAGTGTCTTCACATTTTTAGATTTAAGAATTCACTTTCTTAATATTACACATGAATATTTTCCTTAACCAAAAAGTATTTTTAGTTGATTTATAATTTTCGGCAAACCAAACGGGTGAAAGTTCGAAAAACTAATTCCGGAAAAACACTTTCCCTCAAACAAACGCAGCCTAAGCTTGTTATTTTTTGTTCATGGAAAATGTTTTCCGCATATCAATTAATTTTCTGTCATCCAAATCTCGAAAAATTAAAAAAATAATTTATCAAAAATAGTTTTATTTTAAATAAGCGGACCCTAAAATTATGTCGGTAAAGTTCATCCTCCAACACATGACTCCATGTGCAATGAACGGGTTCATGATATGCTTGTGATGCGGAAAAATTACAAAACCGAAGAATGCTGACAAAAAAACTCTGCCAGCCTCCCGCAGGCGTTGCTGTGTTGGATATGCATATCTTTCAACTGGAAACGTGAATGGGCAACTGTTGCTGGGAGTTTTCAAATTTTCTCCATTTCAGCAGTTTTAATTTTATAGAAACTCGGCCAAGACCACGATAGCTTCTGATCCGACATAGTGAAGGAATTAACTCTTATGGGGACATTGTATCTCTCTATGGCGAGACAAATTCATTTTTACCGAAAGAGGACATGGATGTGATTGGTTCCAACACTAGAGAAAACTATCCAATTGGTTCTATTGTACAAATATCAATTTAGTCCCCAACTTTTATATTTTGTCAATATAGACTCATTTTTACATGAAATTACAATATGGTCCTCGGCCTAATGTAGCTAGGAATTTTTTACGTGTTGTCCATTCATTGTTGCTGTCCTGCATGGCACTCTAATGTGGATAATTTGTGGTTTGCTACATCAACGATTTCCAATGACAATTATTCATAAGAATTACATTGAAATTTTGTGCAAAAATTTCTGATTATATTAGCAAAATTAAAAAGTTAGAACTGAATCGACGTTCATAAAATAAGTTTAGGATTAATACGGTGATTATCCCTTAAGAAATGAGCCACTACTTTGATTATTCCAACATCGACTTCGACATGTAATGGGACACGAGCTTTCCGATTTTGCTTTCGACGTAATCACGTTTAGTCCGATCTACTTTGCCCTCCCATTTTGAAAGTATGCTGTAATGAGTGGGGATGATTTTGACGTCAGACCTTCCCATTGTGTGCCTTGGATTATATAGGCATTTGATTGATTGAACACGGATCATTTGCAAAAGTTTAAGACGCAGCTAAATATATTTTATATTTAAAAAAAAAAAAAAAAAACTAAGGGCAGAACATAAGTCATTGATGAAAGCACGGGCATGCGTGTGAACTTTATGAGGTTCAACACCGGCCTAATGGATCTTATCTGGGCTTAAGGCTCCCAATATACGGGTTAATTGCTTCCCTTAATATGAACGGAGTTGAGCAGTCTCCATGTTTCGCGCGACTTGTAGACAACCTCGACCTTCTCTCCTCGTTCCTATCTTTGGTTTCCCAAATGCAGCCCCAGAGTTTTGGATCGCAGGACGTGCTCGAAAAAGAAGTATAGTGCTAAAGCGAGAAAACATGCACGTTAGGTTATATCATGCATACATTGCTTCAAATCGCAAAATAAAGGTTAGTAAGCACGGCTCCTTTTAGTACTTCTGTTGGTAAGACCATTTAACATTGTTGTTTAGTGATCGAAATATCATGCAAAAAATTTTCATTAGAAGAGAAAATCAGGCCTTAGTCCTCTATAGGTTTTAAACCAGTCTCTAGTGGAGTCGCCAAATTGTTGGTACCCTCTCAAGATGAACCCGAGGGAGTTTAATGGATTCTAGGTCGGCATGTATAATCTTCTTGCGAGATGCGGCCTCTTTGAAACCCTATTGATCACAACTTTATTTCTTAGTGTTTTTTTATTTTTTATTTTACTGAAGTTAAATAAGAGTCTTCACTAACCTATTCTAAGCCGGTTAGGAGCCAAGTAAGTTGCGAGAGCCTGCCTTACTTCTTGGAACTAGAGAATGTGTGTTTGGTTGCGCTAGTTTTATTAATGCTCATCACTACACCTTCTTTAATAAAGCATTGTTTCATGCAATCTTTTCCGATTTTTCATTCTTAAAAATGTAAATCTTTTTATCATGCATAAGTGCTCAAATAATAAAATTAAACGATCAATTATAGTGATAAATAAAGACGAGGGCAAACATGAAAAGGAAAAATAACCAGAGCTATATTAGGCAAAACTAATACAATGCCTTGTTAAAGGTTTGGGACAAGATCCCTCTGAACTTTGCTTGTAAAATAAACGTGCACTAGTCTAAGAAAGAAAATCTCCTGAACGAAATATGAAGGAATTGGCAACAATAAAAACTAAACTAATCCGGTTAGATAATGCGAGAAACGTCTATACACATCTAAATGATTTTTTGAAACTTTGACTTGTGCAGTGAGATTATCCAAACATATATAAACAAATAAACTAAACTTAAATGCTGGAATACCAAAAATTTAGTGAAAAGTGAACATCTAAACTCTGAGCACGAAAATGGTATCATAACTATTCGATATCTCCTTCCATGTTTCTTTGAAAAAGTATTAGGATGCATATATGAGTTGCATTGGAGAAGTCTCATATCAGAGAATTGATATGTTATTGAACATTATATATATTATAATTGGTCAATAATTCATTAGCTTAAGTTTTTTACTTTTGAGTAAAGATAAGTTTAACTAGATACGTCGACAGGCTCGAACATGGGCTCCCTCTTGGTGATCTTTCCCATTGAATGTATCGGACTTCTGCCAAGCGCTTTCGACATTTGGTATCAGAGCTAGTTGTTGATTAGTGGCCCATTTTCAATGTGTATCAATGTTTAGATAGTATCTCTAGGAAAGAATTTGGTGACTAATATATTTTCTACATAGGTGAGCGTTGTGGTGTAGTAACATGGGCCTGATGACAGACTTCATGATTTGGTCAAAAGAATGAAGTTGGGTGTTGGGGATTCAACTTGAGATAGGTTGATGCAGAAGAATATCTGAATTAAAGGCAAACAAATCTAACATTAAGATTTTGTTCATTTCGTGGAAAATGTGGTATGTCCAAGAAGCCATTATCTAGGAAAATAACTATATTTTTCGGTGTTCAACTAAGATTTGAAAATAAATTTAAAAATATTTTCTACTGTTTGGTATGAAAAATTCAATATGATTTTCCTCCATGCACTCCTTTCAATATGTTTTTATTCTTATATTTTTAAAAATTTTGAATTTTGAATTAGTTTTTTTTTCTTTCTATTTTTTATTTTTTATTTTTTTTCCATCTTCTTCTTCTTTGGTTGGTCATCGACCATCAACTAGCCAAAGGCGAGCCTTGAGCTTGCTAGCTTTGAAAGGCTCATTGGCCTCAAGCCTTGCTAGGTCAAGGAGCTGGAGGCAAGCTCCAGCTTGTTGGCCTTGAACTTGTGGGCCTCAGGCCTCTCGGATCGGTGAGCCGAAGCTCACGATCAATGTTGGCTTGCTAATTTGGCAAGGCAGAGGCCAGCATTGGCAAGCCTCAAGCTCGGTTGTGGTCGGTGAGCTTGAGGCTCACTTGTGGTCGGTGGCCAAAAAGACGGTGGAAAAAAGTAAAAGGAAAAAGATGAAGATAAATAATTAAATATTCAAATTTTTAAAAAAGAAAAAAAGAAAGAAGATGGGTTAATAAGGTATGGGATAAGACAGAGTAAGGAAAAAGTTTCCCTTATTTTGAAAGCGAAAAACATATTCCTCCATTTTAGAAGGCTTTTTTCTATTAATGGAAAATGTTATTCCCAACCAATTCATTTTCTATAAAATGAATGTTCTAAAATCTGTAAAATATTTTTCTGAAAGTTATTTTCCGTGAAATGAATAGAGTCTAAAACTCACACTTGAAGCTCACATGTGAGGGGAAGATAAGTTGATGCAATAAATATTAGAATTTCATTAAAACGGACCCTTATAATACACGTCATGCGATGCCAAAACGGGTAAAGAAACAAAGGAGATCACTGAGGACTGGTTCGGGGAAATGAAAATCGACCGTGAATGGGCTGGACGCTCATTGTTCAGATCGGGGATGGTGTGGACGCTGGACAATCAGCTCGTTCCCGACCTTGGAAATGGCCCCCAAAATGGGCCTCGACCATCCTAGAGTGACCAAGGACCAAAGGGACAACCGAGGGCCGGCTTGGAGGGTCTCGAACGGAAGGAAAGTGGGTTGGACGCTCATGAAGGAGAACATGAATAATGGTCCCGAAGATAGGCCTCGACCGTCCGTGAGCGACCAAGGATCAAAGGGATCACCGAGGGTCGGCCTGGAGGGTCTCAAACGGACCGAAAGTGGGTTGGACGGCCACTGTTCAGACCGAGGACAGTCTGAACAGTGCCCATTCAACCCATTTCCGAGCTTCAAAACATCTCGCGGACGCACCTCGGCCACCCGAGAATGACCCTACACCAATGTTAACAAAGTTAAACTTAAGCATGTAAACACGAATCGACACAATACAAATTAACTAAACTTGAAACAAAATTTATTAAAAAGCTACATTTATCAAACAATTGCATCGATACAACTCATGGATAAAGCGATCATGATCAATTTCATAAAAATAGATAAGTTATAATAACACAATTTTCACTAGGAAACTATGAATCAAAATCAATTACGAAGGATTCTAACTCAAATTAGAACGCACTTAAACGATGAATCATGCCATGTTCTCAGTTTGAAATCACAAACGCATTTAGGAACAAATACTTTGATCAAATCACAACAAACGGTTTGTAGGCCCATTAAACTGAACTTAATTAAAAGATCGAAGAGATAATTTCAGTTTTTATTTTTACCTTGCAACTGTCGAGGACTGTGACCCTTCCTTCCTTGGAAAGTCTTCTCGGTTCAGTCGAGCTCTCCCATTGTTAAAATGGGAAAAGTGCAAAAAAGTCATAAACCTTTTGTTTTTGTGTCGATTTAGTCCTAACCTTTTTTTTTTTTGGTGCCGATTTAGTCCTAAACCTTTTTACATTGTACCAATTCAGTCCTTTCCGGCCAATTTTGGCCAGATTTTGCTGATTAGACGACGGGCAGCTGACGTGGCCTAATCGGACGACGTGGACAACTTTTAATAATATTTTAATATTTTTCGATTTTTTTTATTATTTATATATTTTTTTTTTTTTTTTTTTTTATTTCTTTCTTCCTCGAGCCGGTCGCCGGAGCTCGGCGATCGGGCTAGAGGCGATGGCCGGCGAGGTCGACCTCGACCTCGCCGGCCACCTCGCCGTGGCCGTGAAGGTGGCCTCGTGCGGGGCGGCGAGGCTCGCCCTCGCTAGATCCGGGCGAGGGTCGAGCCTCGCCGGCTCGGCGCGAGGCCGCCTCGACGGCGACGTCAAGCGGCTGGATTAGCTCAAGCGAACAGCAAGCGGTGGCGCGGGGATGAGCGCGAGAGGCGAAGACGCACGGATAGGCGCGCGAGCAAGTGACGGCGTGATCGCAGCGAGGCCGCCTCCTTGCCCTCGCCCTTGCTGGCCATGGGCGAGGCTCGACCTCGCCAGATTTGATGAGGGCGAGCCTCGCCGCCCTGGCCTCGAGGGCGGCCTCATGCTGGGCGGGCGAGGGCGAGCCTCACCGCCCAGGCCTTAAGGGCGGCCTCGTGCCGGGCAGGTGAGGGCGAGCCTCGCCGCCCCGCCCGAGGCCGCTCTCATGGCCACTGGCAAGGTGGCCGGCGAGGTCGGGTAGGCAACGCCGAGCTTCGGCGACTGGCTAGAGGAAGAAAAAAAGAAAAAGAAGAAAAAACAGAAAAACAGAAAAATCAAAAATAAAAAATAAAAAAATAAAAAATAAAAATCAGAAATATTAAAATATTATTAAAAGTTATCTACGTCAGCACCGATTAGGCCACGCGCCCGGCCGGCATCCTATCAGCAAAATCCGGCCAAAATTGGCCGGAAGGACTGAATTGGCACAACGTAAAAAAGTTTAGGACTAAATCGGCACCAAAAAAAGGTTTAGGACTAAATCGGCACAAAGACAAAAGGTTTGGGACTTTTTTGGCACTTCTCCCGTTTTTTAACTCACTTTTTCTCACCTTTTTCTGCTTTCTTGCTCCCCTGTCTCTGTATATTTTAATGGTTGCCAAGCTCTCTCTCATGGAGAATGCGAGACCATGCAAGCAATATTCATATTTCTGTTTAAGGGTCGAATTCTATCATTAATGGCGGATTCAATCCCTAAAATCTAGGAAGTGCATGATAAATCTTTAGATAAGAAATTTAGTTGTTCATGCATCCTCATAATTGATCATAAAATGTCCAACTTAGCCCAAGCATCTAATTCCTGCTCCATAGCATATGGATTAGTGCAACAATTGATTTTGGCCTATTATGGTCATCATTAGGAAAAATGATAGCAATTAGTGATCAGTTTGTTCACGAGAAGCAAATGCTACTTTTAGAGATTCTTTTGAGATGATAATCAAACCATCCCTAAATTTCTAGGACAAACACCTTGATGCTATTTTCACAAATCAGTCATGTCATATATATCTCTCACTTCACCTCAATGCTACAAAGCCCCACTTTTCAATCCACCCAAATATACGAAAACTCGAACCATGACACTCTCTCCCACCCAAATTTTGCATCACCCTCATTGTGGGATATCTTGTCACATTCTTGCATTCTTCAACCATCGCTGACACTCCCTTAGGACTTACATAACAAATGCTTGACTAATAGCACAGGTCACTCCATTCCATCAATGGCTGGCCTGATCAAATTAGTTTAGGGATAGCTAATCCTTGTGCTTTCCATGACAAGTGTGGTAACCCAAATCAACCACCTCCCTCAGCAAACACTTTCTTTGCCTACTAGTTCTCTTGATTTAGCAAATCAAGGGAGGCTTTTCTTCTTGTTGGAAATGCGGCAACAAATCTCTTTTCATCATCCACCATACAGTTTGGGAAATCTGCTTCGATATCACATGTCTTGGACTTACTTTTCTAGTATTCCCTACTCGTGTAACCTTAGAAATTACAATATCAAGTTAGCCTTTACTCAGTGACTTGTGCAGAGAGAAATTGTAAAGAGAATCTCTAAATTATATATCTCGTGTTAAAGACGAGAGGGGTGAAACCCTTCATATATCACTAAGGCCCTCTTCCAATCAATTGATATTAATTACAATCTACCACCTACCAAGACTTATTGCATCTACCTTCTACCTACATTAATACAAATTTATTTACAAGATTTTGAAAGCTTCTAGAAGGCTTGGGAATGTCCTTCAAGGCTTCAAAGGGTAAGTTGGTTCCCAACTCATCAAGGAGGCGGTGCACCTGTTTGTGTCAAGCAAGTAATGATGTGTTAAGGATGGAACCTTTGTCCTTGTGAGCGCCTAGACTACCTGTGATTCAAACTTTCCCGACAAAGTAGACCCAAATGCAAGACCTCGACAGAGACACAAGAAGCCAAAGGATCCTATGTACCAAAAATACTTGAACAGAGATCCCTCTATTGATACTCTTGGTGAGTGCGACAAATTCCAGTTTATGGTTTCTTATTCACCAACTCCACCACCTGAGTTCACCGCTCCACCCCCAGTTTCACCAGATCCACCACCATCACCTCCTCCATCTCCTCCATAGAAAAAAACCAGCACTTTCCCCGTTTTATAAGCCAATCCTAAAGTGGGCAAAGAAGCGTTCCTACCCACTTGAGGCTCCAGCAGAAGCACTACCCAGTTCTTCCATTGCCATGTTCCATGAGACAGACTTTCCCCCTCTTGTCCGAGAAAGTTCTAAACTCTCATTTCCTGCTCTAGAAGAATTCATTGATCCATAAGGCAGATATCGGCATGCTCCCAAGATACCTGCCCCCACTGATGTGGATGAACATGGAAGACAGAAAAGGACTCATGTTGCTGAAGCCGTCCTAAATTGGCAATCGGAGACTCTTTTAGCACATAACAATGCATTCAAAGTAATTGATTCCAAGATTGTGAATGTGCAACAAGATCTTCGAAAATATGACGAAACCACCAAGAAAATGCTTTCTGACTTCCAAAAGAGGTTTCATGCCTTGGAATCCGGACAACATTTAGGGTATCATCATCTCGAAAGTCCTAAGACGGAAATAGAGAAGCTCAAAAGGCAAATTCAGATGCTTGAAGAAGGAAGGTTCCATCCTTTTAATCCATTTTCGACCACGGTACGGACAGAGCATTTACCTCCACCACCTCAGACGTCTATCTTTGCTGCCCTCACAGATATTCCTATTAGACAGGATAAGACAGACGTAGTAGAAATGAGAAACCGCCTCAAAGAATTGGATCAATTAAGGAAGGAAAAGGGAAAGGAAAAAATGCCTGCAGAATCCTCGCTTGTTATAAAGGAAAAGCCAGATCAGATGATGTTGTCCAATCCATTAGAATCTTTCCTAAGAGATTTGGGTAATCAATCAAAGCCTGATCCTGTTATTCAACATATTGAGCCTGCTATTCAAAGGCCTAATCATGTCATTCCAACAGATTAGATTTTATTTCCAGCATACCAGCTTTTCCAAACATTTTTTATACTGATTCAGATTCGGTGTCCTTTTCATCCTTTTCATCCTTCTCCATCCCTGCCATTGATTCTTTCCATATTGTACCAGTAACCTTATCAATATTCATGGCTGATCCTCCAAACCAAGATATGGAATCAAACCCTTATGAACCAAAGGTTGTTCAGCCAAATAATCCTACTCAGCATGTATCTAATGCATCGAAACAGTTTTTTACTGTTGATGATATTCCCTATCACAAATGGCCAGAAAGACTTGAGGAATTTTATACTTGGTTAAATGCTCAAGCACTTACCAACCATGATAAGTATGATGTCCTTCTTGGTTTTGTCACAAGGTTTACAAGTAGCCTCAAGCATTGGTGGCAATCTGTAACAAAACAAGACCAACTTCAATTTTTACTCTCACCTGACTTTGGTCATGCCATTACCCTTTTATATCATTTCTTTGTTGGCAAACCTTCTGATCTCCAAGAGATTAACACGAGAGAATTTTTTGAGAGAAGATGCTGCTCTCTCTAGATTAAACATCTTGATAAACATTATCGAGAAATGCTTAAGCTCTTTTATCAGATTGGAGCTTATCCAAACCTAAAACATGTTTTCCTGACTTCCATCCCCAAAGAATTATCTCAACAGGTTGAGAGAACTTTTCTCAGCAAACAAAGGAGGATTCATGATATTCCGTTGGGAGAAATCCAACAAGAGATCCATTTGTGCCTTGAAGAATTGTGTATAAAACACCAAATGATCTAGACTTACATTGAATATAACAGAGAACTTGACACAGCTTGCTCTCGTCAGAAGCTAAAGATCAAATGCTCCAAGCGAGATTGTGATGGTTCTTGTGGAAAATCTTCCAGAAAAAAAGAAGCACTTCAAGAAGCTCTGGATAAAGAAATCCAGGCATGGCGCTAAGCACTTCCGAAGAAAGAAGAAATGACGATACCTACGCAAAAGGAAAAATCCAGGCCACAAGAAGTCAAATCGACACTTCATCTACAATCAGAAAGGACATTTTGCCAAAAATTGTCCCCAAGCAAGAAAAGGTCGAACCATCGATATATCATATAGAGAATGAAACTGTCATTTCTCTTGAGAATGATGATATTGAATCTTTATTCTCTGCGGACGAAGAACCATCTGAACAAACTCTTTGTGTCATCCATTGTTACCAAACTTCTAGTGAAACTGATTCAGATTTAGATCTTGAAGATATTTTTCATATATCTCTCAATTCTTCAGAACAAAGCACTAACATATTTTCAAGCCAAATTCATTGTCCCCATTTTCTTGTAAAAATCTTCACTTCAAAGTTTGTCAAGCCGATCATTGTCATTGCTCTCATAGACACTAGAGCAAGTTCTTCAATTCTAGTTACTAAAGTTCTTCCTGAAGAATATTAGACTTCTTGTATTCGATATTTCAATTCTACCCCCAAAAGACACTTTTTCTACGAATGTGAGAACTACTCCAATAACTGTTTAGTTTTTTCTCCAATGTTCAATAACCACAAAAACCTTCAGATCTAGTCTCCCCAACAAAGATTTAATCATTGGTTGGGGCATCATGACTCGGATTTCTCAGCTTCGCATCATTCCCTGGAAAATGTCTTAAGTATAAAGACCAATTCTCTGAATTCGTCAATATCCAAAAAAAAATTTCCATTCAAATGAGTCTTTTAAATCTAATCATGCAAAAGTTGTTGGAATCTTGTTCAGAATCTCATTCCGAGTTTGCCTAAAAGTGCCCTCATCCTTTATGGGAAAATCCAGAGTTCTTTGTTCGCATTCCTTTTATAAAGAATGAAGATATCAATCCTACCAAGGTGAGTCACATGGGAATGAAGCCAGAACACCTGGTTTTAGCTCAAAGGGAATGTTCGAAATTATTGCAGCAAGGCCTTATTGAAATCTCCAATTCTTAATGGGCTTGTGAAGTCTTTTATGTCAATAAGCGAGCCGAGCAAAACAGAGGAAAGATGAGACTGGTAATTAATTACTAGCCTCTTAACCTTTTTTCTCCAATATGACAAATTCCCTTTACCATCCAGAAATTCCCTTTTTACTGGATTAACCAAGGCCCACATCTATTCCAAATTTGATCTCAAAGCCGGATTTTGGCAATTGGGCATCCATTCTGAAGACAAACCCAAAATAGGGTTTTGTATTCCGAATCAACACTTCCAATGGAAAGTTCTTCCTTTTGGCCTAAAGGTAGCACCATCCATTTTTCAAAAGGCCATGTGTTGAATTTTTCAACCAATTCTGTCAAGTGCAGCAGTATACATCGACGATATCCTGCTCTACAGTCCTGATGAGCAGTCACACTACCAACTTCTTGAGCAATTCGCATAAATTGTGAAAAAGCATGGGATTATGCTTTCCCAAAGAAAGATTGATATAGCCTAGACAGAAATTGAATTTCTTGGTATGCACCTTAACAAAGGTACATATTACCCAATGTCACATATTGCTCAAGAGTTGTTGAAATTTCCTAAAGAAAAATTTCACAACAAAGCAAGTTCAGCAATTTCTTAGGATAATTAATTATCTCAGAGACTTTATTCCAAACATTGCTATATTGCTGATTCCACTCCAAACAATGCTAAAGAAGAATCCCCCATCTTGGGGAAAATCTCAAACTAAAATAGTCGCTGAGCTTAAGGAGATCACGCAAACTCTTCCTTCATTACAAATTCCATCAACTGGAAAGAGAATTCTTTAGACTGACGCCAATGATGAATACTACGCAGCCATCATGTTTGAAGAAATTGATGGTAAGAGGCACCAGTGTGCCTACAAGAGCAGAAAGTTTTCCCAAGCTGAAATGCATTACCATTCCACTTTCAAAGAAATTTTGGCGGTGAAAATGAAAAAAAAAAAAAGAGAGTTAGAATTACATCTCATCAGCCATCACTTCCTAGTAGAATTAGACATGACATCTTTTCCCCAAATGACCAAGTTCAAACAGAAGCAAGTTCCAAATTCTCAACTGCTTCGATGGGCTAAATGGTTCTCAAAATATTCTTTTGAGACCAAACACATTATCGGGAAGAAGAATGTGCTTGCTGACTTCTTGTCAAGACCAAAAGTACCAGCGAAAATCAACATGTACATCATGAGGCATGCTTTTCATACTCTTCATCACAATGAGAAGTATAAGATCGAGAGGATATGAGATTGGCCAAGCTGGAAATACCCTCAGGAGATTATTGAGCAAATCCAGAATGACAGCTTCACTGAAAATCTGGATAATCTCATGTGGTAATGTCACACAGATCTATTCAGACTCAATGGAGGTTCGATTCTTTATCATTTTGGATTAAATTCGGACTATCTGTTCATACATTCTCTAATATGGTAGAAAGATGATTTTCCTGACCAACTTCGATGGTTATTATGGTACTTAACCAATAAGTATTTAATAGCTATTGAAATTCCAACCAAAAGATTTATTGCCAACATCACTAGGATATTTGGGCTCGGTAGAGGAAACATTGAAAAGGAGGGTGATAGAAATCTCTTAGATTTCCTTAATTGGTTTTATCCCCCTACTCATTGGAAATACCTTTTACAGAAAGAACTGAGAACCACACAACCAAACCCTGAGGTCCATACTATTTCCGACGACCATGGGCTTTTGTCACAAATAATGGCAACATTACCAATGCTCCTCAAATTATAGGTACCACATCCTATAAACCTCAACCACACAGTGCAAAAGCTCGGATTCACAAATCTTATCCAGGATCTGTTGGTTGTTGTGAGCACCAGCACCGAGAACTCCAAAGGGTTTTGTGCCAAGAAAATAAAACCATTCCTGAAGATGCATGGAACTATAACTTGCTATAGTAACTTTGCTCAGTCCTCTTAGGATGCATAGTCCTCTCAAAACTCCTATGCACGATGGGGAGGTCCTCTTTCCCAAGACCCCTACGATCAAGGACATTTGTCCTTATCTCTAGGCATGGACACATCCTACTATGCACAACCATCAAATTGGCCTCAGCCAAGCATTCTTGCCGACACTACAAGCTTCTCCCAGGATCAAGAGGAAGCATCCTCGTCAAACTAGATTCTTTCGTCAGATACAGTTGCGGTAGTTGAGTAAGAATATGAAGAACACCTCTTGGAAATGCATAGTTCAGATGACTCAGACTATAACTACAATGCTCGCGACAAACGAGACCGCTAACTGTACAAGTCACTTTTGCAAGTCACTATAGCAAGTTACTGTTCACTTTTACTGTAGCAGTAGGCTAGAGAAGTCACTGTTCACTGTCACTGTTCATACCGTGCGGATAATTCCCTACCGGAAGTTTCCGGCGCCTTTGTTTGTTTCAGGACCCGTGGTCCTTGTTTGTGTGTGATCTTTTATTGCTTATAAAAGGCGAGGACGATGTAATGTGTTGGGCAAAGTCCCTTGAAGTAAAGTGAGTGTTTTGTGAAAACTCTCCATGGCTTTCTAAATTTCTCTTCTTCTCCAGCCTGGTAAGATCCTCTGAGAATTGCAACTCGGATAGTTAGAAATGTTACCATCCCGGTATCTCTGAGTGTCTCTAGGCTCTGAACTAAAGGGCAGAGTGGTTTTCTACTAAAAAGCTGTCCCTGAAGGGCTTGAACGGGAGTTGTTCGCCTAATGTGGGAAGGCATACCTACAGGAAATTGACTTTGTCTTCCCTGATTCTAAGTTTAGGTCCATTCACTAAGGGGTTGTTTGGCAACATGCCAAATAGTACTCGATTCTGATTTTTTGTTCCTAGGAGTAGTTTTGGAACATAATCACGTTTGGTAAAATTTTTGTTCCCGGGAACAGATTTGGAGTAGAATCAAGAATAAAAAAAAAATTGATTCTTGTTCCGAGAACAAAAAATAGAATCAAAACCAACTCTTTTTCTTCTCTTTTCTTCTTCTTCATCGACCGTCATTCCGCCGTTGCTATTCACTGCCGCTGTCTACCGGTTGCCGGCAACCGGTCCGGCGAGCTCGCCGGAGGCTCGCCAGGCTAGGGCGAGGTCCAGCGAGCTTGTTGGAGGCAAGCCCAGCCACCGATGATGCTCGCCCAACCTCGCCGGTGGACAGGCGGGCCTCACAACGCCCAGCCCCGATGGTGGCCAAGTAGGCCTCGCCTAGCCCCGGCGAGGCTCGGCCTGGCCATTGGCGACGCTCGGCCGACGAGGGCCGGCCTCGCCGAGGGCCGACGACGCTTCGGTGAGGTCGCCGGCCCTTGTCTAGTCGATCGTCGATCTGACAACCGGCAAGAAGAAGAAGAATATGAGAAAAAGGCAAAAAAAAAAAAAAATATTTAAAAATTAAAAGAAATTGATTTTGAACAGAATCAATGAGCACGGTATGAAACACAATTTTATTACGAATCAGAAATTTTGAATAGATACCAAACGGCTTAAAATGCTTAGAAATTGTTCCGGGAAATGGAATAAAAAAAAATCATTTCGATCGAATTTGTTCCGGGAATGTAATCATTACCAAACGTGCCCTAAGGCTCCATTTGGTAACATTCCAAATTTTCTATCTTTTTGTTCTTTTGTTCCCTAGAATTAAAAAAAAAAAGAATAAATATGTTTGGTAATGTTAGTTAATTTTTCTATTCCCTGGAATAGAATAATGACCAAGGAATAAATTTAGAATAGAAATAAATAGTAAAGGAAAAGTAACTTTTTGTTTCCATGAACAATTTATGGAAATAAGTAATTTTCTTCTTTCTTCTTCTTCTTCTTCTTCCTCTTCTAACTGTTCATTTGAGCTTCATCGCCCACGGTTGTCCGCCGCCATTCGCCACTTCCCATTGCTGCCTATTGCCATTCGCCACTATTGGTGTCTGCCAATCACTGCTTGATGATTGGCTAGAGGAGGAGAAGAAGGGAGGAAAACAAGAAAAGAAAAAAAAAAGAAAAAATCTAAAAAAATATTAAAAAATCAAAAGAAATTCTATTTAAAAATAAAACTCGTAAATCGTATCGGACACATTTTTATCATTTTTCTATTTTGAGAATAAAAGTTTTACTTAGAAACTGTTTTAGAGAATAAAAATAAAAAAGAACTATTTCTAAAAAAGAAATTATTTCTGAAAATAAAAATATTACCAAAGGTACTCTAACTCTTCTACAACACCCTTCCTTTCTTATTCGTGACAAGAGCATGCCCTCTCGAAGTACACTCCGACTATCTAACCCTAGTCAAGTGATTAATTAAAGCAGGAACCACTGTGGTTAGTTAAATACTTCCTGACAAATTGCCAGGAGGAGCTGAAGTCCCGTTTTACGCTTTTGAGACATGTATCGTCTCCAAGGGAAACGAACCGGGCCGCAAACTGGATCTCTAAGGCACAACGCCAAGGCGTCTTACCCTCTATTTGGGCTTTTGTATCCACCGGCGGTGATTTGGGCCATTTTATGTTCTAATACGGGCGATAAAATTGACATTAGTTGAATGATGAAAATGAAGCTCGTTGTTTTAACCAAATGCAAAGGAACATCTGCAATATCCTCCAACGAACTTGTGTACCCGCTAACAAAGCAAAGAATTTGTATTTTTCTCCGCCTTCAGGGAGAAAAAAGGGCTTTTGCAAGCCGTAGTAGGAGCTCAACCTATGTATGTAGCTAAAATCTAACGAATAAGACATACTTCTTCCTCAAATCGCTTTAGTTTAACTTAGTTGCTTGTGTGAAAACTCCACTGTCTCCCCTCTACAATGAAGAAGAACAATGCTTTACTTAGTTGGCCTACTTAAAGAAATGGAATCACTCTGGAGTGGAGACGGGAAAGCCTCGGAGATGGTATCCCAGGAAAGGTTGTCCTTCTTAGGCCGACGATCCAAGAAAGCAGGTCTCGTGGGTCTTTCGACCATCTCGACCTTGCATGTTAACATGGCCACTATCTCCGACATTGGAGGCCTTAAATTAGCATGAGGCTGAAGGCGCAAGAAGGCGATGTCAATCGCTTGCAAGACTTCCTTCTCTATGAATCCGTCTTCTCGCATTCTTGGGTCTACCAGCTCGATTATCCTCGATCTCTCATATAGTTTCCACGCCTGTCATTACAATTGATCCATGTACAGAGTCAGGAAGTAATAAAGTCAGCTATCTAATCGAAAAGAAAATCAGATTAACCTGAGAGTAACGATATGAAAAAAGGGCCTACATATTCGGGGAGGTACTGCATTTCTGAGGGTAAAGTCAGATCGGTATTTTTCCTGCAACTGGTGATCTCAAGCACGAGAACCCCGAAACTGTAAATGTCGGCCTTTTCAGATAACTCCCCTCTTATAGCATATTCAGGTGCAGTATATCCTCTTGAAGACAATGAGAAAATAAACGTCAGTTAGGATCGACATCATCATGATAAACAACCTTAACTGGTTACTTCAACCAATCAGAAGTTAAGTTGTTCTCATTCCTTCGAATCGTGTTATCATTAGCTTAATTATCTAAGATGAGAATTAGACAAACAGAGACGTGAATGAAAGAATCTGGCTATTACCACGAGAAAGGTGCTCCTTCTATCCCTTCAACATGATTTCTAGCATTTACGAACAACCAAACAAGCAACTCATTCCTAAGTTTGCTCCTTCCAATTTAAGTGCAATATGTGCGCTAAGTTGTCACAGTGATTATTATATAGTAGTACTCACAATGTTCCAGCAAACGTAGTGTTAAGGTATGCTTGATCTTCAGGAAAGAACCTTGCCAGCCCAAAATCGCCAATCCGAGGTTGGAATTTCTCATCAAGAAGAATGTTGCTTGCTTTGATATCTCTATGAACAATTCTCAGGTGTGAATCTTCATGCAAGTACTGCAATCCTCGTGCAATTCCAACGATAATCTGAAACCTGGTATTCCAGTTGAGGTATTGGTCACTTTTCCCTGTTGACCAGATGAGCTATTTCAGAATTTATAGCTATTAGTCACCTGTTACAGTTTGCTCACAGTCACACTAATTCCTTGAAATTAGAACAACCTATCGACTTTTTAGTTTTTACCACCACAGTTAATTATAAGGCTTGTGTTTCAAGTTGCAGCGAAAAACAAAAGTGTTTCTTCTAATCTAAAAATTTTATTTGTTTAACCGTGGCCTAACTCCATTGGTTGCAAGCTGGATGTTTTGGGCATCTTTTCAGTTTATTCCATATAAGGCTTATGGAGGATCACCAGTGAAAATGGTAGTCATACCAAAACAGCATCTCCATTCTGATGATAAATTTATTCGAACGATGCCACTTTTTCCATGTACAGGCAAGAAATGTTGTCCATAGAGAATGCGAGTTATTCCTCTCCATACTCACTTTTTCTGGTTCAGTTATTTTGGCAAACGGAATCTAACCAAGATTGAGACACAAGTGTTCTCTTATAATGTCGGATCTTGAGTTAATAATGGGTAGCTGCTGGAAGAACATGGAAAGGGATCATCAGAGAGGCCAACACACAGAGAGAGAGAGAGAGAGGTACCATAAACAATAAGATCCAAGCTCTTGTTCTTCATGTACTCGTATACTAGGAGTCGTTGTGGCCCATCTGAGCAACAACCGAGGAGGCGGACTAGATTCTTGTGTTGGATGCTTGTTATCATCCTAACCTCGGCAAGAAATTCTGATTCTCCTTGCTGGGATTTCTCAAGTGACAGTTTCTTCACAGCAACAAATGTCCCATCTTGTAACTTTCCCTGTTGACGTATTGCATGAAATAGATGATTTTAGTGACCAAAGCTCGCGAAATTTAAAGGGCTCTTTCTCTGGCAGATTTTTAAATTTGCCAGACTTATTACTTTTGTAGTCAATGTCGAGGATGATTGCAGGAATAAGAAGGCATGGTCCTAGTGACAATTAATGTTACCTAGACGAAAGAAGTCTTGACTTCAATTTCTGTCTTTCCCCTTCTTATTTGTCTATCGTACAAATTAAGAAAATTGTTCGAGGAACAACCCACTCCGAGTAGGTTTGCAGGATGGAAGTTTTTAGTTGCCTTCTTCAGGGTGTGGAAGTCAAAATAGCTGATGGTTCGAAGATTTCCGCTGAGGAAGTCTTTCGAGGCTAGATGAAAAGACACATTAACAATTTTAAGGTCCTCTCGAAGAATATATGCCGCACAACTGCATAATGTTTTGTTGTTGAAAGTACCTTTGCGTCCTCTGCTTCGTAAAACCAAGTTCCCCAGTTCCTTGGGGATCTTTTTTTTCCATAAGATCAGCAGGACAATCACCAAGAAAAGAAACACGATCACTCCCCCGAGGAAAAACAGAAGAGCTGAAGAGGAGGAGCTCTTCATTGGTAGCACATAAGGTGTTGGAGAGATCACTACGAGCAATACAGAAACATACTAAAATGAGGGACCAAGGAAAAGGAATTATTAGCTTTAATATGACCATAAATAGACTTAACTATGGAATGCTACGATCTAACCCTACAAGTGGCCTTTTCCTTATGATGTGCAGTCGAGCTTGTAAGGACTTATTTCACCGAGACATTGGTATAATCAATCACAGTCCAGAAAAAATGTTAAATTGGGTCTTCTTTGTTGTCGACCCAGTGCGTCTCACTGGTTTGTGGTCAATTTGATCTAACAGACGGATTTTGGACCATAATTTCTACCATTTCAGGGGAGAATTCGGAAAAAGGTCGGATTGTCAATCGTGTTGGAAATCAAGAAAAAGATGGGAATACTGCGTCGCGTGTTATACAGTATCTCTGCCATGATCAGGGCGAAAGTAATGGGCAGCCGTCCTCTCTTTTTTAAGGTCATTACCAATTTTAGTTTGGCCGGAGTTTATGGTGAAGTAGAAGTTGCAAAAGCTGAGGAGGAAAGCACAAAGAGAGCGTAGTTTTATAATAAAGATGCTTGTTTCTGCAATAGAGGGGATTAGAACGAAGAACAAACTAGCATATGCCCAGCTCAATCATAAATGAAGCACCGCAGTAGGAATGGTCTGCCTTAATCATTTAAACTAGTCTCCAATTTACATTCATATTAAAAAGGAAGACAATGGACATCTGTATGATCTAGAGGAAGAGGAGCAGAGAAGAAATTTTTGACGTAAAATGGGCTCAAATTCAATTCAGATAAAGGTCCAGGTTAACCCGAAAGAGTACCTTGTAATGCGTGAAGGCGCATTCGGAGACGATATAGGCCACTTCCAGTAGAATTCTTCTTTTAGCTCGGGCAAGGAAGGGGTTGTAGCTTGGGAGACAACACTAATGTTTTTGATTCCATCCTCTGCTTTCTGGCACAACGTGTGTGTGTGTGTGTATATATATATATATTTGGGGGGGGGGGGGGGGGGGGGGGGGGGGGTGGAGGGGGAGAGAGAATCTTTGGGATAATCGATCATCGGACATGTCAAAATTATGTCATAGACCCGATCAATGAAATCTAACAATGAAATGAGGAGAAACAGACAAATGTCCTCATCTGCAAAGCGGCAATATTTTTGTTCAGAGTATATTTTATTAGCGCCTTGCTGTAACAATGTAAATTTTTTATGTTCTTTTTGAGTTTAATATTGGATGACAGTGAATTCGATGTGGCTATGAACCCTCGTTCTTCCATTGGCGAACAAAACAACCCAGTCCCTCGGGCGAGCACGCATCGCAAATTTCGGAACGGGAACTTGAGACAAACACCACAGATCAATAAAGAGCACAAGTAGCAAAGAAGATAAGAACGCAGAAAATTACCGAACCGTGTCATGCAAGGTTGTTTAGGGTTGTGGTTTATGCAAGAGATGTATAGTAGCACTTAGTTGTCTCACTTATTTAAGTACTTCTGCGGAATTTACCTCAATCGCTCGGTCGAAATAATTGGATAAATTAAAATTTGTGCTTCTAACGGGTTTCTCATGAAGAATGATTTATAAATGACAGAAAGGCTACTGAGCTCACCAAGCAATGTTTGGAAAATCAAACTCCGCCATCAGTTTGACCAATTTGATAGAAAATGAATCAGTTACTATTTGGTTCGAGTTATAATTGATGTGACAATCTGACCCAAATCACATGGGTTGAGCCCTTAATAATGACCATTTGGCGTGGATGTTATTTATAAATAACATCATATGGGTTGAGCCCATCCCACATTGTAAACATAGGGTTTCACAAACTCCCTCAATTAAACCACAAATGCGGTCATCAATGTTGACTCATACCCTAGCAATGCTTTTAGGGGTGAATCTTCTGGAAAATTATAAGCCCTCATTTAGGATTTGGGACGTCACACATCTTATTTGATTATCAAATGGGTGGCCCTCGTGGATTGAACCAATTGATGCATCTGTCCACTCACTTTGAAGAAAGTTTAAACTGAATTAGACTGTGTATTCGATCAGTTCAACTGATAATCGGTCAGTTTTTGCCATTTGATTATCAAACGGGTGGCTCGTGGATTGAGTCCATGACATCATCGTATAGTGTCCACCTTTCTACCAAATGGGCTGCCTCGTTGAGGGCTATATTTAATGTAAATGTATTATTTAAATTATCTAGAAGTTTTAATTCGAGCAAGACTCAAACCTGCAATGTCCAGGCACAAGAGAAAGCACACTTGCTCCATTTAGCCTGGCCAGATATTTCAATACATTGATGCACATCAAGTCCCTGAACCCGACATCTTTAAATTGTAGAAGTAAAGCGGGCTTTCACACTTTACACATGCCTAATCGGACTAGAATAAGTTTGTGATGGCTCTAGTCTCATTTAATAATTGTGGTTAGAAGGGGCTTGAGAAGTCTTCTGCAAAAATTAATTTCCTCTTTTGCATCACCCACAGTTAAAGGAAAATTATCCAAAAAGTCCGAAACTTATTTTACTTTTGCCAATTCAGTTCTAAGCTTTTTAATTTTTGTCAATTTAGTTTTGAACATTTGTACATCTTGTCAATTGAGTCCATCTAATCAATTTTGATTGGAAAATATTGACATGGACGTCAGTGATGCCACGTAAGACTGCCGATACTAACGTGGATTTTTTTAAATAATATTTTACTATTTTTTTGAATACTTTTTTGAATTTTTCTTTCTTTTCTTTTTGACTTTCTTCTTTTCCTTTTTCGATGGCCGGCCAACCATAGGTGACAGTCGGCTGGCCTCGTTGGCCACAGGCGTGGCCCGACCAAGCGAGGGGAGCCCTCGCCCAAGTAAGGCCGACCATCACCCAAGCCAAGGTTGCCACACCGGGCGTTGGCCGAGCAACGGTGATATCAGTGAGGCCACCTTGGCTTGGGCAAGGGCCGGTCTCACCAGCTCTAGTTTGGGCAAGGCCAACACTTGCTTGGGCGAGCCCTGGCAAGGGCTCCCCTTGCTAGATCTAGTGAGGCCGATCCTCGCCCAAGCCAAGCTGGCCTCACTTGGCATTGTAGTTGCCCGACTTACGCCTGACAAGGCCGCTTTGGCTTGGGCGAGGGTCGGTCTTGCTTGATCTGGCATAGGTGAGGTCAACCCTCGCCGGGCCACACCCCAACAAGGGCTCCCCTTGCTGGGGCTCACCCTCACTTGGTCAAGCCTCGCCTATGGTGGGCGAGGCAAACCGGCCAACCACCGGAAAATGAAAAGAAGAAAGCCAAAAAGGAAAGAAAAAATAATAAAAAATTCAAAAAATATTACAATATTGTTAAAATTATTCATGGCACCACCACGTCCACATTAGCCCAAGTAAGGCCGACCATCACCCAAGCCAAGGTTGCCTCACCGGGCATTGGCCGAGCAACGGTGATATCAGTGAGGCCACCTTGGCTTGGGCAAGGGCCGGTCTCACCGGCTCTAGTTTGGGCAAGGCCAACACTTGCTTGGGCGAGCCCTGGCAAGGGCTCCCCTTGCTAGATCTAGTTAGGCCGATCCTCGCCCAAGCCAAGCTGGCCTCACTTGGCATTGTAGTTGCCCGACTTACGCCTGACAAGGCCGCCTTGGCTTGGGCGAGGGTCGGTCTTGCTTGATCTGGCATAGGTGAGGTCAACCCTCGCCGGGCCACACCCCAACAAGGGCTCCCCTTGCTGGGGCTCGCCCTCACTTGGTCAAGCCTCGCCTGTGGTGGGCGAGGCAAACCGGCCAACCACCGGAAAATGAAAAGAAGAAAGCCAAAAAGGAAAGAAAAAATAATAAAAAATTCAAAAAATATTACAATATTGTTAAAATTATTCATGTCACCACCGCGTCCACATTAGCATTTTTTGGTTAAAATGTGGCATCCGGAAATTTAGACAACCCTCAAATATGCAGCGGCCGTGAATAATCGATGGGAGTATCGTTGGTACCACATTTGGCCTAGTATCATTGTCACTCGACGTCCCAAAACATTTACTTTCGGAAAAAAAGAAAATTTTCTTTGAATGGCCATATGAACAATCCCACCAACGGCCACGTTATTTATATATATCTTGGACCAATCAGCCGTGCAACAAGAGAGGTCTTTGGACTTTGATCGATTGAAAATTTCTTAGTAAGCTGAAGGAAGAAAATTCGGCTATGCATGGAGAGGAAAGACCATGCACGTCCAATGCCGCCCCGAGTCCTTCCCCATTCCATCGACACTAGGGTCAACTAAGAAAGGGAATTGTTGACCGAAGGGCACTCAGCAACAGCCACGTTGCTCTTCATTCGGTGGCCAGCGCAGGAGGAGAAACCAAGCAAAGGAAGGCCACGCCTCCTCCAGCTGTCTTCGGTTCTTGCTGCCACCGAAAGATTTACATGTAGTCGACTAATTAGTCAACTAATTGAGGAACAAAACGAGCGGATTAGTCGAGAAGGAGGAGAGAGAATGAACCGAGCAGAAACTTGAGTAGAGAGAGAGAGAGAGAGAGAGAGTGATCGAGAGAGGGTTTGAACGAGGGAGTTTGTGAGTGAGAGAGAAGCGGACGCTCGAGTGTGAGCCGTGAGGAAGGAAGAGAAGGATCGCCTTCTGTCCATGCTCGAGCTGCCGCCGTCTTTGCCGTCGTTGAGCCACGCCTGAGACCCACGAGCCTTCATGTTGTGCTGTTGTTGTCTAGTGTAGTGCAATAGACTTGGAGATGTTTGGGTTGTGGATGTTGGATGCTGGATTTTGGATGAGTAGAGTAGAAATGGATTGAGAAATTGAGGAAACGCTTTGGTTTTATAGGTGCTTTTAATTCCTTTGAATGACATTATAAAATATAGTTTTGGATGGATTTTTGAAAGTAAAATTTGTCAAGGAATAGGCATCGGATTCTATTGAATTCGTGTGGTCCGGAGTTGCTCATGTGTAGCCTTATGATCTTATCGATTTTCTGTGGAAATCTCTAGCATGATTTTGGTCTTTATTTCTTCATGAAAGCTATAAGGAATTGTTTAAGCTATAACATATATTTTAGTCAGATTTTTTCGAAATTCATATATAGTGGTATAAGTCTATTTCAATGTGCGGTACTTTACTGTGGAAGTGTAGATTCTGGAATGAATTTGAGACTGAGTTATGCGATCTGTTGCAATTCATACATAACTATTTTGGCTTAGTGTTCTTCATGAAAATTTTTCCTTTAGGTTTTATTTATAACATATCAAAATTTTAGAATTTTCTGAGTTCATTTAGAGGTTATTCCGAAATTGTTACTAAAACTGTGCATTGTGATGTTTGAGCTGTTTTATTCCGAATTTGCTCAATTTGTCCCAAAGGTGAATGCATCTTGAGTTGTTATTTGACATGATGATATTGACATTCAGCATATCATTCAATATTGAGATTTGATGAGACTCAAGGGACATCTTGTCATTGCATTGAAAAGTGTTTTTGGAAATTAAGATGTTAATTATTACCGTTGGACCCTTGGGTCAACGATGCCCCGGAAGTTGGGAGGCCCAAAGGATCAAATGAGTCGATGCCTTGTGGATGCCTGGGGTCCGTAGTACCCCAGAGGTTTTCCTCGGGAGCATCGGGATGCCCGGTAGTAGGTCGGTACGTAAATCCAGAGGGTAGGGGTAACCATGTTCATGGAGTGCCCCAGAGATTCCTCGTGACGCCAGGTGGGGTGCAAGATGCCTAGAGGTGTAACGCAACACTCTCTGGATGCCCGGTGGTCTAGTGGCCAGATGCTGGAGGCTTTCGCGACGTCGAGTTGGGTGCGAAATCCCAGAAGGACGCAAACATTGGTCCTCTGGGGGGATAAAACCATTTGAATGTTAAAACTGATGATTATACTAAGTGTGAGTGTGGTCTGGTTATGAGACTAAATTGTATAGCATGGAATGTGACATGTCATAACAGTTTGGCCCTATGATCGGGACTTGTGTGACTGAGCATTATGCATCTTATATGGTTTAGATGCATACTCATTCATTGATGACTTGTCTTGTCTATCTTGCATAAAACTGGATCGTGATGGCATGCATAGTATAGTTTAATGGATCTTTTGTTGTTGAGTGGTTGTACTCATCCCGTTTGGGAACTAACATTTCAGACTAGAAGATATGCCTCTGCTACCAGTCACCCCCAGCACATTTTATGGTATTCCGGTCGACCTTCAGTGTGAGTGTTCGGAACACCATCATCCCGAGATACGAGGGTTGGTCTTTGTTCGAGTGTGGGTATTGGTCATGTATGACATTGGTTCTCCCGCCGGCCCAGTGATTTAGGAGTTTCTGACTGTGTTCGTCTGCCGTGATGGGAGTACGTTGGGCGCGCCGCCGCCGCCGCCACCGATGGACCGGGACCGGGTGTGACCGAGAGTGATGGTTAGCAAATGAAGCATTTTTGGACCGCCGAGACTGATTGATGGGCCTAAGTACATGGTTGTTAGAGAGTCAAGTACCTTTTGAGAAAAGCCGAGTTTTAGAACAATCTTGGCATTTTGATGTACCGACTCGTGATGTCCATCTAGTTATGTAAATAAAAGTGTTCGGCTTTAACTTATAAAATGTTTAGTTGGTGTGCATTGTTTTTGAATATGGAATAGGGAGATGTTGGATGTGCTTCCGCTATATAAACTGTGTAGGGACCTATAGAAAGGATATAAACCCCCAGGATTTATGGACTTGTCAAAGTTCTATGGTATCAGAGTAATGGACTGTCAGATCAAGAGAAAGGCAAGTGGACTGTGGCGACCCTAGCAGATCGGGGGCTGTTCGGGGGTGCCACATAAAATTAGCCAGATGGACTCAATTGGTAAGAAATGAAAAGATTTATAATTGAATTGACAAAATTAAAAGATTTAGGATTGAATTGATAAAGATGTAATAAGTTTAAGACTTTTTGGACAATTTTCCCCCCACAGTTATGATGGCAAGTGTCTCATTTGGACTTTCTCAATTTGGCCCAAGTTTTCTTGCAATTTAATTATAAATCGAATTTCAAATCAATCGGAATTAACTTCGAGCCACAATCAACAAAAAATTTCCCGCTTGTCTCTTCCATGCACGTGCACGTAGGAATGTGCCACTAGCGCATGCAAATAAGCGAAGGTTGCATTGAACTGCTGAACTTTCCCAATTATGGACACGAATCTAGCTCGCTAGAAGGGAAGGATGACATTCTTTTTTCCTCGATTGGGGTTGAACTTAAGCAATGGTGGAAACATATCTGAATCTGAATTAGAGATACAACAAGCCCAAGAAATCAACCGTTTGTGATTCTTGTACGTGCTTTTACATTTCATTTGTTTCGCCGAAAAGAGCAATTCGAGGAATATTTTTCTAATCTTAATCGTTTTAATGCTTAGAAAATGATTCACATTTCCTCCGGGTTGTAAATTATCTCTTATGAAAAATCAAACACACGTCCTCAAGCGTCAGTCATTAAGCGAAAGTGGACTTAATCATCTTGTAAAAACCTTGAAAGGGTCATCATTTTCGGCCATTTTTGGCCATATTCGACCCGTTAGTTCATATACTTGCAAGATAAATATTGACGAATTGTGCTATAGTTTTGATGCGAGAATATCGGGCTCTGTTGATCAATTCTTGAGCTCAACTCTGAACTCATCAATTGATCCATCTCAATCCTTATTCCTACATGTAAAGACCAATTTTGGCCACAACATAATTAAGTGGGTTCAAGTTTGAAGATGTTGATTCAATGGACTAGGTAGCAATTTCATGGTTGCTAATCGACTACCAAGGTTGATAATATACAAATATGTTGTTGAATTCGAAGCTTCTAATTGACTACCTAATGATTGGAGGCTATTCCGATCAATTTCCATCACTATTTGATGATCTTCTAATAGTCTATTGGGCTCCCAAGAGTTTGTCGACACCTGATTTTTAGCTGACACATCATTAAAGGTAAAAACTTGAACTTAAGGTTCTGATCATGACGAAACCAATTTCTTGAGCCAAAATTGTCATTTTTAGTTTCATTTTCTTTAGCCTGTCATTTCTAAGTAATTTCCTATCATTTTTAACAAAAACCAAAAAGTCAAAAAATTGACTTTTGAGTTAATTTTTTGGTCAACCATTGGACTAAAAGTCAATCATGAGTCAAATTTTGGCTTTTTGCACAAAAAAATCCCAATTAGTCTTGATAATACTTTGACCACAAAAATTTTGGGAAAATTCAAAGTTTTAATCATAAAGTCAATCTTTTAGTGAAAAGTTAACATCGTCAGCCTTTCGACCAAAAAAGAGAAAAATATAAGAACTCACAAGTCATCTTGTTTTAGCTTTAATTTTAACTTTAGCATAATTTTTTTTATGAAAATCGATTAAGAACCTAATCTTCCGAATTTTTTCGGTTTTAGATTCAAAATTGACCAAAAATAAAATTACTTTCATTATATTCATATTTTGGCTTAGTTTCTTTTACAACATTTGATCAAGAGGCTATTCCGAAATCACTCATGCGACCATTTGGCATATTGGGATGAAAATTGCCACTTTTAGCACTAATTAGGGGTTCGAATCAATTCTTCTTGGATTGCTTGCCGACAGTTCCATTCAACTCATTTTCGTAAATTAAATCCAAATCCAAGATCAATTTTAGCAAAGTCAACTGGGAACCTCTAATTTGATGGATTTAGCTTACTTGAACTTAAGAAATCCTAGCTAATGAGCTTCAATTAATGCAATTCAAGTTGACCTATTCTAGACTAGAGTTTAATTTGATCGATTGAGGTTCAATTTCAACATTGGCCTTCAATTTAATTTTGGCATAAAGGTCGTACCTTCATTTTAGTGTTAATCTGGGTGAAACAAGCCATCATGAATGTAGGTAATTGAACCGGTTGATATCTTGTGATATTAACTGAATTCAATTTCAATCAATTTGTGTTTCGAGATAGAAAATTGCACAAATTGTGCTAATTGGAATGAAATTTCCAATTTTGTACACCCATTGAGTATATTCATGATTTTCAACGTTATTAAGGTGATTAAAACAATTAGAACTAATGGAGATGTTTTTACAAGGTTTAATTGGTTTAATTTCATTGAAATCATATAATTTCTTTTTCAAATTAACACATTTCGTCTCCTAATTGAACAAAGGTTTTTTGCAATTAAGTCCCTAGAGGACTAAATTGTACCAATAAAAAAAAGGTAAAGAACCGATCGAAACCAGTTCAGACCAGTCTGACTAACCTTTGCCGGAGAATGGCCGAGTCACCATCGGCAAGGCCAAGCCTTGGTCAACCTTCCCTCACCCTATTGTATGAAATTACAAGTTTGCCCCTAATGAAATTACAAAATTTCCCTCGAATTTATGAAATTACAAAATGCCCCCAATTAGCCCTTAGTTCCACAATTAATCATGACCATCAATTAAGAGTTTATCTTAGCCATTCAAATTGACATGTGCATATTATTAACTAATCATAAGTTAGCTTAATAGCTAAGTAAGGTTAGTTAGGCTAGGAAGATTAAATTCTAGGACTTGGATCAATCCAAGGGGTAGGATGTGATGCAGGAGCATCCAACGTAGCTCCATCGACCAACTCAGAACCATCGATGTTTATCCAAGCGAAGAAAGAAATTGGGCATTATGTGCTTCGATGGATCATTTTGAATGAATAATGTTAATTACTTATCAATACTTAGTGGTATATCGATAACTATCATTGGGAGGCCATTTTAGACGTCTTGCATGACCAATTGATGAAGTTTCAGGAGGATTATTTTCTAGTTAAGGGAGGAGCACGAATTTTGGAAGGCTAAAGGTCCACAAATGCGGTTCAAGAATGCGGAAGGCCAAAGGTTCAAGAATGCGGTTCAAGAATACGGAAAGTTAAAGGTTCAAGAATGCAAGTTCTTGTACTACTAAATGCATTTCATAAGTGCCTAGGTGTCTTTATTATTATGTAGTTCAAGAGTCGAAGGTTTAAGTTCGTAGGTCATTAAAGTCTATTTTTAATATTTCCTAAGGCTAAAATCCTCCTATAAACAAGGGAAAACTATCCAATGTATGGGAGATACGAATTTGATCAATGAAATGGTGAGATTTCCTCTGCTTGAGTGAACTCCTTCGGAGAGTGAATAACTCCTTTCGGTCTCTTTATCCTTGGTGGTGAGCCAAGAAGCCCTTTATCCTTGGCTGGTGGAATCTTTAGGCCTTGGTGGTGAGCTTCTCCTATCCTGAAGTCCTTTATCCTTGGCTGGTGGAAGCTTTAGGCCTTGGTGGTGAACTTCGTAGATCTCGATCCTCTTCTTCGGTTAGTGGTGTGGCCTTTATACCTTGGGAGGAGATCGTTCTATCTTCTTATTCCTTTTCGTTTCTTCCCCATATACACTACTCCATACACTTAACCACAAAAATCCCCTTTGAAAAATTTCCGTTCTGGAATCACTCATCCCATCATGCATCAAAAGATTGGTATTAGAGCTCAAGGTTCAACTCATTTGAGTGATTCCCTTTTTTTTTTTTTTCTATTACAAATTCATTATGGATGATCAAGTTCTAAGAGGCTTGACTTTGGAGCAAGCGCACAACGAAAGGCAAGATCGCGCAATCCAAAATCTTCAGCAACAAATGGAGCGAGTCCTCAATCTTCTAGAGAATCCGGTGAGACAAGGATAGCCAGCAAGGCGTCCCAATGAACGGCATCGGCGTGACGATTCTGAATCTTGTCAAAATTCTTATGGCAATTCCGAATCCACTAGAGACAACCAAATGATTCTGCACTCTAGTGATTCTGAATCTCAAATTCGAAGACAAAGACGAAGAGGGAGGCATAAGGAGGATGAAAGAGACATTAAAGTGGAGGTCGCTGAGTTTGACGGTAATCTCAATCCCGACGACTTTGTGGATTGGCTACACACAACCGAACGAATTTTTGACTTCAAGTCCTATTAGGATGAGAAGAAATGTAAGGTTGTTTTCCTAAAGCTGACAAAATATGCTTCTCTATGGTGGGAGAATCTAAAGCATCAACGACCAAGGGAAGGAAAAGGCCGAATCAAGTCTTGGTAAAAACTCAAGAAGTTGATGAAGAAGAGCTTCTTGCCCGATAACTATAAGCAAGATCTATTCCTCAAACTAAATTCCCTAAGACAACAAGGGATGAGTGTTGAAGAATACATTTGTGAGTTTGAACAACTCAAAATGAGGAGTGAAGTTCCAGAAGTTCCTGAGCAAACCATCGCTCGTTTCCTTGGCGGCATGAATCGAGAAATTGCTGATATGGTTGAACTTCAACCTTGTTGGTCCGTTGAAGACGTATGTAAGTTAGCCATAAAAGTCTAAAAACAATTGAAGAGCAAGAGGTTTTCCTCCAGAACCTCAACAAAGGCGACATCTTATTTTAAGGGTGCTTCCTCAAGAGAGGGTGAGAGTACGTCAACAAAAGACAAAGGCAAGGAAAAAATCACAGAGCCTTCCAAAAAAGTCCAAAAGAAGTTTGAAGGCAATGCAAGGAAATGCTTTAAGTGCCATGGTTTTGGGCATTTACAAGCAAATTGTCCAAATCGGAGAGTTATGACTCTTCAAGAAATTGAGGAGATCAATTAGGTACTTCAAGAGGTTGAGGGCAATCAAGACCATAATATTTCTGAATTTGATCGGGAAGAAGAAGTTGTGGAGAAAGCCGATGATGGCGAGCTGTTGATCATCCGAAGAGCATTGCATGTTGAAGTTTCTCCTAATAAAGAACAAAGGGAGAATATATTTCACACCCGTTGCACTATTAACGAAAAGGTGTGTTCGGTGATCATCGATGGTGGGAGCTGCACCAAAGTTGCTTCGACAACTCTTGTCGACAAGCTGAAGCTTCCAACAATGAAACATCCTCAACCATACAAGCTCCAATGGCTCAATCAAGGGAATGAACTCAAGGTAACCAAACGAGTTCTTATATCATTTTCGATTAGGAATAACTATCGAGATTAGGTTGTGTGTGATGTGATTCCTATGGAGGCATGCCACTTGTTATTGGGTAGACCGTGGCAATTTGATATAAATGCTATGCATGATGGTCGGAAAAACACATACTCTTTTCATAAGGAACATAAATACATTACTATTTTACCCTTGAATCCTTCTTCAATACATAATAATCAACCTGAGGAGGGAAACACTTGTAAGGAAAATCTGTTCTTGAGTGAGACACGGGTTGAGAGAGCCATTAGCAAACAAAAGAATGTATTTGCTTTGCTTGTGGTCGAGAAAAAGAGTGTGATAGAGCGACCCATACATCCAAATATGCATTGCCTGTTGAAACAATTTGCAGATGTGTTCCCGGAGCTAGATTACCTCCCATAAGAGGTATTGAGCATCAAATTGATTTGATCCCCGGTGCTCCACTACCAAACAAGCCAGCTTATCGATGCAATCCAGAGGAAACAAAGGAGTTGCAAAGACAAGTCGATGAACTTATCGTCAAAGGATACATTCGAGAAAGCATGAGTCCATGTTCTGTTCCAGCTCTACTTGTACCTAAGAAGGATGGTACATACCGAATGTGTGTTGATAGCCGAGCCATCAACAACATCACCATTAAGTATAGGTACCCTATACCTAGACTTGATGATATGCTTGATGAATTATATGGTTCTTCTGTGTTTTCAAAGATAGATTTGCGGAGTGGTTATCATCAAATCAGAATGCAAGAAGGTGATGAATGGAAGACGGCTTTCAAGACCAAGGGAGGCCTTTATGAGTGGTTGGTTATGCCATTCGGATTATTTAATGCTCCGAGTACCTTCATGAGACTTATGAACGAAGTTCTTCGTTCCTTTATTGGTCGATTTGTCGTTGTTTATTTCGACGATATTCTTGTTTATAGCAGGAACGAGGAGGACCATATCTCTCATTTAAAACAGGTCTTTGATGTCTTGAGAGAACAAAAACTATATGCTAAAAAGGAGAAATGTGAGTTCTTCTTTCCAAGCATTGTGTTTCTTGGTTATGTAGTTTCCAAAGATGGAATCTCTATTGATCAAGCCAAGGTGGAAGCTATGAAGACTTGGCCGGTTCCAAAGTCCATTTATGATGTAAGAAGTTTTCATGGACTTGTTTCTTTCTATCGACGTTTCATCAAAAACTTTAGTACCATCATGGCTCCTATAACTGAATGCATGAAGCTTTTGAATGGACAAAGGCTGCTCAAAACGCCTTTGAGGCAATCAAGCAGAAACTTTGTGAGTCTCCTATTCTTGCACTTCCTGATTTTGATAAAGTATTTGAAGTTGAGTGTGATGCAAGTGGAGTTGGTATTGGTGCTATTCTGGTGCAAGCACATTAGCGAGAAGTTAACCGATTCCAATAGGAATTATTCAACTTATGACAAAGAGTTCTATGCCATTGGCCAAGCTATTGATCATTGGAGTCATTATTTGAGGCCAAAGTAATTTGTCCTTCATTTTGATCATGAGGCGCTTAAGTTTATTAGCGGCCAACGCAAGCTTAATTCAAGACATGCAAAATGGGTAGAATTTCTTCAATCCTTTTCTTTTGTCTCAAAATATAAACCTGGGCATACAAATGTTGTAGCAGATGCTTTATCAAGAAGATATTCTATGCTTGCTGTTCTGGACTCTAGGATTCTTGGATTTCAATCAATGAAAGAACTTTATTCTGAAGATGCGGAGTTCTCATCCATCATCAACAATTGCAAGAGAGGAGTTCAAGGTACATATTCTTTACAAGATGGGTTTCTTTTTAAAGGAAATCGATTATGTGTGCCGAAGAGTTCTTTTCGCGAATTGCTGATTCGAGAGGCGCATGGTGGAGGATTGGCTGGTCATTTTGGTATTAACAAAACTCTTGAGTTTCTTCAAGAGCATTTCTATTGGCCAAAGATGAGTGGATATGTGCATGCTATCATCTCAAGGTGTGCAACTTGTCAAAGATCAAAAAGTCATTTCCATCAAGGTTTGTATACTCCACTTCCAAGTACCATTGCAGCCCGGGAAGATGTTAGCATGGATTTCATTGTGGCTCTACCAAGAACTCAAAGAGGAAAAGATGCTATCATGGTGGTCGTCGATCAGTTCTCTAAAATGGCTCATTTCATGCCATGTCACAAGACCAACGATGCATCTCATATTGCTGAATTATATTTCAAAGAGATTATTCGCCTTCATGGAGTACCAAAGACCATTGTCCCAGATCGTGATTCCAAGTTCTTAAGCTACTTTTGGAAGACTCTATGGAGAATGCTTGGTACAAGACTCTTATTCAGCACAGCTTGTCATCCACAAACCAATGGCCAAACAGAGGTAACAAATCATACTCTAACCACTCTTCTTTGTGGTATGGTGAGTAAATCTGTGAAAGATTGGGATTTAAAGCTTGCGCATGCTAAATTTGCTTACAATCGATCACCAAGTTATACTACTGGTCGATCGCAATTTGAAGTTGTGTATGAAATTAATCCTCTCACGCCCATTGATTTGATTCCAATTCCATCTAACTCTCAAGTAAGCTTTGATGGCAAGAAAAGAGCTTAATCAATGAAGAAGCTCCATGAGCAGATTCGATCCAAGATAAAAAAAAAAAAAAAAAGGCCAACGAATCTTACAAGAAGAAAGCTAATCAACATCGCAAGAAGACTCAATTTCAATCGGGCGATCTTGTATGGCTTCACTTGAGGAAGGAGAGATTTCCATTTCAACAAAAGAACAAGCTCATGCCTAGAGCTGATGGTCCCTTTAAAGTTATTGAGCGAATTGGTGACAATGCTTACAAGATTGACCTTCCTGGAGAATTTGGAGTTTCGGCAACATTCAACGTGGGAGATCTTTCTCCTTACTTGGAGGATGAAAACTTTCTAGATTTGAGGACAAATCTCAAACTACCCGAGGAGGATGATGCAGGAGCATCCAATATAACTCCATCCACCAACTAGAACCATCGATGTTTATCCAAGCCAAGAAAGAAATTGGGCATTATGTGCTTCGATGGATTATTTTGAATGAATAATGTTAATTACTTATCGATACTTAGTGGTATATCGATAACTATCATTGGGAGGCCATTTTAGACGTCTTGCATGACCAATTGATGAAGTTTCAGGAGGATTATTTTCTAGTTAAGGGAGGAGCACGAATTTTGGAAGGCTAAAGGTCCATGAATGCAGTTCAAGAATGCGGAAGGCAAACGGTTCAAGAATGCGGTTCAAGAATACGGAAAGCTAAAGGTTCAAGAATGCAAGTTCCTGTACTACTAAATGCATTTCATAAGTTCATAGGTGTCTTTATTATTATGTAGTTCAAGAGTCAAAGGTTTAAGTTCCTAGGTCATTAAAGTCTGTTTTTAATATTTCCTAAGGCTAAAATCCTCCTATAAACAGGGGAAAACTATCCAATGTATGGGAGATACGAATTTGATCAATGAAAATGGTGAGATTTCCTCTGCTTGAGTGAACTCCTTCGGAGAGTGGATAAGTCCTTTCGGTCTATTTATCCTTGAAGCGTAGATCACTCCTTGGTGGTGAGCCAAGAAGCCCTTTATCCTTGGCTGGTGGAAGCTTTAGGCCTTGGTGGTGAACTTCGTAGATCTCGATCCTCTTCTTCAGTTGGTGGCGTGGCCTTTATACCTTGGGAGGAGATCGTTCTATCTTCTTATTCCTTTTTGTTTTTTCCCCGTATACACTACTTCATACACTTAACCACAAAAATCCCTTCTAAAAAATTTCCGTTCTGGAATCACTCACCCCACCACGCATCAGGATGTGATCTTGTAAAGGGTTATAAAGCCCATTTTCCCTCAAAATTTGTGGGGGCTCTAAAAAAAATTTCATATCCACTTTCTGTCGGTAGCTCTCTCTCTCTCTCTCTCTCTCTCTCTCTCGGCAGACTCCTTTTGTCGCCATCCACTTCCTCACTTTGACCATCCCAGTGGCAGACGTTGGCCCCTCCAACGATCATTGGACATCCCTCTATTTGGTCGTGGCTATCAATCGTCCATATCACTGCCAGATTGCCCCGTCCGGCAGCTTTTTCCTCACGGTGTCGATCACTTGTTTCTAAACCAGTGAGGCTTGTTGCGACCATTCTAACCGGTTTCGGCTGTCCAATGATCGTCTTTGGTTGCTTGATCATCATTGCAGTGTTTCATAGGTGTGTCATCGAGCTCATGGTTGTCTCGTTTCTTTCGAATTATCATTGGAGCTCCTTAAGCCAGTGATTCCTTCCTCCGCATCCAGTCCTTGTCCAACGCTTAATCCTTTCCCAGCAGCTTTCGTGGCTATTCTAGTGATCGATGACTGTATCCTTGCCGTCTGATTGATATTGAGGTGTTTCTTGAAGAGTTCACGAGTTCTTTATGACTATCGATCATTGAATACCTCAACAATCAAGCTAGAAGTTCAAGGAACTAAGGTATAGTAACTTTTGAATTTGAGCTCGATGAAGCGAGATTGCCTTACGCAATGGGGGCTAAGGCTCAAACCTAAGATGAATTCTCATGCTTAAATCTGAGGTTTAATAGGGACTGCTGTGATGAAGTTGTGCTGATTGATGATGATTTGGTGACTTGATTGAGCTTGACTACTAGTTTTGCGTAAATCGTATGCTGATTGGAATGATCTTATCAACATTTTAGTTTGAGCTAGATAATGTCATTTCTAGGCTTCGAGTCCTTCAAAAGGTTTGTAGACGACTTCACGAGCTTTTCAATGATATATGGTATGCATAATTTTGATGTCATTTACTATGTCAAAACCTATTTGAAAGTCAATGATAGAATATGAATCTTACATGTTTTACTATTTTTGTTGAGGCTAACTAACCTACTCGGTTTGTTATTATTGTACGATTTTTTGCACTTCAATTTTGCATTGAGTGTCTTCGTGAAGTTTGATCCTAATATTTATTACTAAATTGTGTAAAAATTTTATAGTTTGCAAATTGCTTAGTCAGATTAAAATCATAACATTAATGTCTTTGTATCAAATTTGTCCTATTTGCTAGATATCTTCGTTTGTGTGGGAAAACGACTTTAATTGAACTTGTCACCTTCTAGAGATTCCTAGGAGACATCTTAAGCCTTTGATGTCTGGTTTACGTGATTTGAAGATCATTTGCTATGTTTATCATTTTTGCCAAGTTGAGCTTGAATCAAGAAATTATGTTGAATTGAAGCGCTTGTCATGTTTTTGTGAGCTTGATTGTTTGCCAGAGTTTTGTGTGTCTCCTATCCTTGCATTTCTTGATTTTAATAAAGCATTTGAGATTGAATGTGATGCAAGTGGAGTTGGCATCACAACTCTTCTTATCCAAGCCGAAAGGCTTCTAGCACATTTTGTCAATGAGTTGACGAGATGGTTTTTATTGGTACATCTAAGGAGATAGCAATTATCTCCAAGCAAATTGAAGAAGAAAAGCTATAAAGCCTATTTTGGTTGCCATGACTTTTGTCAAGCAAACCAAGTTTGAAATTTCAAGCTTAAATATCCCAATGCAATCTTAGTGGAATTGTTCATCAATTGCCGAAGTATGTTTAATGTCTTTTTAAAAATTTTACATGTTGTTGAAGATTTTTATTAGGATGAAACTGATATATTATCTAGTTCGTTAGAAAGATCATCCAAGACATTTATTGAAATCAAGTTCTTTTGGTATAGATGGTTGTGGCAAATTAGCTACTTTCAATCTCAGAGATGAAAGCATATCACATTGGAGGACAAATCTCAAATAACTTGGGGAGTTTGATGCAAGAGCATCAGGCTGTATTGTTTAGCTTTTGAGCTTGACTTCAAAGTCCTTGATTAATCCAGCTCAATGCTTATTCCTGCATGTAAAGACCAATTTTGACCACATCATGATTTAGTGGGTTCAAGTTTGAAGATGTCGATTCTACTAGTTATTGATTCAATGGCCCAGTTATCGATTTCTTGATCGACTACCAAGAAGATATAGGATGTGTTTGGTTCAGTATTCCCAAGGGGCTTTCAACTTCCAAAGCCCATTGGGGAAATGTTGGATTGTTTGGCAATTATTTTGAATGAGTTTTCATCCAAATGCTAACCTTGGGAAAGTTAAAAGTCTAATGCTAGTAGAGACTAGCATTAGACTTTTAGTACTAGCATTAGACTTTTAGTGTTCAACCAAATGTTGAAATTAATTTTCTCTTTCGAAAACTACTCCCGTTAATTCTTTAAATTTTCGATTTTGTCCCTAGTTAAATTTTACTTATTTAAAAAAAAAAAAAGAGATAACCCTTCACCGAATTGGGGAAGGGCTACGGTTGCCGTGAGTCAAATCCGGTATCGGCGGCCGTCGGTTGAGATTGCCCGAGGTCAAGCGACCTTCAATGAGGGTCGCACATCCTAGCCAAGGGCCACCGGAGGTGACATGACCTTGAGTGACCCTCGGCAAGACCCATTTCACTCAAGCAGTGATTGCCTAGGTTGTGCGTCACTTGGGTCAAGTGACCCTTGCCGAGGGTTGCCTGAGATCATGCGATCTCGGGTGGCCCTCGATTGGGTCGCGTGACCTTCATTGAAGGTCGCCCGATCAACAATTGCCAACGCTAGATCTGGCTCGCTAGCGGTTGTAACCCTTCGTCGGTTCGGCAAAGGGTTTGGTTCATTTTTCAATATATATAATATGCCCAAAACCCATTGCAAAAGTGTTTTTGTCAAACACACATTCAACTCAAAATACATTTGCAAAGAGGTTTTACCAAACACAATTTGCATTTCCCCAAATAGCTTTGACTTTCAGCATCTACATTACATCCAAAGTTCATTTTCAAAGCTGAATCAAACGCACTCATAGATATACAAATTTGTTAATTTGGATGCTACTAATCAACTACGTAATGACTAGAGGCTGTTCAGGTTGATTTCCATCACTATTTGATGATCTTCTATGATGGCTATTTGGCTTCCAAGACCAATGGACGAATTTGGAGGATGAAGTCAAGTTTCAATGCATCTAATCTTAGTTAAATGAATAATCCCAGTTATTAAGTGTCCCAATACATAGATTTTAACAGTCTTATCTTTTTGCAATGCATCTAATCCTAGTTCAATGCATTAGTCTTCATTATTAAGTGTCTTGATTCCTAGTTTTTAAGAGTCTTTAGTCTGGTGTTGTTTTCAAAAGTCTTCATTACGTGAATACTCCAAAAGTTATTTTAGTTTATAGGAGTGTAAGAGCATTTTCTTTTGTTTAGTAGAATCACTCTATAAATAGAGTTACAACCTCATTTGTAAGGCAAAAAAAAAAGACTTGAATATTGATGAAAATATGAAAATTTCTTCTATATGAGCGAATTTCTATATCAGTTCTTTATTTTTGGAAGATGGATTCTTTCTTGATGGTGAATCAAGAAACCCTTTATCCTTGGTTGGTAGTGGTAGTGACCTTCGTCAATTCCAATCTAAGACCCTAGACTGGTGGCACATCCTTTATACCTTGGTGGTGATTGTAAATCCCATTATCAACTAAAACCTATTCCTGAACCCATACACGCATCAAGTTCGGAGGGGACCACTGGACTCTCCAGTTTCCAACCACTTAATCAAGCAAATGTAATGGAAGAATTTATGACGTTGCTTGAAATTGCATAAGATCCTTCTAGGTATACTAAATGCGTTAATGTCATTTGTCTTTAAAAGGCTTGTGTACTGCCCTTATCTTCCTACATATGTGTAAAAATTATTATTATTATTATTACTACTCATATTATTATTATTATTATTATTATTATTATTATTATTATTATTATTTGATGCATTATTATTTATCCAAGGGTATAAAATAAATGAACGCAAGATAATCATTTCCTTTCTTCCTACCTTCACCTTCCATTTACCGAAAAAGCAACACCCCCTCTCTCTACCCTTTTCTCTTGCGAATGGTTCATATCGAATAAACAAGAAAGAAGCCCACGCGTTTGAAATATCGTAACTTTAGTGGGAAAAGTTCCAAGAAAATTCAATGGAAATTCTAATTTTTCAATAATTCCTCTTACCATTAAAGGTGAAGGATTGACCACTTCTTAGGGGGTGGTCAACCTCCTTGTGTCCTTTCTGGAGACGGCGGATTCGACCCGCTCGTTATAGCGAATCTACGCACAACAGTGGAGGGAAGACTTTGAAAAGTATAAAGAACCATTGAATTTCACTAAAATATGATAAATGTGCATGAAATCCATACATTTCGTTATTGCTGAAGAAGCTACAAGGTATAAAGCTCACAGATAGTGCACTTCCTTGCAAAGAAAATGAGAGGAATAATGATTCAAGCCTAGTCGAAGAGGAATTATTTCAACGTAAATGAAAATAGGACTAAATTAGAAAAGAAAAATGAATGAGGCCGGTGATCATATGCATGTGCTGTTTTCTCCTTTCTTCTTCTAAGAAGGAGAGCATTCAGGAGGTGGTCCTCGTGGGAAGCGCTTGGTGTTGGCGCAGTAGTTGTATATCATGTAATTCTTCTGCACCCACTTGATTCTTTGCTCGCCCGTCGCGTCCAAAGATTGCGATAGCCAAGAGTTGTTGCCCGAGGACAAGGAGGATGAGGAACACGATGAGGATCCCGATGACCAGATGCAGGCCTGTGCGTCGTTGAAGCCTCTGTAGGAAGCTGTGAACGGGGCTTGCGTCCAGTCGGTCTTCACAAGCCCGCCCCTTGTGGCCCAATCGTCCGCATTCCACAGGCTCGAGTATATCCACATGGCTTGGCTCTTCGGGAACGCGACGCCCTTTGACTCGAGGTTCTTGAACTCTCTTATGGGAGTTCCATCCACGGAAAAGCTGTGTGAGAATATTAAACGTATTAGGAACTAAAACTAATCGATGATTAATTCCATTTGGTAATAAGAATAAGAGTTATTTAGCGTTTAAGGTAGAGTTAGAGTTGTGTAACATTACACGATGCTTTGAGGATTCCACAAGATGGAGTAGGTGTGGAAGTCCTTGGTGGGGTCGAACCAGAGATAGAACTGTTGTTCTCTGTTTCCCTTCCCTTGCGTGAATACGTTTGTGTGGAGGATGTAAGGGTCGCCACTCAGATTACCAAGAAACTCGAAGTCGATTTCGTCGTGAGCAGAACCCAAAGAAGAAAGCTGCCAAAAAAAAAAAAAAAATTATTGGATAGAAAGACAATTTTTAATGTTTCCCATTCAAACTAACTTAAAGATCACACCCGTCACACTCTGAACGAAGCCTTATTTGATGCACGACAACTTCCATATATCGTTCACGGAGATTAGTCAATTAGAGATATCAAATTTTTTATTTGCAAAGACAGGTTTGTAAAACCGGAGGCATGAGATTCATGGACTCACATAATAAGCGGTAACAGTCCCAGCGGAGTTCCCTGGCACGAGTTTTAGCTGCATGTCGATCTTGCCAAACAAGTACTGCTTCTTGGATCGGAAGCCTGACCCTGATGTCTTGTCCATGGACAACGTCAGGAGCTGGCCGCTGTTGAGAATCTTCGCGCGGCCGTCGCCCCATGTGATGTCGAAGTCTTTGTTGAAGTTGCCCGCAGCAGCCGCCGCCATCGCCAATAAGCCGAGGAAAACCACTGCCAAGGCCATCTTATTTGAGAGGACGCTTGGAAAGGTCATCTATCTATGAATGTGAATAGAGAACCGGTCAAGTGGGTGTTGCTGGATTGCATGGAAACGATGGGGCGGGAGAGGTATTTATAGTGGAGTCGGGAGGAGGGAGAGAGACTCGAAAAGATCATGGGCTCCAACTCCAATATATTATTGTCGGAGTTTTATTTTTGCGTGTCCGTAGGAAGGAAAACAGCTTTGAGGACCACTCATTGCCAGCGTGTGTCTGTGTACGGTAGAAACCACAAAACATATCTTAGAGATTATTTCAGAACCATCGTCCACGTAATGATTTACGCAGATATTTCAATAAGTAAAACCCAGTACCATTTTATGAAAAAGAAATTTACTTTAAACAAGAAAAATTCAAATTATGAAATATCCAACAAATATCATGGACCAACGTAGGAAGTCAGTTAAAGTTATCAATAATCCAAGGACCATGCTTTTTTTTTCTTTTTTGTCTATATCTTTAAATGGATTCAAGGGGGAAGACATTGTCCTTAAAGTTAACATATTTGGAGTTATTGAGATTGGAATTCGAGCCTATTACGTTGAATCAAATTTAACGGTGAACTCCTTCAGAAATCTAACACTTGATTGCTTACAAGTGAGTGAATTGATCAAACTAATTGACAGTCTTTTCCTATATCAGTATCAAAACTTATAAGAGTGCTTTAATCTTGTACTATGCTTAACCCTATTGCACCTGGATGGAATTATGCACGCTGAGGGACACTCACGCTGTCAAAAATTAATGTAGTGAAAGGTTCACGGAGTAAATGGAGGGAAAGACTCATGGCCAAGTTGTTCCTGGCAATCCATCGGCGCAATGTATCCTTGGGATAAGAATGCGGATTCGCAACTCCAAATGTCCTCCACAATTGACCTGCAATCATAAAGTTGTTCAATATAGTGACGGAATAACGACTAGTTACTTTATTTAAGCGATGCACAACCACTTCAACATCTACTTCAATTTCTAACTTTTAAAATTTATGCTCCTTCGGCTATTTTGAGGCCATCAAGCGACTTCCAAAACTTTGACAATGAGTTGTCTATGAACAATACCCAGTCATTAAGTGGGATACGGGCGAGGCCATGCGAAGGACAATGCATGTTGCGAAGTGGAAGTGGTTGGAGAGAAAAAGTGTATGCGTAACAGGGAAGAGAATTGGTTGACCTGGATTTGGTGAGAGCCGAGAGGGACCAGGGACAGCTAAGAAGAGAGATGACATGCGGGAGTTATCGTGACAACGGGGCGTGAGTAAGGTGAGAGGAAGGTAGGAAAATTTAGAACAAAGGGCTTCGAGTGGTTTCAATTCCGTCTTAACAATTCACAGCTGTCTTAGTCTTAGCCCTTTCATGGTTAGTTTGACGTCAATTGTTTTCACTACCCTCCGGCTTCAGCTTCTAGGAAAAGGTCGTTTGTTTTTCGGATTTGTTTATCATATTCATATTCTAGAAAAAAAAATTGTTATTTATTAATTAATTTATTTATATATTTTGCTGGGGTTAGAGAAAGGAAGTTACATGCCGGCCAACCACCTAACCAAGGCAAATAAAGTGCCCAATAATCATGTTCTTACAGTAGTTCTCAGAAGATTTCATGTCGTTTAGATCTTCTCTATTTTTGTACCTTCTCTTTGGCCAAGTATTGGTTTTTATAGTTGACATTTTCTTGATGATATTAGACTATTCAAGGTGTAAAATTCAATTTCTTTCGTAAACTTAGGGTGCTAGGGTGTAAGCATAGCGTCTTAACATTGAAAATCTATGAAAATCTTGTAAGTGTTTGCTCGAAACTCAACAAGATCGTCCCCATACGTAATAGAAGGTAAGAGCCTAAGAAATTAATAAGATTTCTAAAATTAGAGGGTGTAAATCATTTTTGACTGAAAATTTTGAAGACAATTTTTAGTAACTTTTTTCAATATATGGAAAGAAATGTGTTCTGATCTAGCTCGCTACTTTGGTGTGATAAGATCGGAGGCCCATTATCTAGAACAAATACTGATGTAGACTCGTCTAGTTACAACTACGATATCACAAGTCATACAACTGTATTAGCCGACCCGTCCTCAATCACATTTAAGGTTGATATAACTTGATTTATTTTCTAGGTACATAGAAAAACCTGCTTTGTTGACCTGTTTCCTCTCAAAAGTTGGATATGAAAAAAAAAGGTCCCATGTCTCACAAATTGCGTATGCCTTGATGGATACAAACATTTTTACCATAAAAAGAGTGAGTTTAAACTATTGTCTACATGAAAGATAATATTGGCATGTCAAGAAATATACTATGCATACATTGTTAATTGTTACTTAACAGTTTAAATTTAATGGGCAAACGATTATTCTTACATGATATCATAGCATAGGTCAAGAGTTCGAATTTGGGAACTGCCAGTCAATTTTTTATTGTTGGTTAGTAACACCGTACTATCTGTTTTTCTATTTGTCGGTTAACCAGTTATATTGTGGTTTCGTCCACTATAATCTGAATGTAAAAACCAACTTACGAAAAGAGTTAGTCTACCATGGAAAGAAGAATTTGAAAAAGTGAAGTACGTACTACACAAATGTGAAGAACTGGATCCTTCAGGCAAATTCCAAGCATGCTAGGAATAGAGAAACGAATTTCAAAAACAAAAATGGTTCAAATTATATCTTATTTGTTCGTTACTTTTCCCGTGAAGAATAAAGGTATTATAGCCATTTAACGGATAGAAACCAACTTTAAAAGATGGTCTTTTAAAATAATATACATACAAACCAAAAAATATATACATGATAATAATTGTTTTAGTACTTTCCAAGAAGCCGCATGTATCACTGGTTTATGGCTAATTGGCTATCCTCGGGGCTAATGGAGTTAATGCGTGCCAGCCTGAAGACATGACGTACGCGTGCTGAGAGATATTCGAACAACTTGGGATTGTATTTATTTGAAAGCATTTTAAATTGGGACAGGCCCGACGAAACATTGGTCTCACGGTACTCGAAGGTTGCTTTCATGCGAGGCTGGCGCATTAATGTAGAACAATATGCAAATGCCTTTATGAAAACATTGGAGCGTCATAAAAGCGATCGATCCCACAAATCAAAGAGGATTGTGTGATCTTCGAAATTACAAATGAGTTACAATATTTGATTCACGCGTTTTCCTTGATTTCCGAGATATCACAGATTTTAGACGCGTTTTGTAGATTTTCTAGTTGTTTTCATAACTTTCCCTTTTATCAATATCTTTTCCTTAATTTTGTTATTAGATTTCAGTTATTTGGTTATTTTCTAGATGGCGACCTCCTTATAAATAGGCGCCTAAGATATTGTAATATGCACTTCATGATTCAAAATAAACACTAACTTTTGGAATTCTTTCCAAGCATAACTTTCTCTGCGTCATTTGGTATCAGAGCAGGTTTCTCTTATGACGATAGCTAATAACATTAATGACAACCTCCTTGTAGCTGAAGGCCGTAGAAATGAGCCTATTACACGGGATAAATTCAACCAATTTGCGGAGCAAACCGAACGGAGGTTTCAAGAATTACTTGTCGCCATCTGGCGTTTGTCTACCAACCCCGTACCTGGTAATCTTCTGGTTGAACATGCTCAGGTAGCTCAAGACCCAGAAGCAGCCATGGAACATGGGGCAAATCCCCGACAGAGGTGACAAGCCTATGTCGAGGACTCTGAAGGAGAAGAAGAGTTCCTGGATTGGCCTGTTTATGGAGGCCACCAAAACAGGGGATATGGACGAGATCCCGAGCAATATCAACTTAAGGTTGACCTTCCGACCTTTAATGGCAATTTGAATATTGAAGGCTTTTTGGATTGGCTTTAGGAAGTTGATAAATTCTTCGATGCCATGGAGATTGAAGAGGATTGCTAAGTAAAATTGGTGGCATACAAATTGAAGGGCGGCGCCTCAGCATGGTAGGAGCAAACACAACTGACCCAATGTCGACAAGAAAAAGTTCCCATCCGAACATGGAATCGGATGAAGGAAATGTTGAAGGTTCGGTTCCTCCCAACCGATTATGAACAATTATTATTTCAACAATTTCAGAATTGTAAACAGCTAAGCTGATCAGTCCAAGCTTACACGGAGGAGTTTCTTCGACTTTCCGCCCATAACAACCTGGTTGAGTTGGAGGCACAACAAACCGCCAGGTATATTAATGGTCTGCGACTTAATATTCAAGACCGTGTTTCACTACATCGTTTGTTCTCCATTGAGAATGCTCAAGAGATGGCCCGAAAGGTCGAGATGCAATTAGAGAGAACTAGCCCCATTAATGGGGCTAACAATTATTCCGCTCGAGGATCATCTGGAAAGGGAAGACAACTAGATGTTCCAAAATCGTCCAACCAGCAAACCAACACTATGAACCGAACTCCAGGAAGTATTACTGGGGTACGCAAGGAATCAGTCATTGCAAACAACCGTAATACTAATCAGAATGCCCAGAACCTGTACGCTAAGCCACCACCAATCAAATACTATAAGTGTAACGAACTGGGACATCGTTCGAGTGATTGTCCACGGCGGAAGATGGCCAATGTTGTCAAGCATGACGATGACATGTACGAAGATGACTGGATTGATGAGGAAGAAGTGGAGGATGAAGAGGGCGAGCATGTCAACTGTGTTGTTAGGAGACTATTGCTCGCTCCGCGAAGAGAAGACAAGCAGCGGAATAGTCTTTTTTGTGCCCGTTGTACCGTTAGCGACAAAATTTACGATGTCATTATCGACAACGGAAGTTGTGAGAACATAGTGTTCAAGGCTTTGGTGGACCATCTACAACTAAAGACAGAGTTACATCTCTCCCCTTATGCAATCGAGTGGATTCGTAAAGGGGCCGAACTCAAGATGACACAGGTATGTCATTTACCTATTTCAATTGGAAAGTCCTATAAGGACACCATAATTTGCGACGTAGTAGAGATGGATGCATGCCATGTCCTACTGGGATGACTATGGCAATACGACGTTGATATCACTCATAGGGCTCGAGAGAACACCTATTCTTTTGTGTGAAAAAAGACAGATTATTTTGAAGCTGATGAGTAACACTCCCCAGGCCCAAAAGAAGCAAAGTGTAGGGATTATACTAAACGTTCGTAAATGTGAGGGCATGTATATGATTGTGGAGAAAGGCAATCAAGAAGCCATTATTCCCATTCCGGCGGCTCTTCAGCCCTTATTGAAAGCATTCGGCGATGTTATCCCGAAGGATCTACCTGTTGGATTACCCCCATCGAGGGATATTCAACATGAGATTGACCTTTTTTCGGGAGCAAGATTGACTTTTTCCCAAGAGCAAGCCTCCCTAATTTGCCGCACTACCGGATGAATCCAAAGGAGAACTAGATTTTGCAAGACCAAATAGGAGAATTTCTTCGAAAAGGCTTCTTACGTGAAAGCATAAGCCCTTGTGTAGTACCCACACTCCTCACTCTGAAGAAAGATGGAAGCATGCGTATGTGCGTTGATAGCTAGGCAATTAATTGGATTACTATCAAGTACCAATTCCCAATCCCTCGCCTGGATGACATGCTTGACCGGCTTGTGAGATCAAATGTCTTTACAAAGATTGATCTACGTAGCGGATATCATCAAGTACGTATCCGCCCTGGCGATGAATGGAAAACAACCTTTAAAACAAATGAAGGTTTGTACGAATGGCTTGTCATGCCGTTTGGCCTCACGAACACGCCTAGCACCTTCATGCGTTTGATGACTCAGGTTCTCAAACCTTTTACTGGCAAGTTTGTTGTGGTCTACTTCGATGACATTCTCATATATAGTCCAGATGACCAACAGCATATGGAGCATCTAAGGGACGTCTTATCGGCCTTGCAGACGAACCAATTGTACATTAATTTGAAGAAATGTAGCTTAATGACTGATCGACTCCACTTCTTGGGGTATATTGTCGGAGTAGAAGGCCTTCAAGTTGATGCAAAAAAGGTAGCTGCCATCCACGACTGGCCGACTCTGCAGACCGTTGGGGAGGCGCATAGCTTCCACGGGCTTGCGACATTCTACGGACACTTTATTCGAAATTTCAGTTCCATTATGGTTCCGATCACCGAGTGCTTGAAGAAAGAAAAATTTCATTGGGGTGACGAAGCAGAAGCCAGCTTTGCTCTCATCAAAGAAAAACTTTCCACGGCACCAATACTGATGCTCCCAAATTTTGAAAAGGTGTTCGAACTGGACTGTGATGCTTCCAATGTAGGAATCGGTGTTGTTCTCTCCCAAGAAGGTAAGCCTATTGCTTATTTTAGAGAGAAACTTAATGATGTTCGCAAACGATGGTCTACCTATGAGCAGGAGTACTTTGCTGTAGTACGAGCTATCAAGCATTGGCAACCTTATCTTTATCAACATGAGTTTGTCCTTAACACTGACCATCAGGCACTCAAGTATATCAAGAGCCAAAGACTACTAAATTGAATGCATATACGTTGGGTCTTCTTTTTGGAGCAATTCAATTTTGTGCTTCGACACAAGGTGGGCCACTTGAACAAAGTCGCTGATGCACTTAGCCGTCGTGCTGCAACACTCGTCACCATGTGCACTGACGTTGTGAGCTTTGACCACCTCTGTGATCTTTATGCTGATGATGACGATTTTCAGGAAATTTGGGAGAAATGTTCTGCGACAGGTTCTCATGGCGACATGATTGTTCAAGACAAATTTTTATTCTTTGGCAACAGATTGTGCATTCCTTGCAGCTCTTTGCGGGAACAACTTATTCGAGAGCTGCATGGTGGCTCCCTTGAAGGACATTGTGAGCGAGATAAAACTATTTCCTTAGTTGAAGAGCGGTATTATTGGCCTCAATTGAAATGGGACGTTGGACGATTTGTGGAAAAAAAATGCTACATTTGTCAAACCGCGAAAGGCTATTCTCAAAACACTGGACTTTACACCTCTCTACCTATTCCTTTTGACCTTGGATAGACATTTCAATGGATTTCGTGTTGGGGCTTCCCCCAACCCAACGAGGTATGGATTCTATTTTTGTGGTAGTGGACAGGTTTACAAAGATGGCACACTTTATCCCTTGCAAGAAGACTTCTGATGCTTCCCATGTAGCAAGTTTAGTTTTTTGAGAAGTAGTTCGTTTGCATGGTGTTCCAAAAACTATCACCTCCGATCGTGACACCAAATTCCTTAGTCATTTTTGGAGGACTCTATGGCGTTTATTTGGAACGGATTTGCAGTATAACAGCTCCTTTCATCCTCAAACTGATGGTCAAACTGAAGTTGTCAATCGTACTATGGCGGATATTATTCGGTGTCTTTATAGTGAAATGCCAAAGCAATGAGACCGGTATCTTGCTCCTGCTGAGTTCGCTTTTAACAACACTGTCAACCATTCCCCGGGCAAGTCTTCGTTTGAGGTCATCTACGGGCGAATGCCACAACATACACTGGATCTCGTGCCTTTGCCCAAAGTCCCAGGATATAGTGTTGTGGCTGAAAACTTAGCAACAAAATTACAAGAGATACAAGAGGGTGTGAAGCAATAGCTAGAAGCTTCCACTACTATTTACAAAGCTGCTGTACATAAACATCGCCGCCTCAAGGTATTTGCTGAGGATGACGAAGTGATGGTCTACCTCCACAAGGAACGCTTTCCTGTTGGTACATATAACAAGCTGAAGCACAAGAAAGTTGGTCCCTGTCGAATCGTGAAGAAAATCAATGACAACGCCTATGTTGTTGATCTTCCTGGTGACCTCAACATCTCCCCGACATTCAATGTAGCGGACCTATTTGAGTATCATCCTCCAGATACTCCTCTTTATCCTAACCATAACTCAGGGTCGAGTTCTTTTGAAGTGGAGGAGACAATTGATGTAGAACATCATGTAAATGCCTTTATAGAAACATTGGAGCATCATAAGAGCATGTGGTCCCACAAATCAAAGAGGATTGTGTGATCTTCGAAATTACAAATGAGTTACAATATTTGATTCACGTGTTTTTCTTGATTTCCGAGATGTCACAGATTTCAGACGCGTTTTGTAAATTTTCTAGTTGTTTTGATAACTTTCCCTTTTATCAATATCTTTTCCTTAATTTTGTTATTAGATTTCAATTATTTGGTTATTTTCTAGATGGCGACCTCTTTATAAATAGGCGCCTAAGATATTGTAATATGCATTTCATGATTCAAAATAAATACTATCTTTTGGAATCCTTTCCAAGCATAACTTTCTTTGCGTCACACACGGTCATCTTCTTCTTGTTTTTCGAAAGACACAACACACTGTTGCGAACCCAAAAGTCGTCAAAAAATTCAAAGTGCCACTTTTCGGACTGGCGGTGTCTCTGTCTTTTTTTTGTTCACCTGAGGCCCATCAGGGGGATGAATGATGAACTATGGACACATCCGTGCCACTTTACATTCGATTGTGGGGTTCCGCAGATATTAAATGGGGACTCGGGAGTCAAACAACGTGCTTAGGCCAAAGAGATTTGAAATTTCTAGATTGACCCATTAGATGTGCTTATCCAAGTATCTTGATAAATTATGTATGCGCAATCTTCCAAACCTTTTCTTTAAGAGATAAATATGCTAGACGTCTTAAAATATGTAGCAAAAGTAAAATCAAATCCGAATATTTTCAAATAATGCAATAAACTCAAGAAACATATCCAAAAGTGCAATAACTATTTTTGTTGGGGAAAAGTACCAAAAAAGTCCTAAACCTATTGCATTGGTACCAATTCAGTCCTAAACTTTTCAATTGGACCAATTCAGTCCTAAACCTTTTGCTATTGGTAACAATTCAGTCCATCCGGCTAATTTTGGCCGGCCGACGCTGACGTGGACGTCGGCCGGTGGCCGGATGCGATGTGGAATTTTTTATGATTTTTTTTTTTAATTTTTTTCTAATTTTTTAATTTTTTGATAATTTTTTTCTTTTTTTTTTCTTTTTCCTTTTTTTTTGGGTCTTCTTCCTAGCGTGGCCTGCGAGCCTCCGGTGAGGCTCGCCGGCCACCGGGCGAGGCCGAGAGGCCCCCTCGCGCCGCCGGCGAGGATCGCGGCCCTTGCCCGGCCCTCCCGGGGCCGCCGGCGAGGTGGCTTCGCCGGATCCGGGCGAGGCTAGCCTCGCGGCGGCCCGGGCGAGGCCGAGCAGCCCTCGCCAGCCGCCGGCGAGGGTCGCCCCCCTCGCTCGGCCTCTCCCAGGGCCGCGGCCTCTCCCGGGATCCGGGCGAGGCCGGCCTCGCCCGCGGCCCCGGGAGAGGCCGAGCGGGGGCGACCCCTCGCCGGAGCGCCGGGCGAGGGCCGCTCGGCCTCGCCCGATCCGGCGAAAGGCCGGGCGAGGGTCGCGACCCTCGCCGGCGGCTAGCGAGGGCCGTTCGGTCTTGCCCGGTGGCCGGCGAGCCTCACCGGAGGCTCGCCGGCCACGTTAGGAAGAAGGCCAAAAAAAAGGAAAAAGAAAAGAAAAAAGAAAAAAATTATTAAAAAATTATTTAAAAAATTCTAAAAAAAATTAAAAATTATAAAAAATTCCGTCGTCAAAGATCCGGTCAAAATTGGCCGGATGGACTGAATTGGTACCAATAACAAAAGGTTTAGGATTGAATTGATCCAATTGAAAAGTTTAGGACTGAATTGGTACCAATGCAATAGGTTTAGGACTTTTTTGGTACTTTTCCCAATTTTGTTGGTTTCGTCCATTTTGAATAACGAAGAGATACATGTCATTAATCTAATTTTTCAATCTCCAATGTGGCCATTAGAGGTTACTTTGGCATTCAATGTCATTATTAGACATTACTTTGGCATTCGATATGACTATTGTCATCTTAATTTCTTTTCTTTCAATAGAATTGTTGGGAAAACCTCTCTGTGGCATTTTGATTATTATAAAATTATTTTTATGTTAGTATTTACTTGATAAATGCCGATGTTCTTTATGATGAAGTGAAGATAATTGACAGAAATTGAAAGGAGGAATGGAGGAAATATACTTTGTTTATATATTATGTAATACAAGTACATTAGACCATTTATAGTGTAAAAATGATGAGGGAAAAAAGGAAATAATATACTAGAATTACAACTTTCCTATTTACTAAACTAATCACAAATTGACTAAATCAATTAATCCGCAGTCAAGATCGGCACCACAATCAGGATCTTCAAGCTTGCTAGTAAGTATGTGTATTGTCTTTGACAAAGTGGCTTAACAAAAATGACTGTATGTTGTTCCACAGTTCCAATTCCCTTTGTTATAAGGACTCCTTTGATTTTGTCCCGAGTGAAATGACAATAAACTGCTATGTGTTTTGTCCTTTCATGATAAACTGGGTTTGCCGCCAGTTTAAGGGCAATATTATTGTCACAAAATAATTCACTTGGTCAACTAATCTATGCCCCAAGGTCCGAGAGTAGTTCTCATATCCAAACTATTTCATAAATAGTTTTTGCCATGGCTTGATCCTTTGATTTGGCTGATGATAGTGATACGGTCGACTATTTCTTCATTTTCCATGAGATTAATGATTTTCCCAATTTGATGCAAAAAAAAAAAAAAAAAAAAATCCTGGATCTCCTAGTCATCGGGTAAGTAGCATAATCCGTATCATAGTAGGCCATCATCTTCATGTTGTAGTCACGAGATAAGAATATACCAAGTCTTGGATATCCCTTCAAATATTTCACAACTTTTAAGGCTGCATTCATATGGGATTATTTTGGACTATGCATAAATTGGTTGATTATTTACACTGCATAACATATGTCAAGTCTTGTCATGATAAGATATATTAACTTCCTGACAAGTCATTGATATTCCGATGGATCCTTCATAGATGAAGAAGGGATCCACATAATACTCATGAGTTGTCAGCTTGATATTCTATTCAATTGGGATGACGGATGGTTTACAACCTAATAGCCTTGCTTCGGAAACAATTTCCAAGATGAATTTCCTCTATCTAAGACCGATTCATTTATCATGCTGAGCAATTTCAATGACAATGAAATATTTGGGAGATCCCAAATCCTTGATATGAAAGGTAGAGTGCAAATATTCTTTTAACTTCGCAATATGATAGTCATTATTTCCCATGACAAATATATCATCAACATATATCAACAAATAAATTGATGAATTCCTTGCAGTCCATGTAAGTAAAGTATAATCATGCTTAGAATGCTAAAAACTTGATTGGTTAGTGTAGTAGTGAAATTGGCATACCATTGCCTAGATACTTAGTTTCAGTGTATATACGGAGTTACATAGATGGCTTACTCATGGCTCCCCCCGTATGTGTAAACCTAGAGGAAGTTCTATATAAATTTCTTCATCTAGATCACCATGAAGACATCGCTTTGGTGTAGTGGCCAATTGCGAATGGCTGCAACAGATAAGAAAGAATAGGACATGCGGACCCCTGGAGTGCCGTAACTTACGAAAGGTATACTTAAGTGCCAAAATAGGAGTAAAATGGATCACTTGAGTGCCAATCCGGCCAAAACGCTGACGTGTGCAATTTCCGACGAAGTGTGCGCAAAACGACGTTGTTTTGCACGCTGAAATGGCAAAATAATGCAAAAACGGCGTCGTTTTACATCTGACATGGTACAAAAATAATAGAAAAATTAATTAAATTAAATTTATTTAAAATATTTAAAAAAATAATTTTTAATATTAAAAACTTTTAAAAACTTTTAAAAAATTTTAAAAGAAAATTTAAAAAAAAAAGGGGGGAGGGGGAGGCGGGCGAGGGATTAGCCCTCGGTCGCCGCCGTTGCCGCCCCCCCGCCGCCGGAAGGGGGGCGGCGACGGTGGAGGAGGGTCGGCCGGGGTCGGCGGCCCCTAGCCAAGGGCCGGCAACCCCGCCGACCGACGGCGAGGGCTCGCGAGCCCTCGCCCCGGATCGGGCGCGGGTCGCCGGCCCTCACCGGCCCGGCCAAGGTTGCCGCCCGCCCGGGCGACCCCAGTGGGCGGCTGCCCTTGCCCGGCCGGGCGAGGGCCGGCAACCCTCGCCCGGATCGTGGCGTGTGGCGAGGGCTCGTGGCCCTCGCCTAGATCCAGCCGAGGGTCGACGGCCCTCACCCGGCCGAGCCAAGGGCCGCCACCCGCCGAGGCGACCCCCGGCGGGCGGCGGCCCTTGGCCTGGTCGGGGAGGGCCGACGACCCTTGCCGGATCCGGGCGAGGGCCGCGACCCTCGCCCATCGGCAAGGGCTCGTGGTCCTCGCCGGATCGGGGGGGAAGGAGGAGGAGGGGAAATAGCCGGCGGCCGAGGAGGAGGAAGGAAAAAGGGGAGGGGAAGGAGGAGGAGGGAGGCGGCCGACGGTAAGGGGCGGGGCCGCCAAGCCCTAGCCGAGGGCCGGCGGCACCAGCCGATTAGCGGCGAGGGCTCGCATGCCCTCGCCCATCGCCCAGGGCTCGGCGACCCCAACCGACCCTCCCCCACCTTCCGACGACGGTGGGGCGGCGGCGGCGACGGCGAGGGCTCGGCCCTCAACCGCGCCTTGCCTTCCTCCTCTTTTTTTTTTTTTTAATATAAATTATATTATTATTTTTTAAAATTTAATTTAATTAATTTATATTATATTAAAATTCAAATTATGTCAAAACGACGTCATTTTGGCTGATACACCCGAAACGACGTCGTTTTGAGTAAATTTGAGCTAACTTAGCTCTCCAGCGACGAGAAATATTAATATTTTAATGCCACGTAGGATTTCCGGCCGGCTTCGCTGGAGGTGGCACTCAAGTGTCCCACTTTTCTTAAAATGTGGCACTTAAGTGTACCTTTCATAAGTTATGGCACTTAAGTGTCCCTTTGTGCCAAGTTATGGCACTTGAAAGGTTCTTTTGCCAAAACAATAGATTGTGACTTCTTTGACAAGAGGAGAAAATGTTTCACAATAATCAAAACCTTCTCTTTGCTTGAGCCCTTTAGCAACCAACCAAGCCTTGTAGCATTCAATAGAGCCATTTGCCTTAAACTTGAATTTGTATACCCATTTTACAACTAATCGGTTTCCGATGTAGAGATAATGGAACAATATCCCAGGTATGGCTCTCCATGAGGGCACTAAGTTCTAATTCCATTTTACATTGCCATCGGGAATCGCGTGCTACTTCAACAAATGAAGATGGATCATGTTCTTCTGACAACACATATGTCCTAGTGATAGCTGACTAAAGGAGACATACGAGGAGATAATATATTGTGTACGTAGAGAACTCATTGTAGAACATATGTATTCCTTGGTCCACATAGGTGGACGAATCTGCTGCTAAGAATGTCGAGGCTTTTAACCCAATTTAGTACCAACTTTAATGCTTTCAATCTTAAACTAGTACTAGTTAGCCATTCTATAATAGCATACACTTAATGACCTTTCACTGCTGTGGTTAGTTAGGGGTATCACATTTGGGTTCGGTTCGGGTTTTCTCTTTTGAAAGATCAAGAAGAGATTTAGTGGAAAAGGAGAGAGAATGTGTAAATTGTAATATTAAAAAGAAGGACGATTTTTCGGTTTGGTAACCAAACCAAAACTATTCTATTTTCGGAATGGAAAAACAAAAGGATTTCGTTTGGTACAATCCACAAATTTTTTGTAATATAGAATTTCTTTTAATTTTTAATAATTTTCTAAGATTTTTTTTTTTCTTTTCTTATTCTTCCTTGCCGCTGGCGGCCTGTAGCAACTAGACAATAGGGTGCAGTTATGGGGGGCGGTAGGGGCCAAGGAGGAAGAAAAGAAAAAATAACTATTTCTAGAAATTGTTCCTAGGAATAAAAAGTTATTTTTTCTTTTACTTTTTGTTTTTGTTCCAAATTTATTCCCCAGCCACTTTTCTATTCCCAAAGATAGAAAAATTAATTGACGTTATTAAACGAATTTCTATTCTTTTTCTATTCCGGAAAGCAAAAGAACAGAAAAACAAAAGAACATGAACATCATCGAACAAGCCAATAAATGGAAACTTTAGTAATATTGATATAGTCATCAAAAGATTAAGACAAAACATCTATTGTCAATATATGTATGGATTGGTTATTTAAAAAAAAAAAAAAACTTAACTAATTCTATAAAATTAGATAAAAGTTGAATTTCTCATTGATTAATGTTCATTTAAAAGTTGTAGTTCAATTTATCTATTAAAACAACGCATCTTACTTTTTTCCTATCTAAGTAGATTTACATGTATAATATAGAGCACATAATAAAACTAAATAAAACTTAAGAGCAGAACATATAATATATGAAATTGTAGTCCTTTCTTTTAACTGTACTATTTTTTTTCACTATTTTTAATTTTATTTCGAGTTTATTTTAAATGGACCAGAAATAGGACTACATTATGTTTAATATTATTTATCAGTTTAAAGGTATCGAGTTTATTGTAAACGGATCAATCTTAATGTAGCAGGAAGTTACACTAAATTACACCTAAGTTACGCTAATGCTCGCTCCGGTATATTCTGTGAGTTTTCTTTCATCCTAATATTTTTGGAAACCATATATCAAGCTGTTGGATTTTGCAAATATGGGCAATAAGGGTTTTGTCTCATATTTTTGGTTCCGTATATAGTGCCCCCGTGGAATTCAGACAGCGTAATAACTCGAAAAGATGGCAAATAAAGCTCGAGAATTTTCCATTATGGTCAAGTCTCACGTGCAATATTTTGGCATGGAATATCTACAATATGGTCTCTAAATATAGTGATGCTCCAACTCAGGCATGTTAATTTTTACGGTTAGAACACCTTGTGTACTGGACAAGGCAAAAAAAAAAAAAAAAGTTGGGGAAGCAAAGTCATAAGACTTGACCAGTTGGAGGATGATTTTGCCCTGGTATTTAAACCTAGTGATGTTCTGTTTGCTTGCTCTTAGGGCGAGAAGAGTTCTTTTGTCTTTCTCAGAAGAGTACCCAAGCTTGACCACCCTTCATGTTGAACTTTTTTAATCTTCCAAAAATCATGACGACGATGAGGATGATTTTGCCTTGATCGCTCCATTTCCCAGAGAATCCATACCACTTGTCCTCGCAGCCTTCAACGGGCTTTAGTTGTCGTTGGCAACTGTAACCCATCGTGAACCCTACATTTCCGTATGCGCTGCAATTTCAAAAGTCGTTACACGGGTTTGTTCATGTTATGTGTACATGCCCATCACTTTTGTGACTCAAATGCTTTTGTACCTATGAAGTTACTCGTACTTTGTCCACGAAATTGACACTACACTAGTATGTTGGTATGATTTAAGAGTTCTCATGGTAGGCGGCGTGCCTATTGACCAAATAAAAGGAAGATAAGTTTTTTTTTCTTTTTCATTCACCGCCCTAGGGTTACATAGGTGATGTTATTCCTGCCACATAGTTTATCTAATAATTTAGATCTAGAAAATGTTGACAATATTGGGTCATCAACTATGAAAATCCCGTAGAGCTGGAAGATCATCATTGGTCACCCTAGCAAGGCTCTAACGTGCGCATGAGGTAACTTGCAATCGCGTGCCTAGAGTGGCTGCGAACGGAAGAGTGCCATGTCCTGGAGGCGGCGTACACGGAATTGGCACACGATGGACGACTTTCATAGAGTTTGTGCGAGGAATTTGAGAAGGTGGTAAGGAGGGATGATGCCTTGTAAAAATATACTCAACGAAGATGCTTACCTTATCACTTCAACCACAGTGTTCAACACGTTGAAATTGAGGGGATCTTCCTTCATCTTTTTCCTCTCTGTTACGCAAATCATGACGATAAAAATGGCCAGGTAGGAGAGCTGTGACAATTTGAGATTCTCCAACAGTAGTTTATAACTCCTCTTTGGCTTTCTTCGATCGCCGTTTCCCGGGAGCCTCCCCCCACCTTTCACCGGTAGAAACGATGTGTACGGCGGAAGGTACCTAAAGATCATACACATGAAAGTATATTTAGTGGACAGAGATCACATAAACGTTGTTACTTGTGCACGTCCGGCATGTTAGAGAATTAAACTTGTTAGTTGGAAATTGGTGGATTCTGATTATTATCAGGCCTCGTGGTAGGTTTGATAAAGAATATGGACAAGGTAGACATGAGTTATTTATGTTTCTTTCTGTAAATGCTCATGAATAGTGCACTATTTAGATATGGAAATCAATTGAATGAAACTACATAATTTCTCTTATTTCTATCTCAGGACACGGGTAATTGATATTCAGTGGGCCTGAAATTGCAGTCCTTCGACCGTAATTGAATGGAAGATCTCTAAATAGCCGGTCACAGAGTTCTAGTCAAGTTGTGTTAAGGATTTATAAATCACCGGTCAAATACTATTGTTCTCATGTCATGTTTAATTGATGTTTTGAAAGTTAAGTCACTATAAAATTTGAAAAGTGTCCTAGAAACACGCGTCAGATGACCCATTTAATGAATAAGAAGGTCTTTCTATTACATTAATCTTAATTATTTCAGTGAAGTCATCTGTTCATAGTTTGTGGAAATTCATGGGTCATAAAATCCGCCAATTTATTAAAGTGCATTACACAGTTGTCTTAGTTATTTTTATATATTGGGGAGTCTCAGTCTAGGAGAATTCATTATTCAAAATTTTAGTATGTTGTCTACAAAGGACTTCAGCGATGAAAACAGAGAGCACAGCTCATAGGGAATTCAGACAGACGAACTAACAAACAAATCTATGGGAAACACTAATTTGGCGAGAAAACTTATGACTTTGAGCTTCTTGCATTTTCGGATACTCAACCTCAAGAGAGTTTTTCAACCTGTAGTATGTGATCAATTTGCACTTTTCTATCGCATCGCATCTAGCCAACCTTTGACCTCACCAAATTTTAATTTGAATATAAATATTGACTAGGTGACATAAATGACTCGATCTATCACGGAATGAGCATAAAAACCTTAGAAAATGCTTCAAATACACACAAGAGACCCCTCAATAATGCACGCAGAATAATGTCCTAAATTATTCATCCTTCAATAATGCAATTATTTTAGTAATTATTTTAGTAATTTACGAACAAATCATATTTATGTTAAGGTCAAGACGAAAATCCTCACAAAGGAGAGAAGACCTCTGTGAGATCGTGATCTGATCATTTTCAAATACACCGAAGCCATGGTGCGGTGCCCCATGTCGAGAAGTAAGTGGAATCAAGCCACTTGAAAGGATTTTGATCCTTCGTAAACAAAATAAGTGGTTCGGACAGAGTGATCGTTCATTGAATGAGGTTGCATTTGGGGTCAATGTCATATGGGGTCGTTCATGTACCCACATTTCCTTGATTTTAAGCCAACGAGATGGTTCACATGTCTACACACCCATGTGACGTCAGAAGACACGGGGAGTTGGGGCAGCCTACAGGCCGATATTTAATGTGAGAAACTACTTTTACGTACGACTTCTAAATGATACACCAGTGGTGTATAAAAGAGTCACACGCAAGTAAAGTTTATACACGGACACCGTATATATTATTTTATCTTGGTAAATAAATTCAATTAATTAGTAAATGAGAGTTTCCATATAGTAATAGGAAAAGTACCATGAAAGTCCTAAATCTATTGTATTAGTATTATTTCACCTATTCATTGGGCCAATTTAGCCCTAAACCTTTTTATATTAATACTAATTCAATCTATCTAGCCAATTAGATCGAAAATTACTGACATAGACATTTTTTTCGATTTCTTTTCCTTTCTTTTTTTTTTCCACTTTTCTTTTTCTTTGGACTCTAGCTAGTACTGGTCATGGTCGGCGAGGGCATATTGGCCCTCACTAAATTTGGCGAGGGCACAACCCCACACCCTATGTAAGACCCTTGCGGCCTGGGTGAGGGACACTCTCGTAACTTCTAGCAAGGGTGGTCCTTGCCAAATCCGACAAGGGCCACCCTCACCTAAGCAGTGAGGGTTAAGCCTTGGGTCACCCTCGCCTGTAGCCACTCGCTGGCCATGGCTAGTACTAGCCATAGTCCAAACGGAAAAAAAAAAAAAGGGAAGAAAACGAGAAAAAAGCAAAAAAAAATTATCAAAAAACAATTTAAAAATGTCTACGTCAATAATTTCCAACCTAAATTGGTTCGATGGACTGAATTGGTACCAATATGAAAATGTTTATGAGTTTTTTGGTGTTTTTCCCATTTAGTAACTTATTTTACAAAATATATATATATATATATATATATTTACATTAGTGATACATCTTATCTAAGACGCTTAACATATTCGACAATATCGTGAAACGTGACTTTGATTTTTGAACTAAAGAAATACAATATAATTATTGCATTATTCTGGAATGAGATATAGAAAAGGAAAAGATGGCGTAAAGTTGATTATTCAACTGATGATAATTTAAGACATGAATTCCATTTTCCGTCAATTATGATAATTTTATAAAAGTACTAACATCAACCATTTAAGAGGGAAAGTGGAAATTTTTGTAATATTTTAAAAATCGATTTCTTATCAAGAAAATAACACTTCAACGCAAAAGCAAGCATTTTCTACATGATAATATTAATTTATAAAATTAGTGTCTACATACCTTTTCTTTTTCCGAAAAGTAGTATTGCTGTAGTGACCACTATTATTATCAATACGGATAAATATTCACCGGTAATTCGTACAATTATTTTCTAATAGACCCTAACTTAATATACTAAAATTATATAGATTCCATTATTATTCTTTTACCAAATTGTCAGCCAAATTTTCTATTCGTCAATGGCTAAGTAAGTCCTACGATTGCGGAATAATAATTGACAATTGAGAGAGAGAGACTAACATCATGACGACGAATACCACCAAGATGGCAGGAGCAACTGTGGACAGATCGACGATCGTCTCGCCCGTATGTCTGGTGTTCACGCACAGAAAGATCACGCCCACGATCTTCTCGTACGAGCTCAGTCCATTCAACGATTCCGAATGCCACTGCATCAAGCAAAACATTATAAACTGGACCCCAACGAACCCCAGCACCGTGACCACCAATAGTGATGAGTAGAGGCTCGGAAGCAAGTGCTTGTAACCAACTTCACTTGTCCTACTCAACAAGTATTTGATTTCCGCTTTCTTGGCGAATCTCCCCATGAGCCAAAGCATGAATCGTAAGGTCGATGGGAACAGCGTGTTCCCGAGAAGAACCTGAGGGATGAGAAGTAGCAGGAGGCCGGAGTTTTTGCTGAAGACAATCATGTTTTCGTTCGTCGGGACAAACCCACAACTAGCGAAGGTTGACACAATGGTGAAGACGGAAAAGGTCACCATTTTGAGACCCTTCTTCTTTAGCACATCTCTGGCGCTAGAAATATGTGCCATATAGAGTGAAACCGTGGCAACGCCGAGAACGTGGACTCCCAGAAGATAACCTAACACTACAAAACACAAAAACCTAACCGAACAATATCGCAAATAGTCAAGATCTAAGGACTCGCCTTGCTGACTGTACAATTGAGGCTCTACTTGTGAGTTCAGGCAATCTAATTTCTCAACTACACCTATCTCTATGTGTTCAACATTGTCGTTTGTAGGGTTGGAAGGTGCAGAGATCGCTATTGACGCGGGTGACCTGTTCTTCGGTTTTGATGTGCCACCGGAGCTTTGATTTCCTAAGATGAAGCCCAACTAGGGAGACGAAGACCTCACCCCCCATGAACATCAGTACGGTCATCACGACAAGCTGGGAGTTGGAGAAGACCTCCATCTCCACCGTGGACATGCTCGAGACAGTTGTCGCAGAGACGGAGGTGAAGAACAGATCCAAGTCTCTAGGCCTATAGGAATTTGTCCGTGGCCTCAAGGCCTTGAGGACCCAGAAGCCGAGGAACGAGAGGAAGACGAAATAAAAAACTTGGATGCAGAAGGAGTTGACTCGCAGGAGCAGGAAGCGGAGATAGCAAGAAAAGAGGAAGCAAAAGGACCTGCAGATGCAGGCTAGTTTGAGCCATGAAGCACTACAAAGAAACACAACTTCTTTGCCTAAACAAGAAAGGCTCGTCATTTTTACTTATTATCGTACAAGAACGAATTTGTTCTGCCTCTTGTTGCAAGGATTTGGGATTGTGGTGGAGGTGTATATAAAGAAAAGAGTAAGTGTGGGATTACATAGTTGGTCGGGACATCAAGAAATTTCCAACTTAAAGAATCAAAAGATTCTAACAAATTCATTTAAAAAGTTATAAATAATGACATTATGCATAGATTAAACATCCAAATTTACTATTTTATAAGAATTATTAAATGTTTCATGAGTTTCTAAGGGTGCATTTGTTTGTGTTTCTGTTCTTTTTTTGTTCTAGGGAACAGAAATAGAAAAAATTATTTTCGTTCGGGGAACAATTTTTGACCAGTAAAAACACGTTTAGTAAACTTGTTCCAAGAATAAAAAAAGAACAGAAACATGTTTAGTAAATTTGTGTTCTTTTTTTATTTCTTTTAATTTTTTAATATTTGTCTTATTTTTTTTTTTTTTCTTCTTTTGGCCGGTCGCCGGCCTCGGCCATGGCCGGCGACCGGCCGACGGGGGGCGGCCTCGCCCAACCACGGCGAGGCTCGCGAGGCCCGGCGAGGCCGAGCCTCGCCGTGGTTGGGCGAGGCTCGGCCTCGTCGGGCCGGGGCCGGGTCGGTGTCGCGGCGGTGGCCGGCGAGGCCGAGCCTCGCCGGTGGGCCGGGCGAGCTCGGCCTCGCCGGATCCGGGCGAGGTCGAGCTCGCCCGGCCCGGCGAGGCTCGGCCGGCGCGGGACGAGGCTCGGCGAGCTCGGGCTCGCCCAGATCCGGCGAGGCCGAGCTCGCCCGGCCACCGGCGAGGCTCGGCCTCGCCGGCCACCGCCAGCGATGCCGACTGGGCCTGGCCGGCCCGGCGAGGCCGAGCCTCGCCGTGGCCGGGCGAGGTCAACGGCCCTCGACGGCGTCGCCGGCTCGCGACGGCCGGTCGCCGGCCATGGCCGAGGCCGACGACCGGCCAAAGAAAAAAAGAAGAAGAAAAGAAGAAGAAAAAGAAAAGAAAAGAGAGGAGAGAGAAAAGTTGTTCTTAAAAATTGTTAAAACAAAACAAACAACTTTTTTTTTTTTTTTGTTTCGTTTCTTTTTGTGTAACAAAAAAAAAAGATTTGGAACAAAAATGCAAACAAACGCGTTTGTTCTTTTTTTGTTAAAGGAACAAAAAAACAGAAAATCTGTTCAAAAACAGAAATAAAGAACATAAACAAACAGGCCCTAAATATCCGAATATTTGAACGTCCATTAAAAAAAGAAAAAGAAAAAGAGTTGCCAAGTGCGTTCGTATAAAATTGTCAAAGCACGCTGCACCCACGAGGGAGAAGAGGTCCACGAGGTACAGATGTCTACTTGGACACCTCTAATATTTTCTATTTTGGCGATGCAAGAATCCACGTCAAAAGGAGAAAGTTATGGGTGGGTTCTTCATGTGGAAAGTCGGTTCAAACCTCAAATCAAATCAGAGGCAGGGCGAGGCATAATTCAGTGTGCCCCAATGAGATTTTGACACCTGGACAGTAAGTACGGTCCAAGACCGACACGATTGCCGCCACCCTCAACCGCCCTTGTCAGTTTTCACTTATTTTTTCCGGTTCGTGTTTGCTTCCCTCCATAACTCTCCCTCGCATATTTCCCTCCTCGACCTACGCTGGCTTTTTTAGTTAAAAAATGATTCAGTTATGATTCACTTAAATTTAAGGGAAAATGCTATCAAAAATCCCAAATTTTGCTCAAAGTGACAAATTTATCCTAATTTTTTTTTTGTAACGTGAAAAACTTCAAACTTTTCAAATTGTGACACATTTACCACATCAAGAGCATTTTTATCTTTTTTTTTTTTTTCTAGTTTTCCTTTTTTTTTCTTCTTCTTCTTCCCTCCGCCGACCATTGCGGAGGGAAGTTGGCGTTCGTTGAGGGTCGCCCTCACCTGGGCTGGCTAGGGCCGCCCTCGCCAGTGTTGGGTAAGGGCAGCCCTCGGCTGGGCCTCCCTTGCCCGACGTCAGCGAGGGCACCCCTCGCTCGACGTAGGTGAGGACGGCCCTCGCTCGACGCCGCCGAGGGCCGCCCTCGCCCGATGCCGCCGAGGGCCGCCCTAGCCAGCCTAGGTGGGGGGACCCTCGCCCGACGCCGGCGAGGGCAGCGCTCGCCGGACGCTGGCTTCCCTCCGCCGGCCATGGCGAAGGGAAGAGAGAAGGAAAAAAAAAAAGAAAATTTAAAAGTAAAAAGATCAAAATGCCCTATAATTTATGGTAAATGTGTCACACGACAGAAGTTCAGGATTTTTTATGTCACAAAAAAAAAAGTTTGGGGTAAATGTGTCACGGTTGGCAAAGTTTAAGGTTTTTCACGTCACAAAAAAAAAGTTTGGGGTAAATATGTCACTTTGGGCAAAGTTCAGGTTTTTCGTGGTTTTTTCCCTAAATTCAATTTTTGTCTAACGATATATATTTCTTAGAGTAAATAGCAAGCGAACAATTAAAGGCAGCAAACCATGGCTAAGGCGACGAAAATAAAATTATTCTTGGACAAGCCAAGCCCGAAAAATTATGTTTCCTTTTTGTCTAAAAATTGAATTAATGCAACGGATTTTTGTCACCATAAACTCCACAAACGTAATAAAATTTTCTTCCCTGTGCGCAAGTTGTGGAAAAAAAAAAAAGAGAGAGAGAGTATGTTCTCCCTTTTAAGGAAGATAACCTAATTTTGTAGCTTTTAAAAAATAAAGAACACCCTAAGCAAATGTAATAGAGCAAATGTCAAGGATAATTGTCCAAAAAGTCTTAAATATATTTTACAACGACCTACTTAATCTTAAACCTTTCAATTGTATTAATTTAGCCCTTAAACTTTTAACAACTTGTCAATTTAGTCATAAGTCATTCAATTGTGCTAATTTAGTCTTAAACATTTTGATGACTAATTTAGTCTTAAATTTTTTGATGACTTGCCAATTTAGATCCTCCGAATAATTTTAACTAGAAATTGTTGACGTAGATGCTAGCTGGTTGTTGGCCATCCTATATGGCGCGGCCAATCGCTGACGTGATAAATTTTCGCATTTTTTTTTTTTTTGCTTTTTCTTTTTTGCTTTTCTTTCTGTTTAGCCTATGGCTAGTAATCTACCATGGTTGACAAGTAGCCATAGGCAAGGGCCATCCTTGTCAAATTTGGTGAGGGCTCGAACCTTGTAGCCTAGGCGAAGATTGCCATTGTCGGATCGAGCAAGGGCTTGGCACTCATCTGTGGTCAGTTGCTAACAATGACCAAGTATTGGCCACAGACCAAAGGGAAAGAAACGGGAAAAAAGGGTATTTTTTGAAGAAAAATGCCAAATTCGTTCACATCAATGTTGGTCATGTCATGTAGGCTAGCTGACAGCTAGTCAATATCTATGTCAGCGATTCTTAGCCAAAATAAGCTAGAAAGACAAAATTAACAAGTCGTCAAATGATTTAAGATTAAATTAGTAAATAATCAAAATATTTATAACTAAATTAACACAATTGGAAAGTTTATGAGTAAATTGACAAGTTGTCAAAAAATTTATTACTAAATTGGCACAACTAGAAGGTTTATGACTGAGTTGATCGCCGTATGATAAGGGCTTGTTTGGTAAAAACTGTTTTACGTTCCCGGGACAATTATTTTTGTTCTTTTATTTCAAGGAATGGAAAAAGAATAGAAATGTGTTTGGTAAAATTTTTGTTCCCGGGAACAAAATACTTATTTTTCTGTTCTCAGAAATAGATTTGGAACATAAATAAGAAGTAGAAAAAAGTAGCTTCTTGTTCCTAGGAGCAATTTTTTTCTTTTCTCTTCTTTTTTCTTCTCTTTTTTCTTCTTCTTTTTCCTTTCCTTCTTCTTCCTTTTGGCCGGTTATTGATCTCGACCATGGTCGGCGATCGGCCAATGACCTTGCCGGAGCGTCACCGACCCCCGGTGATGCCAAGCCATGGTGAGGCTCGGCCTCACCTTGGCTGGGTGAGCTCCAGCTCGCCCAGATTTGGCGAGGTTGAGCTCACCGGGCTACCACCAGGTCGGCGTCGCCCAACGGTGGCCCGGTGAGGCCAAGCCTTACCGGTGGCTGGGCAAGCTTGACCTCGCCAGACCTGAGCGAGCTCTAGCTAGCTTAGCCAAGGTGAGGCCGAGCCTTGCCGGTCGGTGTGAGGCTCGACCTCACTAGGCCACGGTGAGGTTGACCTCGCATCGCTTGGGTGATGTTGAGCCTCGTGGTGGCTAGGCGAGCCTTTAGCGAGCTCGCAGGCCCTCGCCTTGGCCTAACAAGGCTTTGGCAAGCTCGCCGAATCTCACCCAACTAGTCGCCGACCACCGGCGACCAGCCACAAAGGAGGAAGAAGGAGAGAAAAGAAAAAAGAAAAAGGAAAGAAGAAAAAAAAAGGAAAAATATAATAAAAATATTTTAAAAAAAAAACAACAAAATTATACAATTCTATCAAATGCATTTCTTTCCCGAGAATAGAAATTTTGTGCAATTACTAAGCGCGTTCTTATACTTAGAAATTGTTTCCAGGAACAGGAAAAAAAAACCATTTTTAATAAAAAATTATTTTCGGGAACATAATCATTACCAAATGCGCCCTAAGTTTATGACTTTTTGAATAATTTTCCTGTAAATGCCACAATGGAAGACAATAAAGATTTTGGTCACCTCTTCCCAAAGTGAAATTTTCCTTTCCTTGCCTTAGCCCTTTTTTCCATAGTGCGGGTCTGACTATTGGGATCTTGAGTTTGGGTGTTGGAATCCGCGTCTAAGCACTTCAAACTAGTCGTGTTTTGAAAAATGATGTATAGAGAAAGTCGTTTTGCTATATCTATGCATATGTTATCCCTTCACCATGACAATATTTTCTATTGATTCACTTCCAAAACGTTTCAAATGGTGGAAAATGAGAAAATGTTTATCCAACAATATATTTTTTGCAAAACAAACACACCCCTTAAAGTTGGATGTAAATCACTTCCCTCCATTCAGCTTAAGTTTTTACTTAACCCAGGATTGACCTAGTGGCAATGACGTCCCCATACTTTTGGCTTAAGTTGTCAATGGTTGTGGGTTTGGTTCCTGCCATGGAGAACTCGAATGTAAATGTGGAGGTCATAACGGTAAGTTATTATGCTAGTTTGCTAGTTCCCCTTATATAGTTGGGTAATCACGGTCAAGATCCAGGGTTATAGTATTAGATAGATACTACCAAAAAGAAGAAGAAAGAGCACACGTCGTGAGAGAGACCACAAAAAAAGTTGAAGTAATCGTGATTTAAAGTTGTAGAGACTTAGTACTTTATTTTTAAATTTGTGATTGAAATCATCTTTTTAATTATTTTTTTTATTTTGTTAAAGAGATTAAGATTCCTGCTCATTTCTTTTCCTTAATCTTCCATCCCCAGTTTGGCATCAATACTTGCTTTAAAGAGTTATCCCTTAAGAACCGAGTTTTTTTGCTTATGGCATCTCCAACGTGTAGATAGGTCATAGATCAACCAAACTTCGAAAGAGGATTTCTAATATGTCATTGGCAAAATTATTGCTTTATAATGCTTTTCTATTGCTTTGCGTTCGTCGTATGTTTCACTCTCGACCGCAAAAATTATTTTGCTTGGATCCTCTCGGTTTGTGGTCTCCGTACTTTGGGGCGAACGATCTACTCATTGGTAAATGAAAAAATGTCTGGCACCCTAACGCCTATAAAATGGAATCTTACGTGCACGGGACAATTTACACGCGTTCGTTAACTTGTATCATTCAGATCGTGTGTATATATATAATAATTTTTTTTTAATAAAATAAGTCGTTCCAAATGAGCCCAACAATATCCTCGAACATAATTCGACGATTTTAGCTCAGATAACATGAAAATCAGTATTACAAACTATAATCACACAAAGCTTTAGGTCACAAATCTTGCACTTACATAAACCGCACGAGGATAGCAATATTAAATGAAAGTTATTAACTATAATCAGAGGAAAGGAAAAGTCACTGCAAGAAAAAAAAAAACGAGACATTATAAATCTTTTGAGACAAAGTCCATTTTGTCAAAAAAAGTGTACCTATCGAAATGTGATATTGTCACAAAAAGTGTGAGCAACTCACAATGGTGAAGAATATCATTTTGTCACCAAAGTTTTGTCACAAGAATTGTCTATTACAGACTAGGCAAGGTTCTGTGGAACCACTGCCAACTATTCTTACAAGTTAAAAAATGTTAGACGAAAGTGTTATTTAATATTTAACTATTCTAACACTCCATTTGGCCTCATTGTGGAAATACACAATTCAAGATCTCCTACTTTAATATCATATGAGATTCTATGGAATCACTACTAGTTGTTTTATAAATATGATTTAATATTTAATTATTCTAACACAAAAGTCTCAATTTTTTAGTAATTTTAGTTTCTGGTCAAAGCATTTAAGGTGCGTTTGGTAATTATTTTGTTATTGGGAACAATTTCTACTTAGAAATGATTCTTTTTTATTCTATTCTAAAATGAGTTTTTGAGTATTTGAAGGCATTTGGTAATCTGTCCAAAATTTCTATTTCCGAAATAAAAAATATGCTAGGTACAACCCTTAAATTTTTTTGTGACTCTGAATTTCTTTTAATTTTTTAATACTTGTATTATATTTTTCTCTTTTATTTTTAATGAATTTATTATATAATTTTATTTTATTTTTTGATTATTTTATCATATTTTTAATAAAATTATATTATGTAATTTTACTATATTTTTCAATATATTTTTATGTTATAATTTTATTATATTTTTTAAAATTTATTTTAATATTTTAATAATTTCATAATATAATTTTATTATGTAATTTTATTATATTTATAATATAATTTTATGTTATAATTTTATAATATTTTTCAATATTTTTTAATTTTTAATAATTTTTATTATATTTTTGCGACTGCTAGAGGAAGAAGAAGAGAAAAGAAAAGGAAAGGGAGAAAAGAAAAGAGAAAAGAGAAAGAGCATGATTTACTTGATTTCAGAATTGTTCCCAGGAGTAAAGAAGTAATTTTTTTCTACTTTTTGATTCTGAACAAATTTGTTTCGGAGAACAAAAAAGTTATTAAATGGATTTATGTTCATTTTTTATTTCGGAGAATAAAAGAATAGAATCAGACACTATTTGATCTGTTGTGAATATGCCTTAATGAGTGTGTTTGTTTATGTACTTTAACTTGCAGCATTTTAGGTAGGGTCCATTTGTCATCTAAAAACTTTAGTGATGTTAGAACTCAAAATAACAGTTCAAACTACATATACTTTCTTGAGTTATTTGCAGCCATAAGTATTTATATGTTAAAGTTTAGGGGACTTAACAATTCGTCTTACCGCAACTGCCCGAAATAGATAAAATCTTCGGTTCTTCTAGTGGATGAGCTCCTAGTTGGTCACAAAATCTGCATCGTTGGAAGTCAAATATGTCTCTGATCTCACTTGTTCTAAGTTTGGGCTATTGGTCTGATCGATTAGTCTAGCGTAGCCTCAAACTAGCAAAATATGGTTTATATGGATGTGTAAGCATTGGATGAGCTGCAACTAAAGTGGACAATATCGTGCTGGAAAAAAACCCAAATAAGGCTGCTTTTAGTTGTATCGAAGCTTGGGCTGGATGTTGGATGTCATATTTGTCTCTGATTACTTCTATTAGTTGTTATATTATTAGTTAAGTCGTGTGCAATCGGAAACTATCACAGTGGATTTTAAAGTTGTGCAACATGAGCGAGTCATGACCAGAGAGGACCGGTCAGGGACCAATACAGTTGTTTAAAGTGGTACTAGAGCTATCTAGGATGGGGATGCTGGAAATCAAATATGTCTCCTCTTATTCCACGTCACCTAAGTTTGAGTTGTTGCTTGATAGATATGTCCCATTCAAACTGAAATTAGCAGGACACATTTTATATTGTGTAATAGGATGTGGACATGATCAAGCAGAAAGCAAACGCGATATGTGGGAAAACGAGCAATATAAAATTGACAGTGAGTGCTAGGATTTGAAATGGACACTTACATGTTAGACAAACCATTTTTCTTCTAGGAATTTAAATCGCTAGAAAATAAAATAACGATGAATTGAATTATTTATTACTTAAATTTGCAACAGGGCAAACTGAGATTGCCTACATGCACATTCATTCGTCCTCTTTATATACATATGCAACAGGACATTTCAATTATAAAGTGTGAGATTTGATTGGCAAAAAAGAGCAGGGAGTGACGATTAACACCGACGCCTCCTCTGGCTGTTATCATAAGTGTCTTGGACCTGCTATTGAAAGTTTGGACTAATTAAGCCAAAATTACTCTATATCACTGGCGATCCAATGATCCAGAGTTATGGTGGTCTAGACTGCATATGGACTGCACGCCAAGTAAAGTTTCTGCTGAAAGTTATATAAATGAGACATACAAGTGAGGTCAGAATTTTTTTTTGCAGGAAGTTATGTCAACTGGTAAAACCTACTGAGGGAAATGTACTTTATAGTGACGGATCTAGGATAGTGTGCAATTGGAAGATTATATAAAGACATGATTGTCTTGGCTCCAACTCATCAGCCATGTATGATCCCAATAATTCATTAAATAACGATTTATTGCCCTCAAATTGATAAAAATGAAAAGATATCATAATCGGATACTCACAAGTGATTTCTATTCCGTTGAACTTTTAGGTGTGCACCTTCCTTAAACAGTTTGGGGATATATGAAATGCAATTATTGTTCGTGATATGAGGACTTTCACAAATGTGACTCCATAAACACAACCTCAATGATGGACAAAATAAATAAATAAAATAAAGGAATAATTTGCGATTGGCGTCACTGGTCAGTACCTTGAATATGCCAAGTCAACCAAATCGTGACAGGTTGCGCATTGAATTAGTCCCAACTGCACTTGTTAGGACAATTTGCTATCTCAGATTTGATAATGACACTATATAATATATTTTGTATATATACAATATATTTTTGGCAAATAATAATAACATTATTTAACTTTAGTTCTCTCAGACTTGTTTGTTGCTTAAAATAAGAAACAACGTTTTGTCATAAAAGGAACAGCCTATAGCAAACAATATTATCCCGTCCTATAAGAGTTATGGTTTTCTAGGGGAGGGTCAAATATATAAGAAACTTCAACGTATCTAAATCGATCCTTAAATCCAATGCAATCAGGGTCTATGAATCCAACGCAATCACCATCATTAACTTTTCATTTTTTTTTTTTTTTGCGTTTTTTTCTTACACAACGCCTATTTGGTACCACATGCCATATCACCAAAATTAAACGGAGTTAACAAATGTGCTTTGTTCCATTAATAAGATAAGTTTTAAAACTTGATTGTACTTTTTACAGTTTAAGACTTGATTATACTTTCACAACAAATTTTTAGCCTATTTGGTATTCTTATCCCAATAATAAAATGAGATCATGTATTCAATACCACAAAAAAAAGAAAAAAAGAAATAGATCATGTAATAATTGTTGCCATTTAGTGAGATTCTACTATCTAATCCATATGTGTGTTCTTTATATCATCCATGTGCTCTATGTTTTATATCTATTGATTTTGACTTGTTGTGTATGATATGTATATAATTTTTAAAATCAATAAATTTCATTAATTAGAGCCTCTCCAATAGAAATAAAAAAAAATCGAAATATCAAAATAGGGCTTGTGCTATTTTCACCTACCAAATAACTTTAAACACACCATAAAATTTAAATGGTCCAAAGTATCCTCGTAAATCAATTATCAATTTTTATTCAAAGTCAAAGACTTATAATGATCTTTCTCAATTGATAGATCGGATATATATAAGTCAGAATATTATAGGAAATTCCATCACAAGTAGATAATGTCTAAATATAATATATATATATATATATATGTATTTATATATTCATATATGAATGTATAGTTCCTATAATATTCTAACTATATATATGTATATGTATAGTTCCTAGTTAGAATATTGTAGGAACTGCCATCACGAGTAGAGAGTATAATGTCCGAAAAATCCTTACAGAGTGGAATCCGTGTTCCTCTCGTCGATTTCGAGTTCCGGTTTTGCATTATTTTTTTTTTTCATTTAGGTAGTCTCCATTATTCAATTGAGAGGAGGGCACGTCCAATTCTGGCTGCCACATGGTACCACATTTCGACTGATTTAAACGTCCATGTGAAGTAGACTGATCTTTCAAACAAAAACAAGAAAAGTAGACTGATACCGTCAGTCGAAATTTTTTTTATATTCATAAATGGAATTTAACGGTTATATTTATTAAATTTTAGGTTGGAATTGTTTCAAAACAAAAAATTTGAAAACATTTTATTTATGTTGTACAATTGGACATTGCTATTGAGATCGAATGAATGGAAGGCATTTTAAGACTATTGCTAGTACGACCGTATAACAATATCACGGTGAAATGCTAACCATAAGATCAGAGATGAGTTCTCCCACGTCTTGTATATTTTCTTTACTATTCATAACACTTATTGTATGGTTGAGGTATGGCCGTTGTACTGTGTAAAATTATGTAAGCATTTCTCATATTTTAATAATGAACCAAAATCTACACTCAAATTCCGAATTAATTCCATGCTTCTTAAATATCAGAACTCATTTTTCAAAAATCTAATACGACCTCTCCCACCGCCATAACCGTCCATGTTGTCTGGCCTCGGGAGTCTAGCGCCCCAACCCACGATCTTGGCGTTGCTAACGACTTTGGTGGCAGGCTCAAGACCTTGGACCCACCAGGCCCTAACCCAAGAGACGGAACCATAGGGCTTGTGGCTAGGAACCCAGGGATGGAACTTCGGGCCTCAGCACTCGAAGCCAGGACAGCGAGACTAGACTCAGCACCCAAATGCTCGAACTCCAATCCGTGACCCAAGATTAAAAAATCTGGCATGCTAACCTGAGACGTTTTTGCATTGTAGGCAAGACACCGATGAAAGTATTTGGATCCGGGCGCAAGGAGTTCGGACTAATCCCCGAGTGTCTCGGATCTAAATGCCAACTTTAGTCCTTAGGCTCTTGAGTTCGATTGATAGATTTCCACTCCACCAGGGAAAATTTGCCTTCGTCTCAGTCCAATATGTCCAATATTTCTATGGCAGCAAGATTCCTAAAACCTTGTGTTAATCCGGCACTTGAGTCCTAAACTAAAACTCCCAATTTATGCATCTAAGCAGTAAAATTCATCATCAGTCTCCACGTTAGTCCTTCCGTTAGCTTCATTAGTTTTTCACTTACAAAAAATCTATGTCACATACATTCATTTTCCTTTTATTTTTTGCACAAGTGACACTGATATAGTGCCAAACAAGAGAAAATATTCGGTAGTTTGCTCTCATCACGTCATTAGTTGACGTGGTGAACATTTTTCTGCTTCCATCCAATTACAGCTTGACCCATATTTGTCGATGTGGAATTACATGAAAAAATAGAAATGTACTCATTCCACCACTTTCTCTCTCTTCCTCCTCCGTTCCTGTTCCATCCACACCACCTCTTGAGCTTAACCTCCGCACCTCCCCCGGTCACCAGCGTGGGCGCCATGTCTAGGCCAACTGCACATCCAAACCGAGTCACTCTCTCTGTCATCTTCCTCAGTTTGTCTTGGGATTCGTCTTCCGCCATTGGCAAGATCTGGTCGCTTTGTCTTGCCGTTGTCACCATGGCTCAGATCTGGTCTTCAGCTTCGTCTTCCTCTATTCGTCTTTGGGTTTGCCTTCCTTTGTGTGTCTATTTGTCTTCAACTTTGTCTTCCACTATTCATCTTCCTCGAAGCCTAAACGCATTTCGCAGTGGATGGCCAGATCTGGAGTTCTGGAGAGCGTCACCAATGAAGGTGACGATAGCCATGGATGAAGGACGCAGTGCCAGATTTGGACATAAGAGAAAAATAGAAAAAGACAGAGCTTGGGCCGACCGCAAGCGACGGCTCATGGATTCAAGGTGCCTTATTCACGGATTTGTGTTCATGGATCGTTCATGGCCACGTGCCTTGACAGCGAGCTCCAAATCTCGTCCATGGACAAAGGGTGCGATAGCCATGATGACATGGAGGGCTTGAGGATGAAGGCTACAGTGGTCACAATCATGCTGTGTGATTAATTCCACGTCATTGCATATCGGTCGAGCTATCATTGGAATGCTTGTTGTTAGAGAAAACTCCTTTACTGTTTTGAAGTTGACAAAACATTTCCAAAAGTCTAGTCTGAAGACTTGCAGACTCAAAAGTTAGGATCTGAAAGACTCCAGACTCCTTTGTCAAAATCTGAAGACTGTGAGACTTTAGCCTAAAAAGTTTGCCCTCACTGATAGTTTTCCAGACCAAAGAATGAAGACTTATTCAGATGTGGGATTATCTTCAAGGATTCGTTCCGTATGGTTTTTGGAAGACCTTATGGCTAGATTTAGCATTTACTTAATTGATTATTCTTATTGGAACTTACTCCGATATGAAGATCATGTGAAAGACAAGTAAACTTGGAATGTTCCACTTATGGAAACCAAAAATCCTGATTGTATGGGCGAACATGATTGACGGACTTTCATCACAATCATCTAATGACTCAAAGATCCCCTTGATTGATTCTGTCAAATGGGTAGATTGGAAGAATTTCTTTGGTAAGTGCCAACGGTTATGAAGGCATGAATGAGTATTTAAGGTAGACTCTCAAGTTGTTCGATAGAGTGCATGAAAGAAGAATTCCAAAATCTGAAGATCTCTAGTTACTTACTGTTTCATTTGTTGAGCTCACAATTGTATACAAAAGAGAGAAATACTTAGTGAGACTTTGTAAGAGACCAGTAGAGACTCATCACTGAGAAAATCAAAGATTACAAGTTCTAAAATCTCTTTTAATTCATAGTGGAATCCAGCCTTAGGGCTGTCAGTGCAGGAGAGTGGACGTAGGCTTGATCTAAGCCGAACCACTATAAATCTTGTGTTCTATTTCTCTTTCCCTGAACTCTTTACTTTCATTCATATATCTACATAGTCATTATGTTCCTAGTCGATCATCTTCTAAAAGCAAATTATTTTTTCTTAAGTTTTGTGAAAAATTTTATTTACACCTATTCACCCCCGTCTAGGTGTTAGCACTAACCCTTTTCAATTGGTATCAAAATCTGTGTGCTTATTTACTGAAGTGTTTTTACTTCTTAAGCTAAAGATCTATGGCTAGTATTTTGGCTTCAGGATTGGTTGAAGGCCAAAGCAACACCAAACCTCCTTACTTCGATGAGAATGAATACAACGTTTGGAAAAACAAGATGAATGTATTCCTGAGATCAAACGATTCCTTGGAATGGGATGTGGTAGAAAAAGGGATCATTTCCAAAGCCACATCAACCTCAGAAAGAGGAAAGGAAGTTGCAGATGTTGGTGAAATGACACAAGCGGACATAACCAAGAGGCAAGCTCTTGATGCTAAAGCTATCTACTCCTTATATTGTGCTTTATCTCCTACTGAGTATAACATAATTTCATCTTGTGAAACAGCAAAAGAAGTCTGGGACAAGTTGCATGTTACTTATGAAGGAACTGATCGAGTTAAAAAAACAAAAATCAATATACTACTCGGACAGTATGAAGCCTTCAAGATGAAGCTAGGAGAATCCATCACTGACATGTTTAGTCGTTTCACAGAGATTGTAAATGGTCTAACTTATCATAGACAGCTAATCTTAGGACAAATGAAAGTCAATAAACTGTTACATGGACTCTCTAAAGACTGGAATCACATTAAAACTTCAATAAGAGAAACACAAATGATCATGCCTCTGTTAGTAGACGAATTAGTTGGCACACTTCAATCTTATGAAGTGGAGCAAATCAATGAAGAAGAAGATCCCAAATGTAAGAAGTCAATTGCTTTAAAATCTAACAATGATTCTAATGATATAGATTCAGAAGATGACTTGGACGATGAAGAACTTGCACTCATGATAAGGAAGTTCAGGAAGTTGAACAGGAAAGGAAGAAAGTTTAACTGGAAGAAGCAGATCACTCAAAGATTTCAGAAGAAATCAAATGAAGACAATGAGACAAACAAATATGTGATTTGCTTTGAATGCAAGAAAATTGGACATATCAGACTCAACTGCCCTCTGTTAAAGAAAAAGAAGGGAAAGAGAGAGAACTTCAAAAAGGCTCTCAAGGCAGAGACGTGGAGCGATACTGAATGCGAAGAAAGTGATGATGAATATGCCAACATATGTCTAATGGCAAATTCAGAATCAGACTCAGACTCTGAAACAGATTCAGACTCAGACTCAGATGAGGAAGTTGAGGTCACTATAAAAAAAAAAAAAGATCAAATAGTATTTGGATAGTGGCTATTCGAGACACATGACAGGAGATTCAAGCTGTTTTATAAATCTTATGCAAATGAATGGTGGAAAAGTTTCTTTTGGTGGAAACATCAAAGGAAGAATTGTTGGATGTGGAACTGTAAAGATTGGAAGTCTCACAATCAACAATGTTTCCTTGGTGGAAGGTTTGAATTACAATTTACTCAGCATAAGTCAACTGTGCGATACTGGATTCAAAATCAATTTCCAAGAAGGCATTTGCTTGGGAACTAGTAAAAATTTATCTCAATCTTTCACTGGATGAAGACATGGAAATATTTACCTTCTGGATATAAAACCAGAAAGCTCTCAATGTCCAATTTCCATTCAAGATGAAGCAAATCTCTGGCATAGAAAGCTTGGACATGTTAACATGAAGCTGATTGCCAAGATTTCTTCCAAGAAGCTTGTTCGTGGATTACCCAACTTGACTTATCAAAAATCTGAATTATGCACACCATGTATTTTGGGAAAACATGTTAGAAGTTCTTTTGAACCTATAAATCAAGTTACTACTAATCGTGTTTTGCAGCTTTTGCATATGGACCTTTTTGGACCAACCAAAACTCAAAGCATTGGTGGAAAGAAATATTGCATAGTAATCGTGGATGATTACTCTCGCTTTACCTGAGTATTCTTCCTGGCAAGTAAGTCTGAAGCATTCTCCTATTTTTCAAAATTTGCCAAGAAAGTTCAGAATGAAAAAGGATATGTTATTTCAAGCATTCGTACAGATCATAGAGGTGAATTTGAAAATCAAGATTTTGCAAATTTTTGTGATGAATTTGGTTTACAGCATGTTTTCTTTTCACCATACACTCCAGAGCAAAATAGGGTTGTGGAAAGAAAGAATAGATCTTTGCAGGAGATGGCAAGAACCCTTTTAATTCAGTGTAATATTTCCTCTCGTTTTTGGGTTGAAGCAGTTTCTACAGCTTGCTATATCATTAACAGAGTATTCTTGAGGCCTATTCTAGAGAAAACTCCTTATGAAGTATTTAAATGGAAGAAGCCAAATGTTTCTTATTTTCATGTGTTTGGTTGTAAGTGTTTTGTTTTGAAAAATGCAAATGATCGAACTGGTAAGTTTGAAGAAAAATCAAATGAAGGAACTTTTCTTGGCTACTCAACTTCAAGTAAAGCCTACAGAGTATTCAACAAAAAGACTCAGTCTGTGGAAGAATCTATGAATGTCAAGTTTCATGATTCTATGCAAACTTAAGTGGACCAGACTCAACTTGAAGAGTCTGAACCTACTCTAGATATCATAAAGTCTACTTCCCCCGAAGTGCTTCAAAATTCTGAAGTTCAACAATAGAAAGAACCAAAAGAGTCAACTGAAGCAGAAGATCAACAAACTTTCAAACCTACCAGCAACTGGAAGCATAAATCAAGTCATCCCGAAGAACTCATCATTGGCAACATTAATGAAGGAATTCACACCAGATCCAAACGGCGAGAAGAGTCTAGTGCTTTGGCACTTATTTCTGAAATTGAACCTAAAAGTATATAAGAAGTCTTGGCTGATGAAAGCTGGATTGAAGCCATGCAAGAAGAGCTCAGACAGTTCAGCATCAACGATGTTTGGGAACTAATTCCTAAACCTAAAGGTAAGTTCATTATTGGAACTAAATGGGTTTTCAGGAACAAAGTGGACGAGAAAGGAAAAGTGGTCAGAAACAAAGCAAGACTCGTAACCAAAGGATATACGCAAGAAGAAGGGATAGACTATGACAAGACCTATGCACCAGTGGCGAGGTTAGAAGCAATTAGATTATTACTTGCTTTTACTTGCTATAAAAATTTCAGATTATTCCAAATGGATGTAAAAAGTGCATTCCTAATTGGATTCATCCAAGAAGAAGTTTATGTGGAACAACTACCTGGTTTTGAAGATCCAAGAAAGCCAGACTTAGTCTACAGATTGAAAAAGGCCTTGTATGGATTGAAGCAAGCACCTCGAGCCTGGTATGAAATGTTAAGTAAATTCCTAATTCAAAATGGTTTTGTTAAAGGTAAGGTAGATACTACTTTGTTCATTAAAAGAGAAGGAAAATATTTTATACTTATTCAAATTTATGTTGGTGATATCATTTTTGGATCACCTAATGAAAATCTATGCAAGAAGTTTTCTAAATGTATGCAGGATGAGTTCGAGATGAGCATGATGGGTGAGTTAACTTTCTTTTTGGGATTACAAGTTAAACAATCAAAGGAATGTATTTTCATTCACCAAGAAAAGTATGCGAAAGATCTCATCAAAAAGTTTGGATTGGAGAACTGCAAAAAGACAGAGACACCAATGTCAAACTCTTCGAAGTTGGATAAAGATGAAGGAGAAAAGAATGTAGACCAGAAGCTATATAGGAGCATTATTGGTTCACTTCTTTATCTTATAGCATCTAGACCTGACATTTTGTTTAGTGTTTGTATTTGTGCCAGATTTCAATCAAATCCCAAATAATCTCACTTAAGTGCGGCAAAGCGCATCATCAAGTACGTTGCAACGACCTCAAAGCTAGGTCTGTGGTATTCCAAAGAATGAGACTTTACTCTCCTTGGATATTCAGACGTAGATTTAGTGGGATGCAAAATAGACAGAAAAGTACTTCAGGCACATGTCAACTGTTGGGCAACAAGTTGGTATCATGGTTTTCAAGAAAACAGAGTACTGTAGCTTTTTCAACAGCTGAAGCAGAATACGTGGCTTTTGGAAGTTGTTGTTCTCAAATCTTATGGATAAGGTAATAGCTAAGAGACTTTGGTGTTGAAGAATCGTACACAGAGATAAAATGTGATAACTCTAGTGCCATCAATCTCACAAAGAATCCAATTCTTCATTCAAGAGCAAAGCATATAGAGATCCGACACTGCTTCATTCGTGATCATGTTCAGAACAGAGAAATTATGATTCAGTTCATAGACTCAAAAAATCAATTGGCAGACATATTCACAAAGCCATTAGAGAAAAAATTATTTGAGTCTATTCATGCAAGACTGAACATCAAATCCTCTACTGGATAAAGTCTGAAAATGTTCAGACTTAGAGTTTCCAAAAGTTATGACTGTAAGTTAATACTTTCTAAATGAATATGAGTTTATTTTTGGATAAAGCTTCGAAAAGGCACGTTCATTTTTTGAATCGCTACTTACCTATTTCATTTTTAGAATTATCCTTGAATTTATGGTGATTTTTTCATTTTCGAAAAAGGTAGTTTTTCCTAAAAAAGTGAAGTTTTTCATTTTTGAAAAAGACAATTTTTATTTTCTTTTGTGACGTTTCATATACATTATTTCACTTGCTTTATATACAGTCGAAATTCTTCTTCTCCATTTACGCACATTCAAACCCTAGAATACAGAGATCATATTTTCTCTCATTTCTCTTGTGTTTGATCCAAACAGCTTTCACCTTTTCCCCATAAACAAGATCAAGAAATCCTCCAAGACTTTGACAATATCTTCCCAAAGGAAATATTTGAGAATCGCGAATAGGGGACCATGGCACATGTCTGAGGGTCCCACCCACTTCGATTTAACTGAAGAAGAAGACACTACTCAGCAACAACCGCAACAACATTCTCAACAGCGTCACTTCGCACAAAATGCGACACAAGATCCTCCTCAAACAGAAGAGGAGATCATTGAAGACGTTGAACCTGTAAGGACTCAAAAACCCCAATTTCTGTTTAAACTCTACTCGAAGTTAAAGATGGGTGGTTCTGCAATGACTTTGTTTGATGATTTTTTGCACTCAAATGGTTACAAGAACGAAATTTTCTTCTTGAATACCATGGAAAAGTTAGGTATTGTGCTTAAAGGTTTTGTTGCAATGACTTTTGCCAACTTTCCAAGTGATCCACGCATGGGTGGTTTTAATCAACTAGAAGGGAAGGACAATGATGAACGAATGTATACCCATTTTCAGACTAGAATGGGTGTTGCTGCGACTATTCCTAGAGAGGGAACGAGTTTATTCCATTCCAAGGACCACAAGAGGACCTATTCGAATCTACTGAAGAGGGGTTATGAACTCTAGAAGTGTGGATTTTGATTTTCTCAACTCTTTGAAAGTAACACTGAGGGAGAAGTTTGCACTTCTTCAACTTGAACGCTTTTACTCAGAAACTACTGAAGCCTACCCTGAACTAACTGCTTACTTCTATTCAAATATGTCTTTTCTAGATGCGGATAGATTTTTTTTTACAGTTAGGGACAAAGAATTTGTGGTTGATGTGGATACGTTGGCTAATGTGATTGGTGTGGAAAGAGAGAGTTTTTAACCAAACAGTGTGTCTGTTGGTCATGCGACTTTGGCTCTTGTTTGGGATAGATTTGCTGAGGATAAGATTTCTTACAATAGAATGAATGCCTCCAATATTTTACTTCACAAGATCGTGATCAATTGCATCAGACCCAAATCCACGTCAAAGACTAATGTCTCCCACTCTGAAGCAAAGCCGATGTATGCAATCAATATTGGCTATAAGTTCTTGCTGCCTCACACTATCTTGATGCACATGTATAGGATAGTTGTGAAGGACAAGGGTCAACTTCCTTACTTTGCGCTTGTTACTTGACTCTTCAGACATTTTCACATTCAGATTCCTGCTTTTCTATGTTATAACCATTGCTCCAATGGTGATTGGGCTAAAAATGGTTTCAAAGATGTGTCTGAAGGAGTTGAATAAGGAACTGGAGTGCTTGAAGGAGAAGACCCTTGTCAAGGCAAAACAAGACTCTACAACAACTAAGTGAAAAGGCAAGGAGCTCATGACCGTACCAACCAAGAAGAGAAGAGCCCTCACCTTGCAGGATGAAGAAGATGAGGACGATATCACTCTCTCCGCCTTGCGAAATTTACAGAGTTTTGTTAGTTTCAAAGAGCCAGAGGACAGAGAGAACAAAGACAGAGCAGGAACAAAGAAGAGAGGTGAAGAAAGAACAGAGGAAGAAGAAGAAGGAAGAGGAAGAGAAGAAGAAGAGGAAGAAGAGGGTCAAGATGACTCTTTTGAGGAAACTTATGCGGTGTCCTTGTCTGAGGATTCAGAAAAGACTCGAGATGGAACTGCAAGAGATGAACAACATCACTCGGAGGCTAAAGAAGAGCAAGGACAAGAAGAAGAATCTTTTTCTCCACATGAAGGCACAGAAACAGGGGGAGTTGCTCACAAACGAGGTACTTCTTCTTCTGTCTTTACTAGTGATGTAAGTAGATCTCCAACAGATCCAGAGGATGTCTATGCCTCTAAATACCTTGAAGCGGAAGTTGAGGCATTCACTCCTAGTCCTGGTGACCGAACTAGTGATGTTCCCTCACATCTCAAGACTCTGGAAACTGTTTCGGCTAGACCTAGCGCTACAACAGAACCTACAGCAGACTTTCAAAGACTACTAGATATCCTTTTGGAATTGAAGGGTCAGCAATATGGATTAGAGTTTGAGATGAAGAACCTAATGACAGCCTTCAAGAAGACTTCAGATTCTCTACAGGAACAGATACAAGCCCTGAAGGTTCAAATGAAAGAATCTGCAAAGGGTGAGGATATTCAATAGGTGAAGGAGACTCTGAAGACGCTGGAGGAGACTGTTAGATCTATGGGGGATTTTCAGATCATCCGTATCCCCAAACAACCCTGATTTTTACCCAACTCTTTTTATAGTTATCAATCACTTTTTGCTGTGACAAAAATGGGGAGAGTTTGTGCAGATTTGACTTAGATTTGACTAATTTATCTTTTTGGTTTTGTGGCTTGGTGATTTTGTGTTTGGTACTTTGGACTCTAGAACTTTTTTGTTTTGGACTAACTTTGAACTATTTGGATTTGAACTTTTGATGCTTGCAATAACTTAGTTTGTGATACTGATTGCGACTGGATAGTAAGTTTGTCTTGCAGGACTAACATGTTTTATGTGATTGCAGAATCGATGCTATCCAAGTCTTAATCATTTTTTTTTATCACGTATTACTTAAGTATTGTTTTGCAGGTCAAAATTTTTCAAATCCGCAGGAAAGTTTTGTCAACATCAAAAAGGGGGAGATTGTTAGAGAAAACTCATTTACTGTTTTGAAGTTGTTTCCAAAAGTCTAGTCTGAAGACTTGCAGACTCAAAAGGTATGATCTGAAGGACTCCAGACTCCTTTGTCAAAATTTGAAGACCGCAATACTTTAGTCTAAAAAGTTTGCCCTCATTGATAGTTTTCCAGACCGAAGAATAAAGACTTATCCAGATGTGGGATTATCTTCAAAGATTCGTTCCATATGGTTTTTAGAAGACCTTATGGCTGGATTTAGCATTTACTTAATTGATTATTTTTATTGGAACTTACTCCGATATGAAGATCATGTGAAAGGCGAGTAAACTTGGAATGTTCTACTTATGGAAACCAAAGATTCTAATTGTATGGGCGAACAGGATTGACGGACTTTCATCACAATCATTTAACGACTCAAAGATTCCCTTGATTGATTCTGTCCAACGGGTAGATTGGAAGAATTCCTTTGGTAAGTGCCAACGGTTATGAAGGCATGAAGGAGTATTTAAGACAGACTCTCAAGTTGTTCGATAGAGTGCGTGAAAGAAGAATTCCAAAGTTTGAAGATCTCCAGTTACTTACTGTTTCATTTGTTAAGCTCACAATTGTATACAAAAGAGAGAAATACTTAGTGAGACTTTGTGAGAGACCAGTAGAGACTCATCACTGAGAAAGTCGAAGATTACAAGTTGTAAAATCTCTTTTGATTCATAGTGGAATCCAGCCTTAGGGCTGTCAGCGCGGGAGAGTGGACGTAGGCTTGATCTAAGCCGAACCACTATAAATCTTATGTTCTATTTCTCTTTCCCTGAACTCTTTACTTTCATTCGTATATCTGCATATTCATTACGTTCCTAGTCGATCATCTTCTAAAAGTAAATTATTTCTTCTAAGTTTTGCAAAAAATTTTATTTACACCTATTCACCTCCTCTAGGTGTTTGCACTAGCCCTTTTCACTTGTCACATCAGCTGATGATGTGTTGAGAGCAAACCACTAAATATTTCTCGTCAAATAGCCACCACATAATAAATTAATCAACAACCACGTGGATGACCGTCTTGGGTTTTAGTAAATTTCATTGGCTTAATACGTCGATGGAAACAATTAATTAAAAAAGTTACTTCAGACTTTTCCTTCCAACATAAAGACTAACACGAACAACCATACCAATGTACAATATGAAATAGAGATTCTATTATATCCTTATGAGCTTTGCTCTCACATCACAATAATAGAGATTCACGTTAAAGATCTGGCACATAAAAAAAAAATTGTATTAGTAGTAAATTAAAATTGGGTGTTATAACTTTAATACGGCGCATTCTTAATTCTAACATGCTAGATCTATTCTCATAAGCATGCTCCCACATCACAACAATAGGGATTCACAACTTGGTTCCACTTTTCCATTTTCGTAGTGATCCCCACACTACTCACAATTAGTTGCATTCCAAAAATTCATTTTCTAACAGTTTGTTCTTTTTATTTTTTCGAACAACTTGGTGCGAGCATGAATTCTAGTGGTTAAAACAGGACAAAAGATGAAAGAACGTCGTACGTGTTTTTGGATGAAAGATCGATACGTTCTCAATGTAAAAGGAATCGCACACTCCAATTAACATTTTTCGAGACCATTCCTCATCGTCACAATCAGCTAACCATACTTAATAGAATCAATCGATTCTTGTTTCTTATTTAATCATTCGACTGAACTCAAGGCCAAATTGACCACTAGGATTTGCTCTAGTGGCCATCATTCTCATATGGGAAGGGGAGATGGGGGTTTCGAATTCCTACCTTTTTAGAGAGGTTGGGGTGGGAACGATTTAATTTTAAGTGTAGATTCCGACTTCATTGTCTTGCAAGGAAGTAGGATGAAAATTAATAGTAAGAGTTAGAGTAGAAGTAGAGTAGGACCAATCTAGGATTGACTAAAAAAAAAAATTAAGGCCAAATTTATACGTACTTATTTAGGTGAAATAATTATTTATCGAATCGTAATTAATATTTGATTCAATACATATTTATCAATTGAAGTTATTCTAATTTCTTATACATTATCTATCAAGATGTAATATTTTTCCATAATTTGGAGATGACTGTCACATCAGATAATTAAAAAATAATTAAAGCTAATTTTCTTTATACTAAAACGCAGGTAATTTTTATGCTTAGAAATGATATATAAGTGCTCGAAATTGAGATATCTTTGCAAAATGTCATGGGTTCTAGCCCGAAAGCTACATTAACTTTGTAATGTTCCTTACATAATTTATATGTAATGACACAAAATACTAAATTAAGACACTTCATCGAATTGTATGATTCAATTTTATTCTCAGTCTACGGTTCAGAAAATTAAGATTTGATTCATAATGGATATTTCAATTTGACAATTATGCACCAATCACAAGAGATCTATTTTTCTTTCCTTTTCTCTTTCCCTAAATATTTCTTTTTGTATATGAAGCAAAAGCCTTGAGAATTCAAATCTTTACAATCCTACAGTCATAAACACCTACTTGCTTACCATAGAGTAAAAGAACCATGTCTTTAGAAGGAAAAAGGACCTAAATCATTACAAGACTCCAAGTTCAAGAGAGATTCGCAAGCCTGTCAGCATAGGCGTTTCCTTCCTTATGTATGTGCAAAATTCGATGCTCTTATCAATTGTGATTTGCAATTTGGATAAGGAGGTCAATTTTTTGTCCTGTTATTCGCTCTTGATGGTTGTAAAAGAGACAGGGCCACCTGAGAATCTACTTCAATAATGGCCTTGGGAATGCCTAACTGATGTTGTAACTTGAGACCAAAATACACCCCATATAATTCAGCTTAGAGCAGAACATACTCTAACTTTCCTCTCAAAACCTGCAGGCCAAATTCCAGCTTCATTTGCAATGAGCTGTATGATAGAAGCTAGACTTGAACTGCCTTTATAGTTGGGGTGAGCATAGATTCAGAATGAAATTGGGAACTGGACTTGACCGGTCATAAGAATCGGTCTGGTTCTCAATTCCCAAAAAGGTGAAATTGGTACTATGTAGTTTGATTTGTTCGAACCAAAAGAATAAATGAGAAAACGATTCCCAGTTGCTGGTTAAGAACCGAATCGGGAACTAAAGAACCAGCTCTCTTCGAACCCTTCTTCCAATAATTTCGCTTTGACTAACTGCGGCCTCTCCTTAGCCTCCTCAAGTGTCGGAAGGTGTCCTGTCTTCTTTGGGTCGGCTGTTGCTAATGCACAAGAATGAGAGAAATCTCCATTCAACCGATTGGAATTCCAAAACTTGCAAGCGCCCTTACCTGATAAAGCTAGTGCTAACACTTAGAGGGGGGGGGGGTGAATAGGTGTTTAAAAGAATTTTTTAAAAGTAAAATAAATTTTTGAACAAAGTCTGAGAACCAAACAGAATTTGATAAACAAGTCACTAGACTTTTGATGAATATTCAGAATCAGATAAGAGATGGAATAAATTTTTGAACAAAGTCTGAGAACCAAATAGAATCTAATAAACAAGTCACCACACTTCTGATGAATATTCAGAATTAGATAAGAGATGCAACATATTTAAATGAAAACAGTTAAAAGGAAGAGAAAATTACACACGGGATTTATAGTAATTCGGCTTAGATTAAGTCTACGTCCATTCTCCCACGCTAACAGCCTTCTAGCTGAAATTCACTATAGAATCAACAGAGAAGTACAATTTTTTGAGTGCAAACACTCAGTGGTAGATTCCTTTTCTGTCACTAAGTCACTCTTCTTATAATTTTCTTTCTTGAATACAATTTGTAAGAACTATCGATGGAGAACGAGTGGTTGGAAATGTTTCAGACTGAATGACCTCCTTAAATACTCCTCCACACCTAACTAGCCGTTGGCATTTTTCAGAGGAGTTTCTTCCAATCAATCCATTGGACAGAATCGATTAAGGAAATCTTGTAGCCATTTGAAGATGAAAATGAAAATCCATTAATTTTGGTCACCCTACAATTATAATCTAGGTTTCCATAAGTAAATGCTTCCCAAAAAGAAACTTGTCTTCAAGATTGATTTTATCAATTTGTGATTGATTCCATTAATATATTTAAAAAAGGTAAGTGATATTCTTCGCCAGAGAGCCATATATTAAAGGATAAAATCCTATTTCGTATATTCTGAATACTTGTCGCAAGATCAATAAATTTGAGTTTGATTTTATCTTCGTTCTGGACACGGTTTTAGTCTGGATTGCGTCACACAATGGGAAGACTTCTGGAACGAATAGATGGCAAGAGTCTACAATGTAACTTCAGAAGTATACTACAAGAATAAGAACTAGAAAGTGGATATTAACAATCTTGGTAGGAGTTTTCTTAACAATCTCCCATTTTTTATGGTGACAAAACTTTCATATAGATTTAAGGATAACATGGATATTATTTTGCAAAATAGCACTTTAGCAGCACAAGATAAAAGACAAAGATAACATACAATAAATAATTGCTCAAGTCTGGTTTGCACAATAAAAACTGCATAACACACATAGTCTGCACTCATAAAAACACACCAACCACACTAGCACCAGCATAGAAAACTCAAATACAACAAGCAAGTCAAAGTTTCATATTTGCAAAATTCTTCCCCTTTTTGTCAACAGCAAAAAGGAGAAAAACAAACAAGCACAAAGAAAATAGGAAAAAGAGTTGGTTTCGAAAATGATCAAGGTTGCCTTGGAACATGAGCAAGTCGGAAATTCTCCAAAGTCTACACGGTCTCCTCAAGCTTAGTCAGGCATTGACGGAAGACAGTCTCAACCTTCGCCAAATTCTAAGTGGCCTGCTAATTCATATTTAGAACCTTGTCATCAAGAGATTGTACCTTTCCAATGAGAGATTCTGATGTAGTACCGAGAGGAGCATGCAACTTCTGGATTTCAACCTCCATCCCATATTACTATGCCTTAATCTCAAAAGGAGTTTCACTATCTGAGGATAATTTGAGTCTGGTTCGATTTGGGCGCTAGCTTTAGCAAAATGTATTGGTAGAGTATCCAAAGGTGAAGGAATATCGACCTAAACATGTGAGATTTGTTGCTCCCCCTAAACATTAGCCTCTTTATCCTAACCCCTGGAAGATTCTTCAGGAAAGTGAGATGCATAAATATCCTCAGCATCTGAAGGAGATTGACTGATACCATCACTTGCAGTTGGTTCAGCCGTCTGGTCATGAAGAGGAGTTTTATCATCTACTCCCCCTGGCTTAGTGCCTTTAGTTTGAGGAAGAGTTCTTTCTCCTTCCTGGACCCCCTTTTTTGGCACCACTAGTTTGTTGACCAATTCCCTTGGTTTTCTCTCCAGCATCTTTTGCACCATTTTCCCTTGTATCTTCTTTTTCCTAGTTAGAATACTCTTGTTCCTTAGTCAGATTCTTCGCCCTCTTTTTCATTTGAGTCACCCTCCTCACTCTCTTTTACTCTAGTTTCCTCTCCTGCACTTTCCTCTTCAGGGTCTTTCTCGCTCTTATCCTCTTCTTCGTCAGAATCAGCTATGCCTCCAACAGGATCTCTCATGGCAATATTTGCCACAATATCAGAGATAGTCTCATCTTCATCATCTTCCTCTTCTTTATCTTGTAAAAGAAGAACATGTCTTTTACTTTTTGGAGTTCGCGAGACAATGCTCTTCCCTTTGCGCTTCTTCTCAACTGCAAATCCTATCTTAGCTTTGTTGGCAAATTCCTTCTTCAAAAGTTTCAAGGCTCTAGAGAGATCCTTTAATCTCATTTTTGAGATTATTTTGAGTCCAATTTGCAAGGGAATGATGGTTCTAGAGCACAATTTGGAGGGTGGTTGAATCTGAAAGTGTTGGAAAAGTCTGGTCACCAAAACTGTATAAGGAATTGTCCTTTATCCTTCATGAAGGTTCTGTACATATGTAGTAGAATTGTATGAGGAAGTGAGAAAGAAACTTCATTGCAAATGGCCCATATCATTTTTGCCTTGAATCTTGAGACATCAGTCTTGGAAGCAGCTTTGGGTCTAATGCAATTGATGACGATCTTGTAAAGTAAAATATTAAAGGTAGACATCTTGGAGTAAGTAATGTTTCTTCAAGGAATCCTGTCCTTCACTAGAAACTTGGTGACCTCTTCATTGGAGACATTTATGGGCAAAAATCCACTTCTTTTTACTCCCAGAATATCAGTCAACAAATCAACATCAACATCAAAAAAATTTTCACTCACAATGAATTGAATACGAGTAGGATCGAGAACTGACAGGTTGGAATAGAAATAAGCAGTCAATTCGGGATAAGCATCAAATGGAATCCAGAAAATCAAAGTCTACCGTTCAAGAGTTGATGACCCCTCTGTTCAACATCTGTGCGTAGACTTTCTTATGTTCTTTCGACCAAAACAACTTTCCTTTTGTTCTAGCGATTTCTATAGCAACATCCATTTTGGGTTGAAAATTCTTTAACACCCTCTCATCATCATCTTCCTTTTTACTCTTAGTCTAACCATCTGTATTGAAATGAGGATCAGTAGGAAAGTTGGTAATTCCTTTTCTACTCTTCCAGCCTCTACCAGCCCTAGGTTTTCCATGGCTTTCAAGAACAAAGTTTCATTCCCAAAACCATTTTCTTTCAAGAACAAACTTATAAAATCCATAAGAATTCCTCCTTTTTTTCAGAAACTCATAATGTTTAAGAAGTACCTCGGGCTTTCGTACCGAAAGAGGAGTTGCATCTTGAGTAACTTCTTCCTCCACCAATGGTTGATTTGTGCTTCGTGGTGATTCATCTCCAGTGAGATCAAAGTGCGTCAAAGCATCAAGCACAAATCGAGGCCCGTGACTAGCAATGCAAGAGGATTTCTCTTAGAAGACATCGAAACGGACTTGGAGGATTTTGACAACATGTTCGTGAGTGATTGAGTGAGAGATTTTGCAAAGACTGTGAGGACAAATCAAGAGAGGCAAATGTTTGAGAGAGGTTAGGGTTTGTGAGGATTCTAGATATCAGGGAAAAAAGAGACTGAAGAATTATTTAAAGAATACGAACCAAAGCAACCGAACAGGCACAAAAGAAAAACTTCCTTTTTGAAATTTTTTTAATAAGTAATTGTTAATAATTTATGAAATATTAATTCCAAAAAATTGGCAGTGATATGACAATTTCAAAATATAAAAGGCAAGTAATAATTCGAAAATAATCATATCTGTTCAAGAAAGAAATAAACTTACAAGCCAAAATTTGAAATACAATTGCCTAAGTTTGTAATGGCTTTCAGAAGAATGTCTCTACTAGAAGGTTGAACCAATGAGTCTGCTTCTACATAGACTTTAACCAAATGCAAGAGTAATATTTAGCTTTTTACGAATGAACTCGAATTATCCTTTTTCCAGTGGCTTAGTGAAAATATGTGCCACTTGATTCTTCGAATCAATGAATTGAACATTGATTTCACCATTTTGTACATTGTCTCTTATGAAATGATGACGGATTTCAATATGCTTCGCTCTTGAATGAAGAATAGGATTTTGGGTGAGGTTAATCACACTTATGTTGTCACATCTGATTTCAGTGCAAGGTTATTCTATTCCAAGAGTTTTTTAGTTGTTGCCTTATCCAAAGAATTTGTGAATAGCAACTTCCACGAGCAACATATTTTTCTTCTGCCTTTGAGAGTGCCACGGTGTTCTACTTCTTAGGGAACTAGGGCACTAACATTTGTCTCAAGAGTTGGCACATACTTGAAGTATTTTTCATGTCAACTTTAGCTGAGTATCCAAATAATGTGAAGTCTCATCCTTTTGGATACCACAGACTTAACTTTGGATTCGTTGGAATATATTTAATAATTTGTTTGACAGCACTGAGATGAGATTCTCTAGGATCAGCTTAGAATCTAGCACACATACACACACTAAATAAAATATCAGGTCGAGCAGCAAGGTAGAGAAGAGAACCAATCTTCTGTATGTCTTTTGGTCTACCTTGTTTTCATCTTCATCCTTGTCGAGTTTGGAAGAACTTGACATGGGAGTCTTAGTCTTCTTGTAGTTTTCCATCCTAAACTTCTTGATAACATCTCTAGCATATTTCTCTTGATAAATAAAGGTTCATTTCTTGGATCGTTTGACTTGTAGACCTGGAAAGAATGTTAACTCACCCATCATACTCATTTCGAATTCTTCCTGCATAGACTTTGAAAACTTCTTGCACATACTTTCATTAGAAGACCCAAAGATTATATCATCTACATATATTTGAACAAGTAAAAAGTCTTTTTCTTCCCTTTTGATAAACAAAGTTGGGTCAACCATTCCTTTCTTGAAACCATTGCTTACCAGAAACTTACTCAGTCTATCATACCTAGCTCGAGGTGCCTATTTCAGACCATACAAAACATTCTTCAATCTGTAGACAAAGTCTAGTTTATTGATATCTTCGAATCATGGTGGTTGTTCCACATCGACTTTTTCTCGTATAAAACCATTTAGAAATGCACTCTTGACATGCATCTGGAATAACCTAAAATTATGGAAACATGCATATGCAAGTAATAATCTTATAGCTTCTAACCTGGCTGCAGGTGCATATGTCTCATCATAATATATTCATTCCTCTTGCGTATAACATTTTGCAACAAGCCCCGCCTTGTTTCTAGTTCCAATCATAGATTTTCCTTTTGGTTTTGGAACTAACTCCCAGACATCATTAATTCTAGATTCTCTGAGTTCTTCCTACATTACGTCTATCCAGATTTTATCAGATAAAGCTTCTTCTACTCAATTTGGTTCTATCTCAGAAATAAAAACTAGAGCACTTGAGTCTCCTTTTACTTTGGATCTGGTACGAATCCCTTCTTCTATATTGCCAATAATGAGATCCTTAAGATGGTTTAATTTGTGCTTCTAGTTATTGTTGAATTTGTCATTGTTTTCCAAGGTTTGCTGAACCTCTGTTTCCTTTGACTCTTTTGACTTTTCTTCTGCTTGACTTTGATCACCAGAAGGCTGAGGTTCCTCGGGGGAATCAGACTTCATTAAGTCTGAAACTAGCTTAAACTCTTCGAGTTGAGTCTGGTCTTGTTAGTTTGGGACATTTTCTTGAAATTTCACATTCATTGATTCTTCGACAGTTTGTGTATTCTTGTTGAAGATCCTGTAAGCTTTGCTTGAAGTATAATAGCCAAGAAATATTCCTTCATCCGATCTTTCTTCAAATTTCCCTGGCCGATCATTTCCATTCTTCAAAAGAAAACACTAACAACAAAACACATGAAAATAAAAAAATATTTGGCATTTTTTCTTTGAAAACTTCATAGGCAGTTTTTTCTAAGATGGGCCTTAAAAATACTCTGTTGATTATATAGCAAGTAGTGGATACTGCTTCTACTCAAAAACAAGAAGAGACTCTACTTTCAATTAGCAGAGTTATGGCCATCTCCTGTAAAGATCGATTTTTCCTTTCCACAACTATATTTTGTGTTGGAGTGTAAGGAGAGGAGAAAACATGTTGAAGACCATTCTCATTACAAAAATTTGCAAAATCTTGATTTTTAAATTCTCCCCCATGATCAGTCTTAATACTTGAAATGGTATAACCTTTCTCATTCTGAATTTCCTTAGCAAACTTTGAAGAATATGAGAAAGTTTCTATTTTATTTGCCAAGAAAAAACGCACGTAAATCTTAAATAATCGTCCACAACTACCAAACAGTATTTCTTACCACCAATGCTTTGGGTTCTAGTTGATTTGAAAAGATTTATGTGAATAAGCTGCAAGACGCAATTAGTGGAGGCTTGATATATAGATTAAAATGAGTTTTTGACCTGTTTTCCCAAGATATATGGAGTACACAACTCAGACTTCTGGTACATCATTTTGGGAAGACCACGGACCAACTTCTTAGATGATAGTTTAGTAATCTATTTCATACTAACATCTTCTAACTTGCGGTGACAGAGATTTGCTTCATCTTGGATTGAGAAAAGATGTTGAGAGCTCTATGGATTTATGTCTAGAAGATAAATATTGCCATGTCTTCTTCTAGTGAAGGTTTGAGAGAAGTCTCGACTAACTCCAAAACAAACATCTTCTTGGAAATTAATTCTAAATCTTGTATCACATCGTTGACTCATGCTCAGAAGATTATAGTTCAAGCCTTTCACCAAGGAAACGTTGTTGATGATCAAACTTCCAATCACCACTATTCCATGTCCAATAATTTTTCCTTTGCTGTTCCCACCAAATGAAACATTTCCTCCTCTTTGTTTTTCTAATTTTATGAAACTGCTTGAATCTCCAGTGATATGTCTAGAATAGACACTATCCAAGTACCATTTGCTTTTCATTTTAATAGTAACCTACAGTAAAAAAGAAATCTCAAATTTTCTTTGGTACCCAAATTTTCTTGGGTCTTGAGGAGTTAGTTTTAAAAACAACTTTTGCCCAGTCCTTCTTAATAGGTCTCCAAATTTTTGGACATTCATTCTCAAAATGTTCCGAGCTATCACACTTCGGATATTTAAGAGCACTCCAACCTACAGGTTTTACAAAAACTTTTTGAAAGTGATTTTCGTAAGCAGATTTTGGAGGTCTTTGCCTAAGTCTTTCATTAACTTTAGGAAAATTGATCAAAATAGCACTTTCTCTATTTAGACCTAAACCATATTTGTTATAATAGGGTATTTGAGTTGAAAGAATTTACTCTAAATTTTTTGATCCTTTGGAGAACTTTGTAGAAATACCTGAAATCTCAAATTTTCAAACATTCATTTTCTTTTGAAAGAGAATCGGTATTTTCTTTCTAATCATCAAAATTATTTTTTAGAATCTCAAATTTTTCTCTCCAAGGATTATCCTATTGTCTTTCATTCTTTAATTCGGAGATCCTTTTAAGAGAGGATTTGAGGTTCAAGCAAAGTTCATCTATATATTTAAAAACTTTAATAGGAATTTTTGAATGACTTACCTCAATTTTCTTATCAAACTCCGAGTCTATGTTTGAGTCAGACTCTGGTTCTGAGTGAACCATCAGACAGATATTCGCAAACTCCTCTTCACTTTCCTCACATTTTATGTCACTTCAAGTTTATGCTTTTAGAGCTTTCTTGTACTTTTCATACTTGCCTTTCTTCTTCTTTAGCAAGGGACAATTAGGCTTGATGTATCCCTTCTTCTTGCACTCAAAACATATCACATCATTGCTAGATTCAATATCTTCCATTGATTTTTTTTTTTGGAAATTTTGCTTGTTTTGCTTTTTCCAGTTCAATCTTCTTCCTTTCCTATTTAGTTTCCTGAATTTCTTTAGCATGAGAGCCAGCTTCTTATCGCCCATGTCATTGTCTGTGTCTGTGTCATCAAAATCAGTATTAGACTTAAGTGAAATTGACTCCTTACCTTTTGAATTTTTTTCGTCATTAATCTGTTCCACTTCGTACGATTGAAAAGTGCCTATCAGTTCATCAACAGAGAGAGGCATGATTCTTTGTGTCTTCCGGATTGATGTTTTCACATGGTTCCAATCCTTTGAAAGTCCTCTCAAAAGTTTGTTGACCTTTATTGGAGCAGAAATTGGTTGACCTTGATATGCCAACCCATTTACAATTTCTGTAAATCGACTGAACATATCTCTAATAGACTCTTTAGGCTTCATTATGAAGGATTCATATTGGCCAAGTAAGATATTTATTTTTATCTCTTTTACACGATTAATTCCTTCAGAGGAGACATGAAGTCTATCCCAGACTTCTTCAAATGTTTCATGTGAAGATATTCTGTTATATTTAGCCGGGGACAAAGCATAGTGTAAAGAATAGATGACCTTTGCATCAAGAGCTTGTCTCTTGGTAATTTCTGCTTGGTTGGTTTCCTTAACATCCTTGTCTAAGACTTCTTTTCCCTTGTCAGATGCTGAAGCTGCCTCTAGATTGATTCCTCTTTCTACAACATCCCGTTCCAGAGGATCTCTGGATCTCAGGAATGATTTCATTTTATTCTTCCACACACTGTATTCTTTTCCATCAAAACAAGGTGGCCTGATATTGCTCTACCCCTCCATGAGTCCTGGTGCTAAACAACTAGCCATAGAAGATCTTTAGCTCAAAAGTATAGACACTTCAACAGATGAGCACAGGGCTCTGATACCAATTGATAAAGCTAGTACTAACACCTAGACGGGGGTAAATAGTTGTTTAAAAGAATTTTTGAAAAGTAAAATAAATTTTTGTACAAAGTTTGAGAATCAAACAGAATCTGATATACAAGTCACCAGACTTCTAATGAACATTCAGAATCAGATAAGAGATGGAATAATTTTTTGTGATACTTAGAAAGATGCAACAAATTTGAATGAAAAGAGTTAAGGGAAGAGAAAATTGCACACGAGATTTATAGTAGTTCGGCTTAGATTAAGCCTACGTCCACTCTCCCACACTTACAGCCTTTTGGCCAAAATTCACTATAGCATCAACAGAGGAGGTACAATTTTTTTAGTGCAAACACTCAGTGGTAGATTCCTTTTCTCTCACTAAATCACTTTTATTTTTTGTGATTTTCTCTCTGGAATACAATTTGTAAGAACTATCAATAAAGAACAAGTGGTTGGAAATGTTTCAGACTTTGGAATTTCAATTTTCACATACTATCTCAAATAGATTGAATGACCTCCTTAAATACTCCTCCACGCTTAACTAGCCATTGTCATTTTCCAGGGGAATTTCTTCTGATCAATTCGTTGGACAAAATCGATTAAGGAAATCTTGTAGCCGTTTAAAGATTGAGATGAAAATCCTTTGATTTTTGGTTGCCCATACAATCAGAATCAAAGTTTTTATAAGTAGATGCTTCCTAAAAAGGAACTTGTCTTTAATATTGATTTCATCAATTTGTGATTGATTCTATTAATGTATTAATAAAAGGTAAGTGAGATTCTTTGTTGGAGAGCCAGATATTAAAGGATAAAATCCTATTTCATACATTCCGAATCCTTGTCACAAGATCAATAAATTTGAGTCTAATTTTATCTTCGTTTTGGACACGGTTTCAATTTGGATTGCATTAGAGTGGAACAAATAGACTTTGGCAAGAGTCTACGATGTAACTTCAAAAGTATACTATAAGAATAAGAACTAGAAAGTTTTGTCAACTTCAAAACTTGGTAAGAGTTTTCTCAACATCACTGACCCATTAGTAGCATCTATAGCCAGAAAAGGCAGAGGTGGAACAAGAAGAGTAGCATTGTTCCTATTGAACTTGTGCAAATTGATACATAAATAAATAAATCAAGAATTCGAAATCTAAACGATGGTTTGAGCGTGCCACTTTGAACATGATGCAAAAGATTTGAACTTTATTGGGCAGATATATAGATTAGAGGACAATCTATAAATATGACACCACATAAAGAGAAGCTAACAAAATTCTTCTCTCTTTGAAAAGCAGTAACTTCATGGTTTCACACTAATAAAGGGTTTCAACACAACTTCATATGAGTCTTAAAATTTCAGCAGCTCTTTTCCAATAGCTTGACAGCGCCCGAGAAGGTAAAAAAAAGAAATTGACCAGTTCTCGAGTGGATCCTAGAATCGATAGATGTGGTAGTTCTAAGTTTCAGAGTATGCAAAGTAAGTTCTAGATTTTAAAAATTGAAGAACCGGTTCCGACAAGGTATGTTTCAGGTGGAACCTAAATTGACCCTAAAATCGCTCACCCTTGCTTTATAGGTCATATTTATGTTTAGTTTGACCCAACCTAATGGAAGTGGGTTCCATCCCATCAAAATTTGGCAAATTCCTTCAAAACCCCAACTTTTGGTTTAATCCTAATTCCACCCCAAACATTTTTTTTATCTAAAAAAACCCAACTTTCACTCTAATTCCAAATTTGCCCACGCATCAAAAAATTGTCATCGGTTTCTTCAATATTGTCAACATCGAGGGTCATACAAAGGTGGGGATGTGATAAAGACACGGATTCCAATAATAAGCCTCTAACTGGACATGATGTTAATTATTTTGAAGAAACTAGTGGCGCTTTTTGGACATATGGACAAATTTGGATTAGAGTGAAAGTTGAGGAATTTTTTTTAAGAAAAAAATTGTTCAATGCAAAATTGCGATCGAGCCAAAAGTTTGAGGGTTCTTTTAGAGGATTATGCCCAAAATTTCATGCGTGGGCTTCTCAACTCGTTAACAATCTCGTCTCCACCGCCCGTGCATCAAGAATGTGCTTGACAGATGCTTTAATTATATAAATGGGTGAAGCCAAAAAGGACCAATTATTCCTCCTGTGCCATATTACTTGATATCTCTTTCCCTAAATCATTTCAATAGCATCACCATGCCACTTAATCAGTCAGCACAGCATCAATGCGCTTTGATGCCTTTGGAGTGCCGGACGCCTGGAGTGCTAAAACTTGGCACAAAGAAACATTTAAGTGCCAAAAATTAGGAAAATGATATTTAAGTGCCAAATCGGAGTAAAATGGATCACTTAAATGCCAACGGTGAGAAAATCCGGCCAAAATGCTGATATGGCGATTTTCCCTTGAGGTAAGTGCAAAACGACGTCGTTTTGCATGTTGACGTGGCTAGAAAATGTAAAAACAACGTTGTTTTACTGCTGACGTGGGTAAATAATTAATATAAAAATTAATTAAATTAAATCTAAAACTAAATTTATTTAAAAAATTTTAAAAAAAGGAAGCATACGGCTAAGGGCTTAGCCCTCGTCGCCACTGCCTCCTCGCCTTGGCTGGGAAGGGCCAGCAATGGTGGGGGGAGGGTCGGCCGGCCAATCAGAGGTGAGGGCTCGCGAGGCCTCGCCCGGATCTAGGGTGAGGGTCGACGCCCCGGCCCAGCAACAACCCTTGGTCAAGCCAATGACGGCCGCCGACCCTTGTTGGATCGGGAGAAGGGTCGTGACCCTCACCCCAGATTTGGGTGAGGCCTTGCGGGCCCTCACCTCCAATCGGTCGGGGTCACCGGTCCCTAGCCAGGGCCCAGTGACCCAAGCCGACCCTCTCCCCACCATCGCTGGCTTTTCTTGGCGACATCGAGGAGGCAGGGACGGCGAGAGCGAGCCCTTAGCTATATGCTTCCTTCCTCTCTCTCTCTCTCTCTCTCTCTCTCTCTCTCTCTCTCTCTCTCTCTCACTCATTTAATTTAATTAATTTTATATTAAAATTGAATCTGTGCCAAAATAATGTCGTTTTTGCGTTTATTTGTTTAGTTAGCTCTTCGGCAAGCCACGTAGGTGAGCAAAATTAATAAAAAAATTGCTACATAAGATTTTCGATAGGGTTTGCCGGAGATGGCACTTAAGTGTCCCATTTTTAAAAAGAGTGGCACTTAAGTGTCACTTTCCTAGCTTTTAACACTTAAGTGTCCCATTGTGCCAAGTTTTAGCACTTGGGGTGTACTTTTGCCGATGCCCTTGCATCTATCAGCGACCACCTCAAAGCCAAGCTGAGGTTGCTTGGCTAATTGGCAATCATAGATATCAAGGTGCCAGAGGTCAGAACCTCTAAGGGTGCGCATGGCAATGTTTCTGTTTCTATTCCGGGGAACAATTTCTGAATAAAAGAACCTGTTTGGTAACTACGCAAAATTTCTACTCTTGGAATAGAAAAAGAATAGAAATGCGTTTGGCAACGGAACAATTCTTTTTTGTATTTATTTATTTTTTATTCTTGCTCATGGATCGGCGGCGGCGGGCGGCGCGATCGGCGACCCGGTGACCGGCCCGGCCGGCGGCGGCGCGCGGCGCCAGCGGCGCCCGCATGCGCGCCAGTGACCAGCAGCGGCGGCGGCTCCGGGGTGGCCGCGGCAAGAGTGAAGAATAAAAGAAAAAAAAATTGACTTATTTCTAGAAATTGTTCCCGGGACAAGAAGCAATTTTTTTTTTTGTTTCTCGTTTCTGCTCCAAATCTATTTCTGGGCTAACTTTCTATTACGGGGAATAGAAAAACAACTTGGCATTACCAAACGAGTTTTTGTTCTTTCTTTGTTTCGGGGAACAAAAGAACAGAAATTCTTAGGAAGAGAAATGTTACCATGCGCGCCTTAAATCTTAAGAGGTTTAATTGCAAGTGAAATACATTGGCTAGTGAGAGGCCCCCAAGGCCCAACCTGAGTTGGTCCAAGGTCAAAATGGGTGGCTACGGGTAAGAAACTTCATTCTTGAATTCAGCCTCTGCATTTTAGGGCCTATTTGATAATTGGCCAATTCTTGACTATTTCTATTCGTTTGTTCTTTAAAATTAAAAAGAAAAAAAATAGAAATCCATTTGTTAACGTCAACTAATTTTTCTACTCTAGTTCCGGGAAATAGATTTGATACAAAATCGAGAAATAGAAAAAAAGTTACTTCTTTATTCTTAGGAACAATTCTATAATCAGGCTAATTTCCTTTTTTTTTTTTCTCTTTTCTTTTCTTCTTCCTCATATGGCCGATTGGCGACCTCAGCCTTGCCTTGGCTAGATGAGGCTCAACCTCGCCCAGCCACTGCGGGGCTCCGATGAGGCTAGTGACTAGCTAGACGAGGAAGAAGAAAAGGGGAAAAAGGAAAAAAAAAAGAAAGAAGAAAAATCTCATAAAATTATTTAAAAAATTAAAAGAAATTCTAAGACACAAAAAAAAATTAAGGGTCATACCAAATACATTTTTATTCTTTTTCTGTTTCAGAAATATAAATTTTGCATAGTTACCAAACACATTCGATTGCTTAAAAACTCGTCTAGGAAATAAAATAAAAAGAAATTTCTAAGCAAAAATCGTTCCTAGAAACATAATGATTACTAAATAGACCTTTAACTTACCTAAGCTCATCGTGAATCAATCATTTTCATATAAAAAATTAATCTTTAACATGGAAGGGAGTGTGTAAAGATCTCTTGCCTCGGTGGTGAGCTCAGTGCACCATTCATTCGATCTAATTGTGACTCGTGAGGCTGTGACCTTAAGTTAATAGTTAAAGCCTGGAGACAGGGACAGAGGGGCGGAGGCTTTAGCGATAGAAATCATGCAAGAGTACAAAAGGAAAGGAATGGCACAACGGCGATTGTCATGCTTCAATGGTGATTATCTGGATTTCTCTAAATAAAAAGAAAAAAAAAACAACAACGGTGATAGAAAAGAGGATAAAAATCAATAATAGAAAAGGAAAGCGATGGGAAAATTGAACAACAATTGAAACTTTCAGCTTGTGATAACGAAGTGTTTCGGTCGGGCATTCTTCTATGAGGGTAACTTGGAGTTGCATAGAGACCCTAACTTTTGGTGGATTCCAATCCTGAGCTGACATATAGTTCAATTCATATTTGGACAACCTATTTAAACAAGTGAAACAAGAGAGGAACTAATAGCTACAAGTAAAACATGCATGATCATTGAAATGATGATGATGATGATGATGATATGGGACAATGTCCAGGTAGTCTTTGCACTCTTTGTCAATGTTCAATTTTGCCATTAAATTTTAATTTTCTTCTATTTGGTCATTATATTCTTGCAAACAACAGATGTTGTTGGTCTAGTTTATTAGGTCTTGTTGAAACATTTTATCACAAGACAAAAGTTTCTTAGCCAAGAATGAGCTTGTGTGGCGGGTGATGAGTTGAGAATACTAGGCCAGCATTCCATAAATAGATTGTTTCCAAGGAAAGTATGACGAATCACACCATATCCACTTCAATTTTGGCATGCAATTCCGTGAGCGAAGCATACATATTGCTTTAGCAAGCACAAAAACTCTAATGCCATTCTGGGGGCTTAGACCTTGCCGCCGCTGCCTCCCCACTGTGGTCGAGAAGGGTTAGCAATGGTGGGAGGAAGGTCGATCATGGTCGTTGGGTCCTGGCCAAGGGCCGGTGACCTTGGCCGATCGCAGGCGAGGGCTCGCAAGGCCTCAGCCAAATCTGGGGTCACGACCTTCCTCCAGATTCGGTAAGGGTTTGCGCCCCAGCTAGTGGCAGCCCTTGGCCGGGCCAGGCCAGGGTCGCCGATGCTCGTCGGATCGGCGACGTACTAAGTAACCGGTCTATTACTACCTAGATTGAGTCATGCCCACTTGAAGTCCTTGGTAACCCTTGTACAAAGTCCATGGTTACATGTTTCCATTTCCATTCTGGAATCTCTAGTGGCTTTAACAATCCTGTAGGTTTTCGATGTTCAGCTTTCACCTGTTTACACGTCAAGCATCTTGCGACGTACTTAGCAATATCAGTCTTCATCCCCTTCTACCAAAAGTACTGACGAAGATTTCTATACATCTTTGTACTTCCTGGGTGGATGCTATAACTACTACGATAAGCTTCAGTTAGAATTTCCCTCTTTATCTCATCGCTATAAGGAACACAAAAACGCCCATGGAATTTAACTATTCCATCATCTGAAAGTTTAAAATTCGGCCTCTTTCCTTTTGAGGCTTCATCTTGAATTTTCAATACTTCAGGGTCTGACTGTTGTACGGTCTTAATTTTCGATTCTGAGCGTAGCTATTATACCAACAGACTCACTCACCTCCACTTTGAATTCAGAATTTGAAACTGCTTCGAGCAAGTTCCATTCCTTAACCATCATATTGGCTATTCTCATTGTCAAATTCGGACTAAGTGCATCCGCCACTTTGTTGGCTTTTCCTGGGTGATACAGATTGTCACAGGTATGGTTCATTGAATACTGGGACATCACAAGAATGATCACACCAGACTAAAATGTCAAATGCACATGTATACCTCATGCTCTAAATCTGTGCCAAGATGTAATGCAATAACAGCGGATGAACTCACACGCCAAGTGGAATTTATATTATAGTGTGAATATCAAGTCTACCCTTGATCAGTTTACCCACCGGAACGCCGCCGGCCCGATCGAGTCACTTCCGGAATCCCACATCCAGACTTCCACAATATTTCTATCATAGGCATCTCACTCCGAGGCATCTCAGTATCACACAACCGAGGCATCCCAAGAACACATAGCATGGGGCATCCCACAACCGAGGCATCTCGATATCCCACAACCGAGGCATCCCTGATCACACACAGGGGCATCTCACTCCGAGGCATCCCGGCGTCTCACTCAACCGAGGCATCCAAGAACACATAGCATGGGCATCCCACTTCTCAGGGCATCACCAGCATCTCAGTACCGATGGAAATCTCTTACTCATTCAAGCACACATTCCACACATCACACCTTTGATTAATGTCATCATAGCACGCACAAGACCTCAAGAGCACACAATTCACTCAAGCATAATCAATAATCATAATACAATCACTCTCGTGCACCAGACATCCACATAGGTCCTAATTATATAGTAAAACCATTTTGGCACGTCCCATACCATGCCTAACAGTTTTGTCCCATAATCAAGCGCAACGCATCACATTCGTTACATGCGCATGTCATTCTTGGTGACTATATAATGACTTCACTTCAAATGATGGAAGAGGCATGCTCATGCTTGAACTAACCACTATAATGAGATCATTAGACTCCATATATGTCATGAAGGTCAAGTACAAAAGACACAACAACTAATGCACATTCTCGGATTAAGGCAGTATATGAGCAATTGTGGGCAGTTTCGAACATAGACACAGCAAGTACATCTATTCTTATCGGAATGTTGCAAATTTTTTGTATGTTATAGAAAAGACATAGATTAACATTTTCTGTGAAGAAACATAAGTCTATATCTCAATGTATAAAGAACAGTAATTTGCTGTCTTCTTTTGTTAAAATTCTGCAGCAACTTTCAAATTTAGTACCTACAGAAGAAAGATCATTTCACTTCGAACCTTGTTTGTTTGTTCACAAATTTTGATATGTTATTCCTAAGGATGTGTCCTACAACTTTCATACAGGATTTGAGATCCAATTCTATCTAGAAAATTACATAAAATTTGTAGAATCACCTAAGGTTTTGCTGTCTTCTAAGGTACAGCTTACTAGTTCAAAGAAAACACTCTCGCCAACACATCTTCGCATCAATTTTTGCTATAACTAGATGGCGAACCTAATCTAGTGGATGTTCTCTCAAGTATACTTGTTCGTTTCCTTATCTACACCATTAAAATTAAGGGGCGACATAAAACAAAAGGTTTCTCTATCTCTATTCCTCTAGAACAGAAAGTTTTGCTCCCTTTTCTTCATCTTTAGCTCAACCAAACCGTTAGTTTCTCCAAAAATCCCTCTTGTAGTATCTCGACACTCCTCCATGGCATCTAAGGGTAATCACAGTAGGTCTTCACTTACACAGAACCTTCCACAGCTCGGTTCAAAGCAAATACTCGCACCTCGACTCATCTACCGCAACATGCATCACTTTTCCTCACTCGACAGTCACCTCTCCACCTTGCTCGACTAACACAGCTTACTCACACTCTATTTCCGAAACATGCAAGGCTCTAACATAACATGCAAGGACTCACAGCTTCAACCTAGAGTTCATCTAGCTCAATCCAACATAAAACAGCAACATTACACGTAATCCTCCACCATTCGGCTAGTTTCGCAAGTTCCCTCGACAAAACAGCAGATAACTTCTAGTTTAGAGACTTATCTTTTCCTTACGATTGCTTAGCTTCGTTGGTGACTCAAAGTTCTTCAAGAATCAGCTTCTAATCTCACACAAGAAAAAGAAAAGTCGCCGGAGCTACTGCTGGTTTGCTTCTGTTCGAACAGAGAGAGAGAGAGAGAGGGAAAGAAGAAGAGAGTCTCGGTTTTGCTTTTAGAGAGAGAGAGAGAGAATGGCGTGAGTTATGAGGGAAATAGAGCTACAAGTCTAATCCCTAGGTGAGTAGTTTAATCATTAACAAGTTTAATGGTTATGTTTTCCCCTTCAGCAGTTTCAGTTTTGGAGAAAGAAAACCGTGGAAGAAGAGAAAGAGGAGGGGGGTGTCGTGGCCTTCATGCACGATTCCTTCCCGACGTCTAGTGTTCGATACCGATTAACCTCTAATCATGTGTCGTTAGTTGGTTTATTAGCTTCTAATACATTTCACTTAATTTCATTTCGAATCCACTAAATTTCAATTCTCTTGTAATTGTACAAATCTATGAATTCATATGACACTTTAACAACTTGGCGCTAATCTATGAAGAATTTATCGTGAGAAATACTAAAGTTAGTAGTCGACACTAGCATTACAATCACTTATAAGTCTTTAATAAAATTTCTAATTAAATCCTCATAACGGCAATCTATAAACTTAATTGAAAATGAAAACACTCGGGTCTAAATACTCGTCTCTGGCCCACCAAGCTCATTCTATGACAACTCAGCCCACTAAACTTAATTTACTATTCTAATGAACCCGACTCTTGGGTCGCTCTAAGCCAAGCCCAAGTCCATAACATATCCTTCGGCTGACTGAGCCCACCTCGATAACTCATGTGGCCCCCCAATTTCTTAAGCCCACACATTCCTCACGATCCATCGGTTTTGCTTTCTAGCCCGATTTAAAATAATCCAAACCTTAACAATTCGATTATACTAATAAGGTTGGTGAATTTCTAGGATGTCACAACTCTCCCCTACTTAGAAAAATTTCTTCCTAGAAATTCGGAATCTTACCTCACTCATGGAAGAGTTGAGGATACTTATGCCTGATTTCTTCCTCGCTTTCCCAGGTCGCTTCCTTTGAGTCATGGTATCGCCATAAAACTTTAGCCAAAGGTATAGTCTTGTTCCTTAACACTTGTTCTCTTCAATCCAAAATTTGTACAGGCTCTTCCACGTACTTTATCCTTTCGTCTATTTCGAGCACCTCAAAGTCTAGCGCATGAGTTGGATCCGGCTCATATTTCCTTAACATAGACACATGAAAAACATCGTGTATACTAGATAGCTTTGGTGGTAAGGCTATTCGATATGCCAATTCCCCAATCCTTTCTAGTACTTCAAATGGCCCTATAAACGTTGGACTCAATCTTCCTTTCTTTCCAAACCTTGACACATTCTTCATAGGTGACACCTTTAGAAATACATGATCACCTACCTCGAATTCCAAAGGCCTATGGCGTTTGTCTGTATAGCTCTTTTGCCAACTTTGAGCTATCTTGAGTCATTCTCGTATTGTCTTTATAGCTTCTAAAGTAATTTGAACTAATTCTGGCCCTGTCAACTTTTGTTCTCCAACTTCATTCTAGCAAATAGGAGTTCTACAATTCCTACCATATAAAGCTTCAAATGGAGTCATACTAATGCTTTGTTGGAAGCTATTGTTGTAAGCAAATTCCACTAGATGCAATTTCTCATCCAAATTTCTTTTGAAATCAATGATGCAGGCTCGAAGCATGTCTTCCAATGTTTGTATAGTCCTCTCCGATTGTCCATCTGTTTGGGGATGAAAGGCAGTACTATATTGGAGCTTGGTCCCTAAGGCAACTTGAAGACTCTTCCAAAAATTCGACATGAATCGCAGGTCTCGATCTGATGTTATGGTTACAGGGACACCATGTAGCCGTACTATTTCTTGACATATAATGTGGCATACTTCTCTAATGAATAGTCTATCCTTATAACCAAAAAGTGAGCTGATTTCGTTAACCGGTCTATTACTACCTAGATTGAGTCATGCCCACTTGAAGTCCTTGGTAACCCTTGTACAAAGTCCATGGTTACATGTTCCCATTTCCATTCTAGAATCTCTAATGGCTTTAACAATCCTGCAGGTTTTCGATGTTAAGCTTTCACCTGTTGATACGTCAAGCATCTTGCGACGTACTTAGCAATATCAATCTTCATCCCATTCCACCAAAAATATTGACGAAGATTTCTATACATCTTTGTACTTCCTGGGTGGATGCTATAACTACTACAATGAGCTTCACTTAGAATTTCCGTCTTTATCTCCTCGCTATTAGGTACACAAAAATGCCCATGGTTTCCATCATCCGAAACTTGAAAATCCGACCTCTTTCCTTTTGAAGCTTCATCTTAAATTTTCAATACTTTAGGGTCTGACTGTTGTACGGTCTTAATTTGCTGTATAACTTCAGGTTCGATTCTGAGCGTAACTATTATACCAATAGACTCACTCACCTCCACTTTGAATTTAGAATTTGAAACTGCTTCGGGCAAGTTCCATTCCTTAACCATCATATTGGCTATTCTCATTGCCGAATTCCGACTAAGTGCATCTGCCACTTTGTTGGCTTTTCCTGGGTGATATAGAATTTCACAGTCATAGTCCTTAAGTAATTCCATCAATCTCCTTTGCCTCATATTCAATTCCTTTTGGGAGAATATGTACTTTCAACTCTTGTGGTCTGTATAAATCTCAAACCTTTCTCCATAAAGATAATGCCTCCAAATCTTTAAAGCAAAAATATTGGCAGCCAATTCTAAGTCATGAGTAGGGTAATTCAATTCATATGGTTTCAGTTGTCTTGATGCATATGCAATAAGTTTCCCGTGTTGCATTAGAACACAACCCAATCCCTTATGGGATGCATCGCTATACACTACAAAACTTCTAGATTCTAAGGGTATTGTCAACACTGGCGCCATCGTCAACCTCTTTTTGAGTTCTTGGAAACTTTGCTCACATTTATCTGACCATTCGAAATTTGAATTCTTCTGAGTCAACTACGTTAATGGTCCTGCAATTCGAGAGAATCCTTCCACAAATCTTTGATAATATCCAGCCAAACCTAGAAAACTTCATACTTCTGTCACCGTCAAAGGTCTAGGCCAGTTTATCACAGCCTCAACTTTAACTGGGTCTGCCGATATCCCTTCATCGGTCACCACATGTCCTAGAAAAGTCACTCGGTCCAACCAAAATTTGCAATTACTAAGTTTGGCATAAAGCTGGTGTTCTCTAAGGGTTTGTAGTACAATCCTTAAGTACTCTTCATGATCACCCCGTCCTTTTGAATACACTAGAATATCGTCTATAAAGACTATCACAAACTGGTCTAGAAAAGGCTTAAATACTCTGTTCATAAGGTCCATAAAAGCTGCTGGGGCATTTGTTAGTCCAAATGGCATAACTAAGAATTCATAATGTCCATATCTAGTTCGAAAGGCTGTTTTAGGAATATCCTCCTTCCTTACCCGTATTTGATGATATCCTGACCTTAGGTCAATTTTCGAGAAAACTGACGTTCCCTGCAACTAATCAAATAGATCATCAATCCTTGGTAACGGATACTTATTTTTAACCGTCACTTGATTCAATTGCCTATAATCAATACAAAGGCGTAGTGATCCATATTTCTTTCTAACAAATAACACCAGTGCACCCCATGGGGTTACACTTGGTCTAATGAATCCTTTGTCAAGTAGTTCTTGTAACTGCACCTTCAATTCCTTCAATTTTGTCAACGCCATCCTATATGGGGCTTTCGATATGGGTTCCATACCAGGTGCCAATTCAATGGTAAACTCAACTTCTCGCTATAGGGGCAATCCTAGCAATTCCTCGAGGAACACATCAGGAAATTCTTGAACTATAGGAATATCTTCAAGTTGTACCTCTTTCTTGGTTTGCTCACTTGCACATGCCAAATATCCTTGGCAACCATTTCTAAGAAGTCGATGGGCTTCTAGCACAGTAATAAGAGGCACAGAAGGGGTTGTCCTTCCCCCGTAAAATTCAAAACTTGGTCTATCCGGTGGATCGAATCGAATCATCTTTCTATAACAATCCACATTGGCTCATTGTCTATGTAGTCAATCCATTCCCAGAATTACATCGAAATCATACATAACTAATACCATCAAATCAGCTAACAGATTTTGTCCACCTATAAGAATTCTACTATCCTTACACACCGAGGTAGATAAAACTATGTCCTTTAACGGAGTAGAAACGCTAAGGGACACCTCTAACAATTTAGGTTCCATCCTATTCAATCGCACAAACTAAGCAGATACAAAGGAATAGGTTGCTCCTATATCGAATAAAGCATGAGCATTTTGATTGGATAGGGAAATGATACATGTAATGACTGTTTGAGACCCTTTAGCCTCGTCCTGAGTAACCGCATAAATCATTCCTTGAGCTAGCAGTTGTTGGTTATTTCCTGGTGACGACGGCCTACCCAAAGTCTGTTGTGGTTGTGGCTGCTGCATCCTTCTCTGAGGACATTCTCTAATGTAATGCCCTGGCTGTGGCACCCCCTTGGTACTAATTGGTAGGGTCGCCAAAGGTATCTACCACAAATTCTACTGCATAGCTAGCCTGATATTAGGGTTATTTTTCATGTAAAAGTGGAACCATTTTTATATATTTTTTTATTTTTATATTTTTAGCGCAGCTCTTCGACGGAAGCATAAACGAATCTCTCCATCTTTTACTCCAAATACCATAATGCAATGCACACCACTACTCATCAAAAGAAAAGACAAAGCCGAGTCACTTTTATTTACATTTTTAAGATGGACAACCCGGGTCGGTACATCAAAAGGCCAAGATTTTTAACTGTACTTGGCTATGGCCCAAAAGGAACTCGACCCTACATCAAAGCATAACCCATCCATCCATAAGTGTCGGCTATCCCAAAAAGTATCAGCTCCCACCAGTCATGCGTGCCATCACACCCAACCAGGTGCATCGGGCGGCGGTGGCGGCAACATCCCGCGCATCACTCCATCGCGTCGAACGTGGATAGAAAGAAACTCTTGGACAACTGGACCCCCAGCCAGGCCTACATCATACATCACCAGCACACGGACTCGAAGAAATACCAAACCAGGAATACTAACGCAGATGTGCTCCGCGCACTCAACCTTAGTGTCAACAGGTATTCCGTAGAAGGTACCACGCATAACTGGCGGCAAAGGCATCTTTTAATCTGAAATGTTAATCCCCAAAGGGGTGAGTTCAACCACTCAGTAGTAAAGATCCATTAATCTACACATTGCAAGCACGCAGAACAATCAAGATGCCACAAGTATAATGCATATCAATCATGCTATTGAAGATACCTCACCTTACAACCATGCATATATCACCACGCAACGTGCATTCACTACCATGCACATGCACATATATCATCAACTAGCCATGCATATTTCACCATGCATTCCATGCTTACATTTCCATGAGGCTCATCTCATGCCATATGCACACATCCATGCGCATGATTCAATTTCCAATTTTATCTTTCAATTGGGTCACATCATTTTTCTTTCCAGGGACCAGTATTTGCATCCCTCATTTTATCGCTCGCACCAAACCTGGCATCGCGAGGAACCTCCGGCACACACCTTCGGGCATCCGACACCTACACTCCGGGCATCTCGAAGCTCTCGAGGACATCCGGCTCACACACTCCAGGCATTCGGCACTCACACTCTGGGCATCCCGACACTCCCGGGGCATCGTCGGCTCACACCTCCGACGGTATACTCATCATCGTAATTTATATTTTCATATGTGCACCACAATATCCACATGATGCATGATGTGATGGTAACAAGGATTGATTTCAACCTTTGACAATATGTACCATGCCATATGACACCACATATGCAACATAATCCATCACACATCACAATACATCACATAGAACCAACTCTTCTCATTTTCGAAAATACATCAAGGTTCGGATGAACAGTATACTCAGTTCCGAAGAAAATTTCGATTAAATACCCAAAAGAACTCCAAAAATTATGAGATTTTGATATGTTATAAACAACACCAGAAAGTAAATATCTCATGCAGAACACTATACCAAAAGAACTTCACACAATTTAATACGGTCCAAGAATCACAGCTTTCAAATTCTCGGCATCACAGTTTGCCCAGTTTCAGAAATATTTTCGATTTAATATCCAAATGGACTCTAAAAATTCTGAAAATTTACCAAGTTATATTTAACACCGAGAGGAAAATATCTCATGCAGAACATTACACCAAAAGGTCATCACACAAATTAATATGAACCAAGCATCACAGCTTTCAAATTCTGGGCATCACAGTTTGCACAGTTTCAGAAATATTTTCGATTAAATATCCAAATGGACTCCAAAAATTCTGAAACTTTACCAAGTTATATCTAACACCGAGGGACAAATATCTCATGAAGAAATATGAACCTAATTCGTTCTAGAATAATAGATATGGACAATTTACTTCTTCTTTAGTTCGGTACTGTTCTTCCCAGATTAAGTCCTTTCAAAGAAACTCGATTCACCAATCTACTCAGATCCATTTCATCTCAAATTTTAGTATGATGCTCCCCAGAAGGTCCTATATAATTATCATTAAGGGCACAAGATCAAATTTTGATTGTACGATTTTATAAAAATCACAGAACCGTGTTAGGTCAAGACGACGTTTCTCCAGATCTAGCTTCTTCGAAAGGAGACGATTTCACCCACTTCCACTTGTTCATTTCCCCTAAATTTTTTATATGTTATACTTCACGAAGTCCTCTACCACTTTGATTAAGGAGTCGAAATGAGATTCCATCAAAAGGCTACTTAAAAATCCACGAAATCACCAAGGGTCAGCACAACAAGTTCCAGATTTAGTTGCTTCAAAGAAAAATCATTTCACTAAGCAATACTCGTCCATTTCATCTCAAATTTTAGTATGTTAATCCTCAAGATGTCCTCTACAACTTTCATCAAGGAATCAAAGTGAGATTGCAACTACAAAGTCGCATGCAGCTCACGAATTCATGGAGGGTCGGACTGATTTGCCTAGAAACAGCATGCATAACCAACAAATCTCTCCTCATTGCTTCGAATTTTCCTTACCTCTACCACATCCAACATTCACCATCCATCCAACACACATTACAGCTAGCAAAGGGTAGAGAAACGGACTCTACTTGCCTCAAATCCGAGCACAACACAACAAGCAAACGATCGAAGGGCAAGACGGCACGTCGGCAGGACTCTGCGCACGCACGGCAGCGATCGGACCTCCTTCTTTCCTCTCGCATGCGCGGGTCTCCCTTCCTCTCTTCCTCTCTTCCTTTCCTTTCTCTCTTCGTGCGACACACTCTCTCCCTCTCTCTCTCTCTCTCTCTCTCTCTCTCTCTTGGTCGATAATCTTCCCCCTCCCCCTCGTTCAATCCGCCTCCCCTCAATTCTTCCCCTTCATCATTAGCAATCATTAAGATTGCATGCTTGACACTTGGCCAAATTTCATGCAAACCGGCTTCTCCCTCCCCTTGGTCTACGGCAGAATCTTCTTGGGCTTCATGGGCCTGCCTTTTTGGGCCGAGCTCTTCATTCGGCCTTCCTTGGTCGACGGCCCATTGGGCCTCTTGGGCCGGTCCTAAATGGCCGAATGGTGGAGTCTTGTGGGCTGCTCTTGGCCTAAGAGTTTTGGCCCATTCTTCTTTAAAATTTCCTTTTTAATTATCACCTAATCACCCATCATATAATTACCTAAAAACACTTATTCACTTGGTCATAAAACTTGCAATCATAAATAAATTCCAACTTATAAAACACATGGCCAATAATAGAATTTTCTTTCCTAACAAATAATTATCCATTAAAAGCTTGGCCATAATCTTATTGCAAATTATGGATCAAATGGCTACAATACAACTTGATGGCACTTTCATCACCTATTCATAGGCGTTAATGTATCTGGAGGTTGCCATGAATTTTGGGATGCCACAATTCTCCCCTCCTTAGAGAATTTCGTCCTCGAAATTAGACATCACTTATGCCTCTTTAAACAAGTAGGGGTAGTTTTCCTTTATCAATTCCTCACTCTCCCATGTGGCTTCATCCACATCGTGATGTCGCCATAGTATCTTTACCAACGGGATTTTCTTGGTCCTAAGAACTTGCTGCTTTCGATCCAGTACTTGCACAGGTTCTTCGATGTAACTCACTTTCTCGTCCACTTTGATGACTTCATGATCGAGTATGTGACCAGGATCCGGCTGGTACTTTCTTAGCATCGATACATGAAACACATCATGTAAATTTTCCAACTTAGGAGGCAACGCTAAACGATATGCCACTTAGGAGGCAGCGCTAAACGATATGCCACGTCTCCTATTCTTTCAAGTATCTCAAAGGGTCCAACAAATCGAGGACTTAACTTTCCTTTCACTCCAAATCTAGATATTCCTTTCATTGGAGATACTTTAAAAAACACATGATCTCCCACACTAAATTCCAAAGGCCTTCTACGCCTATCTGCGTAGTTTTTTTGTCTACTCTGGGCCATTTTGAGTCTTTTCCTGATAATCTCGACAGCTTCGGTAGTAACTTGTACTAACTCAGGTCCTGTCAGTTTTCTTTCACCTATTTCATTCCAACAGACAGGGGTTTTGCATCTTCTTCCATATAATGCTTCATATGGAGCCATGCCTATACTTTTCTGAAAACTATTGTTATAGGCAAACTCTACCAGATGTAAGTTTTCATCCTAGTTTCCTCTAAAGTCAATAATGCAAGCTCTCAGCATATCTTCCAAAGTCTGGATCACTCTTTCCGTTTGTCCATCCATTTGGGGATGAAAGGCAGTACTAAATTGAAGCTTTGTCCCTAAGGCAATTTGGAGACTCTGCCAAAAATTTGAAGTAAACCTAGGGTCTCGATCAGAGGTGATCGTTACAGGAACACCATGTAGGCGTATAACTTGGCTCACATACATTTCAGCAAGTTTACTCATTGAATAGTCTATGCGGACTGCTAGGCAATGCGCAGACTTGGTCAAACGATCTACTATTACCCAAATAAAATCGTGACCATTTGATGTTCTTGGCAGCCCTTGCACAAAGTCCATCGTTACATGTTCCCATTTCCATTCTGGTATGTCTAATGGTCTCAGGAATCCTACAGGTTTGCGGTGTTCCGCTTTCACTTGCTGGCTTGTTAAACATTTAGAAACGTATTTAGTCGTATCTTCTTTCATGCCATTCCACCAAAATTGTTGACGCAAATTCCTGTATATCTTAGTACTACCCGGATGAATACTATAACTACTCCTATGTGCCTCCGACAGAATTTCTCTTTTTGCTTCTTCATTGTCGGGAACACAGAGTCGCCCTTGGCATCTCACCACTCCATCTTCAGAGATTTGAAATTCTGGTCTTTTTCCTAAAGACACTGCACTTTTTATTTTCATGATTTCCGGGTCAGATCCATGTAGGATCTTAACTTTCTGTATAATTTCGGGCTTAACTCTTAAGGCAGTTAGCATACTAGTAAGGCAATCCACTTTCAATCTAAATTCCGAGTCTGCTACAAATTTTAATAGGTTCCATTCTGCCATTCTTAAACTTGCCATCTCCATAGCCGATTTACGACTAAGGGCATCCGCCACCTTATTTGTCTTCCCTGGATGGTACCGTATCTCACAATCATAATCCTTTAACAGCTCCATCCATCTCCTTTGTCTCATGTTCAATTCTTTTTGTGAAAATAAATACTTTAAGCTCTTATGGTCTGTATAGATTTCAAACTTCTCTCCGTACAGATAGTGCCTCCATATGTTCAAACCAAATACTATAGCTGCTAATTCTAAATCATGAGTCGGGTAGTTCAGTTCATGAGGTTTCAATTGTCTAGATGCATAGGCTACAACCTTGCCATGTTGCATCAAAACACATCCCAGTCCTTTGTGAGACGCATCACTATACATTGTGAAACCATCAGATCCATATGGTATAGTCAGGATTGGAGCCGAGGTCAATTTTCTTTTAAGTTCCTGAAAGCTCCTTTCACAATCTCCACTCCATTCGAACTTCACATTCTTCCGAGTCAATTTCATTAAAGGTCCTGCCAATCATGAAAACCCCTCAATAAACCTTCTATAATAACCAGCCAGTCCTAAGAAACTTCGTATTTCAGTGGGTGCTGTCGGTCTTGGCCAATTTATTACCATCTCAACTTTTGCCGGGTCCACTGCAATTCCTCCTCCTGATACTACATGTCCCAAAAATATTATCCGGTCCAGCCAAAATTCGCACTTACTGAATTTGGCATACAGCTTATGATCTCTCGAAGTTTGCAAAACTATCCTCAAGTGTTGCTCATGCTCTCTAGGCTCTCTAGAATAAATCAGGATATCATCAATAAAAACGATCACAAACTTATCTAAATAAGGCTTAAACACCATATTCATTAGATCCATGAATGCAGCCGGGGCATTTGTCAATCCAAAAGGCATGACGAGGAACTCGTAGTGTCCATAACGAGTCCTAAATGTAGTCTTAGGAACGTCCTCACTCTTAATCCTTAACTAATGGTATCCCGATCTCAAATCAATCTTAGAAAAGACCGAACTTCCCTGTAGTTGGTCGAATAGATCATCAATTCTAGGCAAGGGATATTTATTTTTAATGGTCACTTGATTCAGTTGCCTATAGTCAATACATAAGCGCATCGACCCATCTTTCTTTTTCACGAACAAGACTGGTGCACCCCAAGGTGAAGCACTTGGCCTAATGAATCCTTTATCAAGCAACTCCTGCAGTTGCACTTTCAATTCCTTCAGTTCCATTAAGGCCATTCTATACGGGGCTTTCGATATTGGTCATATTCTTGGCATTAATTCAATTTCAAACTCAATTTCTCGTTCCGGCGGTAGTCCAGGCAACTCCTCAGGAAATACATCTTGAAATTCGTTGACTACTCGAATTTCATCGATCTTAGGCTCTTTCTTAGCATAATCTTTAACCATTGCTAGATACCCTTAACATCCTTCGTCAAGTAATGCACGGGTCTCTATGGCCGAAATAAGCGCTATAGATAAACTAGTCTGGCCTCCCAAAAATTCACAACTAGATTGATCAGGTAAAACAAATTGGATCATTTTTCCATAACAATCCATTTTGGCCCGATACTTATGAAGCCAATCCATTCCTATGATAACATCAAAATCATACATAGCCATCATGACTAGATCTATTTCCATATCCCTTCCACCTATTGTTATCCTACACTTTCCATACACTAGCGTAGACAATACCATATTCTTTAAAGGTGTGGAAACGCAAAGAGGTATCTCAAGAGACGTAGTTTCTAACTTGTTTAACTGTCTATATCTTTCAGATACAAATGAATGAGTAGCACCCGTATCAAACAATGCACATGCCTTTTTATCATTTATAAGGATTGTACCTGAAATAACATTTTTGGAAGCTTCTGCTTCCTCTTGAGTGACCGCATACACCCTCCCTTGTGCTGGTGGTCTCTGCGAACTCCTTGACAAGTTTGGTCCAAAGACTACTTTGTGACACTTGCCGTATTGAGCCGGCGCTCATCTCGTGATCTCTCTCGTGGACAATTTTTCTTAAGGTGACCCACTGTCCACAACCATAGCATTTCAGCCGTCCATTACAGGGTCCTGGGCCATGTCGCCCATCACACCTTCGACATTCTTCATTCTAATAAAATGATTTTCCCAGATTCAAGCCATTCTTGACTTTTCCAAAATTCCCGAAATTACTCTTTTTCTTAGATCCCTAGGTTTGATCTTGACCTGTATATGGCCTCTTACCCCTTCGGATATCACCAAAAGTCGATTGCCTCTTGTACTCTGATTGCTCTCTTACTAACTCCTGCTCCACCAACTGTGCCCTTTCATAAATCTCATTATAATCTCTTATGTTCAAAGGCACCAGTTGCTTCCTAATATCAGTCCTTAGTCCTTTCAAAAATCTCTTAGCTTTTTCCTCTTGATCCTCAATCGGCCCTAGGAGCATATCTAGACAGTTCGGAAAATTTCGCCTCATACTGATCTACTGTCAGCTCCTTTTGTTCTAACTGAACAAATTCTGTAATTTTCTTATCCCTAGCACAATCAGAGAAATGCTTTCTATTGAAAGCTCTAACAAACTCATCCCAATTTACATCAGTACCAGGTGGAAAGATCGTGTCCCTCGACGTTCTCCACCAAAACTTTGCATTTCCCTCCAGTTGGTACTCTGCCAAAGTTATCTTTTCAGTATCACTACAGTTCAACACCCGAAAAATTTGCTCCATCCCATCAATCCAATGCTTTGCCTCCTCAGGACTTCCCATTCCACTGAACTTAGGTGGTTTCAACTTCAAGAATTGCTCCACCAGTCCTTGAGTACGGCGTTCTGCTCCGGGTTGTTGCTGCGCTTGTCTTTCCATCAGATTTCCTATATTGGCCAATGCTTGCAGGATATCTTCCATTCAGGGTTCAGCCCTTATAGCAGAGGCTTCAGCCCTCGATGGATGAGCACTTCCAGCTCGCACCATGATTTTTCTGCAGTTCTCAAGCATTGCCTCGGGAATAGTCTTCGGTTCAATGTCTTTATTTAAAGCTACTACTACTATATAAGTAACATAAACATGTTACTGGCACCTAAAAGCGACTCATAAGACATCTAGGGATTTACGAGTGAATACCCATCACCCGTTGTTCAAAGTCAGTCAACCATTCTTAGTTGGCATCCTATGGTGTGCATTGTCATTATCTTCCTCAATTTCCAAATGAGGCTCTTTATCACTCCACATATGAACCTTAAGCTCTAATACCAACCCCGCTGTGGAACCCCCTTGGTACTAATCGGTAGGGTCGCCATAGGTATCTACCACAAATTCTACTGCATAGCTAGCCTCATATTAGGGTTATTTTTCATGTAAAAGTGAAACAATTTTTTTTTTTTTATATTTTTGGCGCAGCTCTTCGACGGAAGCATAAACGAATCTCTCCATCTTTTACTCCAAATACCATAATGCAATGCACACCACTACTCATCAAAAGAAAAGACAAAGCCGAGTCACTTTTATTTACATTTTTAAGATGGAAACCCCGGGTCGGTACATCAAAAGGCCAAGATTTTTAACTGTACTTGGCTATGACCCAAAAGAGAACTCGACCCTACATCAAAGCATAACCCATCCATCCATAAGTGTCGGCTACCCCAAAAAGTATCAGCTCCCACCAGTCATGCGTGCCATCACACCCAACCCGGTGCATCGGGTGGCGGCAGCGGCAACATCCCGCGCATCACTCCACCGCATCGAATGTCGATGGAAAGAAACTCTTGGACAACCGGACCCCCAGCCAGGCCTACATCATACATCACCAGCACATGGACTCGAAGAAATACCAAACCAGGAATACTAACGCAGATGTGCTCCGCGCACTCAACCTCAGTGTCAACAGGTATGCCGTAGAAGGTACCACGCATAACTGGCGGCAAAGGCATCTTTTAATCTAAAATGTTAATCCCCAAAGGGGTGAGTTCAACCACTCAGCAGTAAAGATCCATTAATCTACATATTGCAAGCAAGCAGAACAATCAAGATGCCACAAGTATAATGCATATCAATCATGCTATTGAACATACCTCACCTTACAGCCATGCATATATCACCACGCAACGTGCATTCACTACCATGCACATGCACATATATCATCAACTAGCCATGCATATTTCACCATGTATTCCATGCTTGCATTTCCATGAGGCTCATCCCACGCCATATGCACACATCCATGCGCATGATTCAATTTCCAATTTTATCTTTCAATTGGGTCACATCATTTTTCTTTCTAGGGACCAGTATTTGCATCCCTCATTTTATCGCTCGCACCCAACCTGACATCGCGAGGAACCTCCGGCGCACACCTCCGGGCATCCGGCACCCACACTCCGGGCATCTCGAAACTCCCGAGGACATCTGGCTCACACACTCCGAGCATCCGGCACTCACACTCCAGGCATCTCGACACTCCCGGGGCATCGTCGGCTCACACCTCCGATGGTATACTCATCATCATAATTTATATTTTCATATGTGCACCACAATATCCACATGATGCATGATGTGATGGTAACAAGGGTTGATTTCAACCTTTGACAATATGTACCATGCCATATGACACCACATATGCAACATAATCCATCACACATGACAATACCTCACATAGAACCAACTCTTCTCATTTTCGAAAATACATCAAGGGTCGGATGAATAGTATACTCAGTTCCGAAGAAAATTTCTATTAAATACCCAAACGAACTCCAAAAATTATGAGATTTTTATATGTTATAAACAACACCAGAAAGTAAATATCTCATGAAGAAAACTATACCAAAAGAACTTCACACAATTTAATACGGTCCAAGCATCACAGCTTTCAAATTCTCGGCATCACAGTTTGCACAGTTTCAGAAATATTTTCGATTTAATATTCTAATGGACTCTAAAATTTCTGAAACTTTACCAAGTTATAGTTATCACCGAGAGGAAAATATCTCATGAAGAACATTACACCAAAAGATCATCACACAAATTAATATGAACCAAGCATCACAGCTTTCAAATTCTCAGCATCACAGTTTGCACGGCTTCAGAAATATTTTCGATTAAATATCCAAATGGACTCCAAAAATTCTGAAAATTTACCAAGTTAATAGCTATGGACAATTTACTTCTTCTTTAGTTCGGTACTGTTCTTCCCAGATTAAGTCCTTTCAAAGAAACTCGATTCACTAACCTACTCAGATCCATTTCATCTCAAATTTTATTATGATGTTCCTCAGAAAATCATCTATAATTATCATTAAGGGCAAAAGATCAAATTTTGACTGTACGATTTTATAAAAATCACAGAACCGTGTTAGGTCAAGATGACGTTTCTCCAGATCTAGCTTCTTCGAAAGGAGAAGATTTCACCCACTTCCACTTGTTCATTTCCTCTAAATTTTTCATATGTTATACTTCACAAAGTCCTCTACCACTTTGATTAAGGAGTCGAAATGAGATTCCATCAAAAGGCTACTTAACAATCCACGAAATCACCAAGGGTCAGCACAACAAGTTCCAGATTTAGTTCCTTCAAAGAAAAATCATTTCACTAAGCAATACTCGTCCATTTCATCTCAAATTTTAGTATGTTAATCCTCAAGATGTCCTCTACAACTTTCATCAAGGAATCAAAGTGAGATTTCAACTACAAAGTCGCATGCAGCTCACGAATTCATGGAGGGTCGGACTGGTTTGCCTAGAAACAGCATGCATAACCAACAAATCTCTCCTCATTGCTTTGAATTTTCCTTACCTCTACCACATCCAACATTCACCATCCATCCAACACACATTACAGCTAGCAAAGGGTAGAGAAACGGACTCTACTTGCCTCAAATCCGAGCACAACACAACAAGCAAACGATCGGAGGGCAAGACGGCACGTCGGCGGGACTCGGCGCACGCACGGCAGCGATCGGACCTCCTTCTTTCCTCTCGCATGCACGGGTCTCCCTTCCTCTCTTCCTCTCTTCCTTTCCTTTCTCTCTTCGTGCGATACTCTCTCTCTCTCTCTCTCTCTCTCTCTCTCGGTCGATAATCTTCCCCCTCCCCCTCGTTCAATCCGCCTCCCCTCAATTCTTCCCCTTCATCATTAGCAATCATTAAGATTGCACGCTTGACACTTGGCCAAATTTCATGCAAACCGGCTTCTCCCTCCCCTTGGTCTACGGCAGCATCTTCTTGGGCTTCATGGGCCCGCCTTTTTGGGCCGAGCTCTTCATTCGGCCTTCCTTAGTCGATGGCCCATTGGGCCTCTTGGGCCCGGCCTAAATGGCCAAATGGTGGAGTCTTGTGGGTTGCTCTTGGCCTAAGAGTTTTGGCCCATTCTTCTCTAAAATTTTCCTTTTTAATTATCACCTAATCACCCATCATATAATTACCTAAATACACTTATTCACTTGGTCATAAAAATTGCAATCATAAATAAATTCCAACTTATAAAACACATGGCCAATAATAGAATTTTATTTCCTAACAAATAATTATCCATTAAAAGCTTGGCCATAATCTTATTGCAAATTATGGATCAAATGGCTACAATACAACTTGATGGCACTTTCATCACCTATTCATAGGCCTTAATGTATCTAGAGGTTGCCATGAATTTTGGGATGCCACACTGGCTGCCCACAACCGAAGCAAGCCTTTGTCCCTTGGCATGGTCCAAACTCATGTGATCTACCGCACTGGCGACACTCATTGCTTCCATACTATGGCCGTCCCGTTGATTGATTATTCCATACCTTTCTAGAATTTCCGGTCTTATTCCTCTTGTTTTGCACAAATGGTCGCTTTCCAATTTGGTGAGACCCTTTGATCATAGCGAAAATTAGATGGGACCCCTCGAGATTGTGGCCTTACCTTATATACTGACGTATGTTCCCTCGACATCAAATCCCTTTCTACCAGTTGTGCCCGTTCATACAGCTCATCATAATCGTTCAAGTTTAAAGGCACCAACCGTCCTCTTATATCAGGCCTTAACCCATTCAAGAATCTCTTAGCCCTATCTTCTGCATACTCTACTAATCTAGGGGCAAATCTGGAGAGTTCAGTAAATTTCGCCTCATATTGGTCCACTGTCAGATTCTTTTTATTTAACTGCATAAATTCCATCACCTTTTTATCTCTTGCATAGTCTGAAAAATACTTACTATAGAAGGCTCCCACAAATCCAGTCCAAGTCACCTCTACACCTTCAGGAAATATCGTCCTTTTTGTCGCTCTCCACCAATGATCAGCATTTCCTTGAAGTTGATACTCTACTAAAGACACATTTTCTACATCAGTGCAATTCAGCAGCGCAAATATCTTTTCCATCTCATCTACCCACAACTCTGCTTCTATGGGATCTCCTAATCCAGCAAATCTAGAAGGTTTTAATTTCAGAAATTGCTCTACTAGACCTTGCATTTTACGTTCACCTCCTACCTGTTGTTGGGCTTGCCTTTCCAACAGGGCTCCTACATTAGCAAGTGCTTCCAAAATTCCTTCCACACGGGGATCCGCCCTTGAGGAAGACCCACCCACTGCCATTCCTCATCCATTTCTACTTATCCTAACGGCTCTTGATTTCTGCACATCGGTCACTATTCATTAGTCAACCAAGTCTCCTCACAAAACTAATAAGTAACAATTGCAACCATTGTTACTGATACCCTATGAGTAACATAGGTTACTTGTTCCCTACAAAATAATAATACTAACAAAGAAAATATCGTTATTCTAACGCATATGTTCATACTATCCGTCCCTATCATTATCGCTCCTTATCACTCTAGGTAATCCTATGCTCTGATACCAAAAAGGGGAGCTGTGACATCCCAGTAGTGTCACGTACTAAGCACAAGCGGAATATTATATGGATTATCATCTTACAGAACTTATTAATTTCAATCATCGAACTACAACGTTCACCTTTAAAGGTTAGCATGTATAACATTGATATTTTAAGATCTAAACTTTATATAAGAAGGTTACCCTACAGTAGTCCTGTCAACTAACATTAGACAATCAAACTACAATCATAGATAAAGATCATGAGAAGCTTCATTACTAATCTTGTTAAGATCATTCGGGCTTATAAAAATCAACCTGGATCACTTACAAGTTTTTCCACCTAGGTACAACATACTTACAAGTTCAAAAGCAAAGGTGTAAGTAAACAGCCAGGGAAAAAGGGTGAGGGGTTTCTAACTCCACTATCCCACACAAGCACACGTCCATCAAAAAAACAAAAGACGTTCCTTCAGCTTCTACATGATCTGGACGCTTAAGAGCCATCCGTCCCAGCTCCAGATCCTCCAACACCAAAAGGAAGAGGGCCAAACATATCCCCTTCGTGGTTTATGAACCATGCAACAAACCTCATATCTACTCTATCGTCATCCATCCACAGAGTAGCCTCATACTTCGAAAAGGTCATCTCGACATCAAGATCAAACACATCATGAAAAGAAACCTCAATACGTGCTATCACCCCGTAACGAGTAATCGGCGGCACGTCCATACTAACAATCTGAAAAAATAAGGAATGAGCAATGCCCAGTAAAGAAATAATAAGACTCTAACCTGGACAATCCACATCTGCCAAAGAAGACAAGCGAAACACAACCAAATAGCTTAAGATACTAAGATAGGATTGTCACATGTATGGTTGATTGAATACTGGGACATCACAGGAATGATCACACCAGACTAAAATGTCAAATGCACATGTATACCTCATGCTTTAAATCTGTGCCAAGATGTAATGCAATAACAGCGGATGAACTCACACGCCAAGTGGAATTTATATTATAGTGTGAATATCAAGTCTACCCTCGATCAGTTTACCCATCGAAATGCCGCCGGCCCGATCGAGTCACTTTCGGAATCCCACATCCAGACTTCCACAATATTTCTATCATAGGCATCTCACTCCGAGGCATCTCAGTATCACACAACCGAGGCATCCCAAGAACACACAGCATGGGGCATCTCACTCCGAGGCATCCCGGTATCCCACAATCGAGGCATCCCTGATCACACACAGGGGCATCTCACTCCCAGGCATCCCAGCATCTCACTCAACCAAGGCATCCAAGAACACACAGCATGGGCATCCCACTCCTCGGGGGATCACCGGCATCTCAGTACCGATGGAAATCTCTTACTCATTCAAGCACACATTCCACACACCACACCTTTGATTAATGTCATCATAGCATGCACAAGACCTCAAGAGCACGCAATTCACTCAAGCATAATCAATAATCACAATACAATCACTCTCGTGCGCCAAACATCCACACAGGTCCTGATTATAAAGTAAATCCATTTTGGCACGTCCTATACCATGCCTAATAGTTTTGCCCCATAATCAAGCGTAATGCATCGCATTCGTTGCATGCGCATGTCATTCTTGGTGACCATACAATGACTTCACTTCAAATGATGGAAGAGGCATGCTCATGCTTGAACTAACCACTATAATGAGATCATTAGACTCCATATATGTCATGAAGGTCAAGTACAAAAGACACAACAACTAATGCACATTCTCGACTTAAGGCAGTATATGAGCAATTGTGGGCAGTTTCAAACATAGACACAGCAAGTACATCTATTTTTATTGGAATGTTACGAAATTTTAGTCTATTATAGAAAAGACATAGATTAACATTTTATGTGAAGAAACCTAAGTCTATATCTCAATGTATTAAGAGCAATAATTTGCTGTCATCTTTCTTAAACCTAATCTAGTGGATGTTCTCTCAAGTAGACTTGTTCTTTTCCTTATCTACACCATTAAAATTCAAGGCGACATAAAACAAAAGGTTTTTCTATCTCTATTCCTTTAGAACAGAAAGTTTTACTCCATTTTCTTCATCTTTAGCTCAACAAAACCGTTAGTTTCTCCACAAATCCCTCTTGTAGTATCTCAACACTCCTCCATAGCATCTAAGGGTAATCACAGTAGGTCTTCACTTACACAGAACCTTCCACAGCTCGGTTCAAAGCAAATACTCGCACCTCGACTCATCTACCGCAACATGCATCACTTTTCCTCACTCGGCAGTCACCTCTCCACCTTGCTTGACTAACAAAGCTTACTCACACTCTATTTTCGAAACATGCAAAGCTCTAACATAACATGCAAGGACTCACAGCTTCAACCTAGAGTTCATCTAGCTCTTCCAACATAAAACAACAACATTACACCTAATCCTCCACCATTCGGCTAGTTCCGCAAGTTCCCTTGACAAAACAGCGGATAACTTCTAGTTTAGAGACTTATCTTTTCCTTACGATTGCTTAGCTTTGTTGGTAACTCAAAGTTCTTCAAGAATCAACTTCTAAACTCACACAAGAAGAAGCAAAGTCGCCAGAGCTACTGCTGGTTTGCTTCTGTTCGAACTGAGAGAGAGAGAGAGAGGGAAAGAAGAATAGAGTCTCAGTTTTGCTTTTGGAGAGAGAGAGAGAATGGCGTGAGTTATGAGGGAATAGAGCTACAAGTCTAATCCCTAGGTGAGTAGCTTAATCATTAACAAGTTTAATGATTATGTTTTCCCCTTTAGCAGTTTCGATTTTGGGGAAAGAAAACCGTGGAAGAAGAGAGAGAGGAGGGGGGTGTCGTGGCCTTCATGCACGATTCATTCCCGACGTCTGGCGTTCGATACCGATTAACCTCTAATCATGTGTCGTTAGTCGGTTTATAAGCTTCTAATACCTTTCACTTAATTTCATTTCGAATCCACTAAATTTCAATTCTCTTGTAATTATACAAATCTATGAATTCACATGACACTTTAACAACTTGGCGCTAATCTGTGAAGAATTTATCACGAGAAATACAAAAGTTAGTTGTCGACACTAGCATTACAATCACTTATAAGTCTTTAATAAAATTCCTAATTAAATCCTCATAACGGCAATCTATAAACTTAATCGAAAATGAAAACACTCGGGCCTAAATACTCGTCTCTGGCCCACCAGGCTCATTTTACGACAACTCGGCCCACTAAACTTAATTTACTATTCTAATGAACCCGACTTTTGGCCCGCTCTAAGCCAAGCCCAAGTCCATAACCTATCCTTCGGCTAACTGAGGCCACCTCGATAACTCGTTTGGCCCCCCAACTTCTTAAGCCCACACATTCCTCACGGTCCATCGGGTTTGCTTTTTGGCCCGATTTAAAATAATCTGAGCCCTTAACGATCCGATTATACTAATAGGGTCGGTGAATTTCTAGGATGTCACGTGTCAACCCTTGGCTAGGGCTCGGCAACCCCGTCCTCCCCCACCATCACCGGCCCTTCTAGGTGACGGCGGGGAGGTAGCGGCGACGAGGGCTGAGCACTTAGTCGCGTGCTTCCTCCCTTCCTCTCTCTCTCTCTCTCTCTCTCTCTCTCTCTCTCTCTCTCTCTCTCTCTTCTTATAATTTAATTTAATTAATTTTATATTAAAATTGAAATCTACGCCAAAACGACGTAATTTTTGCGTTTCTTTGCTAAGTTAGCTCTCCGGCGAGTCACGTAGGTGAGCAAAATTAATAAAAAATTGTCATGTAGGATTTTTGGCAGGGTTTGTCAGAGATGGCACTTAAGTGTCTCATTTAAAAAAAAAAATGGCACTGAAGTGTCCCTTTGTGCCAAGTTTTGGTACTTGGGGTGTACTTTTGCCGACACCCTACATCTGTCAACAACCACCTCAAAGCCAAGCTGAGATTGCCTGGCTAATTGGCAATCTTAGATATCAAGGTGCTGGAGGTCAGAACCTCTAAGTCTTAAGAGGTTTAATTGCAAGTGGAATGCATTGGCTAGTGGGAAGCCCCCAAAGCCTAGCCCGGGTTGGTCCAAGGTCAAAATGGGTGGCTCTAGGTAAGAAACTTCATTCTTGAATTTTGCCTCTGCATTTTAGAGCCTATTTGGTAACTAGCCAATTATTGACTATTTCTATTCTTTTGTTCTTCAAAATTAGAAAAGAATAAAAATTCGTTTGGTAACGTCGGCTCATTTTTCTACTCTAGTTCTGAGGAATAGATTTGAAACAGAATCGAGAAGTAGAAACTTTATTCTTAGGAACAATTCTAGAATCAAGCTAATTTTTTTTTTCTCTTTTCTTTTCTTCTTCCTCAACTAGCCGGTTGGCGACCTCAGCCTTGCCTTGGCTAGGTGAGGCTTGACCTTGCCCAGCCATCGTGGGGCTCCGATGAGGCCAACGACCGACTAGACGAGGAAGAAGAAAAAGGGGAAAAAGGAAAAAAAAAAAATCTCATAAAATTATTTAAAAAATTAAAAAAATTCTAAGACAAAAAAAAAAAGAATTGAGGGTCATACCAAATACATTTTTGTTATTTTTCTATATCAGAAATATATATTTTTTTATAGTTACAAAACACATTCAATTGCTTAGAAACTCGTTCAGGAAATAAAATAAAATAAAATAAAAATTCTAAGCGAAAATTGTTCCCGAAAACAGAATGATTACCAAATAGAACCTTAACTTACCTAGGCTCATTGTGAATCAATCATTTTTATATAAAAAATTAATTTTTAACTTGGAAGGGAATGTGTAAAGATCTTTTGCCTCAGTGGTGAGCTCGGTGCACCATTGATTCGATCTAATTATGACTCATGAGGCTATGACCTCAAGTTAATAGTTAAAGCCTGAAGAGAGGGACAGAGGGGCAGAGGCTTCAATGATAGAAATCACGTAAGAGTAGAAAAGGAAAGGAGTGGCAAAACGGCGACTGTCGTGCTTGATTGGTGATTATCTGGATTTCTCTAAATAAAAGAAAAAAAAACAATAACGGTGATAGAAAACAGGATAAAAATCAAAAATAGAAAAAGGAATGGAATGGGAAAATTGAACAATTGAAACTTTCAGCTTGTGATAACGAAGTGTTTTGGTCGGGCATTCTTCCACGAGGGTAACTTGGACTTGCATAGAGATCCTAACTTTTGGTGGATTCCAATCCTGAGCTGACATATAGTTCAGTTCATATTTGGACAACCTATTTAAACAAGTGAAACAAGAGAGGAACTAATAGCTACAACTAAAACATGCATGATCATTGAAATGATGATGATGATGATATTGGACAATGTCCAGGTAGTCTTTGCACTCTTTGTCAATGTTCAATTTTGTCATTAAATTTTAATTTACTTCTATTTGGTCATTATATTCTTGCAATCAACAAATGTTGTTGGTCTAGTTTGTTAGGTCTTGTTAGAACATTTTATCACAAGACGAAAGTTTCTTAGCGAAGAATGAGCTTGTGTGGCGCGTGATGAGTTGAGAATACTAGGCCAGCATTCCTTAAATAGATTGTTTCCAAGGAAAGTATGACGAATCACACCATATCCACGTCAATTTAGGCATCCAGTTTCTCGAGCGAAGCATACAGATTGCTTTAGCAAGGACAAATTCTAACGCTATTCTTACAGACCAATTATGTCAACCCTTTGAAATCACTCACTATTCACCCCAATATCACAAAAGCCATACTTTAACCCACATGGGTATGGGAGAAATTGGACCATGACTCTCTCCCCCACCCAATTTCCGCAACATGCTTGTATGTCGCTTCTTTGCGATCAACCATCACCACCATTCCCTTGGGACTTACATGAATTGTAAACACTCGCCCAATATAATAAGGCCACCCTACTCCATTGGTTGATGCAACTCGAGCATAATATATAATATATGAAAATGCAGAGCGTTGGAGTCAAATCCCATGTCTGAAATTAAACATCTCCACTCAAAGCTCCCTTGAGAATGTGAGGAATCGAACTCCCTACCTCTCTCTTCCGACGTAGGAAGAGTGGCCACTAAAGCAACCTCGGTGGGTAGTTACTTATGTTAAATATGTTATTTTTTTAGTTATCACTATATTTAATTTATTTATGAGTTTATTTAAATGGATTAGAAAAAGGAATAAGTTATGCTTAATATTTCAAGTAGATCGAGTTTACTTTAAATGGATCAATCTCTTAAAGTTACACCTAACTAAAAATGAGTCACACTTTCTCTGTGATACATTCCATGCTAGTGTTTTCTTCCATCCTATTATTTTTGGTAACCATGTATCAAGCTATTGGACTTTACATATATGGGCAGCATCTCATTTTTGTGTACTTATATCGACACCACCAGGAATTTCCATATATAGTGCCCCAATGGTGGAAATTCCACCGTCAGTGCACAGTGTAACAAATCAAAAAGATATTAGCAAAAATCTTGAAAATTTTCCATTATGGTCAAATCTTAAATGCAATATGTTGGCACGGGATATCTACATTGCGGTCTCTAAACTAGGGATGCTCCAACTCTGTGGCATATTAATTTTCGCGGTTTGAATACCTTGTGTATTGGACAAGACAAAAAACAGAAAAAATGGAGGGAGCAAAATCATGAAGACAATGAGGATGATTTTGCCTTTGTCTCTAAATCTAGTGATGTTCCATCTGCTTGCTCGTAATAGGGCGTGAAGAGGTCTTTTGTGTCTCTCACAAGAGGATCCAAGCTTGGCCACCCTTCATGTTGAACTTCTTTAATCTTCCGAAAATCATAACGACTGTTAGGATGATTTTGCCCTGATCGCTCCATTTCCCGGAGAATCCAAACCACCTGTTCTCACAGCCATTGATGGGCTTTAATTGTCGTTCGCAACTATAACCTGTCGTGAACCCCACATTTCCATACGCACTGCAATTTCAAAAATCATGATTTCATTTCATAGGTTTGTTCATGTTATGTGTACATGCCAATCAGTTTTAAGACTCAAATGCATTTACCTATGAATTTACATGTATTCTGTACCTGTGATGGACATTACATTAATATGTCGGTATGATTTTAAGGGCTCACATCTTAGGGGGTGTGCCTATGGACCAAACAAAAAGAGAGAAGTTCTATTTTTGGTTTCATTCACCGCCCTAGGCTACATAGGTGATGTTATTCCTGCAACATAGTTTATCCAATAATGGAGATCTTGAAATTGTTGACAATATCTGGTCATCACCTATGAAAATCACGCAAGTACTTTTTTTCCTAGGCCTAAGTGATCAAATATTTGATTATCACCTAAGAAAATCACGTAGAGCTAGGGAGATCTTGATTTGGTCATCCTAGCAAGGCTCTAACGTACAACCAAGTGTCGACATTGTTTCTTATTCTCATGGAAACGTATTTATCACGCGTTTGACTCAAGCAGACGGTCATGCACGTGTGAGGAAACGTGCATTCACGTGCCTAGGGCGGCTTCCAACGGAAGAGTACGATGGACCACTTTCATGGAAGAGTACGATGAACCACTTTCACTTTCGTGGAGTCTGCGTGAGGAATTTGAGGAGGTGCTAACCAGGGAGGGTCCTTTGTAAGCACCTAGAATACTCAACTAGTAAATTGCAATGCCTCACAATTCTATCCTATTGAAAAGAAAACTTATTAATTAATTTCGGTTGTCCGATTCCCTTTTTATTTTATTCAATTAATTATCCATTTTCATTTTATTAGATACCCGAGAAGTCTTGAAACTTATGAAATATTACGGTGATGAAATTTGAAAATCATTCCATATAGCGTGTTATTTCTTTATGAAAATATCCTTATTCAAACTAATAGACAGGACGAAAAAGAGAGGAGGGGAAACATAGATGCTTACCTGATCACTTCGACCACGATGTTCAATGCGTTGAAATTGAGGGGATCGTCCTTCATCTTTTTCCTCTCCGTGATGCATACCATGACGATAAAGATGGCCAGGTAGGAGAGCTGTGAGAATTTGAAATTCTCCAATAGTTGCTTGTAACTCTTTTTCGGCTCTATTCTTTTGCTGTTTCCCTGAAGCCTCTCGCCACTTTTCGCCGGCAGAAACGATGTATACGGTGGAAGGTACCTTAAAATCATACACATATAAATATACTTAGTGGATGGACATCACATCATCACCGTTAGGTACGCACATCCGGAGTGTTGGAGGAATGGTAGAAGGTGATTATTATGAGTTGTTTACGACGAGGTGGATGTGGGTTATTTAAGCTTCTTTTTTTGTAAATGCTCGTTCAATTCGCCTCTAATTGCAGTCCTTTGTCTGTGACTAAAAACGAAGGTCTCCAATTGGCTAGTTAAAGGATTTGTGTGATGTTTAATTGATGTTTTGAAAGTAAAATCACTAAAAAAATTTGACTAGTGCTGAAAACACTGGTCGGATGACCCATATGTTAAATAAAACGGCATTTCTATTAAATTAATATATTTCAATAAGTCCCCATTCATCGATTCTTGAAAATCATAGATTGGGAAAATCCGTCAATTTATTGAAAGAGCATTGCGTGCTTGACCCCGATGATTTTACATACTGAGGCATCTCAGTCTAGGAAAGTTCATAATTTAACATTTCATAAGTTAAAATAGAAAGTATGGTTTTGAGAAAACTCGTGACTTGAAGCTTCTTGTTGTTCTGAATATTTAACCATAAGAGAGTTTTCGACCGGTAATATATAAATATTCTGCACTTTCTTATCATGACCCATTTAGCCAACCTCGACATATCCTTATTGAATTTGAATATGAATAGTGACTAGGTGACAGAAATGACTAGACCTACTACGGAATGAGCATAGAATTCTCAAACAACGCTCCAAATACACATAAGGGACCTCAATAATGCTGCAAAATAATGCTCTAAATAATTCATCCTTCAATAATGCATTTACTTTAGCAAACTTGAGAGAATATTTTATTAATGTACAAACAAATCAAATCTATGTTGAGATCGTGATGCAGTCATTTTCAATTACATCCAAACCATTTACTTATATTTCATGACAACGTGCCGAGAGCTAAGTTGGACAATGTTTCACATCTCTAGATGCCCATCCTAATAGTTATAATAAGATTAATTCAGAATACTAATACACACATAGTAGTTAGTTTTAATGCTGTGTTATTCTATTCCCAATCGCCAGCCAAATTTCCTATTCGTGAATGGCGGAGGGGAAGGGAGAGAGAGAGAGAGAGAGAGAGAGAGAGAGAGAGAGAGACTAACATCATGACGACGAATACCACCAAGATGGCAGGAGCAACTTTGGACAGATCGACGATAGTCTCACCCGTATGTCTGGTGTTCACGCACTGAAAGAGCACGCCCACGATTTTCTCGTACGAGCTCAGTCCATTCAACAATTCCGAATCCCACTGCATCGAGCAAAACATTATAAACTGAACACCAATAAACCCCAACACCGTGACCACCAATAGCGACGAGTAGAGGCTCGGAAGCAAGTGCTTGTAACCAACTTCACCTGTCCTGCTCAACAAGTACTTGATTTCTGCTTTCTTGCTGGATCTCTCCATGAGCCAAAGCGTGAACCGTAAGGTTGACGGGAACAGCGTGTTCCCGAGAAGGACCTGAGGGATGAGAATTAGGAGGAGGCCAGAGTTTTTGCTGAAGACAATCATGTTTTCGTTCGTTGGGACAAACCCGCAACTAGCAAAGGTCGACACGATGGTGAAGACGGAAAAGGTCACCATTTTGAGACCCTTCTTCTTTAGCACGTTTCTCGCGCTAGAAACATGTGTCATATAGAGCGCAACCGCAGCAACACCGAGAACATGGACTCCTATAAGGTAACCTAACACTAAAAAACACAAAAATCTAACCGAACAATATTTCAAATAGTCAAGATCTAAGGACCCATCTCGCGGTCTGCACAATTGAGCCTCTCCTTGGGAGTTCGGAAAATCTGAATTCGCTGCTACACCTAACTCTATGTGGTCAACAATGTCGTTTGTTGGGTTCGAAGGCCAGGGATTGGCATTGACAGAGGCGACCTTTTCTTGGGTTTTGATGAGACACCGGAGTTTCAATTTCCTAAAGTAAAGCCCGACGAGGGAAGTGAAGACCTCCCCTCCGACGAACATCAGGACGGTGATCACGACAAGCTGGGAATTGGAGAAGACCTCCATCTCCACCGTGGACATGCTCGAGACAGTTGCTGCGGAGACAGAGGTGAAGAACAGATCCAAATCCCTAGGCCTAAAGGAATTGGTCCGTGGCCTTAAGTCCTTGAGGACGCAGAAGCCAAGGAACGAGAGGAAGACGAAGTAGACAACTTGGATGCAAAATGAGTTGTTGACTCGGAGGAGCAGGAAGCGGTAAATGCGAGAGAAGAGGAAGCAAAAGGACCTGTAGAGGCAGGCTAGTTTGAGCCATGAAGCACTACAAAGACACACAACTTCTTTGCCTAAACAAGGACAGCTCATCGCTTTTACTTATTGTGGTACAGGAACGAAATTATTCTTGTTGCGTGAATTTGAGGGGGTGGTGGAGGTGCATATAAAGGAGGCAGTCAACCCAGTGTATGAACGGAAACTATGGGTAGTCAATAAACCAAAATTTTACAAAAACCTTGAGTATACATATGCAGCATTACCCGAATCTTTTTGAATTTGTTTCATGTGATTTGCTGGAAAATATATTTTTTTTAAAACCTAATTTTCAAGGAATTTTCCATGTGTGGTTGTATATTGCGAATACTACGAAAGTAATTTTCTTATATCTATTACAAAAAAATTTATCAAACACACATTGAAGAAAACATCTCTTGTACAACCCTATGTCTCCAGTTTGAGTGTCCGGCATTGGGCTTTGGTGCATGAGGTCAAGCCCTATCGTCCGAGATGCTAGCTCGGTCCTCGAGATCATGAACCAGTCTTAGGGGACCTAGGTCCGTCGTTGGGTGGCCGAGCTCAACTTATGGGAATCAAGGCACATTCATTGCGGTCCTAGGCACAGGCTCTGGCCTCCCATGCTGATTGCTAAGGACCCGGGTGGTCTAGCCTAGGGTTCACGAATAAAGGACAGAGTCAATTTGCGATTTATTGATAAACAAGTATGTTGAGAAATTTTCAATTCAAAAACGAGAAGTTTTTATTCGTATTCTATCATTTTGATGCAAACTGCTAGGGATATGGGTCATCTACGTGAACCAAACACTTCAACTTAACTAATTTATAGAAATTGCAAGGTGTTTTGTGAGCCTTCAAATAATCGTGCATTTGCGCTCATACATCTGCATCCATACTTATAGATTAAGTAGGGAAAAAAGAGTCCGATCCACGTGGATGAAACGTTGTCGATGCACACTAAACAAAAGAGGTCCCGCAAAGGCGTCAAAAGGAGAAAGCTATCCGTGGCTTCCCCGTTAGGAAGGTTAGGAAGGTCGGTTCAAACTTCAAAGAGAGACAGATTCGGCCACTAATGCATTATTTATTACCCCTTAGCCACCCTTTGTTAGTTTTCGGTTATTTTTCTGGGTTTGTGGTCGCCCCCTCTACATAACATCCCACGCAAATTTCCTCCTACAACCCTCGCTTGTCTTAAAGTAAAATAATTTATTCAATGATGATCATTCACGTACCCGTTTGATCTAAAGATAAATATTTGTCAGATAGAAAGGATAAATCGTAATATCCAAATTTTCACCAAAAAAAAAAAAGTCGTAATATCCTAAATTTGTAAAAATCTTAAGTACTCATTTATAGCTTTACCCAAATCTTTTCAGGCTCTACTAAAAGCTTCAAGTTGATACATAATAATACATCATAATAGATCTATCACAAATTAATTTTCATCTCACCACAAATCATTAATCGGTTCCTCTAACTCAAATCTATCCTCCATTAGCATCCTATTAATATTATATTGCACTATATATATGTGTCAGCACATGTGGATTTTTCATGTCAGATTTATTATTCTCCACGTTACACATATGCATTTTAATGAGATATGGGATGAAGTATTGATGAAGTGTAGATTTGAGTTGAGGGTACTGATATGGGATTTTTAATAATATCAATCCCACGGAAAGTCAGGTTTGCTGGAAAATTCAAGGAATATTCTGATGTTTGAGTGTATTTTGTAGACAGTATGGGGGAGCTATTGAGGTAAGTTGTTATACTAGTTCCCCTCCATGTAGCCGACCAATTACAATCGAAATCCTGGGTTATAAAAATAAATAAATACCAAACAAAGAGAGCCCACATCGTGAGAGGGAACAAATTATATGATACACAATCACACCACCTCACCCCCATATCTTGAAGGAATCATGATTTAAAATTGTAGAGACTTATTTGTTTATTTGGAAAGCACGATTTGTGATTCAATTAATATTACGTGGTCATAATTCACAATGGATTTCTGGAATTTACGGGGAAAATTTTGAATTTGGAATCATCTTTAAATTTGTCTTATTGTGTTATGACATTAAGATTCGTGCTCTTTTTCTGGTTCCTTAATCCTCCATCCCCAGTTTTGCATCAATACTTGTTTTAAAGAGCTGTTCCTTACATGGAACAAAAAGAGAGGGATTTTTGCTTATGGCATCTCCATCGTACGGATACGTTATCGATCAATCAAATTTTATAGATATGCTTCACTCTCGAGCGCCAACATTATATGCTTGGGTCCTCTTAGTCTGTGGTCTCCAGCACCGCACATCGTGGTGAACAATTTGCTCTTTAGGATCGGTTCGTTTGATGAAAAACCATTATTGAGGAATTGTTTTCGCACTTTTCAATATTTGGATAACCAAAAAACTACTCAATTAACAGAAAGCGTTTTTTATGGACCGAAAATAATAAGTTTAAATTGGGGAAAATGATTTCCTAATAAAGTCATTTTTCTGTGATTTTTAATTATGGAAGCTGCCTCTAATGGATTATTTATTATCAAATGCCATGAAACTAATTTTTTTTAACTTGTTTTCGGCACATAAGCACCAGAAAATTATTTACTTTCCCCCATATTGAATTTCACGAAAACATTTTCCATTAATTAGAAGCTTTCAGTAAAATAAATACACCCTGATTTAATACACAAACATATGTAGCTCTTATATCACACTAAAATTGCCTATCTCTTTAGGAAAATAAAAACAAATTTTCCTTTCCAAATAATGGAAAATTATTTTTAATTCAATTTTCGATTTCGGTCAAATACCAGGAAATATTGCTGTTATCCTGGAAAATGGCTTTTTGAAAAATATTTTTCATAAATGTCAAAGTTTTCTATGAAAGAAATGGAAGAAAATTTCTAGATAAAAAAAATTGCTTTAAGTGAAAAATGATTTCCCCTTGTTAGATTAGAAAATCCATTCTCCTAATTTTAAGCATAAATATTTTCTTTAATTGTAAATTATTTTCTATTAACTAATCATTTTTAGCAAGATAAACGCATAACTGTCAGGAAACTTAATTCACGGAAAATTATTTTATTCAAACAAATACACCCCTTTAAAAAAAAAAATCCTGGAACTCCTCCGTGCTATATAATAATACACATTGATGAAATTCTCACTAACCCTTAAATTAAAAAAATCCTCGAACTCCTCCGTGCTATATAATTATATTGATGGAATTCCCACTATTTGGACTAGAAGAACATGGTATGAACCTGGCACTAGCACCTGCGGCGGAGCTTACACTTTTTACGAGCGGGGACAGTAGAAGGGAATATAAATTTAATGCAACGAAAATCACACTAAATTCTTATGATTTGAGGGATTTTGCAATTTAGTCCTTGGTCACTAAGCATTTAAAGTTCCGTGCCTCAACTTTTATTGATTTAGGTCCTAACACTCAGTTCCCTTAAAAAAATGGGCCATATTTCTTGCTCTTGACCTTCATATTGCCAAGATAATTTCCTAGTTGATCAGAAAATCTGCATTGTTGGACGTCAAAATATGTCTCTGATCCTAGTCTTTAAGTCCGGGCTATTGGTCTGACAGCTTAGTCTAGCTTAGCCTCAAACTAGCAAGATGAGTTTTAAGGTCTTTTAAGCGTTGATGAGCTGCGACTATAGCGGACGATATTATGTCGGTGGCGAGCCCACGCAGGGCTACCTTTAGTGGTGTCAAAACCTAGGCCGGATGTTGGACGTTAGATATGTATCCGATAGCTTCTATTATCTCTTACACTAATGGTTAAGTCTAGTGCAATCTCGCACTATCAGAATGTATTCTAAAGTCATGCAGACCTGAGCGATACATGATTACAGTGGATAATATCATGCTAGCTAAAGGCCAATATTGTTGTTTACAGTAGTCTTAGAGCTAGCTAGGACGGGGATGTTGGACGCTGCATATGCCCCCTCTTATCTCATGTTGCCTAAGTCTAAGTTGTTGCTCGGTAATATGGCTCGTCCAACCTGAAATTAGCATGACGCAATTATGTTCTGTAATAGGATGTGGACGTAATCAAGCAAGAAAATAAATAAAATATCAGGAACAATGAACAAGATGAAATTGAGAGAGTACCTATGCTAGACAAACCATTCTTTTCTGAAAAGTTAGACTATTAGAAAAGGGTCAACAATGAATCACTGATGTATTACATAACCTTGGCGACGGAGACCAAGTGAGATTGCCTCCATGGACATCCATTTGTTTTCTTTAGATACATGCACAGTCGGACATTTCAAATCACAAAGTACGAGAGTTTTGCATTTGCTCAATTGAGAAGCATGTGGTGATGCGGGTGCAATCGACTTAACTCCATCAGCATACTCAGCACCATCATTACTCATTCAAGCCAAGATAGAATTTGCACATGACATGCTTCAATGGATTAAGACTGAAATTTCCAACTAAAGCGGTACCGAATCATTCTTACCAAAGTTATCGGTGTCGACAATTAATGAGTTCCCGAAATTATCAATACTAACAATTAATGAGTTACATTCTCAATATGATATATTAGTTGCTGATTTTTTGATACACTTTATTAGTTGCTGATCTCGAAGTTTATCTCCAACATATCAATGGGAGGCCATTCTGAACAACTTCCTTGATCATTTTACAAAGTTTTGGGATATTTATCTTTTGGTTAAGGTGGGAGCATGAATTTTGCAAGACCAAAGAATCAAGAATGCAGGTTCCCAAGTCCTTAAATGCATCTCTATTTTCCTAGGAGTCTTTAATGTTATGTAAGTTTCAAGAGTCAAAGTTCTAAGCTCCTAGGTCTTTAATGTTAAGATAGTTCCCATGTCTATTTATTACTTTTCTATTTCCTAAGTCGTATCCCTCCTATAAATAGAGGAAGCCTCTTAATTGTAACCAGACTAGATTTTGATGAATGAAAATACTTGGGATTTTTCTCTACGTGAATGAACATATTTAGAGAGTAGATAACTCTTATTTCAGTTTCTTTATCCTTGAAGAGTGGATTACTCCTCGGTGGTGAGCCAAGAAGCCCTATATCCTCGGTTGATGGATTTTCCTTTAGGCCTTGGTGGTGAGCTTCTCCTATCCCAAGGTCCTTCATCCTTGGTGGGTGGTTCGTCCTTTAAGCCTTGTTGGTAAACTTTGTTTATCCCAATCTTCATCTTTGGTTGGTGGCGCATCCTTAAGACCTTAGTTGGATCGCAATCTATCATTTATTTCGTAATTCATCATTCAATATCCATCTCCATACACTATAATATATCCTGCTCTTATATTTACCCATCGAAACCATCCTCATAAATACTATTTCTTAAATACTATATCTTGCTCTTAGACTTGAGGCAGGAGAGATTTCCATCTCGTCAAAAGGATAAGCTCATGCCTAGAGCTGAAGGCCAATTTAAAGTTATTGCATGAATCGGTGACAATGCATATAAGATTAATCTTCCTAAAAAGTTTGGAGTTTCAGCATGTGGGAGACCTTTCTCCTTACTTGGAGGATGAAGATTTCTCATATTTGAGGACAAATCTCAAATAACCTGGGGAGGATGATGTGAGAGCAATTGACTTAGCTCCATCAGCGCATTCAGCACCATAAATGTTCATTGTTGACACCTAAATTTTGGTGACCCGGTCATTTATTTATTGCATAAAAATTAGAGATTAATTTTACCCCTAAAAAATATTAGGGTTAAATTGCGTAGCATATAGTTTTAGGAGCATTTTTTTTATTGCATTTTGCATCGGACCGGTGACTGATGGGTTTGAATTGGCAGTTCTAAGCTTTAATTTGACGAGTTGGACTAAGCCTACGAAGAGAGCAAATTAGCCCGAGCCCGTTATTTTTTGATGACCGGAAATTATATTGTGAGAAATGGAGATTTGATATTTTCAGTGATATGACGGTGGATTTTTCAATATTCTCGGAAAGGGCAAGTGTGAAAATGAGATATTACGAGCTCATCTTTGCAAGATTTGAAAATCCTATTACGATCTTGAATCTTTAGTAATATGTGATAAAATCAGTGGAGAATATTCGGGAGTAGATCTTCGTGTATGTTGATAAAAGCTTCAGTCCCTTGCCTATAAATTGGCTCGCATATTAACGAAAAAAAGGGAGGCCACACAATAGAAACACATGGCAACAATTCGTGAAGAAAAGGAGGGCTTTTCTTCATTCTTTAAAAAAAAAAAAACAACAACACAAAAAGAAAGAAGAAAAGAGCTTTTGAGGAAAAAAGTCAAGGTCAGCTAAGAAGGAGGCTGAAGGTACAGTAGCAGAGAGAGAGGGACGCGTGAAAGGACATGCGGCAAGCAGAAGGAAAAAAATAAAAAAAAAAAAGCCAAACAGGTCGTCTTCTTCGTGCGGGCGTCCTCACCCACTGCTGGCCTCCATCGGCGAGCACCTGTGCCGACCGCCGTGCCCACGCCTGATTGGCCTGTAGCCGCCCGAGCCTTCCTCCGCCAGCCATAGCTTGCGCCACCGCCCACCCGTCCGCGACCACCCAGCGCCTGTCCCTTGCAGCTCCAAATCGCGACTGTCCGACACTAACAGATTCCGAGCTAGTTGTCACCCGTCTACCTCGCCACTCTGCCCGCGATATGCTTGTCATCGTCGCCACCACAGCAGCTCGCTGCTCACCATCTCTGCCCGGTGTCCGAATGCCGTCCCCTACAGCTTTGAACCGCTACCCCCCTCCGAGCGACGGCACCACAACAACTCGCCCCCACCGTGCATCTGCTACCTCCTCGCCGGAGCTCCGACCAATGGCAACCCACTACCCTTAGCTGCCCACCACCACAGCGACCCGTCCTCGAGCCACTCCGAGCCATCTTGATCCACAAGTCGCCGTTTTGCTAAGCCCCGTTTGGAAGCCGAAATTCAGGTAGATTTTTTTTTTTAAATATTTTGTTTCTTTATTTGAAATATTCCTTGATGAACATGATTGAAATCCCCGATATGCCATGATATTCGCAACTCGAGTAGCCTTCTAAGTTGGGAAATTTTTCCAATTTCACAATGTGCAAATGATTGACAGTCCAATTTCACGCTCGAAATATGACTCACGATCGCACGGAAAAATCGCCAATCCAATCTCACGCTCGAGATACGATTCGTGATTTTGTTTAAAAATCTCATGCGCGAGATACGATTTGTCAATTTATGGATATCAATCTTATCTTGCTTGATTTCTTGTCATGTTGTTTGAATCGATTTTGTTTCTGTAAAAGAAAGCCAAAATATATATATATATATATATATATATATATTTGAGTTAAGATTAGGTTTCATGTTAGAATATTTCTTGTTTTAAGGTTATTTTGCATATTTAGAATAGAAATTTGTTTATTTCGAATTTTAAAAAATAAAAAATACCAAAAACATTAATTTAGGATGTTCGATTCTCTTTTCATTAATTTAGATTGCATGTTTAATTATTGGATAATTTTAATTCCGAATTTCATAAAAAAGAAAAAGAAAAGCCTAGAATTAGAACATTCTTTGCACGTCGTCTGGTCATTGCATACTAGGATAGATTGCATGCTTATTTAAGAAAACACAAAAAAAAAAAAAAAATGTTTTACTTATGTCATATAGCTTAAGTCATATTGCTATGTCATGTCGTGTCATGTTAGGTTAGTAGCATTGCATAAAGCATGATTCTCATTAAACAAGTGAAAATAAAAATTGAGTGACTGCGTGTTAATTAGAAATCATATCTAGGATTGTTGATGTGAATTATGATTTAGCATCGCAGATGCTTTCGTTGCTATGAGGTAAGTCCTGTAATTTATTTATTGCTTTCTTGAGTGTTAAATTGGTGAATTGTGCACCCGCATGATCACCTCACATGTTAGGGAAGTAAATTAAAATCAATTCAAACTGCCTGCAAAACATTTTTTAAAATAAAAGAAAAAAGTACCGAAAGGGCATTAGAGGAATCTAGCGTAATCAAGTCACCGAACTCATAAATCTCTAGTTCGCAGAAGTAAAGTGAATCTCTCATTACTTTACTTGGATTTCTAATCGACCCACCGAAAATAGATTAGTGGCGACTCTTAATTGAAAAATCAATGGCATGTTAAGAACTTGAACCTAAGTCACGAATTGGTATGGGCTTGGGAGAGCTCGAGCTAAGTTTAGCCTAGTAATCCATTAGCCAAATCCTAGGTAGTTCACCCGAGATTAGGTCGCAACAGCTTGGCGACTCCACTGGGGATTTGAGTTAAAACTCTTAGTGGACTTAGGCCAATTTTCTTTTCTATTTGAAAAAATATTTTTGTTTGGCAGCGAGGATCCCAGGTATGTCCCTAACGTTTAAGGTGTTAAATGTTCTTGCAGGATGGGAGGTATAAGGGGAACTGTTTGTTAACCTTTGTTTTGTAGGGAGGTGTATGAATGTATTATTTATTTTCATATATGATGTGTTGCTTGACATAAACCCTTGTGTATTCTTTGCATTTAGCACTACACTATTGCACACACAACCTACCGCCAGACCTGGGCCGCATAGGGTTATCTAGGATGGTATCGAGATGGATACCACTTTGACCGCATACCCACGGTACGAGTCGCTCATCTCGATCCCGAAATTTCTTGGTTGTGTCAAGAGTACCCACCTCGGTCTGCATGCCCACGACCCGGGTCGGCTCTTTGACCAAGCCGGAGTCATAAGGACCTGACTTAGTCTGCATGCCCGCGGCTAGTCCGATCATTCTCATGGCTCCACTTTGTTAAGCCTTATAGACTAGAAATCAAGCCACTTACCATGCGCATGTCTATGTGATTGCCCCTCACTTATTGGTAAAGTAAGTTCTCTAAGTTCTTAACTTTGCAATCTACTTACTTTATTGTATTATTTTTGTCGGTCCATGGCATTAGGACTGTCCTGAGTCTTTGTCAATATACAATGGGAAAACCGAACATTCGAATTATTCACTCTCCAAAGGAAGAGCTTAGCACATGGTGGGACAAGTTAGACCAAGCTGGCTGTGAATTTGTAGATTCGCACATTAGTCGACTACTTCCACTACTACATATCAACATCCATGGTGGCCTCATCCAAGCACTTGCCCATTGTTGGTGCCCGGAGACTTCTACTTTTGTTTTTGGCGGTAAGCATGAGCTCACTCCCACCTTAGAATAATATAGCATTGCCATGGGAAAATCTTTGAAAGCTAAATTAATTAGTCCGCCTATCGGAATAGATCCTGTTGTGGCCTTAGCTAAAGTTTTTAGAATTAAGGAGGACAATATAAGAAAGGTTTTTAAGGCTCACCGCAATACATGTCCATTATATTTTCTAAAAGAATGTTTTGAAAATGGCACTTCATTTCAAATGCGTAGGGTTTTCCTTTTAGCTTTCTTTGGGTTTTATAGTTTTTCCTTACTGCAAGAATGCTATTAACCCTTTGATTGCTCAATTAGTTAAACAAGTGTTGGAAGGAAAAAATTTCATAAACATATTCTGACTGAAAACTTTTCTTTCTCTCACTCGATTTAAAGGAGATGGTGATAAGACTTTCCATTCCTCTCTTGAACTTTTGCAAATTTGGTTTCTTTCTCATATAAAAGGGTTTGGTGGTTTAATGACTATACATTATGTTAATAACTCTAATCATCCTCTTATGAGATTTGAGAACAAGCAAAGACATGCACCGGATTACCATCATTCTAGATAGCTAGCTTTCATGAAAAATCCAACTTCCAAGGGTTTCTTATGGCATGTTAAGAGGTTCCAAGTTCATGCAGTGAGGCTTTCATGTGGAGGTGTTGGCCCAATCCCTTTACTGGGATTCACTGGAGCAATGGAATACTATCCGAGTAGAGTGACCTGTCAGTATCAGGTTGTGCAAGAGCTTCCCCCAGCATTGCAAACAGATCCGCTCCGAGTCAGCTTCGTTGATAAAGACCGAGACCATGAGGATTCCATTCTCACGATCAAATCAATGTGGGACATGTGTCGTCCACGAAAGCTCAAATGGCTTGAGGAGGAGCTGAAGGGTAAAGAAAGGAAATACTATACCTAAACTAAATACATTCAACAACACAAGATTCAAGAGGAGTTACTTCCAAAGATACCAGAGGTGCCGCTGAAGATCACCAACTGCGCTGAGAATAGACGTCTCAAAAGAGTTGCCATAAACGCTCGAGAGGAAAATAAGCGATTGCGCCGAGTAGTTTCCCAATTGTATATTGATCAAGCTAGATGAAGCGGCTTGAATCAATCTAGTTATTTTCATTTCTAGATTAATGTTTAGGAAGTTGAGTCATTTACTTTTCTAGTTTATTTGTTTAGGGCATTTCAAGTTTCTACTTTGTTAGGTTATGTAAAAAAAAAAAAAACTCCATTAATGAATAAAATCTTTTAGACTGTTGCCATGGACTGGCGTGTTTTATATGAGATGCTTATGTTGTTCACTTCTTCAAATTAGGTGATAACGGATCCTCCGTATTCGTCCATTATTACACGATTAAGAGCAAAAATGGTCGACCAAACTGAAATGCGTGATTGTATCTCCACTATGAAAGACCAACTCCAACAGTTGCTCACCTTTATGCAACTTATAATAGCTCAAATCCAATCCCTCCAAGTGGATTCGACTCCTACACCTACTCTCCCCGAGATAGTAGTCCCGAAGCAGGCAAACAGGGCCCAAATGAGCGATGACGACATGCCCGAGCTAGAAGATGACCCACTATCGACCACTATTGAAAAGGCCAAGCCTGACAACGTTTCTAAGACGGAGCAAGATGAATGCTTTGCAAAACTCGAGGAGAAAGTGAAACAATTACAAGAGCTGCAGAGTTCACTCCCGTTCGATTTGTCAGTTTATCAGAATGTCAAGATGCCAAAAAAGTTTAAAATGCCGGAGTTCGAGAAATACGATGGTACTGCCTGTCCAAAAGCTCATTTATAGATGTACCACATATGCATTGTGACAGCCCAAGCGATGGTGTGCGGGGAGGAGGGATGACGGTGCGTTCACGCCTCAATCCCCGGACGTGCGCAAGGAAGGGGAAGGGGTCCCTCTCTAGTCCAACATCGTTTAGGGGGGAAGTCATGGCCTTGTTTATAAAGGCTTGGGCCTCTTTAATCTGTGTAACACGTTTCACGTACGCTTCCGTTGTGCTTAAAAGAAAACCGTGAGGGAGGACGGGCCGGTGGGCCGTGCCTCCAAAGCGGACAATATTATGGCTTGGGAGAGGGAAGGCCCGAGGGATGGCCCTCTGGCCCTGCGTAACGCATTTTAAAGCCGTGAGAACTCAGTGTCCAAAGCGGACAATATTACACAGTGGGGCCCATGTCGTTACAAATGGTATCGGAGCCGATTCCTGACCGCGTGTAGGGCCATAGCAAGGACGCTGTGCTCCTAAGAGGTGGAGAGTGTGACAGCCAAGCGACGGTGCGCGGGGAGGAGGGATGACGATGCGTCCGCACCTCGGTCCCCGAACATGCGCAAGAAAGGGGAAGGGCTCCCTCTCTAGTCCCACATCGCTTAGGGGGGTCCTGGGCTTGTTTATAAAAGCTTGGGCCTCTTTAATCTGTGTAACGCGTTTCACGTACGCTTCCGCTGCGCTGAAAACAAAACCGTGAGGGAGGATGGGCCGGTGGGCCGTGCCTCTAAAGCGGACAATATTATGGCTTGGGAGAGGGAAGACCCGAGGGATGGCCCTCTGCCCCTGCATAACGCGTTTTAAAGCCGTGAGGACTCAATGTCCAAAGCGGACAATATTACATAATGGAGCTCGGGTCATTACATGCATGGCCCAATATGTCAAGAATGAGCCCCTCATGATCCAATCATTTCATGCGAGTTTGACCGGATCCACACTGAATTGGTATGTGATGAAGAATGTGAACCTTCTTGACACCTAGAATGAAGTTGCTAACGCATTTCTCAGTATAAGTTCAATATGGACATCGCACCATCTCCAGAAGATCTTGAGCGGATGGAGAAGAAGAGGAGCAAGTCATTTAAGGAGTATGCTGTGAGGTGGCAAAATCTAGCAGCTTAAATTAGTCCTGAGCCTACTGATAAAGAGTTGATGAAGTTGTTCGTCAAAACTCTCCCATTTGAGTTCCGCAATAAGATGGTTAGCACATATGTTGAGAACTTTAATCACCTCATCCCAGTGGGTGAGCTGATTGAGATAGGGTTGAGAGATGGATGGTTTAATGAGCCAACCTCTACAAGCAAAAGATTTACCCCAAAGAAAGAGAAGGACCTCGAAGCTGAGATTAATGTGGCAAATTCTCAACCGAATCATGATACATCCAATCGCGCTTCGGCAATTAAGATTTCTATTGAGCAACAAGGTGGAGGACCTCAGTTCTTTGGTCGACAACGAAGTAATAGAAGACAATTCACACCAATTCTTAGACCTCTGTCCAAAGTCTTGCTTGTTCCCCAAAAGAAGTGATTACTCTCTACTGAGCCAAAGTGACCAAATCTCGAGCATTATCCTGCGTATAATCCCTCCGAAAAATGTGACTATCACATGGGAGAGGTTTGTCACTTCACTAATGATTGCTATGTTTTAAAGCATAGGGTCCAAGACCTCTTGGATACAAAGGCGTTCTCTTTCAGCAGTCATCAGAAAAACCCTCTGCTCAACCATGACGGAGGCGCAAATGCTATCACTGAGTGAAAAACTTCTTATCTTCACACTCCTCTACGAATGAGTCTTTTCTTTATGCTTTCTAGGATTTCAAGTTTTTTTCAGGATTTCCTGCTTTTTGAAGTTTCAATTATTGCTTTCGTCTCTAGGGTTTGTTTGTTTGCATTTTCCATTACAATAATGTAATTCATTTGATTCTATACAATGAAATTACAAGTTTATTTCTAATTTTTAGGGCGTGATGGTGTATACTAAACCAGCCTGGTAACAATATCCAACAATAAAAAGAAAATATCATCCATGGAGAAATTATGAGGGCTAAGCTTCTTCATGCTTCCTCATCCAAAAAAAAAAATCCTAAAAAAAAGAATAAAAAAATCATTTTTGAAGCCATTCCCAAAAGTATGCATTAGGTTAGCCCTATTTAATTTTCTGACTCATTTACTTTATGTTTCAGAGCATCACTTTCTTGGCCTGATGAGAAAGCATATGAAAAAAGGCACATCAGATTGCAATGATAGATTAATTGGCTTGACTGTTACTCGACAAGTTTGAGAACACATTTCTAAAGAGTTAATATGACGAATTGGGAGCACTACATATTCTAGTAGTGACATGACTGAGACAAAATCTCGATCCGAGCCAAAATGGATGTGCAATTTGAATTTACTTTGATAATATCCTATTCATGCACGTTCTCTTGTGCAGGGGCAAAAGTTCTCTTGTGCATGGGCAAAAGCGGATATTCGATCTTAATTGATAGGGAAAATCCAAGAACACCCATTGCTGAGGCAGTCCCTTTGTGGGGCAATCACCCGAATGAATGCTTAAAATCATGTTTTGAGTTGGTAAATTGTTTGTTTCAAAGTCACAAAAGCTTTTCAGGCTTAAAGTTGCTGGACTCTTTTGAAAAGAGAATTTCTATGGTGATTTTACCTATTTAACTCACAAATTTCATGTGAAGATTTGTCAAGATGGACAATTCAATGGAGTGATATCAAATGCTAAAGAATGCGAAATGAGACGTGTCAAGATGATGAAAGGCAAGCATTATCCTATACACAGTCCCCTACTTATACATTTGTGAGATGAGTGTAGAAAGTTCCATATCTACAAGATAAAGAGTTCTCTCGTGAAAGGTACGATGACCAAAATGATGAGGGGCAATTCATTTCTCTATCCCAAACACTATATATGATCCATTGTTTAACCCCTTTGAGCTCTATACACTTATGGAAATTCTTTTCAAATTAGCCTTGTCAAAAACCACCCTACATTGAGGCAAATTGGAGGTAAGACAACATCATGAGATGAGGAAAATGAAAAGAAATTTTATTGCTCTCACTTGCATCAGTCTTCAAGTCGTGCTATTACATTGAATTCATGTGGTAATTTAAGTGGCTTAGGATGACGGAGAGCATTTCTTTCTCTATCCTATAGATTTATATCCTTTGCATAGCCAACTTGAGTCTACAATTTCATTTTTTCAAACCCAGTTGGTGATCATCCTCCACATTGGGGCAAGGCAAAAGGTAGATAAAGACCCTTGAAAGTTCGAGTGTCATTCAAAGTGTAATTGCTTGACGTATGCATTGTGCGTAAGAATCGAAATCAAAATAGAACTAAGGGGCATGAAAAGCGGTGTGCCTAGTAAAAGTAATGCCAATGCCCATGAAAAAAGAAAGGGCGTTAGAGGTTTTCAAGTCCCCGAACTCATAAATCTCTGGTTCGCAGGAGTAAAGTGAATCTTCCATTACTTTACTTGGGTTTTTAATCGACCCACCGAAAATAGATTAATGGCGACTCCTAATTGAAAAATCAATGGCATGTTAAGAACTTGAACCTAAATCGCGAATTGGTATGGGTTTGGAAGAGCCCGAGCTAAGTTTAGCTTAGTAATACATTAGCCAAATCCTAGATGGTTTACCCGAGGTTAGGTCGCGACACTCATTTAAACCAAGATAGAATTAGGGTATAATGTGCTTCAATGGGTCGAGATTCGAGATTGAAATTTCCAACTAAAGTGGTATTGAACCATTCTGATCGAAGTTATCAATACCAATGATTAATGAGTTACCAAAGCTATCGATACCGATGATTAGTGAGTTACGGAATTCTCAGTATGATATATTAGGGGGTGCATGAAAATCATTATGTTCCAAAAATAGTTTCTGGAACAAAAATTGATTTTTCTATTTCTATTTCTAAAAAAGTTTCTAAGCAAAAATAACCTTTTGATAACGATACAAAATTTCTACTCTAAAAATAGAAATTTGTTTGATAACAACACAAAATTTCTTCCTTTCGGATGACAGCGGACCGGCGGATGGCGGCGACGGCCGGCGGCGGCGGGGGCCGGCACCAGCGGCCGATGAGCAGCGGGCGACCGATGGACGGTGGTCGACGGCAATAGATGAAGGACCGGTTGACGAACAATGAGAAAAAATTTTATTTCTCATTTCTATTTCAGAAATAGAGAAGTAGAAAAATTATATTTCTGATTTCTATTCCAAACCTATTTCTAGAATATAAATCTATTCCAGAAATAGAAAAACGAAAAAAGTTTATCAAACGGATTTCTATTCTAGAAACAGGTCTGGAATAGAAAAACTGTTTCTGGAACAAAAATTCTGATTTGTCATGCACCCCCTTAGTGATTGATTTCTCGATACGCTTTATTAGTTGCTGATATCGAAATTTTTCAACAATATATCAATGGGAGGCCATTCTGAACAACTTCCTTCATTATTATGGGAGGCCATTCTAAACAACTTCCTTCATTATTTGATGAAGTCTTGGGGTATTTATCTTCTGATCAAGATGGGAGCATGAATTTTGCAAGGCTAGAGAATCAAGAATGCAGGTTCCCAAGTCATTAAATGTATCTCTATTTTCCTTAGGAGTCTTTAATGTTATGTAAGTTTCAGGAGTTAAAGTTCTAAATTCCTAGATCTTTAATGTTAGGCTAGTTCCCATGTCTATTTATTACTTTTCTATTTCTAAAGTTGTATTCCTCTTAATAAAGGAAGCCTCTTAATTGTAACCAGACTAGATTTTATTGAATGAAAATACTTGAGGTTTCCTCTACGTGAGCAAATATCTTTGGAGAGTAGATAATTTCTATTTCGATCTCTTTATCCTTGGAGAGTGGATTACTCATCGGTGGTGAGCTAAGAAGTCTTTTATCCTTGACTGGTGGATTTTCCTTTAGACCTTGATGGTGAGCTTCTCCTATCCCAAAATCCTTTATCCTTGATGGGTGATTCATCATTTAAGCCTTGGTGGTGGCGCATCCCTTAGACCTTGGTGGGATCGTAATCTATCATTTATTCTATAATTCATCCTTGGGTATCCATTCCCATACACCCCATTCTATCATTCTCTTATATTTACCCATCGAAATCATCCTCATAAATATTATTTCCTAGACACTTAACCACAAAAGTCCCACATCTTAAAATCACTTGCCCACGCATGCATCATGTGGGGTTGAAAATCCAAATGACTTGGGCATCGGGCTCACATATGATTGGCCAAAAAGAGCTAGGAGGGACGATCAATTCTAACTCCTCCTCTGGCTATTATCACAATTGTCCTAACTCGTCACGCAAAGTCTGGGTTAATTAAATCAAAATTACACCGCACCACTCATGCCCCAATGGTTTGAGGTTGCGACTTAGCTTGTGCATGGTTCCACGCGAAGTATCGGAGGTCATACCAACAAAACAGAAAACTGTGGTCACCAGAATTTTTTTTTTTTTAATTTTATATGTATAGTGACAAGCACAAGAAATGTACCGTATTCTTAAGGATCTAGCGTATTATATAAATGGGAGATTAAATAATAACATTATTGTCTTGGTTCCAACCCTCCAGTCGTGTATGATTCCAAATAATTCAGTAGATAACAATTTATTGCACTAACTTAGATATTAAATTAAAGAAGATAGATATTGTCATCAGATTCATCGCAAGTGATTTCTTCTCCGTTGAACTCTCATGTGTCCACCTTCCTTCAGAGGTTTCTTGGACATATGAAATGCAATTATTGCTGGTGTCATGGTAATCGAGCCTCAATCACGCCGAAAAAAATAAAGGGGCAATTTGTGAGCCGCGTCATTACCATGAATTCGCCAAGTCAACCAAACCGTGCCAGGTTCCGTATTGAATTGGTCCCCAGAGATTTTGCTACCTCAGACCAAATCATAACATTATTTTTTTTGGAGACAATAATGACTTTATTTAACTTTAGCTCTCTGGGACATATTTGTTAGTCAAAATAAGAAAAACGTTCTTGCCATAGAAGGAACTGCCTATAACAAACAATATTCACCCAACCAACGGGAAGTATTTGATTTCTTTAAGTAAATAAATTTTAGAGTTCGATTGTACTTTTGAGACTTTTACAATTTAATTATACTTTCTCAAAAAGATTTTTCCTCTTCTGACGATTGTTGACACAAGATTTAACAATCTAAACTATATGTGTTCTCTTTTCGCTATTAATATGTTAGTATGATTACTCCCCCTCCTGGGCGGAATGTTATTTATTTATAAATTATCAACGTTAATGAATAAAAAATTTATAATTTTCCAAATTAATAAGGTTCCCTAATGAGAGCCACTCCAATGGAGAAAAAAAATTAAAATAGTTACTTTAAAACAAGAATTTCCTTCTTATACCATCTAAAAGGTATATAAACTTTTTAAAAAATATACTTATTTTTTAGTAGTTTTTCAGATAAGTCAAAAAGGAGAATTAACATCTCGGTGACATAACTAGTAATCTCTCATCTAACAGAAGTCGCGGGAGTGCGAACACCAACTAAATACGCAAGTCACGGGAGTGTGAACACCAATTGTTTGCTCTTTCTGTCCATCTGAACGGTCCAATCAATGTAGGACAATTATCAAGTTTTATTCAAAGTGAAATAAGCATATTCGTAGCAATATTTCTCAACAGATCAACGGCGGATGTTAGACCAAAAAAAAAAAACAAAAGCGGACGATTTTCCTTGTCCCAAAAACCCATGCCGCGTAGAGAGTGAAATGTACCAAAAACCCATGCCGCGTGGAAGCCGCGTTCCCCTCGTCCATGGACGGTCGGATAAACTTTTCAAATTATTGTCCTTAAATTCCGGTTTTGCTTCTTTTTGGTCATATAAGGTAGTCGGCGTGATTCAAGGGAAAGGAATGCACCACCAATGCTGCCACATGGAGCCACTATTTGACTAATATAAATGTCCATGTGAAGTAGACAGGTCCGCTGACTTAAAAAAGGTTTCGAGAAGGAATTTTACGGTTACACTAATCAAATTTTAAGAACGATTTACTGTACTAAAAACTAGATATGGGAAATGATGTACTTACGTCGCTTGAGAAGTCGGATTAATGTAAATAATTTTCATAATGAACAAGATTTACACTAAAATTCCAAAAGAACGATTTTATGTTTGTTAAAACCAGAATTCATTTTTCAAAAATATAATATGACCTCTCCCAATGCCATAACCAATGACATCATCTAGCATCGGGACTTGAGTGCCTCAGCTTAAGATCTTGTGGCCAAACACAGACTTCGGTGGCACGCTTGAGACCTTGGGACTCAAGGCTTGGAACCATAAAGCCCATTATTAGGACCCTATGGATGAAACTCCAAGCCTTAGTAACTATCGCAACCTAACCCTCTCGTAGGAGATGGAGCTATTAGGTTTAACAATATTGTCAACTACGGGCCGATGGCTTTCCATTAACTTGGGTTCTCTCAAGTTTATATCTCGCGCGACATCGCATGTTCAAATTTTTTATCAATTAAGCATTTGCAAATTTTAATAAAGGATCACCACCAGCCCATTTTTAGGACTCGGCTAGAAACTTAGTAAGATATGGGAGAATATCCTACTATTTACACAACTAGAGATTTTAAATTTAAGGACTTGATTAGGTTAGTCATAAAGCTAATGCATTTTCGGTACCTAACCTAATCATATGCTAACTAATGCCATAACCTATAATGAAAAATCTAAGATTTGTCATAACCATTTTAAAACAAGGAAGTAACATCCAAATATTGAAAAAAAACACAATTAATTATAATCATAATAGGAAGTATGCAAGCATTCTAAAATTATCCTTAAAATTGAAAACAAAACATAGCAAGACAAGATATCCTATTGTAAAGCCCTAAAAGCTTATCAAATTTTAGGTTTTAATTTACAAGGGTCTTCCAACTTTTTAATTAAATTTTTAATTTATTTTTGATGACTTTTCGGATTTTTTTTCAATTTTTTGATTTTTTGCTAAAATTTCTATTTTTTACTTTCTAATTTTCTAAATTTTTTTTATTTCCTCAAGTTTTTAAAGCTTTTTTTTTTTCATTTTCTGATTTTTAATTTTTTTTTATTTTTCTTATTTTTATTTTTGATTTTTAAATTTTTTTTAAAAATTAATTCTTTATTAATTATTATATTCGGAGATCGGGCTTGGATTATGTAGACCCGATCTGGCTCGTTGACCAGACCAAAACTCGGATCCGGCCCGATTAGAATTTTTTTTCATCTCTATTTTTCATTCTTTTTCTTTTCTCTTTTGTGTTTTTCCCTATTTTGTCTCTTTCTCCCCTTCATCTTCAGCCTCCCGAAGCTGTCTGTGGCCAACCAACTCTGAACGTGGGTTTTCACCGAATCGCATGAAAACACAACGAAAACATACATAGAGACACAGTTCAACAATATGGACTTCCGTATATCCTTAAGGCATTTTGTGTAACATATGCAGCTCGAAAATTGAAATCTGAACTAGATTTTTAGGCGGTTCTCGGTTTGAATACGCTTACACGGCTCTAGATTGTCAAGGTTTCACTCATTCTGATAAAAAATTTGCCAACGGATTTCAACATTTTACGCTTCAACGAAGAAGAGGACGTCTGGTCGGATCCGGCAAACGCGAACAGCCACCTTAACTTTGTTTCTCGCTGGTGCTCCTTCCGGGTCCTCTATCTTAGAACGTCAAGCTCGTTCGACACCTTCCTCTTCTTCCTCCTCTCGGTCGAGCACACCTCACACTCATGGCAAGCTCTATGCAGCTCGCCTCCTCCAAAAAACGACGACATCCCTCCTTCTTTTGTGAGCAACAATGGGCGAACCTCTCTCTCTGCCTCTGATTCTTTGTTTTTGTCAAGTTCCTCCCTCCTCTCTTCTCCGTTTCTTTTCCGCCTTGCGCGACACCCCTGCTCACTCACGCACTCCTCGCTCGCTTTTTTCGACTCTTTTCTGTTATGCTCTTTTTCTCCTTGTGCCAGAGAGCACACCTTCTAGAACGCGTTTTCTCACATCACGCGCTGTTGCTTTTCTTTGCGTCACAGGCGCCCACGGACGCAGCTCGCCACCTCCCTTTTTTCTCCGTCATTCTTGTTCTATCACGGTCAATATGCTCACCAAGGAAGAAGTCGCGTGCGTGAGGGGAAGAAAGAAAAGCAGGGGCTGGGCTTTTTGTTTCCTTTTTAATCTCTAGTGGGCTTTGAAAACATAAAAGAAATGGCTAGAAAGGGAATAAAGAGATGGGCTAAAGGAACACAAAAGATGGGCCCATAAATAAAGAACAAGACTAGGTGCGGCCGGTGGGCTTAGAAGGCCGAAATTGCCAAGTGGGCTGGACAGCACCAGCCCATTCGATTTATTTTTAATTTAATTAAACTTTGCTATCTCTCTCTTTTTCTTTTTCTTTTTTGTATTTTTATATTTTTGCAAAAACAAAGATATTTGAATGATCAACAAAAATTCAGGTGTCAACAACTGCTCTTTGAAAGAACTCAACGAGGTTTGTTTCAAAGACTAGGTGACACCTTGAATTTTTGCTGACTAGCAATGAAAATGCAAATTTATTTATTTAATTATTATTATTTTTATAGTTTTCATAGTTTTTTAAGGGTCGCACTATGTAAAAATGGATTTTGACTAGAATGAAAGGTCTCAGCATGTAAAAACTGGTTTTGCCTAGAAATGAGGTCATACCGTGTAAAAACGGATTTCGACTAGAAATGAGGTCTCTCATGTAAAAATGGGTTTTGGTTACACCTGAGGTTTTTTACTTAGTACTTGATGCAAAAGCACAGTTTAAGGATAGACACATGAACTTTATTCTCATGTTTGAGTGAAATGATTTTTTTTTTTTGAATTGAAACTAAGGAAAGTAAAAATATTTTCCTAATGTTGTTTGCATGATAATAAAGGAGACTCTAGGCTACAAAATCTTACCGAGTTGATGGAATGCTCCGAACTATATAAGCTCATTGTGCAAAGAAAGAAACTCCAGGCTATAGAAGCTTACCAAGTTAACGATTTGGAATGCCTAAGGTTTTCCATTCAGGACTTTGGCGATTTAGATTGCTTGAGTTTTTTACTTAAGGCTTACTAATACCTAAGGTTTTTTACTTAGGACTTGGAGATACCTAAAGTTTTTCACTTAGCGTATCCAAGGTTTTTGACTCGGTACTTGATGTACCTAAAGTTTTTCACTTAGAACTTTGGGATTACCTAAGCTTTTTCACGGTGGACTTGATGCACCTAAGGTTTTTCACTCAATATTTAGAATACCTAAGGTTTCTCACTTAGGGCGCCTTAGATTTTTCACTTAGGACTTGATGTGCCTAAGGTTTTTCACTCAAGACTTTGGAACCTAATGTTTTTCACTTAGGACTTTGCGATTACCTAATGCTTTTCACTTGGGACTTGATGCGCCTAAGGTTTTTCGCTTAGGACTTTGGGATTACCTAAGGTTTTTCACTCAAGATTTTAGAATACCTACGGTTTTTCACTCGGAATTTTGAATACCTAAGATTTTTCACTTAAGATTTTGAGATTACCTAAGGCTTTTCACTCAGGACTTGATGCGCCTAAGCTTTTTCACCAAGAATTTGGGATTATCTAAGGTTTTTCACTCAGGATTTTAGAATACATAAGGTTTTTCACGCAGGATTTTGAACCTAAGGTTTTTCACTTAGGGTGATGTGCCTAAGGTTTTTCATTCAGGACTTTGGGATTATCTGAGATTTTTCACTCAGGGTTTGAAAGAACTTTTTCTAACAAATTCATCAGAGCAACACATTCATAAGGTTTTTGACTCAGGACTTCGGGATTACCTAAGATTTTTCACTCAGGGTTTGAAAGAACTTTTTATAACAAATTCATCATAGCAACACATTCACTAAAGAGGAATTACATGTCTTCATCAAGAAAACAATACCTGAAATGAGCGATTAAAATCATTATTGGATATTCAAAACACATTTTATTTTTGGGGAAATGTTATTTGCATCAATTAAGCATTTACACAAAACATCACTGATTTAGACTTGTCATGACTAGCCATCATACATGATTTGAATGTTCCTCCTAGAAGGTCATCTTCTTGATGAATTTAGTAGTATTGAGGTTTGGCATTGGTATTGAACAAGATGTCCCGTCAAAAAGGACTTCCTCACATATTCTCATAAAAAAAATGCTTTTATCTCATCCATTAATATGAGATTAGAAACACTCATGCATTGTAAGACAATTGTATTCAAGGAATTGCATTCGCTTGAAAATGATACATTTTGACTAAACTGGGAGGTCTTGTATTGGGACCGTAAAGTAGGTTTGGTCATGGGCTTGCACAATGGATAATTATTTTGGCCTAACCTTCTTGGATGCGCTACCATGAAAACACATTAGAAAATACACAATCAAGTTATTAGGCCTAAGTCCTCAAGTTCACAGCGGAGTCGCCAAACTGTTGTGACCTAACTCTTTCACGGGGGAGGGAGCTATTAGGTTTAGGGGTATTGTCAATTTCGGACTGACAGCCTTCCATTTACTAGGGCTTTTCCAATTCCATATCTCGCGCGACATCAAAGGTTTATTTATTTATTTTTTTTACCAATTAAGCCTATACAAATTTTAACAAGAGAAGTCGCTACTAGCCCCTTTTTCAAGGGTTGGCTAGAAACCCAGTAAAATATGGGAGGTATCCTACTATTTATGCAACTAAAGATTTTAGACTCGGGGATTTGATTACGTTAGCCTTAAGACTAACTTTTTTTTTTATACCTAACCTAATCATGTGTTAACTAACATCATAGCAACCTATCAAGAAAAATGTAAGGTTTGTCCTCACCTATCTAAAATAAGGAAGTACTATCCAAATAGAAAAAAACGCAATGAATTATAATCATAATGGGAAGTATGCAAGTGTCCTAAAATTATCCCTAAAAATGAAAACAAAACAAAGAAAAACAAGATACCCTATTGTAAAGCCCTAAATGCATATCCAATTTTAGGTTTTAGTTTCCAAGGGTTTTCTAATTTTTCTGATTTTTTACTTTTTAATGATTTTCTAAAATTTCTATTTTTTATTTTCAAATTTTCTAATTTTTTATTTCCTAAAGTTTTTAAAGATTTTTTTTTATTTTCTGATTTCTGAATTCTTTTATTATTTTTATTATTTTCGATTTTTAATTTTAAAATTTTAAATTATTTTTAATTATTATATTCGGGGAACGGCTTGGATCGGGTAAACCCAACCCGATCCGGCCTGATCAGATTTTTTTTTTTTTTCATTTCTACTTTTATTCTTTTTCTTTTCTCTTTTTGTCTTTTTCCCTAACGGGAGAAATTCGTTACTTGCCGCCCCCCCCCCCCCCTCCCTTTCTCTTCCTTTAAAGAAAACCCCGTTCCTCCTATTATATTTTACGATTCTTCTTGAGCCCACATCTTTGTTCTCTTATTTTCTATATTATTTTCCTTTTGTGGCGCCAATATATGAGAACAATCAACAAATTCAAATCTCTCGCATACCATTATCTTGAAGAATCATCCCGATTGCCTTTTTCTGCCTTATTCTCAAGATCTCTATCTCAAGGTCAATTTTTCCAACTTAGCAACCCCATTCTCATAGATGCAACTAACTGAAATATGCTTCTAATATTTTTGTTTAGGGGTTAAGAATTAATCTCTAATTTCTATGCAATAAATTGCTAAATAATCAATTCAAATTTAGGTGTCAACAGCATTCCATTATTACACTTTTGCTATTTCCACAAAATTAAAGAGAGAAAAATACACACCCATCGTAAGGATTGTAGAGGAGAGTGGTGAAGATTCCTATCCACAGGAATACATCTTCTTGCTCATTGGATCAATAAGGGTTATGTTTGACTCAGGTACGCTATTTTTATTAATTTTATATCATGTTCATGTGATTGAAAGATCCTTTTATTCTAACATATGATATCAGAGCATTGGTTTATTCAACACATGAACATAGTTATAATGTCTATTATGATCCTTCGCTCCTTTTAGGATAAATTTATAGTATTTTGTTGATGATGGAATAAATATACAATGGTAATTAATTTTTGAATATCTTATGCAAATAATGAACTTGATGCTGATGTTTTTGATTTTTTTTTCTTTTTTTAACAAAACATCTGAAATTGGTAAATGCTATCGTATATTCTGGCTATCGTTCCGTGCTTTGACCATTGAATATCCTAATTTTATGTTGTTCCCTTCTCCTTTATGCGGCACATATGTATTTGGAAAGAGAATATTGTTAATAGCGATTGGGTTGTTTTAAAATTGTCAAGTATGACTCTATGATGTCAAATAAATATATAATTTTATTCTTTATTACAGTTCTAAACTAGTTAAGCAGTAATCGGCCCAACGGAAGATTATTGTTTTAAATAGATTTCGATTATGATAAAATTGTCTTATGAAATGATCATTATTAAATTCGTAACTGGCCCAACGGAAAGTTAAGATATTTAAGTTTGAGTATATTGATGATCTAATAAGCAAATAAATTGTTAATATGCTAGTCGAACTAATTCTGCCCAATGGTCATTTAATTTGATTTATTATTGCCTTGTGAAATTTGCTAGTAAATAATGAAAGAATCCATTAAAGTGTTTGTAATTGGCCCAACGGAAGGCCAAAGATGATCCTTGGATTTCTTTTGGTAATGTTTTGTGTATTTTACATTTCCAAGTAAATGAACTGTTTATATTTTAGTCTATTGTGATAATGAATAAAATTATTTTTATTTTTTGTGGATTTCCTTAAGGTATAATGTTCATGAATTTAATTTTTTGATCTAGCATACAATCCTGTTGCTATTACAAGTTATCTTTCCTCTATTGAACAACTAAGTGGCACAAATTTCAAGAAATAGAAAGAGCAAGTAAGTCTCATTCTTGGGGTCATGGACTTGGACTTTGCCTTGCAAGTTACGCTCTCACTGAGCTCACAACTAAAAGCTCAGATGAGCACAAAGTAGGAAAAGTGGGAGCGATCCAACTGCATTTGTTTAATGATTATGAAAGGTTCCATAACAACTGCTATTCGGGGAGCCATACTTGAATCTCCTAATGCTAAGGACTACCTTGCTCACATTGAGGAGCAATGTGAGGGCACTTCCAAAGCACAGGCTACTGCTCTTATTTCCAAAATGATTACCCCCAATTAGAATGGAATCAATGGTGTTCGTGAGCACATTATTAAGATGAATGATATAGCTACTCAATTTAAGTCCTTGGATAATTCACTTCATCATGACATCTCTTCGTGCACTGGTCCTTTTAAGATCAACTATAATACACAAAAAGAGAAACGAAAGATGAGAGAGCTAATTTCTACGTGTGTCCAAGAAGAAGAGAGGCTAAAATCTGAACAACTTGACGATGCTCACGTAATTACCTCTATTTCAAATAAAAGAAAAGGAAAGATGTATGGCAAGGGTCGCAATTATGGAAAAAAAGGTACTCCCAACCTTATGATTGACAAGGTAGGTCCTTCTAGTTCGAAAGGACCAAGTGGTCTTAAGTGTCATTTTTGTAGAGCTAAAGGACATGTGAGGAAAGAATGCTCGAAATTCCAACAATGGTTGGAGAAAAAAGATAATACTTTATTAAGTCATGTTTGTTATGAGTCCTATATTATTGATGGTCCTTTAAATACATGGTGGATTGATACTGGTGCGACTCTACACATAACTAATTCATTGCAAGAATTCCTTTCAAGGAAGAATCTAAATAAAAGGGACCATAACATTGTCGTGGGAAATGGAGCTTCCGGTTGAAGCTATTGGCACTCTCCGATTGGTGTTGGAGGGTAGTTTCAATTTGGATTTAGTTGATACTATTTAAGTTCCCAATATTACTGGAAACTTCATTTATGTTTCAAAACATGATGCTTATGGTTGTTCGTTTAAGTTTGTGAATAAAAGTTGCTCCATTTCTCGTTATAGTGAGACTATTGGTTATGGTCTATTAGAGGGAAACCTCTACAAACTGTGTTTAGATTCTTTGTTTACCGAATCATTAGTTCCAATGAATATGGATGATGAATAACTAAAATTGATCAGAAACGGGAATTAGAGATTGAAAATTCCTCAAAATTATGGCATGAGCATTTGGATCATATTTCACAGGGCAGAACGGAATGCCTCATTAAGGATGACATTATACATTCTCTAGATTTCTCTTACTTTGAAACTTGTACTAAATGTATTAAAGGAAAATTCCCAAAAGGCAATAAACATGGTGCCACAAGGAGTGGGGGACTTTTCTAAATCATCCACATTGATGTTTGTGGACCTTTCTCTACTCTTGGATATTAGTGGTTATAAGTATTTTATCACTTTCATCGACAACTACTCATGTTATGGTTATGTCTATCTCATCCATGATAAATTGAAGCGCTAAATATGTTTGAGATCTATAGAGCCGAAGTTGAAAATCAACTCTTCTAAAAATTAAAGTTGTAAGGGCTGAATGTGGAGGGGAATGTTATGGAAGGTTCTCTGACACAGGTCATAATCCTGGTGCTTTTGCTTTATTTTTGGAGAGATGTGGCATAGTTGCTTAGTATACAATGCCAAGTCCTCCCTAGCAAAATGGTGTTGTTGAGCAACGAAATCATCCTCTAATAGATACGGTACGAAGTATGATATGCCATAGCACTCCATCAGAATGTCCTTGGGTTGAAGCTCTCAAAACAGCCATGCATATCCTTAATCCGATCCCTAGTAAATCTATGGTTAAAACACCTTATGAACTATGGATACAAATGTTACTGAGTTTGGGATATTTTCATGTATGGGGCTATTTGGCTAAGGCAAAAAATAAATAAACCTCAAATGAAGAAACTTGACCCAAGGACCATAAATTGTTATTTCATTGGTTGCCTGAAAGACCAAGGGTTTTAGATTTTACTACCCTTCACATACCACTAGATTTGTCGAGACTAGAAATGCGGTATTTTTGGAAAATGTTAATTATAATACTACTAGAACAGTAGACCATGAGGAAACCTGAATCAAATTTCTACTCGGGATCATATTTTGGTTCCTATTACTCAAGGGTCTAGCGTATCATTACCTTCGCTAGAAGCTCTTGGTCTACCAGAGAAAGTACCTAACAAAGAACCTCAAAATATAAACCCTATTCTCCCTCCCGTTGATGAACAACCTTTTAAGAGATCGGGACGAGAAAGGAAATTAGCTATCTCTGATGATTACACTGTGTATCTAGATGAGTCAAACCATGACATTGGCATAGGAACTGATGCTATCTTCGATGTTAAAGCCATTACAAGCGATCATTCAACACAGTGGCTTGAAGCTAGGAAAGATGAGCCGAACTCAATGAAAACTAATGATGTCTAGGACCTAATAGACATGCCTAAAGGGGCCAAAGTTGTAGGCTATAAATAGGTCTACAAAACTAAGCTAGACCCTAAAGGTAATGTTGAAAGGTATAAAGTCAAATTGGTCGCAAAAGGTTTCACTCAATGAAAAGGAGTGGATTATAACAATACTTCTTCCCCTGTGTCAAAGAAGGACTCTTTCAAAATAAGCATAACCTTATTAGCTCATTAAGATTTACAGCTACATCAAATGAATGTGAAAATAGCTTTTCTTAATGGAGACTTGCAAGATGTCTATATGGCACAACCACAAAGTTGTGGTTGAAGGCAAGGAACATATGAAATGCAAACTAAAAAAGTCCATCTATGGTTTGAAACAAGCCTCAAGACAATAGTATCTTAAGTTTCATGATGTGATCAGTAATTTTGGCTTTAAAGAAAATGGAGTGGATCAGTGTATATATCTTAAGATCAGTAGGAGTAAATTCATCATTCGAGTATTGTGTGAAGATTATACTACTTGCTAGCAATGATAAGGATATGTTGTATGAGACCAAGAGTTTTCTTTCACATAACTTTAAGATGAAAGACCTTGGTGAGGCCTTTTATGTAATAGGCATTGAGATTCATAGAGATAGATCTTGAGGGATCTTAGGATTATTTTAGAGAGCCTATATTGAAAAATTTCTCAAGAGATTCAACATTCCCAATTGCCCCTATTGTTAAGGGTGACAAATTCAGCTTACTGCAATGCCCTAGAAATCAAATAGAGCTTGGACAAATGGAGCATATTCCTTATGCATCTGCTGAAGAGAGTTTTATGTACGTTGTTCAAGTGTGTACTCGCTTACACATAGTGTATGCTATTGGAATGCTTGGCTGTTACCAAACAAACCAAGGAAGGGGTTTGGAAAGCAACTAAGAAAGTTATGTGTTACTTATAGGGTACAAAAGATTTTATGTTTACAAGAGAACGGATAGCCTTGAGGTTATTGGTTATTTTGATTCTAATTATGCTGGGTGCATTGACACCAAGAAATCCACATCAAGGTACATACTTATGCTTGTGAAGGACCTATCTCATGAAATAGTGCAAAGCAGTCCTTAACTGCATCTTCCACTATGGAGGCTAAGTTCGTAGCATGTGATGAGACGAGTTATCATGGTTTATGGTTGAGGAACTTCATTACGGGGCTAAAGGTAATTGATACTATTTCGAGACCACTGAAGATTCATTGTGACAATCAAGCTACCGTTTTATTCTCAAAGAACAACAAGTCGAGTGGTGCATCCAAACACACCAATATTAAGTACCTAGTTGTGAGACAAAGAGTCCAAAATCAAATTGTGTCTATTCACTATATTAGTACGAAAGCCATGTTAGTGGGTCCCATGAAGAAAGGCTTACCACCCAATCTATTTCGAGAACATGTTGCTAGTATGGGTTTGGTTAATAGCTTTTAGTTTAGACCATGGTTTTGGATATATGATGTATTTTTATTTTGTGATCACCTTATGTAATGGATTTGGATTTATCATTTGTTGCTTCTTATAATATGTGAACTTTTGAATTTTTTTTTTGAAACAAACGATTATATAAGGACCTCATGAACATTTTTATATTATGAAACGTTATGGTTCATGACTATTAACCCATTAGATATTGTGCTTAATATTTGTGCTATGATAGTAGCTGGAAAATGGTACTGTGGCATTGGAACATGGATACTGGCTTCAATTCTTTTCTGCATAAATGTCAGACATGACCTTACTTAAAGGATGTTATATATGCTTGACTATGTTGTGTTAAGCCTCCTGAATTAGATCGACAATAGAACCTTTAACCAAGTGGGAGAATATTGGACATGACGAGGTCCAACCCATTGATGTGGCTTATTAGGTCTATTATATAATATTTGATATATGCCCAATTTAGTAAAATACATCATGGGCAATATATTTTTTATATATAATTAGGCATGTAGAATTCATATATTAAACCTTGATGGAAGGTGTCACGCCCCGATCCTCGAGCGCGTGCCCATCCCTCAATAGTTGATTAAATTGCAACGTCCCAGAATGCATTGCCGACCCATTCATTTTAATGCGTATGAGGAAGCGTATAAATAAATCCCCAAACAGAACAAAGATGAGATAAAAAGAAGGACCAACATTTCACAACCACAACACGCCTTTATACACAGCCGACTAGTTTATGTACAGTACTAGTCTATAGACAAGAGTCTACTCAAGCATAAAAGTCTACTAGTCCTCTAGGCACTCGAATTCCCAACTGAAAACTCCGAGGTCTCCTAGGGACTTGGGTCTACCACTGCACCACCAAGAGGGTCAGCTATACCCTTGCCAAAAGCGATTTCTAACACCGACACTAGGACCTTAGAATCCTGTAGGGAACATTCTCTAGGTCCATTTCGCCCATGACGATACCACGCTCTGAATTGATGGCGTACCCTCCGAGGTAGACCCGCATCGACCTAGACGATGGTCCTCACCAGTTTGTAGACCTAGGCTCCTTGGCCCCCGAGAAGAGGGATCTCGGTGACATGTTCGGTGACCCTCTTGGGCTGGCCAAAACGTTCCGAAGGAACCGCCATCTAAGGACCTGAAAAGGTTGAGCCCACGACGGGGTGAGACAATGTCTCAGCAAGTTCACCCCTTAAACTTCGACTAGGAAGGAAATACACCTAAAGGCAGTCTATGCACACACAAGACAGAGGACTTACCTTGCCTCAGTTCCTTCTTGCACGTCAGTACAGTTCATAATCTCAACCAATCAATTCAACCCAAGCCATCGATCCGTCGATCCATTCAATCAATCAACTCAATTCGATACAATCAATATCATCTATCACTCAATACCATTTATCAATCAATACCATCTATCAATTCATCGATACGATCACTGCTCACACAAGCTGAAATAGATGGTTATAGCTCTCACAAGCTGATATATAGATGGTAGCTTGCATAAGCTGATATATAAATGGTAGCTCGCACAAGCTGATATATATTATAGCTCACCCAAGCTGATATAGTATACTGCTCTCACAAGCTGACATATCAATGCTCACATAGGTTGATATAGTATACTGCTCTCACAAGCTGATGATAATTGCTCACACAAGCTGACGATAAAACAATCCCGGGCAAGGACCTTGTGCTTTGCACACCAATTCCTCAATTAAAATAATAAACTTGGCCTATTAACATCGTGTTAAAAATACCCGATAAAAATAGCCATGTGTAGGTACACGGTTGGCTTGAGCCAAAACGTTATATCTTTCTTTTAAAAAAATCCCACTATTTAATATAGTGCCTAAAAACATTTTTGGTGTTAAAAATCGACACCCCGGCATTTTCTGATTAAATATCGAAATTACACAATTTTGGGGTAAATAATCAAAATCACCAATTTCACTCAACTTTCCCAATTTAGCATTCAATTAAATAAATCAAGCACATCATTGCAATCGGCACGAAATTCCGATCACCGGCTATCCTGGTATAATTTCCGGAAAATAATAAATGATTAAATAAATACAAAAAATAATTAAATAAATGCAATTAATTACCAAAAATAGCAACTTAGGCCGGAAATGCTTAATTAATTGCCCAAACAGGCTGGGAAAATTCCGAACCTATCTAGATAAATAGTACAACTTATCTAGCCCTAATTAAGCCGTTCTAATCACCTAACATGCACAAACGAATAATTAAATCACTAATCTGTTCTAACTAACCACATAATCCCTAGTTAGTCTAATCTAAACAATCCTTAAGTATCATTCACTCCCTAAGCATAGTTTAGCAAGTAAACTCACCGGTTTAGCGTTTCGATGAGTCCACGATGACGGTGACGCAGAGACGGGCGATAAACAACCCTGTGGCGACACCAACGAAGGACCGAGCAGGCCTGAAAATGAGGCTTGAAGCCTCAAAGCCCTTGCTAGCTTCTGCTTTTGTCCAAGACTGAACCGAAGGAGACCAAGGCTGGAACAGCCAAAGCAGGAGGCTAGGCGAGGAGGTGGAGTTACGGTGGACCAGGCAGGGCTTCCAGCTGCTGGATGGCAACAAACGGCGGTTGGAAGATGACGGAGAAGGCTTGAACAACGAGCTAGGCTGGTGGGATAGCGAGCACGAGCAGGCGCGAGCGGGAGCCCAGCACGACTTTGAGCGAGGAACGGGCATGCGATGGCGATCCGGTGGCTTGGGGGCATGCGACGGGCTAGGGGGAGGGAGCTGCTCGGTTTCTCTATAATTTTTGGAGCTTCAAGGGTGACAACAATGGATAAAGGAGGCTAGTTGAGGGAGAAGAAGACTGCAGAAGCTTTGGGGGTCCCCTTTGACCACAAATATCCTCTTCTTGATCATTGCTTTGCCTCCACTTGTCTTGGCTATCATCCAAGCTAATTTGCAGCCCACAATCTTCCCTTAGAAGCTTCATTGATGCCTCAAATGTTGCACACCAAGGGACCTACGAATTTTGCACCAAATTCCCCTAAATCCACTTCAATTCCTCTTCAATTCTCTTCCGATTGGATTTAATTTGATGTCCATAAATCCCACCAAGGCGCCATCATCAAATTCAAAAAATTTTCTTATCAATTGAACCACCTTGAATCCAAAAAATGCAATAAAAAGCGGTTCTATGATTTTTCCGGTAAAAAACGGTCCTACTTTGAAATTTTGCCAAAAATCTCGGTTTGCAAAAAAATCTTCGGAGGATGAGTCGACCGTTCTAAAATGAATCATGGCATGACAAAACTTTCAATTTCTGAAATTGGGTTTAAATTCGCGGTTAATTTCAATCTAGCGCGATTTTAGCGTGACCTAGCCTACCGGGTAACTTTTAGGAATTTTTAGTGCAATTAACCCATGGTCGATTATTTTCAAGCCACATTGTACATCTTCAACACATTGTTGACTCTCGGTTGTTGTGAAAATCTCGATGTTTCAAATATGGGCACAAGGTACCAAAACGACAGAAAAATCGGTCTAATACCGATTGACAAGAATTTTGCAATTAGGTGGAATCACCCACACAATATCACATGGCTCAGTCAAGTCAACCTATCTCCGGTCTCTAATCGATTTTTAACTGTACCGTAATGATCCTTGCAGACTAGCACGATTGAGTAGTCGATTCCTAGTCGAATTCCCAAATCTATTGCATTATAATCCCTTAATGGCTTCACCAGATAGACTAGTTATCTCGTGAGTGATCAGCTCAGAGAATAGAACTATAGACGCGCCGATGAAAAACCCAATTCATTCAATTGAAAACAAAACTGGAAATTCAAGATGTCACAACTCTTTCCCTCTTATAAAAATTTCGTCCTCGAAATCTAAACCATTACAAATCTTTAAGCAAAAAGGTGGGGGTACAGTCGTCTCATCGAATCTTCACTTTCCTAGGTTGCTCCTTCTGTGCCGTGGTATTCCCAGACCACTTTAACCAATGGAATCATCTTGGTGCGCAGAACCTGCTCTTTCCAATCTACAATCTAAATCGGTTTTTCCACATACGACACCCTGTCGTCCACGTCTAATTCTTCAAAATTTAGCACATGGGTCGGGTCAGGCTCATACTTCCTCAACATTGACACATGAAAGACGTCATGCACTTGCCCCAACCTTAGCGGTAATGCAAAACGATACGCTAGAATCCATATTCTTTCCAGAATTTCAAAGAGACCTACATACCTCAGACTCAACTTCCCTTTCTTGCCGAAGCGCGAAGTATCCCTCATTGGTGACACCTTCAGAAAGACGTGCTCACCAACATGGAATTCTAATGGCCTTCGATGCTTATTTGTGTAACTTTTTTGGCGACTCTGAGCGGTCTTTAATCTGTCCCTAATGACGGCAACTGCATCCACTGACTACTGGACTAACTCTGGGCCTGTGATCTTTCGTTCTCCAACCTCATCCCAACAAACTGGCGTTCTGTATGCTCTGCCATACAACGCTTCAAAAGGAGCCATCTGAATGTTCTACTGGTAGTTGTTGTTATAGGCAAACTCGACAAGATGAAGTTGTTCCTCCCATCTTTCCTTGAAATCCAACACGCAAGCTCGCAGCATGTCTTCGAGGGTTTGAATCGTCCTCTCAGACTGGCCATCCGTCTGAGGATGATAAGCCATACTATACTGCAGCTTCGTTCCTAAGGCAGCCTGCAAACTCTTCCAAAAGGCAGCTGTGAACCTCGAGTCTCGGCCTGATGTGATCGTCACCGGCACTCCATGCAGACGAACAATCTGATGTACGTACAACTCTGCGTGCCTATCCAAATCAAGGTCCTTTCATACGACGATGAAGTGAGCCGACTTCATCAGTCTGTCGACCACTACCCAAATGGAATCATTACCCCTCTGACTCCTTGCTAAGCCTGTCACAAAGTCCATTATGATGTGCTCCCATTTCCACTCGGGAATCTCGAGAGGTTGCAGAAGTCCTCCCGGCTTACAATGTTGTGCCTTCACTTACTGACACGTCAGACACTTGGCGACATGCTTGGTGATGTCCACCTTTATATTGGACCACCAATAGTGTTGACGCAGATTTTGATACATTTTGTACTGTCATGATGAATGCTGTAACTGCTACGATGAGCTTCTGATAAGATCTCCTCTTTAAGCTCTACATCGTTAGGTATACACAATCGTCCTCGGAACCTTAGTGTTCCATCCTCAGAAATCTGAAAGTCAGCCTTCTTCTTTTCGGTATTCTCTTGTAGGATCTTCTGAATTTCTGGGTCTGTCCACTGAAGCATCTTAATTCTGATCTACACTTCCGGCTCAATTCTGAGGGTGGCCATAAGATTCGAAAGGTGACCCACCTCAAATTTGAAAACCGAATCGCGAGCTCTCTCGAGTAAAATCCATTCCTTGACCATCATCTGTGCGACTGAAGACTTCCGACTCAAAACGTCTGCAACCCTATTCGCCTTTCTAGGGTGATACAAGATATCACAATCATAGTCCTTCAGAAGTATCATCCAGTGACGCTGTCTCATATTCAACCCCTTCTCAAAGAATAGATACTTGAGACTTTGATGGTCTGTGAAGATCTGGAATTTTTCTCCACACAAATAATGTCTCAACATCTTTAGAGCGAAAATGATTGTTGCGAGTTCTAAGTCATGCGTCGGATAACTCAGTTCATGAGGTCTCAACTGACGGGACGCGTATGCAACAACCCTACCATGTTGCATCAGCATGCAACCCAATCCTCTAAACGACGCATCACTATAGATCTCGTATCCTCCAAGACTAGATGGTATAGTCAGCACATGTGCGGTAGTCAACTTCTACTTAAGCTCTTAAAAACTACGCTCGCACTTGTCTGTCCATACAAACTTCTCTTCCTTCTTCAGTAGTCGAGTCAACGGCGACGCTAACGCTGAAAATCCTTCCACGAACCTTCTATAGTACCCTGCCAAACCCAAAAAGTTCCGATCTCTGTCACTGTCGTCGGTCTTGGCCAATTGATAACTGCTTCGATCTTGGACTGGTCCACAGAGATTCCTTCGCCTGAAATCACGTGACCTAGGAATGCAACATGAGTCAACCAAAACTCGCACTTACTAAACTTAGCGTACAATCCATGAATCCTTAGGGTCTAAAGTACCATCCTCAAATGCCTTTCGTGTTCCTCTGGACTTCTCGAGTACGCCAGGATATCGTCGATGAACATTATCACAAACTAATCCAGGTACTCTTTGAACACTCGGTTCATCATATCCATAAAAGTAGCTAGGGCGTTCATCAAACCAAACGGCATTACAGTGAACTCATAATGGCCATATCGAGTACGAAACGCTGACTTCGGTATGTCCTCCTTTCTGATCCTCAGCTGATGATACCCTGTCCTCAAGTCGATCTTAGAGAATATCGACGCTCTTTATAGTTGTCATCGATCCTTGGGAGTGAATACTTGTTTTTTATCGTCACCTGATTGAGCTGACGATAGTCGATGCACAGACGCAACGAACCATCTTTCTTCTTCACGAACAGAACTAATGCTCCCCAAGGTGATGCACTAGGTCGTATGAATCCCTTATCCAATAATTCCTGCATCTGCACCTTCAGTTCCTTCAACTCAAACAACGCCATCTAGTAAGGAGCCTTAGAGATTAGCTCTATCTCGAGTGCTAACTCGATCACGAATTCTCTCTCTCTCTCTCTCTCTCTCTCTCTCTCTCTCTCTCTCTCTCTCTCTCTCTCTCTCTCTCTAACGGCAGGCTTGGCAATTCTTTCATAAACACGTTGGGAAATTCTTGTACCACCGCGATATCTTTGATCTTCAACTCCTCAACTGTCGTATCCACGACAGTCGCCAGGTAACCCTAACAACCCCCGTTTAACAAACGGGTTGCCTCAAGCGACGAGATTAAGGTAATCGATGGTCCTCTTCGACTTCCTATAAAGCCGAAACTTTCACCCCCTAACGGTTTAAACTGAATCAATTTATGATAACAGTCCATCTTAGCTCGTTGCTTGGTGAGCCAGTCCATGTCAATTATCACATCGAAATCATACATGGCTATAACTAACAAATCTATCCACCCATCTCGCTCACCAATCACTAACTTACAACTAGGACAACCCACTGTAGTTAACACCTTATCCTTTAACGAGGTAAATATGCTAACCACTGACTCTAACTTAGGAATCAATCCTACCAGCTTAACATACTGTTCAGCTATAAACGAATGGGTTGCACCAGGATCAAATAAAGCATAAGTAGCGTGGTCGTTCAGTGAAACCTTACTTGTAATCACATTAGGCGCATCTTTAGCTTGTCCTCTCATGATAGCATACGTCCTTCCCTGAGCTGGAGGTCTATTCAATCCACCCTACAATGCAAAACCTTTAATTTGACTCAACGGCGGCGGCGACGGTAACTATTGTAGTTCCCTTGGTCTTTTGGGATAATCTCTGGCCAAGTGACCATGTTGGCCACACTTGAAGCAAGCACCCGTCGTTAAATGGCATGGGGATGAACCATGTCGCCTTTCACAAAAGCAACACGCGTCATTCTGACTCGACGCTGACTTGCCTACTTTTCCCTTCCTATTAGGCGAAACATGATACCTTCCTCTGGTCATGGGCCTCTTCCCAAACCAGTTCCTGTCTCTATTCGAACCGAACCTTGAACCAGACGTAGCAGTCTGTTCACTCAGGTTCCTTTCTATCAAATGGCCCCAACCATAAATCTCATTGTAATCCTTCAGGTCAAATGGCATCAGTGGATTTCTTAGCTCTGGTCGGAGGCCATTCCTGAACCTCCGAGTTTTGTCTTCTGGATCTTCCACCAATCCGAGAGCGTACTGAGACAGCTCTGCGAACTTTGTTTCATACTGATCTACACTCAACATTCCTTGACGGAGGCGCTAGAATTCCTCCATCTTCTGCTCTCGGGTGCTACTTGAAAAATACTTGCTATTAAAGACTCTAAGGAAGGCGTTCCACGTTGAAATCTCACTTTCAGGGAATACTATGCCTCTGGTGGCACTCCACCAAGTATTCGCGTTACCCTGCAGTTGGTATATTGCTAGGATAACCTTCTCCTCCTCAATGCACATCAGAAGTGCAAAGGCTTTCTCCAGGTCTTGGATCCAGAGCGAGGCAGTCTCGGGATCTCCAGCACCAGTGAATCTCAGCGGGTTCAGCTTCAAGAACTGCTCCACGAGCTTATGAATAGGTCTCTCCCTCTCCACAACTACGTTCCTAGGTGGAACTTTGACAGGAGCGTCAACGGCTACGGCCTTGGCAGCGGCAGCAACGGCAGCAGTAGCGGCAGCTATAGCGACGGCGGTAGTGGCCGTGGCTTGATTTTGGGCCTTCTAACCCCATCAAATTTCCAAGCATCTCCAGTGCCTACATGATCCCTTCGATTCTAGGATCACTAGAGGCTGTTACCCCAGCACCAACAGGAGGTGGTGCTACACCACTAACGCTAGCCTGAGCCAGCGCTACACCACTAACGCTAGCCTGAGCCGGCGCTCTACCACGACCTCCTTGAGTACCGACCCTCATCGGCATCCTACCCCGAGTCGTAGGTCCAATGGTTCGCTTTCTAGGAGTCATCTGCTCCTGATCACTCATTATACATATTCTTTACAAAAACCTGCTTTCCAATCCCACATAGAATTAGAAACTAAGCGATCACACCAAACAATCTACCAAACAGCTATCACTAACATGCACCAGCATAAGATAAAGGCTAATCCTACTAACTATCCCATAAACCATCGCACCTTATCACTCCAACTATCGATCAGCTCTGATACCACTTCGGGTGGGGATGTCACACCCCGATCCTCGACTTCGGATGGTCGATTAAATTGCGACGTCCCAGGATGTGTGGCCAACCCATTCATTTAATGCGCATGCGGAAGCGTATAAATAAATCCCTAGACAGCACAAAGATAGGATAGAAAAGCAAAACCAATATTTCACAACCACAACGTGCCTTTATACACAACCGGCTAGTTTATATACAGTACTAGTCTATAGACAAGAGTCTACTCAAGCAGAAAAGTCTACAAGTCCTCTAGGCGCTCGAATCCCCAACTGAAAACTCCGAGGTCTCCTGGGAACTTGGCTTCACCACTACACCACCAGGAGGGTCAGCTGTACCCTCGCCAAAAGCGATTTCTAACACCGACACTAGGACCTCAAAATCCTATAGGGGACCTTCTCTAGGTCCATTTCGCCCGCGACGATACCACGCTCTAAATTGATGGGGTACCCTTCGAGTAGACCCGTATCGACCCAGATGATGGTCCTCACCAGTTCGTAGACCTAGGCTCCTTGGCCCTCGGGAAGAGGGATCTCGGTGACATGTTCGGTGACCCTCTTGGGCTGGCCAAAACGTTCCGAAGGAACCGCCATCTAAGGACCTGAAAAGGTTGAGCCCACGACGGGGTGAGACAACATCTCAGCAAGTTCACCGCCTAAACTCCAACTAGGAAGGAAATACGCCTAAAGGCAGTCTATGCACACACAAGAAAAAAGACTTACCTTGCCTCAGTTCCTTCCTACACATCAATATAGTTCAAAATCTCAACTAATCAATTCAACCCAAACCATCGATCCGTCGATCCATTCAATCAATCAACTCAATTCGATACAATCAATACCATCTATCAATTCATCGATACGATCACTGCTCACACAAGCTGAAATAGATGGTTATAGTTCTCACAAGCTGATATATAGAAGGTAGCTCGCACAAGCTGATATATATTATAGCTCACCCAAGCTGATATAGTATATTGTTCTCACAAGCTGACATATCAATGCTCACATAGGCTGATATAGTAAACTGCTCTCACAAGCTGACGTATAAATAATGCTCGCACAAGCTGACGATAATTGCTCACACAAGCTAACGATAAAACAATCCCGGCCAAGGACCTTGTGCTTTGCACACCTATTCCTCAATTAAAATAATAAACTTGGCCTATTAACATCGTGTTAAAAATACCCAATAAAATAGTCATGTGTGGGTACACGATCGGCTTGAGCCAAAACGCTATATCTTTCTTTTAAAAAATCTCACTATTTAATATAGTGCCTAAAATTTTTTTGGTGTTAAAAATCGACACCCCGGTATTTTCTGATTAAATACCGAAATTACACAATTTTGGGATAAATCACCAATTTCACTCAATTTGCACAATTTAACATTCAATTAAATAAACCAAGCACATCATTGCAATCAGCACTAAATTCCGATCATCGCCTATCTCGGTATAATTTCTGGAAAATAATAAATAATTAAATAAATACAAAAAATAATTAAATAAATGCAATTAATTACCAAAAATAGCAACTTAGGCTAGAAATGCTTAATTAACCGCACAAATGGGCCGGGAAAATTTCCGAACCTATCTAGATAAATAGCACAACTTATCTAGTCCTTAATTAAGTCGTTCTAACCACCTAACATGCACAAACGAATAATTAAATTACTAATCCGTTCTAACTAACCACATAATCTCTAATTAGTCTAATCTAAATAACCCTTAAGCATCATTAACTCTCTAAGCAGAGTTTAGCAAGTAAACTCACCGGTTTAGCGTTTCGGTGAGTCCACGACGACGGCAACGCGGAGATGGGCGATAAACAACCCTGTGGCGACACCAGCGGAGGACCAAGCGGGCCTGAAAACTGGGCTTGAAGCCTCAAAGCCCTTGCTAGCTTCTGCTTCTGTCCAAGACTGAACCTGATGCGTGATGGGTGAGTGATTCCAGAACGGAAATTTTTTCTTTTGGGATTTTTCAAGTTAAGTGTATAGAGTAGTGTATACGGGGAAGAAATGAAGGGAAATAAGGAAAGATAGAACGATCTCCATCCAAAGTATAAAGGTCATGCCACCAACCGAGGATGAGGATCAAGATCTACGAAGTTCACCACCAAGGCCTAAAGTTTCCACCAACCAAGGATAAAGGACTTCAGGATAGGAGAAGCTCACCACCAAGGCCTAAAGATTCCACCAGCCAAGGATAAAGGACTTCTTGGCTCACCACCAAGAAGTGATCTATGCTCCAAGGATAAAGAGACCGAAATGAGTTATCCACTCTCCGAAGAAGTTCACTCAAGCAGAGGAATTCTCACAATTTTTATTCATCAAATTCGTATGTCCATACACTAGATAATTTTCCCCTGTTTATAGGAGGATTTTAGACTTAGGAAATATAAAAAACAGACTTTAATGACCCAGGAACTTAAACCTTTGACTCTTGAAAACTACATAATGATAAAGACACCTAGGAACTTAGGAAATGCATTTATTAGCACGGGAACTTGCATTCTTGAACCTTTGGCCTTTCGCATTCTTGAACCTTTGGCCTTCTGCATTCTTGAACCTTTAGCCTTCCACATTCTTGAACCTTTAACCTTCCAAAATTCGTGCTCCTCCCTTGACCAGAAAATATTCCTCCAGAAACTTCATCAATTGGTCATGCAAGACGTCTAAAATGGCCTCCCATTGATAGTTATCGACATACCACAAAGTATCAATAAATAATTAACATTATTCATTCAAAATAATCCATCGAAGCACATAACACCCAATTTCTTTCTTGGCTTGGATAAGCATCGATGGTTTTGAGTTGGTCAATGGAGCTACGTTGGATGTTCCCGCATCATCCTCCCCGGGTTGTTTGAGATTTATCCTCAAATCTAGAAAGCTTTCATCCTCCAAGTAAGGAAAAAGGTCTCCCACGTTGAATGTTGCCAAAACTCCAACATCTTGTAAGCATTGTCACCAATTCGCTCAATAACTTTAAAGGGACCATCAGCTCTAGGTATGAGTTTGTTCTTTCGTCGAAATGGAAATCTCTCATTCCTCAAGTGAAGCCATACAAGATCACCCAGTTGAAATTGAGTCTTCTTGCGATGTTGATTAGCTTTCTTCTTGTAAGATTCGTTGGCCTTTTTTATCTTGGATCGAACATGCTCATGGAGCTTCTTCATTGATTCAGCTCTTTTCTTGCCATCAAAACTTACTTGAGAGTTAGATGGAACTGGAATCAAATCAATGGGTGTGAGAGGCTTAATTCCATACACAACTTCAAATGGCGATTGACCAGTAGTATAACTTGGTGATCAATTGAAAGAAAATACAGCATGCGCAAGCTTTAAATCCCAATCTTTAAAAGATTTACTCACCATACCACGAAGAAGAGTGGTTAGAGTACAATTTGTTACCTCCGTTTGGCCATCGGTTTGTGGATGACAAGCTGTGCTGAATAAGAGTCTTGTACCAAGCATTCTCCATAGAGTCTTCCAGAAGTAGCTTAAGAACTTGGAATCACGATTTGACACAATGGTCTTTGGTACTCCATGAATGCGAATATTCTCTTTGAAATATAATTCAGCAATATGAGATGCATCATTGGTCTTGTGACATGGCATGAAATGAGCCATTTTAGAGAACCGATCGACGACCACCATGATAGCATCTTTTCCTCTTTGAGTTCTTGGTAGAGCCACAATGAAATCCATGCTAACATCTTCCCAGGGCTGCAATGGTACTGGAAGTGGAGTATACAAACCTTGATGGAAATGGCTTTTTGATCTTTGACAAGTTGCTCGCCTTGAGATGATAGCATGCACATCTCCACTCATCTTTGGCCAATAGAAATGCTCTTGAAGAACCTCAAGAGTTTTGTTAATACCAAAATGACCAGCCAATCCTCCACCATGCGCCTCTCGAATCAGCAATTCGCGAAAAAGAACTCTTTGGCACACATAATCGATTTCCTTTAAAAAGAAACACATCTTGTAAAGAATATGTACCTTGAACTCCCCGCTTGCAATTGTTAATGATGGATGAGAACTCCGCATCTTCGGAATAAAGTTCTTTCATTGATTGAAATCCAAGAATCCTAGAGTCCGGAATAGTAAGCATAGAATATCTTCTCGATAAAGCATCTGCTACAACATTAGTGTGCCCAGGTTTATATTTTGAGACAAAAGAAAATGATTGAAGAAATTCTACCCATTTTGCATGTCTTGGATTAAGCTTGCGTTGGCCGCTAATAAACTTAAGGGCCTCATGATCATAATGAAGGACAAATTGCTTTGGCCTCAAATAATGACTCCAATGATCAAGAGCTCAGACAATGGCATAGAACTCTTTGTCATAAGTTGAATAATTCCTCTTGGAATCGGTTAACTTCTCGCTGAAATATGCCAATGGATTTTGTGCTTGGACAAGAACAGCGCCAATACCAACTCCGCTTGCATCACACTCAACTTTAAATACTTTATCAAAATTAGGAAGTGTAAGAATAGGGGACTCACAAAGTTTCTGCTTGATTACCTCAAAGGCGTTTTGAGCAGCCTTTGTCCATTCAAAAGCACCCTTCTTCATGCATTCAGTTATAGGAGCCATGACGATACTAAAGTTTTTGACAAAACGTCGATAGAAAGAAACAAGTCCATGAAAACTTCTTACATCAGAAATGGACTTCGGAACCGGCCAAGTCTTCATAGCTTCCACCTTGGCTTGATCAATAGAGATTCCATCTTTGGAAACCACATAACCAAGAAACACAATGCTTGGAGAGAAGAACTCACATTTCTCCATTTTAGCATATAGTTTTTGTTCTCTCAAGACATTAAAGACCTGTTTTAAATGAGAGATATGCTCATCCTCGTTCCTGCTATAAACAAGAATATCGTCAAAATAAACAACGACAAATCGACCAATAAAGGAAAGAAGAACCTTGTTCATAAGTCTCATGAAGGTACTCGGAGCATTAGATAATCGGAATGGCATAACCAACCACTCATAAAGGCCTCCCTTGGTCTTGAAAGCCGTCTTCCATTCATCACCTCTCGCATTCTGATTTAATGATAACCACTCCGCAAATCTATCTTTGAAAACACAGAAGAACCATATAATTCATCAAGCATATCATCAAGTCTAGGTATAGGGTACCTATACTTAATAGTGATGTCGTTGATGGCCCTGCTATCAACACACATTCGGTATGTACCATCCTTCTTAGGTACAAGTAGTGTCACACCCCGATCCTCGAGTGTGCGCACATCCCTCTTTGGTCGATAAAAATTTTGTGACTTCCTAGGACAAGTCGCCGACCCTTTCTTTTTATTGCACATGCGGAAGCGAATAATAAATCCCCTAACAGTAATCATCTCGGGATAGAAAAGTAGGACAACAGATTTTTAAACAAACATGCTTTCAAATACACACCGAGTCAAATACAAAAGTCTATAGCCACTAGACTTCAAATGATTGACTCTTAAAAAGAAAATGTCCTATCTAACCTACACTTCAGATCCCCTTAACTCGGCTCCAGGTCTTCCACCCTACAGTCCTGAAAAATAAAGCCCACGACGGGGTGAGATATAAATCTTAGCGAGTTCACTTGCTAAACCCCGATTAGGAGGGTAATACGCCTAAGACGTCTTAATCACGTAATCATACAATCACAGAGGCTTACCTTGGCCTCAGTTCCTTCCTGCTGGTCTACACAGTTCATATCACACTCATGTGCATATCGCAAATTCACACACCAATTTGGAACGTCCAAACCAATCATTACTCACATGAGCAAAATCACAGTTTCATCACTACTCACACGAGTAAGAATTACTGATACACATCAAAGCAAGAATCATAATTAAATCACTACTCACACGAACAAGAACTACCAATACAAATCAAAGCAAGATTACCGACACACGCCGGTCCATCAATTCAACTCAACATGCATTCCGATTAATTAACCATTACTACCTACACGAGCAGTTTTATTCGACACACGCCAGGGAAGAACTAACTACCAACACACGCCGAGAAAGACTAATAACTACGACACACGCCGAGAAAGACTAATAACTATCGACACACGCCGGGAAAGACTAATAACTACCGACGCACGACGAGAAAGACTAATAACTACCGACACACGCCGAGGAAAGACTAATAACTACGAACACACGCTAGAAAAGACTAATAACTACAGACACATGCCGGGAAAAGATAATAACTACCGACACACGCCGGGGTTACATAATAATTATTAACGTCCACCAACACACGCTGGGGACGGTTCTCTTAACTATTAACATCCACCAACGCACGCTAAGAACAGATTCTCTCAACTATCACACAATAATCAAGCATAAACTAAAGGCATATCACAAACCAACCATAACTAATCAATTATGCACCTTCCAGCGATCAAAACCTTAAGAACCATCACCATATCATAACCGGCCCTAACCGGCAGAATAGGCCCACTCGCACGCCTCCAAGTTTAAATCCAGAAACCAAATCAAATAGTTCAGAAAATTCCAAAATTTGAATATGTTCTTAAAACACATAAAAGAACATTTTCATGAAGACACCTTAACCCAGATCCTTATAGATTCGGCCCAATAGATCACTCAATCTAGCACCAAAACTGGGTCTGTTTCCCAAAAGTCTATTTTCCGAAATCAATTTGGTTCGAGGTCCAAAACATGTCCATTTGATCTTAAATTTGACTATATTAAAATAAAATATGTGACAAACAACTTTTGTGAAGAAACCATTTTGAAATTCGAACTCTAAGAGTTAATAAAAACCCCTAGAATCCTAAAAGGTCACCGATTCCAACGAAAACTGAGGTTCTATTTGCAAATGACGGAATTGATATATCCTTATTTTAAGTCCCTAAAAATCTTGAAAAAAAAAATACATTTTGTAGCTGAGAATGTTTAAAACATTTCTCAAGAAGACATCAACCTCAAATTCACAACCCATTTCTATCTACAAAAATGGAAAATAGCGAGGGTCTAGAAACCAAAACTGCAGGAATTCCACTGGATTCGACTAATCCATCAACAACAGTGCTAATCTCACTAATTAGCTTAATACTAATCCATTCTAAGGCTAATCTAACCATTATAGATTATCACTAATCCATAATTAAGCTAATCTAAACAACACTTAAGCATAATTAGCCTACTAAGTAAGGTTTCGTGAGCAAACTCACCGGATTTGCACGCTGATGAGTTCACCGCAATGAGGACGCGAAGGTGAGTGATAAAATAGCCCACGGCAACACCAAACGAGGTCCAGAAGGGCCCGAAAATACTCCACAAAGCCTCATGGCTTGCTGGTTCATTAGCTTCTGTTTTGGAACTGCAGAGGTTGAACCGGTGGCTCGGCTTGCTGGAAATGAAGAGTGAGGGATGCAGTGAGTCAAGCGGGCTGAGGCGAAGCTCTAGGGTGGCTGAACGGGCTCCGGCTAAGCTTCACATGGGCTGAGGGACGCTGGACGACTAGGGGCAGCAACGAACAAGGCTCAGGAAGCGGTGGAGGCGGAGGGGCGTGCGCGAGCAAGCAACGACGTGCGAGAGGTGATCCGGTGGCTTGGCGGGGCTGCTCCGGCGGCTTGCTAGTTGATCTCCTATGCTCTCTACAATTTTTTAAGCTTGAAGAGGCTGAGGGAAGGGGCTGCACGACAAGATAGGGGAAGGAGAAGAGAGGGGGAACAAATTGGCTTTGAGGGGGCCTAACATGGTCTCTACTTATCCTCTTTGGTCCCCTTGACCACTCCCCTCCACCAACTGGGTTCCATGGCCAAAAATCAGCCACCAATGCCCTCCTAGAAGCTCATTTGAAGTGGTCCACAAGTCATCGATGGGGGGCATACGAATTTCACAAGTTTTCCCTCCATTGGACTTCAAATGGTTCTTGAATCAATCCAATTTGGCCTCTTAAAATTCCAATGTCGTGTCATTAATCAAATTGGTATTTTTTCTCATCAATTGAACCTACTTGCCTCTCAATTGCGTGATCAAAATGGTCCCTGACATTTTCTAGACAAAAACGGCCCTACCGAGACTTTTTGGGACCTCGACTTTTTCCCAAAAAGTCTCGATTTGCAAAAAAATCTTCGGAGACTGAGTTGACGTTCCTAAAATTACTTGTGACATGACAGAACTTTAAATTTCTAAAATCGGATATAAATTCATGGTTAATTTCAATCTGACGCGATTTTAGTGTGACCTAGGCTAATAAGTAACTTTTAGAAATTTTTAGTGCAAATGACCCGTGGTCGATTTTCTTCGAACCACAATGAACCCCTTCGACACAATGGCGACTCTTGATGGTCGTGACAATCTCGAGGTTTCAAATACAGACACAGGGTACCAAAACGATAGAAAAATTAGTCTAGTGTCGATCGACGAGAATTTTGCAATTTAGTGGGATCATCCACGTTTAATCACATATCTCAATCGAACCGACCTATCTCTAATTTCTAATCGATTTTACTGTGCCGAAATGATCTCTGCAAATGAGCACGGTCGAGTAGCCGATTCCTGGTCGAATCCTCAAGTCTATTGCATTAAAATCTCTTAATGACTTCCACAGATAGTCTAGTTATCTCACGAGTGGCCATCTCAGAGAAAAGCACTATAGGCGCGTCAATGAAAGGCCCAACTTTTCCAATCGAAATCAGAACCTTAAAAATCAGGATGTCACAAGTAGAGCCGGAATAGAACATGGACTCATGCTTTCTCGAACGTATCCTTTGACGATAAGTTCATCGACTTGTCTTTGCAACTCCTTTGTTTCCTCTAGATTGCATCGATAAGCTGGCTTGTTTGGTAGTAGAGCACCGGGGATCAAATCAATTTGATGCTCAATACCTCTTATGGGAGGTAATCCAGGTGGCAAATCCTTCCGGGAACACATCTACAAATTCTTACAAAAAGCAATGCATTTTTAGACGTATGGGTCGCCCTAACACACTCTTTTTTCTCAACCACAAGCAAAGCAAATACATTCTTTTGCTTGCTAATGGCTCTCTCAACCCATGTCTCACTCAAGAATAGATTTTCCTTACAAGTGTTTCCCTCCACAGGTTGATTATTATGTATCGAAGAAGGATGCAAGGGTAAAAGAGTAATGTATTTCTGTTCCTTATGAAAAGAGTATGTGTTTTTCCGATCATCATGCATAGCATTTATATCTGTTGAATTATCCTGATTCTTAGGAGCTGATTATTAGGAATATTCAATCCTGATTTTCTGGATCCTAATTATTAGGAAATAGCTGTAAATAATTAGTTAGGATATGATTTATTAGTATCCCTTGATTTGTGGGATTATAGCTGTATTATTCAGATCTGTTTTTTCCTAGTTAGTACTTGTAGAAGTCCTATAAAGAGCTTTGTAATCCCGATACAAAGATACAGAGAATTATCACATTTCTTTTCTCTAAATTCTTCATGGTATCGTAGCATTAGGCTCATTTTTCTCGGGATAGTGTTGCAGTGCATCCTTCATTGATGCAATAATCTTCCAATCACAGCCTTCATTGCTGGGTTTGTCTTTGTCTTTAACAATCTGATCGCAACTCTCATTATTGTGATCCCTTTAGCCATATTTTTTCTCTTCTCTTCTAAACTTGTCCTAATTTTTGCCCAAACCTCATTCACTTGCAGCCTTTACTACATCTGTTTTTTCACTCTTCCTTTCCAAGTACTTTCTTTGTGCCTGGAATTATCCATGTCTCGAGACAAACCGATTGGAAATTCTTCGGGTCAAAATGAGGAGGCCAACACCAACCATATGATCGAAGATCTACAAAATGTGAGAGCAACTTATAGGCTGAATGAAAAGAATTATCTCAAATGGTCACAATTCGTCAAGACCTATTTGAAGGGTAAAGGAAGACTCAGCCATCTTCTCGGAATGGGTCCAACACCGAAGATCCCACGTTCAACGCATGGGATGAGGAAGATTCAATGATCATGTCATGGCTTTGGGATTCAATGAATCCAGCCATAAGTGATACATGTATGTTTCTCAAAACTGCAAAGGAGATTTGGGATTCTATTCGCAGGACTTATTCAAAGGCTCGAGATGCAACACAAGTATATGAAATCAAGGTAAAGACAAGTGCAACAAAACAAGGGAGCAAAACGGTGACGGAATATGCTAATTCCCTTCAAAATCTATGGCAAGAACTCGATCATTATCGAGTATTTGTAATGAAGTGTGCAGATGATGCTGCAACTCTAAAAACCTTCATTGAAAAGGATCGAGTATATGATTTCCGTGTGTCTTAATTCTGAATTTGACCAAGTCGGGATTCAAATACTTGGAAAGGAAGAAATCTCTTCTTTGGAAGAGACGATCTCTCTAATCCGGGCAGAAGAAAGTCGAAGAGGAATAATGCTAAAGCCTCAAGCTGTGGAAGGCTCAAGATTAGTAACTCGCAATGCGTCAACACAAGAAAGAGGAAAGGTGGATGCTTTGAGACCTACATGGAGGGATAATCGAGACAGTTTATGGTGTACCTACTGTAAGAAGCCAAGACATACAAAGGAACGTTGCTGGAAGCTGAATGGCAAACCAGCAACCTCAAGCCGAGAGTGGGGAAACAAAGGAGGACAGCCAAGGCCCTGTGCTCATCTAATTGAACAAACCAGCCAGCAAATCAGTGAAGGACAGGTGAAAGAATCCTTCAGCAGTGAGGAAATAGAAAGAATTAAAGGGCTTCTAGGGTCTCTTGATAAACCCTCGGTGCATGTTCCTTAGCACTCTCGTGTAAGTCTCCATTCTTCTTTTGTCTAAATGCCTCAAAAAAATTTCAAATGAAGCTTGGATAATAGACTCGGGTGCACCGATCACATGACTCACACTTCACATTTTTTTAGTACCTACACCCCATGTCCAAGCAATAGGAAAATAGTGGTGGCGAGATGGTTCTCTCGCCACTTTGTTGCGAGTAGTTGGTGACATCTATATTACACCTGTTCTCACTCTAAAAGATTTCCTCCATGTGCCAAAACTATCGGCCAACCTAGTCTCCATACAAAGGCTCACCAATGACCTCAAATGCTATGCAATTTTTTACCCTACCTACTGTGTTTTTCAGGAACAGGATTCGGAGAGGAAGATTAGACTTGCTAAGGAAAAGAATGGGTTGTACTATCTTGAGACGCCGAGGATTTCAAAGAAAGTCATAAACAATTCTCCCTTGTCATTTCTTAGTGCTTCAAATAAGGATGTCATTTGGCTTTATCATTTTCGTTTTGGTCATCCATCTTTTCATGTCTTAAATATCATGTTTCCTTCTTTGTTTAAAGGATTAGATATGAGTCAATTCCAATGTGATACTTGTGAATTTGCTAAGCACACCCGTGTATCTTTTCCCGTAAACAACAAAAGAAGTTCTCATCCTTTTGATTTGATTCACAGTGACATTTGGGGACCTTCCACAATTCCAAATATCTCAGGGGCTCGATGGTTTGTTTCTCTAATCAATGATTGCACTAGGGTCACATGGATATTCTTACTCAAACACAAATCTGATGTAAGTAGTATTGTTCCTAATTTTAATTCTATGGTTCAAAATCAATTTGGAGTTAAAATTAAGAGCTTTAGATCAGATAATGCTAGAGACTACTTCAATCAGATCTTATCAAACTATTTCCAAAAGGAAGGGATCATCCATGAGTCATCTTGTGTAAACACACCACAACAAAATAGGGTGGCTGAAAGAAAAAATGGTCATTTGCTCAACACTACTCGAGCATTGTTGTTTCATGGAAATGTCCCTAAGTCTTATTGGGGGGAAGCCATCCTTACATCTACATACATGATTAATAGATTGCCATCAAGAGTATTAGATTTCAAAACTCCTATGGCAATTCTTTCTAGCTTTTATCCCCATTTCAGGACAACAAATAATCTCACACCTAGAGTCTTCGGTTGCACCTCATTTGTACATGTTCATAATCATCAAAGGGGAAAACTAGATCCTAGAGCAATCAAGTGTGTCTTTCTTGGTTACTCCTCTACACAAAAGGGGTATAAATGTTATCATCCTCCTTCTCGAAGAACTTATATATCAATCGATGTTACATTTGTAGAAAACAAACCTTACTTTCCAGTCTTATCTTCGGGGAAGAAGTCATTAGTTGAAGATAAAGACTTTGACGATCTTAATCTTGACTTATCTCCTAATAATCTTCCAATGCGAGCTCCTACTTCGGTCAACCAATCATTGATCAATCAACTCCCGACCAATCAGCCTCCAACTCGATCAACGGGCTCCTCATGAATCAATTTCTCGATGAATCAGTTCATGCTACTTCAATTCCGACTCACTCTCTATAATTGAACCTATTCCGGAACAAGAGTCCACTCCCGTATCTCCCCGTATTTATGACTCTATGAGATTTCCTCAGGTATACTCAAGAAAGACAGCTGTTCCAGACCAAACACAAGTTCAAGATTCCCATCCAAGTTTTGCAAATGAATTTCCGGTAAGTTCCAACTCTCCTTTGCATAAATAGTCACTTGATATGCCAGAAAATGACTCAGATCTTCCCATTGCTGTTAAAAAAGGTACTAGGGAGTGCACAAAGCGACCCTTATATCCACTATCTCATTATGTGTCACTTGACCGCCTTACACCATCTCATAAAAATTTCATTGTGAGTCTAAACACCATTTCTATTCCAAATACTTTATCTGAGACATTGTCTAAAGAAGAATGGAGGAGTGCAATGAGAGAAGAAATGGATGCACTAGAAAAAAACCAGACTTGGGAGATTGTTGAAAAACCTAGGGGAAAGAATCTTGTGGGCTGCAAATGGGTTTTTACCTTGAAATACAAAGCTGATGGTTCTCTTGAGAGATATAAAGCACGATTGGTGGCAAAGGGTTATACTCAGACCTATGGAGTAGATTATCAAGAGACATTCGCTTCGGTGGCAAAGATGAACACTGTGAGAATTCTACTCTCTTTGGCGGCTCACTTTAATTGGCAACTTCAACAGTGTGATGTGAAGAATGCATTCTTACATGGAGACCTAGAAGAGGAGATCTACATGAGTATTCCACCGGGATTTGAAGGAGAAAAGACAACAAACAAAGCATGTAGATTATGGAAAGCACTATATGGGCTCAAGCAATCACCGAGAGCCTGGTTTGGGAGATTTTCCGAGTTATGAAAGCTTCGGGCTACAAACAAAGCCAAGGTGATCATACTCTCTTCATTAAGCATTCGGCAAGAGGGAGAATGACGGCACTTCTAGTGTATGTCGATGATATTATTGTCACGGTGACGATGATGAGGAGAAACAGCAGACTAAAGCGGTGTTTGATTAAAGAGTTTGAAATAAAAGAGCTAGAAAGACTCAAATACTTTCTTGGCATTGAAGTTTCTTACTCTAGGCAAGGAATTTTTGTCTCACAAATGAAGTATGTGACTCGATCTCTTGAAGGAAACTGGAAAACTTGGTTGTAAACCAAAAGAGCTACACCTATTGAGCCTAATAAAAGGCTTGGGGATGCAAAGGAAGAACCGTTGTAGATCGAGAAATGTATCAAAAATTGGTCGGGAAACTCATCTATTTGGCTCATACTAGACCTGATATTGCCTATTCAGTAAGTGTGATTAGTCAATTTATGCATGACCCAAGAGAATCACACTTACAAGTCGTTCATCGAGTGCTACATTATTTAAAAGGAAGTCCCGGAAAAGGAGTCCTATTCAGGAGAAATCAAAAAATGGTGCTGGAAGCTTATACCGATCGACTATGCAGGATCCATGGTGGATAGAAGGTCAACATCTGGTTATTGCACATTTCTTGGCGGAAATTTAGTGACTTGGCGGAGTAAAAAACAGAATGTAGTTGCAAGATCAAGTGCTGAATCAGAATTTCGAGCAATGGCCCAAGGAATATGTGAGCTATTATGGCTTAAAATCATCCTAGAAGACTTGAAAATCAAGTGAGAGGGTCCTATGAAGCTGTATTGTGACAATAAATCAGCAATTAATATTGCTCATAATCCGTACAGCATGATAGGACGAAGCATATTGAAATTGACAGGCATTTCATCAAAGAAAAGATAGAAGAGGGGTTGATCGCATGTCCTACATACCTTCCGGAGATCAACTAGCTGATGTGCTAAAAGGACTTAATGGTGGGATCTTTCATGAAATTATCTCCAAGCTAGGAATGGAAGACATCTATTCCTCGGCTTGAGGGGGAGTGTTGAATTATCCGATTCTTAGGAGCTGATTATTAGGAATATTCAATCCTGATTTTCTGGATCCTAATTATTAGGAAATAGCTGTAAATAATTAGTTAGGATATGATTTATTAGTATCCCTTGATTTGTGGGATTATAGCTGTATTATTCAGATCTGTTTTTTCCTAGTTAGTACTTGTAGAAGTCCTATAAAGAGCTTTGTAATCCTGATACAAAGATACAGAGAATTATCACAATTCTTTTCTCTAAATTCTTCAATATCAAATTGCCACGGTCTACCCAATAAGAAGTGGCATGCCTCCATAGGAATCACATCACGTACAACCTGATCTCGATAGTTCTTCCCAATCGAAAATGATATAAGAACTCGTTTGGTTACCTTGAGTTCATTCCCCTGATTGAGCCATTGGAGCTTGTATGGTTGAGGATGTTTCGTTGTTAGAAGCTTCATCTTGTCGACAAGAGTTGTCGAAGCAACATTGGTGCAGCTCCCACCATCGATGATCACCGAACACACCTTTCTGTTAATAGTGCAACGGGTGTGAAATATATTCTCCATTTGCTCTTTATTGGGAGAAACTTCAACATGCAATGCTCTTCGGATGATCAACAACTCGCCATCATCGGCTTTCTCCACAACTTCTTCTTCCCCTTCAGATTTAGAAACATTTTGGTCTTGATTGCCCTTAGCCTCTTGAAGCGCCGAATTGATCTCCTCAATTTCTTGAAGAGTCATAACTCTTCGATTTGGACAATTTGCTTGTAAATGCCCAAAACCATGGCACTTAAAGTATTTCCTTGCATCACCTTCATACTTCTTTTGGTTTTTTTGGAAGGCTTTGCAATTTTTCCCTTGCCTTTGTCTTTTGTCGACGTACTCTCGCCCTTGCTTGAGGAAGCACCCTTAAAATAGGATGTCACCTTTATTAAGGTTCTGGAGGAAAACCTCTTGCTCTTCAATTGTTTTCGACTTTTATGGCTAACCTGCATACGTCTTCGAAGGACCAATAAGGTTGAAGTTCAACCATATCAGCAATTTCTCGATTCATGCCGCCAAGGAAACGAGTGATGGTTTGCTCAGGAACTTCTGGAACTCCACACCTCATTTTGAGTTGTTCAAACTCATGAATGTATTCTTCAACGCTCAACCCTTGTTGTTTTAGGGAATTTAGTTTGAGGAATAGATCTTGCTTATACGTGTCGAGCAAGAACCTCTTCTTCATCAACTTCTTGAGTTTTTCCCAAGACATGATTCGGCCTTTTCCTTCTCTTGTTCGTTGATGCTTTAGATTCTCCCACCATAGAGAAGCATATTTTGTCAACTTTAGGACAGCAACCTTACATATCTTCTCATCCAAATAGAACTTGAAGTCAAAAATTCATTCGATTGTGTGTAGCCAATCCACAAAGTCATCGGGATTGAGATTACCGTCAAACTCAGGGACCTCCACTTTAATGTCTCTTTCATCCTCCTTATGCCTCCCTCTTCGTCTTCGAATTTGATATTCAGTATCACTAGAGTTGTCTCCAGTGGAATCGAAATCGCCATTAGAACTTTGACGAGATTCAGAATCGTCACGCCGATGTTGTTCATTGGGATGCCTTGCTGGCTATCCATGTCTCGCTGAATTCTCTAGAAGATTGAGGACTCGCTCCATTTGTTGCTGAAGATTTTGGATTGCGCGATCTCGCCTTTCGTTGTGCATTTGCTCCGAAGTCAAGCCTCTTGGAACTTGATCAACCATAAGGAATTTGTAATAGAAGAAAGAAAGGAATCACTCAAATGAGTTGAACATTGAGCTCTGATACCAATCTTTTGATGCGTGATGGGCGAGTGATTCTAGAACAGAAATTTTTTCTTTTGGGATTTTTCAAGTTAAGTGTATGGAGTAGTGTATATGGGGAAGAAACAAAGGGATTAAAAAAAGATAGAACGATCTCCTTCCAAGGTATAAAGGCCACGCCACCAACCGAAGATGAGGATCGAGATCTACGAAGTTCGCCACCAAGGCCTAAAGCTTCCACCAGCCAAGGATAAAGGATAAAGGATAGGAGAAGCTCACCACCAAGGCCTAAAGATTCCACCAGCCAAGGATAAAGGGCTTCTTGGCTCACACCAAGGAGTGATCTATACTCCAAGGATAAAGAGACCTAAAATGAGTTATCCACTCTTCGAAGAAGTTCACTCAAGCAGAGGAATTCTCAAAATTTTCATTCATCAAATTCGTATGTCCATACATTGGATAGTTTTCCCCTATTTATAGGAGGATTTTAGACTTAGGAAATATAAAAAATAGACTTTAATGACCTAGGAACTTAAACCTTTGACTCTTGAAAACTACATAATGATAAAGACACCTAGGAACTTAGGAAATGCATTTATTAGCACGGGAACTTGCATTCTTGAACCTTTGACCTTCCACATTCTTGAACCTTTAGCCTTCCAAAATTCGTTCTCCTCCCCTAACCAGAAAATAATCCTCCAGAAACTTCATCAATTGGTCATGCAAGATGTCTAAAATGGCCTCCCATTGATAATTATCGACATACCACAAAGTATCAATAAATAATTGACATTATTCATTCAAAATAATCCATCGAAGCACATAATGCCCAATTTCTTTCTTGGCTTGGATAAGCATCGATGGTTCTGAGTTGATCGATGGAGCTACATTGGATGCTCCCGCCTCAGAACCGAAGGAGACCAAGGCTGGAACGGCCAAGGCGGGAGGCTAGGTGGGCAGGCGGAGCTACAGCGGACCAGGCGGGGCTTCCGACGGCTGGACGGCGACGTACGTGGCTGGAAGATGGCGGAGAAGGCTCGAATGGCGTGCTGGGCTTGTGGGACAGCGAGCACGAGCAGGCGCGAGTGAGCAGACGCGAGCGGGAGGTCGGCGTGCGACAATGGTCCGGTGGCTCGGGGGCGTGCGACGGGCTAGGGGGAGGGAGCTGCTCAGTTTCAATATAATTTTTGGAGCTTCAAGGGTGACAACAATGGATAAAGGAGGCTGGTTGAGGGAGAAGAAGATTGCATAAGCTTTGGGGTTCCCCTTTGACCACAAATATCCTCTTCTTGATCATTGCTTGGCCCCCACTTGTCTTGGCTATCATCTAAGCTAATTTGCAGCCCACAATCTTCCCTTAGAAGCTTCATTGATGCCTCAAATTTTGCACACCAAGGGACCTACGAATTTTGCACAAAATTCCCCCAAATCCACTTCAATTCCTCTTCAATTCTCTTCCAATTGGATTCAATTTGATGTCCATAAATCCCCCCAATGCGCCATCATCAATTTCAACATTTTTCCTTATCAATTGAACCAACTTGAATCCCAAAAAAACGTGATAAAAAACGGTCCTCTGATTTTTCCGGTCAAAAACGGCCTCTACTTTGAAATTTCGCCAAAATTCTCGATTTGCTGAAAAAATTTTGGAGGATGAGTTGACAGTCCTAAAATGAATCGTGACATGATAAAACTTTCAATTTCTGAAATCGGGTTTAAATTTCGTAGTTAATTTCAATCTGGTGCGATTTTAGCGTGACCTAGCCAACCAGGTTGCTTTAAGGAATTTTTAGTGCAATTGACCCATAATCGATTATTTTCAAGCCACATTGTACATTTTCGACACATTGGCAACTTTTGGTTGTAGTGAAAATCTCGAGATTTCAAATACGGGCACAAGGTACCAAAACGACAAAAAAATCGGTCTAGTGCCGATCGACGAGAATTTTGCAATTAGGTGGAATCACCCATACTATATCACATGGCTCAGTCGAGTCGACCTATCTCCGGTCTCTAATCGATTTTTAACTATACCATAATAATCCTTGTAGACTAGCACGGTCAAGTAGTCAATTCCTAGTCGAATTCTCAAATCTATTGTATTATAATCCCTTAACGGCTTCACTAGATAGATTAGTTATCTCGTGAGTGATTAGCTCGGAGAATAGAACTATAGGCGCGCCGATGAAAAGCCCGATTCATTCAATTGAAAACAAAACTGGAAATTTAGGATGTCACATAAGGTTGAGATTTAGCAACTCTAGGATTGGTCTCATCACTCCCTCTATATAAGATCTCTTTTTGGTGGAGAATGAATGCATTCCACTATCACGCTTCCACTATTTCCACAAAATTAAAGGAGAGAAATGCACAGCCATCGTAAAGATTATAGAGGAGAGTGGTGAAGGTTCAAACTCACGGGAAGAAATCTTCTCCCTTGTTGGATTAATAATGGTTGTGTTAGATTCGGATACGCTATATTTATTAATTTTATATCATGTTCATATAATTGAAAGATCCTTTTGTTTTAACCGTTGTCGCACACATTCCGTTGGAAGAATTCAAATCTCATATTGTTTTCTCCATCAGCTTGAAAGAAACGAAAGATGTTTTCCACAGTGCCCTTTCTTTGACAGTAGAAAATTGAAATGCCTGCTTGAAGGCTTATCTAAATCTGCTCGAGTCAGCTGACTTTGTTTTCCCCAAGAATGACCCCCATCTCATGTTATTTCTCAAATGATGGTGTGAGAAATCAACCCTCGTATTTGAACTCATGTCGAGGTGTATGCATGTTCTTAGGACACCAGCAAAACCTCGAATGCGATATGTTTATCATAGCCCTATCTATCAACATTACAACTTCAATTAGAATACAAATGGCCACCGCAGAAATGTGGGGATATGGATGCTTCGCCTTTCTTTTTTTTTTTTTTTTTCTTTTTTTTTTTTTTTCTTGATTGATAACTATTCTATTTTTAAATACAATTTATGATCAGAAATAGATTTTTTTTTTTTGTTCCCTAGACGAGTTTCTAAACAAAAATATAAGTTTGATAACAACACAAAATATTTCCCTCTTGGGTGGCCGACAATAGAGTACGGCGGGTGGCTAAGGACAACGGCCAGCAAGGAGAGGCAGGCAATGGCAGTGGAGGATAGCAGGCAACGGCAGGATGGGCAGTCATCTAGTAGTAAGGGATGAGAAAAATTTTTACTTCTCATTTCTATTCCATAAATAGAAAAGTAGGAAATTTTTATTTATTACTATGTTACTAACCTATTTTTGGACAAAAAAATTATTTTAGAATAGAAAAATGAAATTATGTTACCAAATATATTTATGTTTCAAATATGTTCCCAAGAACAGAAAAATAAATCTGACTAGAAATAAAATAGTTGTCATGCGCGCCCTAAGTGACCATCATTTCACATAGTTACAACATTGCATCACATATACTCCTGAAATAGCCATCCAATTCCTCGCAAATTGATTCTTTTATTAGTTATAAACCAATGGAGAACCATGATCTATGTCCTTTTTGGAATTTACCCTAAAACTTTTCAACACACCTTGTTAAACCCCTGAACCAGTGCCCTTGAGACAAGTCTGCCCTATGGCCACTAACTTCGTTAAATTCAGGAATATTCCATGAAAAAATCCAATTTCATCCTTCAAGTTCTTTTTTTATAGTTTGTTCCCAACAATAACAAAATTTTCTACAATTGCCTCTAACTGTCTAAATCTGAAAAAAAAAAAAAAAAAAAAAAAACAAATCTCTAGTTAAGAAATCTGGTAATAATTTGATTCTCTTGTATATATTCTATTATGTCAAAATTAACTGTTGATAAAATTGCATGCCATCCAGCAAATATTTGTTTTCGTTTGGGTCAGAATTTAGCAATTATTTATTTACGCACTGAGTTTTTTTACATCCGTTAGCGTAACATCTTTGCAAATTTTCAATCTACTCTAATCTAGAATTGCTTGTTAACCATATCTTCTTCAAATTTTATCACACATAAAACAAAGGCCAAAATTTATCTTCTGATTGTGGCATGTTTTTATTGGGCAAAAAGGTAATAAAAAGATACCTATTTTATGAATTATGACGTTAGCATAGATAGGGAAATGGTGCCAGCTTGGGGAATTCTAGAGGCAACATAAGTTTAATGGATTTTTTGTGGAGGGAAAGGGGACAAAACCAAAACTCATCTTTTTTGACAAAAAAAAAAAAAGCCGCTTCATTAAGAAATTCAAAAATTAGATTAGAAAAGGGCCCTACTATGAAAAAAAAAAAAAAAAAAAAAGAAAGAGGTCTGGAATCTACCCATTGATTCTTTTTTTTTTTCGCAATTTTTGTTGAACCGTATGCATCAAAAGATGCCGGGGGGGGTGGTGGGGGGGCGGTGAAATCAATTTGGGTTTTTATGTGTACTTATTCCATGTTTTCTTGGGTGCACACCGCACGTTCCTAAACCCTAGTAATTTAATGACCAACTCTTACTGACAAGTTCTTGTACCTCGAAAGAATTCTAATAGGACTAAAATTTCCTTACCGACACCCATTCATAGCAAAGTGATTGCATAACTATTCCCAACTTCTTAAATATTTATCTATGTATATGCGTTGATCAAAGTCTATTTTTATTATAAAATTTCATCATATATATTCAATTTGACACTTGGACATATAGCAAAATTGCGTGAGAAAATTTAGTAAATCCGATCCATTTTATAAGATGACATATTTGTTATACTTTCGAATTTTTCTTACGTTGTAAGCTTGTAGCTTAATTTTGTTAATTAGTTGTAATCATGAGAAACCATAAGGTCAAAGGCAGTTATAAATCGCTCACTGGGGTCAAATATCAATCATGTGTGAACAAAACTAAATTTCCATGGAAAAAATGCATATTTGGAGGCAAATTATTGAAATTTAGTTTCTAGTGTTGCCTTCTTGAGACGAGACCAAAACGACAACGTAGCAAGTTCACCAACATAAAACGACAATAGAGGTGACATAAGAAAGACAGAGACGTTGTACCAGCAAAAGAAAAAACAGTGTCATATGAGCAACCAATAGGCAATAACACGACCTTAAAATCTATGAAGCTAATTTGGAAGAATATTTATACTTGGTATGTTTCGTGAAAAATAATTTACAAAATATTTTCCTTAAAATAATTTTTCATATTGCTTGAATTAATTAATTAGTCAAAAATATTCTTATTATTGATAATAATTTATATTTAGAAATGTTCTCAATAAAAATATTTTTCTTTATTTATTTTTGTAGACGATGCAAGTAATCACTTTTAAAAAAATATTCTCTAAATTATTTATTTTTCGTGAAATCAATGGACTTTCGAAAATAAAAACTAAGGTCTCTTGTCTCGCAACATTGCCCATCAAACTCGATAATCCCCCTCCCAGTTTCTCTCATCATCTTGATCACGCAACACTTAAATTTCGCTAGTTCATAAAACTCAACCGCCCTTGCTATATGTCACACTCACACCCTGACTGATGCAGGGACAAATGCATTCTAGAGTCGCCTTCGTCGCAAGTTCGCATCACTTTACGCGAAAGGGAAAGCCATAAGCAGTATAATCTCTCGAGCAACGATAGACATGGTTCAGTCGTTAAGCTAAGCCACCCAAGAAGCATATCTAGCTATAATCGAAATAGCAAACAAGATATGCGATAAACATCTACAACCAACCTGACCACAAACAAAGAAACAGAAGTGGGCTTTAAAAATTGCCGAGACAAATTTATATGTCAGCATTTTTCCAACACCAATGATCCGATCATACATATCTGTAAAATCTACGGGAAGGGCCTTTACAAATTGATACATTCATACAAGTCTACCCATCGATCTATAAGTGAATCTGCACCTCCATCAAAGAGGCTCAAGCAGACTTCATCCTGGATGGGGTTGACACCAGTATAATTGTTGAAGCCTTAAGAGTCGAATTCATGCGCATCAAGTCCTAGGCAAGCTCAGAAGAGTCATGTGAACTTTGGTTTAGGAGCGGATGAAATATTATGGTGCAGCGGACCGAGCTTTTGGATCCAATGACGCAACCCTTTCTTGTGGTCTTGGCAAGTTACATTCTCCATCAGATTTAGTGTTCCATCACGAGCAAGCGAAACCTCAAACTGTTCCAATACTCTGACAATCTGCCAGAACTCGGGCCTCTTCTCTGGTTGCAAGGACCAGCACTGCTCAATGAGATCATGCAGCGCAGGTGGGCAATCCTTCGGGATTACTGGTCTCAGATTCTGAATCATATCCCAAACCTCATTAGTGTGTATCATAACAATGACGATTCCATTTGCAGCAAACACACAGCAAAATGATTGGGCAACACATAACAATTAACAAGACTTACATGAAACATTAAAATTGGCTTCTAAATAGACCCTTGACAAAATGATTACCATTCTTCCCAAGCTCAGTAACAATGGCACAGACGAGGCACACATACAACTTAATCTTAAAACTGTACTTCGCATGAATATAGTAACAACTCCTATGACTAACTATTTCCACCTTTTAGTATTTTTTCTAGAGTAAATTGTCTAATCTGCTCAACTAAAAGCTTTTATATAGTCGCTTCTGATATATGCAGGTGTCGCATGAAAACTCATAGAATGTGAAGTCGACTCCACGTGTCAAATAATCAACAAAGAAAACTTTAGAACTGGCGCATCAGAAGAGTGCATTATTTACTTGGTGCATCACAAGAGTGCATCCAGGAGTACATGATTCTTCTGTGTGTGTATATTAGTCTTCACACCCATACAACCAACATGGTCACTAAAAGAGAAGTTTAATAGACCGAACTAGTGACATTTTCTCTACAATGTGCATAATGACTCAATGATGGGAACCTCGTAGCTAGAAATTCAGATAGCTTTTGATTGTTGAGAATTTTCTAGACAGTCCTCTGTAGTTGGGATGCAGAGATCTGTAACCAACATCAGACCTTAATTAAGGGTTTGGTCTTATAACCAGTCTGCACCACTAGTTTTCCAGAGACTTGTAAATAGGGGATAAATGATTTTATATCTACCCATTGTTATAATTATCTATTAGACCCTAATAGATAGTGAAGTGCTAGCCGTCAGGACAGTCAAGCCTTATCACGTGCTAAACTGTAAACAATTCTATTTGATGTAGGTAACGTTCTTTAAAATGTATTGTTTCAATTTCAAAGCATCTATAGGTAACTAGTGCCCAGAGATGACAGATACATATTAACCACCGCAAAAGCAGATCATAAGGATCATACTCGGAATGAACCCAACATGCACACATGAGGAGAAAGAAAGCACAAACCTTATTTACCACTGCAAAAGCAGCTTGTATGGGAGTCATGTCCTCATATGGGATTACGCCAGCCACCATTTCCCATAAAATAAGACCAAAACTATAAACATCAACCTTTCGCCCATAAGATTTGCGTTTGATCATTTCAGGGGCCATCCACCGGTAAGTTCCTGGGTCATCAGCTAAAGTATCACAGTGAGCCTCATCACAAGCAATGCCAAAATCAGCAATTTTCATGTGGAAGTCCTGATCAATTAGGATATTCTCTGGTTTGAGGTCACGATGAATGACCCCTTGTGAATGAACATACTCCATTCCACGAGCAACCTCAAGGGCTGTTGTAATAAGCTTTTGCAAGGGGATCGATTTGTCTTCAAGCTTATGCAAGTATGCCCTCAAAGAACCTTCTGATAAATATTCTGTAATGATGCAATAAACTGGTGGCTTCTTGCATGCAGCAACAAACTGAACCATATGGAAAATAAGAACAGAAAAGTTATTAACACGTGAATGCATCAATCCATACAATTCATGCAAGTCCAGTCTATAGCAATGTAACAACATTAACTTGATCACCTAACAGCCAAATGTCTCTACACAGGAAAACAACAAGAGTAAATATGCTAAAATTGCTACAAGCTTAACGATTTTCAAGTTACCTTTATAACATTCTGATGGTGAAGACGGGACAAAAGAGTTACTTCCCTAGTGAATTGTTTTTCCAATCTTGTAGCCAAGACTTCATTTTCGTCATCATCTGGAACCCTAATAATCTTTACAGCAACAGGTTCATCCTTGTATATCCCATGATAAAGCCGACTATGCGCGCCATGGGCAAATCTGAGACCAAGTAATAGTTTAGACATATCCACAACCCATTCATCTGTTCCATCAACAGCCATAACCCTTCCTCCAGAATGATCAAAGTATCTAGTCCAGGCAGAATCCTTCCTGGTTTTAACTTTGTCATTGTGTTTCATTGAAGCAAAATGCCTCAGCGGGCTACTATTGGATGATGAATTGGAATTCCGGGCCTTGGATTCATGGGATTCCCTATGCAATAGTTTTCCCCTCATACCCTTCTCAGCTTCTTTCCTCTGCGGGAAGGGAGTTGAAAATCTCTTTTTATCCGAGCGTGCTTCCTTAAACACATCAGATAGGGCCGTCGCTGGAAGTGGGGATAACGATCTCTGTTTATTGGTAAGTGGATTTCTTTGAATCTGTGAACCACTAGAACTGGGCTTCTGGCTTGAGACCGCTCGTGTTGGCCGTGACTTCAGTCCAGGAATCCGATCTGCTTCAATTGTAAAGGGAATCGAGGCTAATCTTGAATAATCTATCCTATGACAAACTGTGTGAGAGAATTTTGCTCTCCTTATCCAGGAATTAGCATCCTCATCCATTTTCTAACAATTTATATAATATAAATGCTAAAACACTTCATATGTGATCACGTCCTTGATCTTCAGCTTTACGCAATTCTTATAACCAAGAGGGTTATACCCAAACAACTCTTAAGGAATTAAAGACCATGAACTAGATTTCTTCAATCCCATCAAACCTATCAACAAACATATTAAAAATGAACAAAATGTCATAAGCCAAGCCAAAAAAGATGAGATTCAAAAGGACATATTTGACCTATTCTTGGATTAATAGAGCCACAACCCCCCCCCCCCCCAACAAAAAAACAACCCCCAAAAAAAAAAAAAATCGCTAAGTTGTCGAAAATAAAAACTTCAAAGTGATTGGCGAATGATTAAGGCATGACAAAAACAAATAAAAAATGAACAAGATGCCATAAGCCAAGCCAACTAACACTTTGAAGAAAGATTGACGTGTCTATTGTACACTGCAATCATCCCAACTAAACAAGCCCTGCCTCCCTCTGTGAAATCATCAAATTACACAAACAAGAACCATGACCAAGCTTCAGATACCAAATGTATCCAAAACACCCCCCCCCCCACACACACACTTATACCTTCTTTTCTTTTACACTAAAATACGTGTCTATTGTACAGTACAATCATCGACAATAAGAAAGCCAGACACTGGCAGTAATACTGGAAGCACTTCATTATACAGAACAAAGTAATGGCATTCGCCAATCAGTTCCTTAAGATAAAAAAAATAAATTAAAAAAAGGAGGACCTAAAACTGATGTAAGATTGATTGCACTCATAGATAGTACTCTAACTTCATGGGTTGCAACTCACTTGGCATTGTAGTAACTTGTTTATAATCATAAATAATTGTATCTAGTAATTTATTTCTCTAAGCGGTTGGCGGGCTTAGCTTAGATAAAGGTTTACTTCTAGTTCCTTTCAGGTAGCAAAATTCATTTTCGGGAAATCATTCTTCTTGGCGGGTTACCACAAAAAAATTTCTTAGTAGACTCTAAGCTCTTTTGCTTGCTCAGGGGTAAGGTCTAGGTTCTACATTTTTTTCCATATTTATTAGAAATAAAAATTGTATTTTTGTATCATAAATCCGTCATCTTCTCATAAACTAATTCTTTTTCCTTTCTACAACCTACAGATGTGGTATCAGATCTCATAGAATACTATGTCACTATTTCAAGTCCACTCAATTCATTTAAGACAGATGAAAATCCTTTTGACTTGTTCTATATCTTCAATCATTGACTCAGAAAAGAAGGGGGTCTAAAGCCCCCCATTGGGAAATACCAAGGAAGTCAATCCTTCTTTCCGGGCCTAAGGCATTGAGGTAAGGAAGTGAGAAAAACACAATGCCATAAAGAAGAGTGAACCTTAAGGGAAAAAGGGCTGATTAAATATCGGATTGTTTAAGCATTAAAAAGAAATAGCCAAAGTAAGCTTTTCATCCTTTTCCATTTATAAATCTAAATCATATTAGATTCTGTCTATATTTCATGCAATTGTAATTTAAATACATGTCTCTTCCACATCTTCCAAGAAAGATCAGATGAAGAGACCTTCATTTGAACCTATTTGTTGACAGAACTACGTTTGAAGTGCAATTAAAAGATACATAAATAATATGAGTGTGATTATCCTTCCTGCTATAATCTTACATGGCTCTTCCTTTATTTATCTGTAGCACACAACTTTGAGCTAAGCTTTCTATCTTATTTCCACTTGCCCTCCAATCCATGTAAATTTCCTTTCATGGAACATTTTCCTGTATGAATTCCTTGTTCCCATGAGCTAAAAGATTTCCCATGGACGCTGAGGTCAGCCTTGGTCTAGAATTACTTATTATGACTAGTGAAATGTTTTTTAATTCGCTATCGCCTGCTCCACCCCTTCACAGATCAGAAAAATCAACACAATCAACAATACACTCAATCTTGATAAATTCATCAAACCTGTCGGAATTCCATCTGACTCCATTCGCCATGTTCATCAGAGGCCTGAATCAGATACGCAGGAAGGGCCCAAAATTCGAACATCACATGTTTCCCTTCGCAAGTATGAAAGATCAACTTAAATGAAACCACAAGGTTCCCAGTCATTGATTTTACTTTTCCAGATATTCGGACGAATCATGATATCCAAAGCCCCAATTCAATAACCAAACCCATTTCAACCCTCCCCACGAATCACCAAATCAGCAAATTACCCATCACACCAACATTCAATAATCCTCGGCAACAACAAAAGAAGGCAAAAACACGTTGGCCCAGAAAACACGAGAAGAACAACACAAGATCCTGAAGGGAGGCGTCAAACAGATCAAACTCACAGGGTACACAGCTCTCTGTCCAAACCCGAAACAGACTCCCCGGACCCCGACCGGCGTATTAGACGGAGAAGATCCCCACACCAAGAACCGCGATTGAGCACGGAGAGATCCGCCGATCACGGACCGCCCGGTACCGTTGACCGCCCGCCGCCGCCGCCGCCCCCCACGCCAAGAGACGCTCGCGGTGGGAAGGGAGCGCTGTTGCTCTCGAGAGAGAGAGAGAGAGAGAGAGAGGAAATGGGTTTCTTCGGGTGCGCTTTATTTAGCAAAGAGGAGAAAGAAAAGGTGGGGAAGAGAGAGAGAGAGAGAGAGGAGGTGGCGTTGGAGAGGGACGACCGTGGTGGACGGCGGTGCGGGGGGGACAAAAGGACTCGTATATTCTTTCGCCCCGTGGTGGGGAGGAGGAGGAGGAGGAGGAGGAGGATGGTCTTCCGATCTCTCTCTCCCCGCACCCTTTTCCGCAGCTCCAAATTCTACGACCTCAAAAAAGTCAAAGGGCTTCGAGAATCAAAACGTGCTCATCGTGTTTCAGCATCACACGCTAAACAGATAATAATACCCCCGTCGCCTCACCATCATCCCCCCCCCCCCCCCGGGCGCTTCACGAGACTCATTTGATCTGTCTTGACAAAACCCACAAAAAGAAAGAAAAAAACAAATTAGAGTTCATTTTCCATAGGAGAAATTAAAGATAGTCTCCATTGTCGAAAATCAAAAATTGCGCATTTAATGCATTGCTTTTTCTTAGGAGTGTTTTTTCTTCTTACGGCGCCTAAGCAAAGGGAGTCAAGGAACCTCAGGACAAGTAGGAGTCGTGTCGTTCCTGATTTTTTAGTTGCTCGATTCTTTTTAATTTTAGTTAGGACGAAAATTAAATCACTCGAGATTTGTCGATTTTGACTCGTCTCCTCCAATATCGAATTTCATGATATTTTGTCATTTGACATATAGACAAACCACTTTCTCAAGAAATAATTTGTCTTATTACTGATTTCATTTGAACACTCTTAACATTGGAGAGAAATAATTTGTCTTGTTAGTGATTTCATTTGAACACTCTTAACATTGGAGTTCCAATGCTCAACATTATTGTTACCTCAAGAAGATTCTTCTTATAAGTTATTTTCAATTTCACATATCCCAACACCTCTCTTCCTCTGTTCAACATGTAATTAGGTTTATTCCTACCACATTCATCAAGCCACTCCTTGGTCGGGCCATCTAACCGGTTCAACATGTAATTAGGTTTATTAATCAAAATCTTGCGGCTCATACATTTGACTTTTTCTTTACAAATGAGTTATCTTTTTCATTCAAAACCGATCGAAAGTAGATAAATTACTTTCATCATAAGCTCGCCTGACCTCCCCAATGTGATGTCCCGATAATGTCACTGTCTACGTTTGAATGCAGACATGAAAACAAACTTTAACTAAAATGATAGGTCCCGAAAGTAAATGGCAAATAAGCCACACACGGTCCCAGCCAAAATAGGTGTTCATTGCCGAATCCGCTACAACCATTTTGTTTTTTCAAAAGCTCTAACCAAGCACGCCTGTAGAATTACGATCTCTATTTCACCGATTATCACATAATTGAAAAGTACAAGGCAGAAAAAAAGGGCACTTTTATATCCTTCCATGAGATATCGGTTTGAGACACATGTTACTTACAAGCTTGTTTCCACCTGCATGCATATAAATGTACATCATTTATATTCCTCAAAATACAAAAAGAACATGCAGAGAAATGTTTGGGAGTGATGGTTTAAAAAGTGTCCTAACTCCTACTCAAAGTCGTCCCATGCTGATATAAAAGCCACACTTCACAAGCCTAACTACCTACATCTCAGGTCCATCCAGCCCCGCCCCATACGTAGTGGGCTTCTCAAGATCCCATCCCAGTTCAAGAACCCAGATACGAACTGCCTAAGAAACCAAGTAGGGTGGCCATCATCAAACCAAAAGGTAGCCTCACAACAGGTGAAGGTGCAGCATAGGTTGACGTCATAAACATCATGGGAGGAAGTCTCCATGTGCGCTAAGGCTCCATAAGTGGCTACTGTGGGTATGTCCATAGCTAGTTATCTGAAAAAGATTAAGGAATGAGCTGTATCCAGTAGAGGAAATAAATCATATATTAGAAAACAAAATCCATTCATAGCTCGGAAGACTATCCAATCTATAACCCAGAACACATTAAACTTAATCCACAAGGCCTATCGTATATAAGAGAAACATATATGAACTTGCTAAACTAGCCTTATAAATGAAAGCAAGATGATGCACCATAGTTAAAGCAACCTACTAAGATATACCCTAAGCATTCAAGACATAAGTATAAGGGCATCTCTGAGTCACCGGCACCCTTTTTGGCCCAATCACATCTGTCTATTTTCAATTTCTCAGTTTCGTTTATAAGCACACAAAGCGACACTGGGTCGCTGGCCAGTCTTTCATGGGTCGCTGGCCATGGGCATCTCATTCCAAGGCATCTCGGATCCAAGGATCGCTAATCTTGAGACTTTAAATCGGGGCATCCCAGACATACAATAGGGGCATCTCCACTACCCAAGGGCATCATCGAGTCGCTGGCTGATGGATAACTTTCATAATTATTTCATTTCACGGTGAGCGTGAATTCCACACCAACATATCCAGCACAATAAAAACTTATCATCACACATAGAGTCAATACTCGTAGCATCTACAAACATAGCAAATCACAAGTCGAATTTCACACCTCATAAAGCTCATAATCCAAACTATATGCTCATACTGTGCCTCAAATCTTCCTATATAAATTGACATCACAATAATCTCTAGCACATGCGGTAGAATAGCAAAATGAATGCAGTTCTCGATGGTCACACACATCATCTCAACACATGCCGCGCTCATTGCACTCAAGAGACACAAATTGCAACCACTCGAACGTTCACACTTTGAATATGGAAGAGACATGTTTATGCACCAATTAACTAAGATTGAGAGACCATTAGACTCCCCAAAAGCCACAAAAATATACACCAAAAGGGTTACCATCTAATGTACAATCTCGGATCAAGACAGAACATGGACCATTTCAAGCAGTTTCAAACACAGAAGCAAAAAGTGCAACAAATCTTATCGAAAAATTACGAAATTGTAATATGTTATAGAAGAGATGTAGATTAACATTTTCCGTGAATAAATATAAGTCTATTTCTCGCCGTATAAAGAGCAATAACTTGCTGTGTTAACCCCAAAAGTTCTGCAGCAACTTTCCAGATTAAGTACCTACTGAAGAAAGATCATTTCACTACCCAAATCTTGACCGTTTGTTCTCAAATTTTGATACGTTGTTCCTAAAAATTTATTCTACAACTTCCATGAAATGGGTAAGGTCCAACAAAGTCTAGAAAAGTGCAGAAAATTCGTAGATCAACCTAAGGTTTTGCTGGTTCGTACAAGTCAGTTTGCTGTTCTAAGGGAAAGGATGTTCGCACCAGTTAATTCACACAAGAAAACTCTATCAACTAGTACGTTATAGCTTAAAGTCGATGGTGCACTCTTAAGAAAATTAGTTCCTTCCAACAACAACACATTTGAACCCAAAAGGGATGTGTAAACCAGCAACTACCACGCCTGTCTCTTCCGAACAGAACATCCCCGAACCCTTGCCTCCATATACGGTTACCACAAGCTAATTTGGTTGGTCTACAACTTCTTTTAGAACCTCAACACCACACCCACAGAACCCAAAACGATTTCTACTACTCGTAGACTTCATGCAACGTATCTACAGTCCAACCCGAACCCGAACTCGCCTCTCACCCACTCACAACTAGCATGCAGCACACGTCTACCCCTAAACAGTCCTCTACTTCAAAATTTCGAAAACACAGCTTCTTCGCGCTCGATTCATCGCCTATCCGAACCCCAATCATCACATGCAGATACCAAAAACTCCATTTAAGCTCTTATCTAGTCCATTCCGACCCAAACTAGAAACATCAACATCTAAAAGCTAACCCAAAAACCACTCCTCTCATCCCTCAAGCCTAGCTCAGCCTCTAAGCGACACATGCACGAGTATTTCAAGTCTCGATCCGACACTGCGAGCCCGTCCAATGCTATATTCAAGCCGATTCGACATCCCGAGCTCCAAAGGATTTCGAACATCCTAAAACATGATAATTTCCTCTACTTTTGAAGCCGCCGACGTTCTTCCACCTCGGATCTACCTCACCGCAAACCCTCGGCTTTGCTCGAACGAAAGGCAAGGAAAAAGAGGGAAGTGCTTGTTGCCGAGAGAAAATAAAGAAGGGAGAGTGTGGTTCGGGAGAGAGGGAAAAATGGTGAGAGAGAGGGGGAAATGAAAATGTGGTTTTTGTGAGTATGTGGAGAAAAATGGGTGGAGGAAACGAGGGTGGCTTCTCCTCCTCTTAACTTAATGACTCAATTATAATATCTAAAAAAGGTTCAATAAAACCAAGTTTAAAGAGGAGCAAGACCAAGTGCATATGTTTTTCCCATGCACGTTCCAAGGTCCTCAAAATAGTTGCGCAACTTTTGCGTCGACGATTGTTACGACACCCGACCGACAATAGTCGCCTTAATATCTTCACAACACACAAGTCCTCTCGTGTTCTCAAATCTCGCATCTCATGGCATCCGAAAGACTAAAATTTCCTTTTAAACTAAACAAGCGAGTAAAGTCTCTTATGACTTCACACGGGCCTAAATGGCGCTAAAAATTTAAAGCCCACGTCGACTCGAGCGACCCTTGCTAATGAAATCGGGCCTTAAGGTACTATGAACCTGATTCAAACCCACAATATTAATTTGGCTCGTTCTCGTGGCTTATCCTGACTCATGAGCCCAACTTAATTTTATTCATCAAGTGGCCCACAAAGAAAATTTTAGGGCCCAACTCTATAGGTCGGCCCCAATCCTTGGCCCAACACGGCCCACTACAACCTTTCGAGCTTTTCATTTATTCACCTAATGATTTTCAAGGTCGGAAAATTCAGGGGATCACACCCAAAGTGTCCCCAAACTACCGAACTATGGCAAAATCTCAATTTAACTATATTTATTGAGCCCAAGACAAACGCTACCAAAAAATCATACGACTTCCAAAACAGATGGCGTACATTTCACAATATCCAGCAAAGTAGCTAAGCTTGACATAGCTAATGGCCCACAAAGAACATAGAGCTTCCTCTTTCGACACTTATCGCTTTTTCTTTCACAGTTGTTCTCAAAAGGACCGTGCACATGTCGAATCACTCTGTTCCCATCAGGCTTAGGTCCACCATGATTGTACTTGTCAAACGGACGGATGGGTCAAAAACGATATAATCCATTTTAATCTATTTTCATATAATATAATTTTAGTGACTCACACTTGACTTGATCAATATTACTAAAATATTTTAATATTAAATCCAATTTAAAAAAAAATCTTATTAATTTTTAAATATATATTTTCTAAAACACCGTGGACAATTTCTATAATTTAAAAAAATTGACTTTTTGATTTTTTTAAAATTATTTATTTTCTCTTTTTTCTTTTCTTTTTCTCCTTTTGCATTTGGCAACCAGCAATCGACAACAATCGACGATGACTAGCGGCGTTCAATGATTGGCAACCGATGACCAACGACAATGGTGACCAACAATTGACGATCGACCGGCAATTGGCAACGATTGACAACTGTCAACGATCGACGATTAGTAATGGCAGTGACCTACAACCGACAGCAACCGATGACCAACAACCGATAATGATAGTTAACGGCGTTTGGCGATGATCGGTGGCGCTAGGCAACCCTTGTTAGATTTTCCAAAAAAAAAAAGGAAAAGAAAAAAATTAAAAATTGAAAAATTATGAAAAATCAGAAAATTTGAAAATTTGAAAAATTAAAAAATTATGAAGAATCAGAAAAAATTAAAAAATTAAAAATAATGAGTTGTTTATATATTACTCACTTGAACTTATTAAATTAAAATCTATTTAAGACCCATTAAGTTGTTAACTAACCCATTTATGACCCACTTACTATTAAAACTTAAAGCAACCCATTTATGACCCACATCCTTAAATATTGATTAAATATGGGTTCTAGACCTACTTGGCCACCTCTAACAATGACCGGTTGCATTCCTCTCCTTTGAGGGGAAATATACAGCACCATTCCAAAGTAGCTTGAGCAGAACTTTAGGAAAAAGCTTTTCCTTTCGAAACCCTCAAAATCCAGCTACATTGACGATCACAATCTCCAATCCCTCTTTGAATTTCAGTCATTTGCAGCAATAATTCCCAAATCTCCTCAGTGAAATAATAGCTGAAAGCCCTTGTCCAGGCGCGGAATTAGGGGCATGTACTTTCGGCCCGGGCCCAACTATTTGAGTTATTTTATATTTTTAATTAACCTGATTTAGAACAGTTATAAATCTAATATTCACAAATTAGGGCTACACTCCATTTTGGACAAGTTGAAGGTCAACGTAAGCCCACTTCCAGGGTTCACATCATCAGCCAACTTTCAAGTCTGCAATATCACAATCACATAAACCAACTTCAAAGTTCACAGCATAAAGTCATAAAAATACATCAGCATTCAACAATCCACGATACACAGAAAAATAGTCAATCTGACAAATAGAAAAGAAAAGCAAAGTCGTTGAAAGCGCAGAATTACAACACATTGAATAAACACAAGCAACTCAATGCCATCTTGAGTTTTTTGGTAGATCTTGTTCTTCACATATCTCTAGAATCTCATGCCATCAAACACCCAAGAAAAGAAATGAGAATAGTGAAGTAGAAATGATTTAATATACTTGAAACTTGAGATAAGATAATGTAGCACCGAGAACAAACCACTCTCAATGGAACCACCACCAAAATCGACTATGACCGTCACTTTCGTTCCAATATATAATTGCAAATACATATCAATTCTATATACCATAAGCGATCTAGAGTTGGGCCACGTCCTAGCATGGAAACCCGCTTACCTAGGCCCGGCCCTAAAAACGACTGGGCCTAGAATTTTCCATCAACCCTGGCGAAGGAGGCCTATTTTCTTATCCAACCTTATAAACCGATGGTCGAGCATATGATTAAGTCTAACTTGAATTGAGGAAACTTTAGTTTTCCTATTACGAATTAGGTCCAAAGAATCGTCATGATACAAAACGCCAGTTGAAGAAGTAGTGAAGATAACTCTATCACGCAGCTTACGACATGGTTCGATAGCTCCACGGATTTCGGCTTGAATTGAATCTCCACCGGATCTTCTAATCTACACCTGGAAGCCAACCAAGCAGTCCCGCGGACAACCTCAGAGACATTGCCATGAATAGTTTATGCAAAGTCACGTACAATTCTAATCTTGGATGTCACTTATCATGCCAAAGCGAAGTAGATGTCCCATCGCGAGAGAGGTGCCTAACATGGGGGGTTAAAATGGCTCGAGCTTTACAGATTTCTTTGCATGTACTATCTGCCTTTTAGTTAAGCATCCCGAACAAGATATTCTTTTTTTTTCTTTTCTTTTTTTATGAAAAAGGGCTAAAGTCAAACAAAAAGGTTTAGTTCGTAATATAATTGCTATTTTATTATTTAATCAAATATGAAATAACTCTTCAAGAGGAAATGAATTTAAGATAGTATCCAAGTTTTTATCGATTTCACTATTAGTAAGCCGGTCAATAGAATAATTTCATTCTCAAAAGTTACGTTGCACTTTAAACTTTATTAGAGATATTTATCTTCCTAATTGATTATAATTGATTTCATTTTGATATTGTAATATTTTATTACTTTAGATAGTTGTCTAGAACAACATATAAATAAGCTCTTGTATCATCAGTATTACACGCATTGAAATATACATAAATTCATTTTTCCACTTTATTCTATCATGGTATCAGAGCGAGGTTTTATTTGAGGAAGTGGTGTCATCTGTCACGGAGAGAAGCCGCACACGTCACCACGCTCTGCCGCGCTATGAGACCACCGATGCCGTCGACTGTAGGTGGAACTTTCGAAGACAATCCTTAATATTTCCAACCGAAAACCACCATAGACAAGTTCTATATTGTCCGGGGAGTTCAAAACAGCAACGACTGTTGTCGAAAAGTCAGCCACCCGCCCTCACGCGCCATCCAAACCCTTTGCACGTGAGATCCACGCGCCACAGCTTCGCATGTGATCCATGCGTGCAGCAGTGACGTCAGCGTTGACATCACTGCTCGCACGTGCTCCGTCTGTGCTCAAGCAGTGACGTCAGCACCCCGTCATCATCGATCACTCACAACCGTTGATCATCATTGACCGATGTTGACCCAACCGGTTCGGCTCAATTCAGACCGGTTTGTGGGGGTTTTTTCAACCAATTCGGCTTAATTCATATCGGTTCTTGATTTTTTTGACCAGTTTGGCGAAATTCCAACCAGTTCACTTCTTTTTCTGAACGGTTCGGCCAGTTTCCGATTGGTTCACTTGATTTTCCGACCAATTCAGCTAGATTCCGACTGGTTCTCAAGGTTTCCTGACTGGTTTAGCCAAATTTCATTTGGTTCTTAGTGTTTTATGATTGGTTCGGCTTGATTCCGATCGATTCTTGAGATATTTTGACGTCCTCAGTCTATTTTCAACCTTATTTTCTTCATATCAACTCTACAAGTATCGATTTCTCTCAAATTCATTAAAGAATCTATTGAGTTTACTAGTATATTGCCCATCATGGACAAGTTAGAAATCTCAATGCCCATTCAGACCATCCTAAATGGATCAAATAATATCTTATGGGCTCGTAAATGTCCAGTTTTCTAAGGGGACGTAAGCTTTGGCGTTATGTCACTAGAAGTCTTCGCGAGCCTAGTCAGACCGTTGAATAGGATGATGATACATTTGCTGAATGATTAGAGGAGTGGAAGAGCAAGAATCACTAGATACTCACGTGGTTTCGAAACACTTCGATTCCATCTATCAAACTTCAGTTCGGTCATCTAAATACAACAAAGGAAGCCTGGGATCTCCTTGTTAGTCGTTATTCCACATCAAACATTGCTCATCAATATCAATTGTTAGGGAACTTACATCGCATGTGTCATGAGACAGGTTAGTCTATTAATGACTTTCTTTCTTCAATGCATGCTATATGGGACCAGCTCGCTTTATCTAAACCAACATGGGAGTTCGTCATAATGGTGGAACGGTCATTCATTGTGATAATTGAAGTGCCATCCAAATAGCTCATATGATGTTTTCCATGAGCGTAGCAAACATATTGAAATAGATTGTCATTTCATATGCTCTCATGTGCTCTGTGGCGATGTTCGTCTTGTTTCCACCTTCTCAATTGATCAGACGGCTGCTGTTTTCACCAAGGCACATCCACTTGGGCGTTTTAAAGATCTTTTCTCCAAACTCCAGTTGACCTCTTCTATGTCACCTTGAGTTTGAGGGAGGATGTTAGAGATATTTATCTTCCTAATTGATTTCATTTTGATATTGTAATATTTTATTTCTTTAGATAGTTGTTTAGAACAACCTATAAATAGGCTCTTGTATCATCAATATTACACACACTGAAATATACAAAAATTCATTTTTCCACTTTATTCTATCAAACTCAAAGTGAGAAGGCAGTAATTTTTAGATTTCTTTAAGCAAAGCAGGACTGGCATTATCAATCATAAGCTTTAGACTAACAAAATCAGTAATGACTTTAGAGTCAATCTCAGTGACAATCTTATGAAAATCAAGTTGCTTTGCAAAATTGAGTCCTAACAACAAAGCTCAAAATTTTGCTCATGTCGACAAACATATACTTAAGAATGCGGCAAAACCACCAAGTTAGTCACCCCCCTCGTTCCTAAATAAACCCCATGCACTATCAATATTCGGTTTAATCCACCTGGAAGTTGAAGGATCTTATCTTACCAAAATCGGAGAAGTGCAGGATCCACTTAACATTGAGTTATCCATAGACAAAGCTTTAATGATTTTATTTATGTATGACTGAATTACTTGTACCAAATTCGAAAGCAAAACAAAGTTATCCTAGAGAAGTGACTTGTTGTTGACACCTGAATTTTCACTGATAGGTCCAATAAAATTAAAACCTGAGACTTGGGATTCTTGATCGTGGCAAGGCCTATTTCTCGGCCAAAAAGAGTTATTGAAGCCATTTATAAAGACAGGTTAAGACTATCCCATTTCATTTACATTTAGGTATCGTTTTCTAATTAAATCAAAGCTTAACTTTTTGTTCAAACCTAAAAAGTCGACTTTTGATCAACACTTCATAAAATTTGTGAAAAACATAGAGAGAATTCAATTTTATCTGGGCTTTTAATTTTCAGTTTTATAAAAACGATTGAGGATTGATTTTTTGGTCAAATTGAAGACTTTGACCCTTGATTAAACAAAAATCCGAAGATTATTTAATATGATTCCTCTTTTGGACATTTGATCCAAGGACTATGATAATTCAGGATCTCAAGCCAATTTCAAGGTATAACGTCTAAAAGGGCCCGTCAACCTTCTGAAATTGTTGTGCGATGGTGGTCCTTGGTCAAACCTCAACCAAGCCGAGCCGGTCGCCCCTTGTTCCCATCGCCACAATTGCCTCAATTTTGTCGGTTCTTTCAATTGCTCACTAAAGCTCAATTCAAGGTAGGTTTTCTAAATAAACTTGTGATGATCATTTCAAAGGATCATCCAAGGAATTCCACTTCAATCATAGTATAAATTTGAAGTTTAATTATTCAATTTATGATTGAATTTTAGGAGGGGATGTGATGAAATTGTGTTCGAATTGCTTTTAGTATAAATTTTAAGTTGAGGAATTGATTGTCAAAACATGTCAGGAGTTAATGATCATTAATGTTCTTCTCTGTTTATGTATGATTTGAATGCTATTGATGTTCAATTAGTTCAATTCTTAAATTAGAAGTTGTTTATTTATTGGAGGCATGTCAGAATGAATACTGCTCTTGGAGTCCACTGACCTAGAGTAGTTTTAGGTTGAGTCGACTTGGTAAATCTTGAAATCTTGAAAAGTAATAAACTAGAAAGTCAAAGCTGAGATCCTACGCTTTGATTTGATAGGTCATAAGCAAATTGAAGATTTTTACTAGTCCAAATCTACTTCGAAATCTAGGACAGTGACTCTAGATTCCCAAGTTTGATCTGAGCTTGTTGTGTTCTTGAATTTTTACAGATAATCCAATTAGATTAAGGAAAACTTTTCTTCTAGTGAATTATAAATGATATTCATAGTTTTAATTTGATATAAGGTTCACAAAATTTGAAGATCATTAGGCCTGTGAACTTTGAGTCCGAAGAGACCGAAGTAAATTAGAGCTAGATTAGAAAATTTGTCTCTACGTTGACTGATTTTGTTTTGCAAATAATCAATTACCAAGCAGTTCGTCCTGAAGTTTATGAAGCTAATAAGGTAATTTGACTGCATCAATATCTACTGTTTGTTCAGTAATGTAATTCGTCTCACGCTTTTGTTCCCCTTCCTTCTTTCTACACAAAGCTCGTGTTTGCACATCGATCCGCTTATCTTTTGGAACTGAGATGAAGATGTTAGATACTTTAGTTCATTATATTTTGATTGTACAGTTGCTATAACTGCACATCGATATTTTGTTTGCACATATCCCAGGCGCAGATTCTTCAAATATATATATATTCAAGATGTGTCGTGCTATGGGACTGTCATGTATTGAAATTCATTTAGCATTTACCAATTAACTTTACAAACATCATTTCCTTCCTGCAGCATAAATTAGAAACAAACCCAGCTAAAAGAGATGGGCATTACAAACACGTTTTTCTTTGCGTGCTTTGCTTCTCTGGCTTTGTTTTTGCATCGGCCTCGATTACTCGAACAGATCAAAATCAAGTTGTTAACCTACTTGTGTGCAAATCACTTAAAATCGAAACTACTCAATGATTTCCTCTGATTATAAGACTGTCGTTCTGAGAATAGATCAAAATAACTGCATCAATTTTGAACCGGAGACTTGCATTCAAAGCACACACCGCCTGTTTGAGAAATTGTTCATGAGATGTATTTGTGAAATAATACTTTCTACTGTCGAATATTAAGATTAATTGATGTAGTTCCCATGTTATAATCCAATTTGTGGTCATTGAGCGTAATTTTCATGAAACTTTTCTTAGTCCCCGAGAGTCTTCTCTGTGCTGTTTTGGCGAGGTATAAAGACTGAGTGGTGTTCAAGTAATTCATCTGTAAATCTCGCAGACTCAGAGTTGTTTCTTGATAATCCGTGATAATATCTTTGTTTCACTGCCGAATCAAGATTAAAAAATCATTCCGATTGCATAAAATAGATTAGATGACTATAATGCACACACGTTGTTTGTTGAAATGTCCCTTAGACATTTTGGAGTAATTCGCAATTTTGTATAATATGAGGACTCGTTAGTGACTAATCACCTCATTAATGCGTGGACTTGGTTTCAATTACATTTCATTGTTGTTAAAACCGAGTATGATCATATTTTCGTTGTTCTTTTTGCTTGGTGTCTTTGATGTGTCCCCATGTCTGTCGATGATGATTTCTGGTGAGGAACTTCCAAGGAGCAATGGTGTATATACGGATCACTGATGATGGTTCTTGCCTGGCAATGTCATGCTTCCAATGTAATTGTTTGTTTATTTTCCAAAACTGGGTGCAAATGATGTATGACTTCGGTTATATTGTGGTGGCTAATAATGGTGATTTGGAGATAATTCATGATTGACAGGTCTATAATGGTGGGTTGGAGATAATTCATGGTTGACGTCAATACCATTTAATCTAATCTTTGAGTGTATTGATTGAGATACAGATTTGTTAATAATCCTAGTGTTCCAGTTATGCACCTCAGCGAAAGCACGAAGGTTCAACATCGAAGATGATGAGCCACCGCATGAGGCATACTAACGTCACGTTGTCTATTCATGTTTACTCTCCCTTCAAGGGCGCCAGCCTTGGGTTCAATGTCATGTTGTCATGGTTTCCACTTTGACTCTGATTTGTTGATGATCTTTGGAACATTTTGCAAGGGTGTTCTATTCACATTCGCCAACCTTGCGTTATACAAGGCTGTTTTAGAATCTGGTATCCTGTAGGGAGGTTCAAACAGCAATCCTTATTATAGTTTCTAGCTCGTTTCCTTCACAATTGGTATAACAACTTGTCAGTTTGCATAAGCCACGATATTCACTCAATGTATCGAAAGATTTTATGTTTTCTCCTTCCCAGAATCATTGAAGAAACAAACGTATGAAATGAATGATGAATTGAAAGAAGCTGATCAGATGACTCGGGCACAGTCACCTGCATCACATATCAATACCGCTGTTTCTGGGTTCAGTTCGCTTGCAAACTTCGGCTGGCACTTGGAATACTCCCACCTGACAAATGACGCAGCTTCTGTGGCTTTATTGGCATCAACAAAGGCAAGACAGCATCCTCTAAATCCAGCACCACTGAATCGGGCCCCATACACACCAGGAGCCCTGAGAAGAATTTCATACAATTGTATGAGCGGTTCAGCACCTGAGCAATTTCAACACTAGGGTCAGTGCTTTTACAAATCAGGGTTCAGAGCATATTAAAAGATCCAACATGATCCACACACGCACACAGGAAGCAGAACCTATTAAAGGTGCTCCTTCATATTATTTGATCAACTACATCTATTTCAGTGACATCGTGAAAAATTGATGAGCCGTTTCAACAAGGCAGGAGAAAACAATGAATGAACAAAAAGCATCGAGGGATCAAAGATTTTTGTAAAATAAGCCACTGGTTGTGGATGTCCAGAAGTTTCACGTCAACATCCCCCATTTGCTCCCGGATTCTCTCATTAGGATTGGAAGCTTGAGCCCAGTTGTGGTGACACATATCAATGACCCATAAAAATAATTGAAATGCCTTCGGAACTCGTTAGGTAACAAAAGTAACCAGTGAGGAGGATGGCAAGAAAATGGAAGTTAAAAGTCGAGCTTCTCTAACGTCTTGCAGCTGCCTATTACTCTATCCTCTACTAGACTAGTTTAGATGACAACCCCCAATATCCAGCTATGTTAGCTATATTAAGCACTGCAAATGAGCTCTAAACTCCAAACTGGAAAAGACAACTAACGTCGTTCCCAGTAAGAAATATGCAAATAGCAACAGCAGTAGCAAAGACTACAACACCAACTTAAGCATCTTCCCAGATACCAATGTAATTTCACCAAAAGAAAAACATACTCTTTGCTGTCAATGTAATTCCTATTGGCTCATACATCATGAGTTCAGAACTGTATCGGGTAACTTAATACTGCGGTGAAGATTAGTTACATACCACATTCATAGTTCCGAATTGAACTTAAACCAGACGCTGAGATGAGCTCTCCGAATTTTTTCATGTCTCCTGAAGCCCAAGTTTCAATTCCTGCAGTAAATGTGGGATGTCCGCCTATAAGCTTATACAGCATATGAACAGGTATCAAGACGACACTGGAAATACATCCAAAAGAAACAGAAAATTGTTCAGAACAGTGATACCTTTTAGAACACGCATATTCTCTGAAAAATAATGCTCAGCTCTCTTAGCTAGGTTTGTTACTAATTTATGCTGCAGGAAGAAAATGACGTTTATAAAGTTAATTGGTAAATGCTAAATGAATTACAATAAATAATAGTCCTATAAAATGAGCGCATCTTTAATAATTTTTTTTTTTTTTTTTAATGAAGAATCTATGCCTGGGATATGCATGCAGTTAAAGCAACTGTTCAATCAAACTATAATGAACTAAAGTATCTATAAGATCTTCATCTTAGTTCCAGAAGATAACCACATCCATGTGCAAACAAAAGCTTTGTGTAGAAAGAAGGAAGGTGAACACTAGCGTGAGACAGGTTACATTACCGAACAAACAGTAGACATTGATGCAGCCAAAGTACCTTATAAGCTTCATAAACTTCAGGATGCACTGCTTGGTGAGGAAAAACACATTAGCCCAGTTTTCTACTCATTAAAGAACAATCAATTTTGACGAGTAATTAGATACTTGCCATCAGACAGGACAGGCTTTGTTTTGCCATTTCCAGAAGCCCTGTTAATAAAGAAAAAGTAGTGTTACATATTGGAAAAAGTATCTAGCAAACAGAGAGTGATGAATTATGAATTCGATGTCAAATGTGTGATTAGCTCAAATGGAGCTGTCACTCTAACAAGGATCCAAATAATTAGCCATGCAATTAAAATTCAATACACATCCACAACACGAGTGAATGGCCAATTTATTGATCTCATAATCTGCACTGCCTCAGCACATAGTAGTATAACGATTAAGACCAATAATAAAAGCACAAATGACAATGGTATAATTTGTGGGACTATTGCCAATTGATGTAAAAATTTAAATAATTAGACAAACACCTGTTTTAACATTTATATATTGTAACATTCTCCTTCATGCATTAACAGGTATTTGATCCAAAACTAAATTATGGAAATTAATTATTTTGAGGAAACAAGAGACCTAGATTCACTTGAACAAATAGCTTCTTGCCCTTGCATCATACTGATAACCATTTTTCCCAAAACTTCAAGTTGTGAAACAGATATGCAAACTACATACTTTTTTAACCCCCTTTATATGTAAGTCAGACCTCACATACTAAGAGTCTGTTTGTTTAGACATAAGAATAAGTATAAAATTCTTTTTGTTGCTTTCCCCCCAAAATCTAATATGTTTTTTGAATTAATTTACAACTCCTAGATTCAAGACTCCTCATTTTGCCGTAAAAAGTTCCAAAATAATCAAACACATAGCACCTCTAGTTCCTGGAAGTTACACTGTTTTTCCTGACACTGGTGTTAGGACTCCAAGATGCAAAACATAGGTTGCTTGAAAGATCACATGCAAAGTGTACAGTTATGAAACCAAGGGGTGAAAGTGTCAAAATGGGGAAAATTGATGATATTTCTGTAATTTCCTATATAATTTACTATCTTTGCATAAAACATCAACCGCATGTAGGCATATACAGTACGGCATGATATAAATAGATATACAACATGATATGCAAACATAGGTACTAGACATTGATTGAAAGATCAGACTATCATATGATACAAGAATATCTTATCCAAAGTAGAAGTGAATTTACCTGTTTCCAGAACAGTTAGTAACGAAAAAGATATCTCTTGTCACGAAATTGACCCAAACATTGCTAGGACAAGTTTTTATCCATACATCTTATTTTTGCCTTGTGAACAGTAATTACATTCTCTAGTACGTGCTTCATTTACTAGATAAAGTTTAGAGAGATTGATTTTGTCCCATGTTTGGAAGCTGGATGCAATCTCCTCTTTCTTCGAAAATTATATGCTACTAATATCCCCAGCTCTACTTAGGACACATTTCAATGGAAGATCTCAAAAAGTAGGAAATTTAAGGTTAAATTTTATTGTGACTTATGAGGTTTGAAGTCCTAATCATATCATGCAAATAAAAAATTTGGAAGGCTGAAGCTCGAACTCCGAGTTGCTTTCATCACCTGGTTAGAAAGTCATGGCTTCATCATTGTAGATTCGTGGTGTTGCATGAGCAAGAAGAGTTTGGCATCTATGACTATCTATTAACCCTCGTAAACTCACCTCTTCAAACTAATCTTGATTTTTTATCAAAAGTATCTTTCTTTGTCGTATGACACTATACATTTGCTGGTGAAAGTACATAATGGGCTCAAAATCGAGAAGAAAATCCTGAGATTTGTACGATCAGGACTTGAGAGAAACAGTTAAGAGGGTTTGATCTACAGAACCTTGTCCGTTATATAGTTTTGCTTCATTTTTTGCTGGTTTTCCAAAGCGTTTCTGAATTATATACTTCCTGTACACTTGGACAATCATCTTACTTTTTACAAATAGTTCTTTTACTTATCAAAAAAGAAGAAAAAACATGCATATCTCAGCAAAATATCATCACTATATTGATCATTGAGATTTCAATTTGGATGAAAAAGTGAAATCTTACTCCAAGAGAAACTTTGCAGCCTCTTGACACTCTTCAACACGGCGGTTATACCCAGGATTACTGGTCAAAGCTTGCTTCAAGCCTGAAAAGGCCAACAAGATTTTGAAAGCTTTTGGCACCACAGGATTGTCCTTTTGCAACTTTGAAAAACGAATAAGCTCATGCTTTTTAGTCTGCACAAGCGATACTTCTCATCAGAAAACCTCTCTTCCGAACAGATAATTGAAAACCTTTACATCCTAATTCATCTACATATGCAGCATGAGAAAACTTCAAATGGACAAGACATTAAACTTAAAGAACATCAATATTTCTCAGTATAAGCCATCTAATATGTATATCAGTAAACTGAAATAACTATAAAGTAGCAGTGTCAAACAATGAAATTCTGTTGATACAAGAGGAGATAAGTTAATAGCCTTATGATAACTCATTTTCCATTGAAAACAATAGGAAAGTTCATGTCACCATGTTTCTGTGATGAAAAAGTCACATACACCGAGTTTTACAGAATTAATGCTAAAAAAGCAAATGGAGAAACATAATAATGAGAATTGCGACTAGTAAATTCTACGTGGGCGGTAGTAAGAGAGGCGCAATATGCTTAAGAATGTGGCTATAGCTTCTCAATTAGCAGTTAAAGGGGTGCTGTAGCTTTTGCAATGCATTTAGTAACACCTCACGGCTGCAACACCTCCATACCGGCACCATCTTCCAACAACTATTAAAAAGCTACTGCACCCAGCTTTAAGGCACTGCATATTCAAACATATATTACCAAAGATAAAAAACCTCTACTTCTAACACTTCATGGACAGTATGACAGCAACACAACTACAACCTTGCCAAACAGACACCAAATCCATGGTATTCTAAGTCGCCGAATGAGTAACAAGTTCCAAAAAATAATAGAAACGCCTACCATGAAAGATTATTCATGTGGTAAAAAAAATAAAAGACAACAGAGAGACTGATACAGAATGGTAGGGTTTTACTGTATGGTCTATCTGTTTATAATAACAAATAATGACAATTTACAAGTACATTACTTTACACTCAAAATATGCTTACACTGACTATATTCCTCAATTCATACAAGAAAATCTCTTTCAGTAAAGGCCTAGCATGAAAGAATTATCCGCAGACATCCATGAATTAACCAACCATACCTGCTTATACTGCTACCTATTTTAGATTGCCTAGCCAAAATATAGGGTTCCTACAAGAGCCAAACATCAGTTGAAGAAGATAATGTTGTGGATGCACTTGGCTAAAAAGGCTGTGATTATGAAAACTATATGTGGATTATAAGATATAAACTGATGGAAGTCTCCATTTTAGCTATACGCAACTTGCTAGAGATCAAAACAGTAAAAAAAAAAGGTTTGACCAGCATACTTTCAACTTTAAAATCGCAAAATGAAGAGTTACCAAGATTCGATAATAGATTATGCACATTCAGTGGTTCACAGATTACTGAAAAGATCATGGAAGAAGCTCACAGACATGCAATACACTTTAATTTCAACCAGACAAATCATGAACTTTTCATTTATAACAAAATTTATTCTTCAACAATGACTAGGTCAATAAGGCAAGCTTGCAACTATTATGACTGATTTTTTAAATGACATGCAGCAGATTAAGATGGGTTTCACATCCGGCTAGCCATAAACCTGAAATATATATGGTCTTATTTTGATGATTGCGCGAAAACGCGATGGTTCATTACTCACAATTTGCAATACACACATAATTTCAGCTGCAACTGTATCAACAAAAGATTTAAATACCTCGTTACTACTATCCTTACATACCTTAGCCTTTTATATGATAGAAAGAAACAATTTTGCATAGCTAATGGTAACTCATGACAACTACCAAAACTCACTTTGAAACAATGCATTTCTACAACAACATCCGCGATTTCCCACTAGGTGGAATTGGGTCCATAGATCCTTAGTTGGGAGATAATTCTACAAATCTTTGTGCGTTGAAACATCCCCACATTACCTTGCAATTCATTAAAGTGAGACAGCCATGACTTGATAGTAAAATAGCTGATTGATCCAGTATGCCATTCTTAAGGCCCAGATATTCATTTTCAATCAGCCTGCATGGAAAGGAAACATAAGAAGGACTCCATTGATCACTGAAATACATGACCTAGATGATTTCGAAAAGTGCACTGTTTCATAGCAAAAAGAAGAGTAAGGTATCAACGACAAGTAAAATTTTTCCTTGTTTAATCCTGTAATAGATTTCTCAATTCTCTCTTCCCATTACCCACCATTCTCTTTTTAAATACATACTCCTTACCACAATATTCTTTACCTTAGCTTTCCACTTCATTGCTCCAGAATTCAACTTTCCACATTGCGAAAATGCTCAATGAGAGCCATTAGTGGTCACCCGAATATCAGGCTTTATTATGTACTTGCTCGTGAAAATGGTTTTTTACATCTCAAATTACGTAAGACAAAGGAGATCCTATATGAGCCTACATGCATTATTGGGGAGTGATGCAGAAGCATAATCCTATTTTAATAGTTTTAATTATTTTTCTTCTATTTAGTCTTTTCCTATTTTTAGGTAAGGAACTAATCATGTAATAGTCACGTGACTTTTTAATTAGGTTGGATGATTGAGATTAGTTTGTTATTTTAGATAAAGGGTTGAGATCGTACTTATGTCTGTAACCTAGTATTAATAGGTTTTCAGTCTCTTTGTCATTAGTTTTTTCCTCATTATAAACCTTAGAATACCCTTTCTCTAATCCATCTTCATATCAGCCATAATTTTTTTTTTTTTTTTTTCCGTTTGCTATCATTTGCTTCTCTGACTACATCAGATTGGTTTCACAGCCCCTCTTAGTGTTTCTCCTACATTGAATTGGTATCGAAGCGATAAAATTCCTCACTTGTAATTAGGGTTCTCATTTCGACATGATGGTTGGACATGGAAGAGGAAATGACGCCCAAAAACAGAGGTCGCTGAGATGAAACGTATGGTTGAACACTTGAAGTGAAAAAGTTACTAAATTGAGGAAATATAAAATGGCAACATTAACAAGTCAAGGGAAAATGTAGCTCTGCCAAAGGTACATAATAAATACGTTCAAGTACGCAATATGTAGAGTCTAAGAAGTTTGTAATGGTACCTGTCATACTCTATATTTTCTGTAGGGGACATGAATAAATTATTTGCCCTTTCAAAAGCCAACAAGTAGGCAATTCCCACCTATCAAACACACAGCCATTACAGATCTAAATAAGGTAAAGAGCTCTTCAAAGGAGAAGTTCAACCAGGAAAATAACAAGAAAGACCGAATAATTTCCTTGAAAGGAAAGTTGCATTCCTCTTACTGTCAAAGTTCAGCAAACAATTTGAACACAATCAGGATCGAACAGTTGAAATTTCCTTTTATTTATGGCTTCCATAACTGGAACAATCCATTATTAAGAAACTGAAGGGTTCGTATACTTTATCACTAGTAAATAAAGACAAAACATTGATTGGATGAATGATATGAAAAAAATACATGCTAATACTTTTGGCATTTACAAAAGAAGGAACCAGTGGATAACAAACAAGGGAATATGGCCTTGCAGCCATAAAAACAGAATCACATTCCATGACATTCATAGTTGGTCATAGAACAGGTCATTAAGCAATCACAGTGGTTCAAGAAAATTTACCATCATATAGGAAAGAAAAGTACCAAAACTTCCTCAATCAAAGAGCACAAAAGGAGATATTTACTCACAGCAGCAGAAGAGCTAAGGCCTGAACTGTCAAGGCCCTTAGCACCACAGATGAATCCAATTATACCCTGCAAAAAAGTCAAACCGTGTGATCTTACTATGAACATCAAATGCATCAAATCATCATACATGAAATAAACTTGGTAAATTTTTCAAGAAGAAAAAATGCAGCAAACAGCTTGGGTGAAGTTATGTAATCTAAACATGAACGTCCATCTGATAATTCAAAGAGCATCTTTGGAGGCCACTAGTTTGGGACAATGTATCAGTCTATCCCCCAACTTAGGTCACTTGCTAAGTAAGGATCTCCAAATTATCACAATCATGTCCTTCTACTAGAAACACATGGAAGAAAAGATCAACTACAGACCCCCTAACAGACTTTATCCATACACACAGCCTAACAGTGTGATCTTCACAATATAAATATCATACATACATATGTACTCCTATGACAACCAAACAGACCATTAAGCCTTCTTGAATCTAATTTAACCATTGTTTCAGCAGCAAATGACCCAGTTCACTACCTTAATATGACATTGCTATATGAGAGACAATGAGTCAGAAAACTATGCAAGTGACGCAAAAGTACTTTAGCAGTTCCCTCTCCTCATGCCAACTTAAGTTTTTCATGAAGGATGAATAACATCCCTAATTAATTATTGGTGCGTCCAGGATATCTTTCCCCATCACTGGGGAATTTATCACATACTCTAAATGTCATACTAAGGGTCTTGCCCCTCATGACTCGATACCCTTCTAAAATTTTACAGTCAAATTTGTATGACTCCTTCACATATGATCCACTAAATGTTCCATTTCACAATAAATGATAAAAACATTTATGCAGAAAAAGTTCTAACCTGAGAAAGACGGCAACCTCTACTTTGTAGAGCATATTGAGCTCCTCTTGCATAACTTCCCCAATCACAGTCTTCATGTTGTGTGGAAGAACCGTTTGAAGGTACCTTCAGGTTTGTTCCACTCACAGGTTTTGGGTGCTGATTTTCATCAACTCTGTGGATCATATCCAATCAATTGCACTGGAATGCAAACTTGCATTGATCACATGCACTTAAATTTTTCCATCAAACTAGAGCAAAAACATGTCAAATCAATGGGGCTCCTACAATTTTGCAATTACATTACTTCTAGTAATCCGGCAGACAAGAAGTTACCTCAGAAACTCACTTCTTTCAGGAGAACAAAAAGCATAAGTGTTGACATTCGACAATAACACATGAAAGTGCATAGTTTTCAATGGATGAAAGTAACAAATAACATAATTTATTAATTTATCAGCATCACCGCCACCGCCCTCAAGTCTAGAAAGATTAAATATTTGCTCCACTAAGAAATGGCAAAGTTGACCACAGAAATAGTAGCAGCAGTACTCCTTAGAGAGTTGTCAAAAGGAAAATCACTTTTGAAAGGCCTTGTTCCCATAGAATGTTAGAAACAGACTAGATGCCCATCTCAACTGGCATACGCTCATAAATTCGCCCTTTAATCTCCTTTGCTGACCGGTACAAATATACAGTATACTTTGGAAAAAAGCAACATAGTTAAAGAAGATGTTGCGCACAAAAATAGCCTTAAACCATTAGTCCGTCCATCTCCGGGGCCAAAAAACAAAAAAAAATTCATGGCAATTATGTTCTGCAGAAGATCTACATAATTAAGCATAAACAAAGGCAACATATAAAGAAACTGACAACAAGGAAAATTAAGATTACAAATTATCAAGAATGACCTGTTATAACAACAGGACCTCTATATGATAACAAGTTTTACTTCTACTATCACAACTTAAGGAAAAGGCTTGCCAAATTTAAGAGCACTTAATCTAACATTGTTTATAGCATATAAGTTCAATATCACTGCACTTAAATGTGCTCTTTAGTTTGGGACCCTTGTCTGACAAATGCTATGTAGATTTAAAAAGTACCTAAGACAAAGAATCTGAGGTGGTTTTTCTCCGTCTTCATGCTCATATTAACCCTTATACATGTACTACTTATGAATTTTATTAATCGAATGAAACAATGCGAGATCAATATCAGAAGAGTTTGAACTAAACCATCTATGTGGCATATGAGATAAAGCACTAATGGATACGAAACTAAAAGAAGTCCATAGTGAACTTATACTATCGATAATGACCTGTTAATTACCAGGACCTTGATAATCCAAGTTAAGGAAAAGGTGTGCCTAATTTAAGAGTACTTAGCCTAACCTTGTTCATAGCATATTAAGTTCAATATCATTGCACCTAAATGTACTCATTACTATGGCACTCTCGTCCTACAATTGATATGTTGATTTACAAATACCTAAGACAAAGAATGCCATATGCTTTTTCTCCATCTTCATACTCACTTTAACCCTTAAAATTGTACTAGTTATCAACTTTACTATTAATGAAATGAAACAATGCGAGATCAACGTCAGATGAAATTGAACTAACCATCGATGTGACGCTTGAGATAAAGCATAGAAAGGAATGAAACTAAAGAAGTCCATACCTAAACCGAACTTCTCCTCTGAACTGCTCAGAATGTAGATAAACCTGAACAACATTTACACATACAGTTAATTGAAGTAGATCAATGCTGTCATGTTTAGAATAGTAGCCATACAATTACACTCAATACATCATTGTCTGCACAAAAGTAAAAAAGGACATAATAATAATACTATTATAACAACAAGAACGTTTAAGCAAGAGAAACCTCTGTAACAAGAATTTAGATTCTAAATTGAAGACACTGCACATAACATAGCCAAAGCCAAAAAAAATGTCCAAGTAGCAGGACATCAAACAAAACCTCAAAAACATCTCAGAGCCAGAGGAATCTCAAAATCGCAAAGGAAATTGTGTACACATGGAAAATGGGCTAAGCCAAATGCCTCTCAATGTTTAAACTGGAAAGTGCTCATACAATCCAAAATGTGAGCTTATACCAGAAACAACCTTACGCCATAAGTTAGCATTGTTTGGCTTAGCCGTCCATGTGCTAAACTAAATTGAAGTGAATATAGGCAATTTTGAAGCCTTCCTGCTGACCAAGTAAGCCTAATACCTAACTAATGATACATCTTAAGAAGCTTTAGTAAGTTGCCTAGATCCTCACTGTAGAGATTTCTCTAATGTGATTAAACTACCTCTTTACCTCTGGTTAGCTTGAATTTTGGATCTTTCGTTTTTTCTTTTAAGGAACTTCCTTAACAAGCGACGGGTTCTAAATCCAAAAGTAAAGAAATGTCAAAAGTTGGAACTTCAATTGAGTCAATCTCGAGCTCGGTGCATGTGTCCATTCCCCTCTTCAATTTATTACATTGTCTGCACATATTCATAACTCCACTGATAATGCCCATACTTCTCTTTTCCTTGCACCTAGAAAGTGGCATTAAAAGCCTCTAACAACCTATGCATTCATCTATGCCAGGTTAATGCACCTTTGTCGGCTCATCCAGGTCAGGACTTCAAGAGATTGTTTTAATATGAACAACAGTCTAAACATAAAATATTGAATTATAACACAAAAGGCAAGGGGAAAGGCAATGTAAGCAGACAGGCCAGTGTTCCCAGGTTGCAGATTACTTTCCATCTACTTAGCCAATATGGGTTCCATCTAGGATCAATCATGCTTTTTCCATCTTTCGTTCCCTATTGTTCTTCAAGATAGCTGAAGCACCATAAAAATTTCTGTGGGGCTATGATATGAATGAAAGAATGCAGATTACTTCATTCATGATTGAGTTTAGTTGCAAGATTGACCTTCTCAGCCTGGGTCCTCACTTCAAGATCAGTAAAGCACACAAATTACATGCTTAGCAGAGAGACCTATAATCTATACATCACACATCATACATGAAGGAGATCTAGTGAATCCCTCAATTTCCAAACATTGAACTCATGGTGCAACATAAAGGAACTCAAAGTCCAACTAGTATGCTGGCCAATACTCACAGCAGTGAAAAATAAACGAGATGTCCTGTGTGACCTCAAGTTTCATATCCCGCAAACCAAAGCTTAGAACTACTCAGGTTATGATAGCTCAACTTGTCACTTTTTGTTCCCTCTCATATGCCACATGACTCTTCTTTCTCAACTCAAACATGAGAATTTTCCGAAAGTTCTTGAAGCCAAAATCATACAATTTCGAAAGCCATGAAATGGGGAAGGAAAGAAATAAAAAGGACAAAATTTCAATTTTCCCTCAATCTTTGTCTTGCAAAATTTCAAATTTCATTTATTTTCCAACCTAATTTCCTAACCTCCTCTTTCTGTCCTTTCCCGAATGGAGTGTCAGTAGTCATGATTAGCAAAACATACAGGATGCTCAACTCCATTCAGTCTACCATGACTAACCTTATCCCAAAAGTCTAGGATGCTTTAAGTTTTAGAGCTGCTCTAATTCCGTAAGTACATGGAGATAACAAATACCCTAGTAAATCATCCACTTGGTGACATTACTACGTAATTTACATCTAAAGCCAAAGCATTTCACTTCTGTAAGAGGATACAAGATGTATTGTTTTGTTGCTCTAAAGTTCCAAGTGCATAACTGATTTACATAATACATAAATGAAACTTAAAACTTGACACCCACAGAAATGTCCAAAAGTGACTTAACAACTCTAGAGGTATTATGGCAAATAGATGTATCAAAAGCTAAATAGATCACCATCAAGGCGAATTTTGCAGGCTTCCACTATTCTCGTAAAACCTAAGGTGAATCAATTTTTACCTGACCATCTCCAGAAGGAACAAATCCAAGAAGTATTCCTTTGTCAATTGTCATGGCACAAACCGTTCCACCCTGCAAATTTTATTGAACATAAGAGGCAACAGGCTTGTTCATATTCATAAGCAATAGAAAATACAAATGCTACATAAAAAAGAGGACAGGAAATTAAGACAAAGTTGTGTCTGTTGATGCAAATCAAAAAACAATGCCCAAATGGAAGGACTCGCGAAATGACTAACTAGACAACAATATGGTAGAGACAAAACAAAACTGACCTGGTGATCTGTATGAGCTCCCAGGGGGCAAATTCTATAAGGAGATACTACAACCTGAACTTCATCTGTTCTTCGGCCAGCCATTCGAGAAACAACATTGCGGATATAGTTCAACTGCAAAGGGATAAGATTACGAGGAGAGCAATCCCCTAGAGTTATGACATTCGCAAATGACTACACTCCTCTCAAAATGGTCAAATTGAGAGTGATTTTCAACTGAACATGGAAGATCCACAAATATCCCACCAACTCAGTAAAGAAATCGAAGCAAACCCCACCAGCATATGACTCTTTCATCGATCTTTCAAGGCAATGAGCAGGCAACACCAATACTACTCCGCTAGAACATCCCATATCACGATCAATCATCTCAAGAGTAACCAAATATCAGCCAAAATGACGAGATAAGGACGCCTAACACGCACAGACTTTCTTCTACTTCAAGGAAAGGAAGAAAAGAGACCAGACACGATCCTTTGATTTTCAAGCTCTAAATGGCATTGCCTAAACAACATTACAGCAAAAATGTGGACTGGATTTTAATCAAAGAACAATTTCCGACAATGCTGGTCGATTCATCGGCGTTCACGAACAGCAGAGGAGAACCAGAGAGAAAAACAAGGTGAAGACGCCTAACACGCACGCACCATCTTCTACATCAAGAAAAGCAGGAAAAGACACCAGGTAACAACCCCTTGAATTTCAAGCTTTGAATGGCGTTGCTCAAAGAACATTACATCATAAGTGCGGACCGTATTTGATCGAAGAAAAGAAGAATTCTCGACAATGCGGTCGATTCATCGGCATTCACTAACTGCAGAGGGACTACCTGCGCATCAGAAGGCCAAGACGACTCGCCCATCTTCCAGATCGTTGTCCGAAATTGCAGCAACAGGATAATGAATGAGAGACCTGCATAAACAGTCTCTCTCTGCAACGAACGAGCTAGAGAGAGAGAGAGAGAGAGACTCCGCAGCGAATGAGGGAGATGGAGTAACAGCAAAAGAGATCAGAAGCAATGGCTCAGCCGGTGGCGGTGGTGGGTAAGTGGGCAAATCATCATTTGAAAAGACGCAGAGGAGAGAGAGAGAGAGAGAGAGACGTGCGTCGGTCGGACTCGGAGACGACGGCGTTAAAAGGGGGACGGCTTGATAAGACGGGGCAGACAAATTGAGCCGATCCCACTGCCGATCTCTTTCTCCTTTTGGCGCTACTCTATCTAATAAACACTAGTGCAAAATGCTCGATTCCATCTATGTATGGAAAAATTTGGTGAATATACCTATTTTGAGAAGATGAATAGGCCTGAAAAGATTTTAATTTATGAATTATCATCTCCTATTTTGATATTACGTGAGATTTTATGGAAGTATTATCAATTATTTTAAAAGTTTAATTTATTAGATGAATACTTAGTTTGATATTTAAATACTGTACCAATATGAGAAATTAAATAATAAATTGAGTAATACGTAAATCAAGGAAATTTTTCACATCAATAAATTTAAATTTGAATAATCTACAAATTTTTCATCGTGCCGTAAAAGGTCAACAGCAATATGTGGTTGTCTGAATAGTGGATATTTATCATCTTATGAACTATTGGGTAAGTAGCATGAATTACTTGATAAATGGAACCTACTAGGACAGTTATCATATTTAGAATTAAACGGACAAGTGACATGCAATTTTCTAACTGCTTTGATCTTTTTGGCAGGTGATGAAAGAGTGGTTGCAATAATAAATTTTAATAAATTAATAAATGATAGGAAAATCAAGGACATTTCCGTAAATATGGAATGACACCAAATTCAAAAATGTGCTTTATAAATAGTTTAGAAAGATATCTATATCATTTATAAATATCACCTGTGAAGTACCAAGAATAAAGGTGCTTCTAAATGTTTTAAAACCTTTTTTTCTCATAAAAAAGGGTTAAATCGAAATACAAAAATTAAATGTTCAAATTTACCCTAAGGACGTCTAATATAGACATTTCTAACTTTAAATTCTACCCTCAACATATCGAAGAGTCAATAGGCTTTTATGCTCCGTTTATTTCATAGAAAAAAATTTGATTTTTTTTTTCTAAATATAATCACTTGTATTACTTGAAATAATCAATTAATAAATAATTTTTCATTATCGATAATAATTTATGTGTAAATATTTTCTTATGCAATGAAAATATTTTTTGTTCGTTCATTTTCGTGAGTGATATAAGCAATATTTTTTAAAAAATATTTTCCAAATAATCTATTTTTCATGAAACAAACAGAGCTTTGACGTTGTCAATTGTATCCTCAGTCAAAGACTACTGCATGACCGTGTTTGCTTCAGACTGGATGACCATATCACAACGTGATTCTACTTTAGCTTTAAACCGCATGATTAAAATTGCATGAACGTATGTTAGGATGACTATGTGTGAGTTCTAGAATGTCTAAATAATTGCATGAAGCCTGAATTTTTAAATTGATTGGGAGCGGATTCCTTCCCGGCATAAGCGCTTGTTAGCCTTTGACTTAGAGTTCCCTCCAGCCTTTCATTTGGAAATCACTTAGAAGTGGACTCCTGGCGATCTTTTGACTTAAGAGTTTCCTTTCAATTAACTACTGTGCCTGACTTGGAATTGATTGGGAGTAGATTCCTTACCCTTGTGACTTTTGCGTCAGCCTTTGAATTGAATGGGAGTAGATTCCTTACCGGCGCAATTTCATTTCCCTTATGCTACGCACCATATCCCTTTTCTAGCTAGATTTGCCTACAATTCTCGTTTGTCCTCGTGGTAACTGGTAAGTAGATTCCTCTCTTGTAAGCTCTTGAAAATAATTATTTTGAACTTGTTATCGACTTATTTTCTTTTAATTCCGCAGGAACTCCTAACAGGCAAGGAAAATTAGGGAACATGGAGAATGCCAGGCAACCAGCTCGTGGTAAAGTAAATTCCTCTCTTGTTAGTTCTCGGAAAAGTTCATTTTGAATTGGCTATCAACCTTATTTTTTTTCTAAATTCACGAGGAAATCCTGAGAGGCAAGGAAAATCCGAGGAGTGTGGAGAATGCTGGCGATTAGATAGGATCTATTGCAAGCAGATACACGTAAAAACTAACAAAATCATGCACATGCGCCAAAACTGAAAAATCAAACCTAAAGAAGCTATAGTCAGTTCCAATCAAGCTAAAGATCAAAGCTAGGGCGGCAATGAACATATCACACCTTATAACTCACACCAATAGCACCTTAACACTCCATGACACCTTAGCCCTGATGCAAGTGCTTGCATAAACATAGTCACAAAACCTGTCATGCCCCGATCCTCCGAGCGCGTGCCCATCCCTACATGGTCGATTAAATAGTGACGTTCCATGATGCATCGCCGACCCATTCATTTTAATGCACATGTGAAAGCAAATAAATAATCTCCAAACAACAACACAATGAGATAAAAAAAGCAAGGTCACAATTTTCGAATTGAAAACACAACCACACTTATATATATACATACATAACAAACCATGTCATATATAATACAAGCTAGTATATAGATGCAAGGTCTACAAAACAGGGGGGCTCAAAGAACTACAGATCCTACTCCTCATCCTCATCCTCATTGAAGCCTTTAGCTAAATATATCGGAGTTCCTAGATCCGATAGATCCGGGTCTACATCCACTACTGAAGCTTTTAGAGGATTTGCCATGCCTTTTCCAAAAGCAACCTCCAATACATAAAAGGAACCTCGGACTCTGGTATGGGCCCTTCTCTCTGGCCATTTCGCTCTTGGCGATACCATGATCTGTATTGATGGGGCACCTTTTTGGGTAAACCCACATCAACCCAGACCACGGATCTCACCAACTCATATACCCATCCCCTTGGGTCTCTCATGAAGCGGGATGAAGCACTTCTCCTCTGTAACCTTCTTTGGCTGTCCAAAATGCTTGGGAGGAGCTGCCATCTAGGGACCTGAAATGTTATCCCACAACGGGGTGAGACGATATTTCAGCAAGTTCACCCCCTAAGACCCGACTAGAAAGAAAATACGCCCCAAAGGCTGCCTAAGTACAAGCACAATCTAGAGGACTTACCTTTGCCCTAGTTCCTTCCTACAAGTCAATATAATTAAACAAATCATCTAATCATTTCAACCAATCAGATCGAACCATCGATCAATCGACTCAGTCAATTCCATGTCATCAAGACCATCTCCTGGTCATCTCAATCAATACTGTCTATAAAGTCCGATCATAATCAGGACTGCTCACTCTAAGCTGATAATAGATAGTATAGCTCGTATTAAGCTGATAAATAGTATACTGCTTGCTCTAAGATGATATATTGAGGCCTGCAGGTTGATATAATATACTAATAATGCTCACCAGAAGCTGCTAAGGTATACTGCTCTCTCTGACATATCGAGGCCCGCAGGCTAATATAGTATATCGGTATACCGCTCACTTTAAGCTAACATATCGAACCCACAAGCTGATATAGTATATCATCCTGATCATCTAACCATTTCACCATTTTTATCATTCTCGATAAAAATAATCGTGTGTGGGTACACGGTTAGCCTTAACTAATATATAATATTTTTCTCATTTAAAAAAAAAAACCCACTAATTTCAATAATCCACAAACCCATTTTTAGCATTGTAAACCAACACCTGGTGATTTTCTAATTAATTATTGAAATTATTAAATTTTGGGATAAATACCCAAAATCACAAATCACACTCAATTTGAACAAAATAGCAGTCAATTAAATAAACATATCACACCACTGCAATAGGCATAAAATTTTGATCATCGGCTATCCTGGTCTAATTTTCGGAAAATAATAATTAATTAAATAATTTTGAAAATTAATTATTAAATACCAAAAATAGCAACTTAGGCCGGAAAAACCTAATTAAAAGCTGAGACGGGCCCGAAAAATTTCCGAACCACTCTAGATAAATATTAGAGTTTGTCTAGGCTCTAATTACACTACTCTAACCACCTAACATGCAATAACGGTTAATTAAATTGCTAATCTATTGTAACTATCCACATAATCCATAATTAACTTAAACTAATAAACCCTTAAGCATAATTAACTTACTAAGTAGGGATTAGTGAGTTAAACTCATTTGATTAATGATTCACTCAGATCACAACGACGGGGATGCCAAGAGGATCGATACACTCCAAAGTGGGATCGCTAAGCAGGGTCAGGAAAAGCTCAGAAATAGGCCAAATAGTGGCTGGAAACCCAGGAGCTTCGGTCTTTGCTCGGTGGTCAAAAGAGCTGCTCCGGTGGCTGGCTGAGGTGGAAACGGCAACAGTAGCTAGCGGAGGGGCTGTAATGGGCTTGGCGAGAGCTCGAACAGCTCTAGGGATGGCCTGGGGTCACGGCGGAGGCGGAACAGCGGCCAGGGACACACGGGTCTAGCGTGCGAGCGGGCGAATGGCGAGTGGGCTCCGGGGTGTGATGGTGGCTCGAGCGGTGGTTCGATGGGGCTTTGACGGTGGAAGGGCGGAGCTGTGGTTTCTCTGGGTTTTTGGGAAGCTTTAGTTGCTGTAATGGAGGGAGGAGGAGGTTGATGGAGAGAGGAAGGGGAAGGGGGAATCGGCTGGGCTTGGAGAGAGCCACCATGGTCTCTCTCTCATCTCTTTGCCCCTAGCTTGGTCCCACCTTTCCCAGTTGGATCCTTAGCCAAAAGCAGCCATCAAACCTGTCTTGGAAGCCAAACAAAATGGTCCAAATGTGTGGAGCAAGGGGGCATACAAATTTGCACATTTGTACCTCAATTTCCATTCAATTCCTCCTTGAATTAATCTAATTTGGCTCTTAAAAATTCAATTATCGATTCATTGATCATATTGGCATTTTTCGATGCCATTTTAACCTACTTGCATCCTAATTTTGCAATAAAAATGGTCCTCGGAATTTCCTGATCGAAAACGGCCCTATATCGACTTTTTCCGTCAAAATCTCGGTTTGCAGAAAAATCTTTGGAGACTGAGTCGACGTTCCTAAAATGACTCGTGACATGACAGAACTTTTAATTTCTGAAATCGGATTCAAATTTGCGGTTAATTTCAATCTGGCGCGATTTTAGCGTGACCTAGGCTACTAGGTAGCTTTCAGAAATTTTTATTGCAAATGACCCGTGGTTGATTTTCTTCGAGCCACAATGAACCTCTTCGACACATTGGCGACTCTTAGTGGTCGTGAAAATCTCGAGGTTTGAAATACGAACATGGGGTACCAAAACGATAGAAAAATCAGTCTAGTACCGGTCGACGAGAATTTTGTAACTTAGTGGAATCACCCATGTTCAGCCACACATCTCTATTGAACGACCTATCTCTGATCTTTAATCGACTTTTAACTGTGCCGTAATGATCTCTGCAGATAAGCACGGTCGAGTAGTCATTTCCTGGTCGAAGTCCCAAGTCTATTACATTAAGATCCCTTAGTGGCTTCTTCGGATAGTCTAGTTATCTCAAGAGTGATCAGCTCTGAGAATAGCACTGTAGACGCGTCGATGAAATGCTTGATTAATTAAATTGAAAGTAGAATTGAAAAATTTAGGATGTCACAATTCTTCCCCTCTTATAAAAATTTTGTCATCGAAATTTAACCCATTACAAAACTTTAAGGAAAAAGGTAGGGGTACAATTGTCTCATCGACTCTTTGCTCTCCTAGGTTGCTCCTTCAGTGCCGTGGTGTTGCCAGAGCACTTTGACTAATGGGATGGTCTTTATACACAGGACTTGTTCTTTTCGATCCATGATTTGAACTGGGTTTTCAATGTAGGACTTTCTGTCGTCCACATTCAATTCTTCGAAATTAAGTACATGGGTCGGGTCAGGTTCGTACTTCCTCAACATCGACACGTGAAAGACGTCTTGCACTTGCACCAACCTCGGTGGTAATGCAAGACGATATGCTAGGATCCCTATTCTTTCTAGAATCTTAAGGGGACCTACGTATCTCGGACTCAGCTTTCTTTTCTTGCCAAGCGCAAAGTACCCCTCATTGGTGACACTTTCATAAAAACATGATCACCAACTTGGAATCCAATGGTCTTCGGCGCTTATCTGCGTAACTCTTCTATCGGCTCTAAGCGGTCTTTAGTCTACCTCTAATAACTGCAACTGCATCCACTGACTGTTGAACCAACTATGGGCCTGTGATCTTTCTTTCCCCGACTTCATCCCAACACACTGGCGTTCTATATGCTCTGCCATACAACGTTTTGAAAGGAGCCATCTGAATGCTCTGTTGATAGCTGTTGTTGTAGGCAAACTCAACCAAATGAAGTTGTTCTTCCCAACTTCCCTTAAAATCTAGCACGCAAGCTTGCAGCATGTCCTCGAGGGTTTGAATTGTCCTCTCAGACTGGCCATCCGTTTGAGGATGATATGCCGTACTGTACCGCAGCTTCGTATCTAAAGCACTCTGCAAGCTTTTCCAAAAAGCAGTTGTGAATCTCGAGTCTTGGTCTGATGTGATCGTCACTAGCACTCCATGCAGACGAATGATCTGACGCACGTACAACTCTGCGTGTCTATCCAAACTAAGGTCCTTTCATACTACAATGAAGTAAGCTGACTTTGTTAATCTGTCGACCACTACCCAAATAGAATCATTACCTCTCTGACTCCTTGGTAAACCTGTTACGAAATCCATCGTGATTTGCTCCCATTTACACTCTGGGATCTCGAGAGGTTGCAGACGTCCTCCCGGCTTACAATACTAAGCCTTCACTTGCTGACACGTCAGACACTCGGCGACATGCTTGGCGATGTCCGCCTTCATATCAGACCACCAATAGTGTTGACACAGATTCTAATACATCTTCGTACTGCTAGGATGAATGCTGTAACTGCTACGACGAGCTTCTGATAAGATCTCCTCTCTAAGCTCTACATCGTCAGGTACATACAATCGTCCTCGGAACCTTAGTGTTCCGTCCTCAGAAATCTGAAAGTCAGCCTTTCTCTTATCGGTGTCCTCTTGTAGAATCTTCTGAACATCTGGGTCTGTCGGTTGAAGTAGTTTGATCCTGATTTGCACATACAGCTCAATTCTGAGGGTGGCTTAAGATTCGAAAGGTGGCCCACCTCAAACTTGAAAACCGAATCTCGAGCTCTCTTGATTAAATTCCACTCCTTAACCAGCATATGTGCGATTGAAGATTTCTGACTCAAAGCGTCGGCGACCTTATTCGCCTTTCCTGGGTGATATAAGATATCACAATCGTAGTCTTTTAGAAGTTCCATCTAGCGGCATAGTCTCATATTCAACTCATTTTGAGAGAACAGATACTTGAGACTTTGATGGTCAGTAAAGATCTGGAATCTTTCTCCATACAAATAATGTCTCCAAATCTTAAAAGCGAAAATGATTGCTGCGAGTTTTAAGTCGTGCGTCGGGTAATTCTGTTCATGAGGCCTCAACTGATGGGAGGCGTATGCAACCACTCTACCATGTTGCATCAGCATGCAACCTAGTCCTCTAAATGACGCATCACTATAGATCTCGTATCCTCTAGGACTAGATGGAATGGTCAGCACAGGTGCAGTAGTTAGCTTTTGCTTAAGCTCTCGGAAACTACGCTCGCACTTGTTTGTCCACACAAACTTCTCTTCTTTCTTCAGGAGTCGAGTCAATGGCGATGCCAAAGTCGAAAATCCTTCCATGAACCTTTTGTAGTAACCTGCCAAACCTAGAAAACTTCTGATTTCTATCAATGTAGTCAGTCTTGGCTAGTTAATCACGGCTTCAATATTGCTTGAGTCCACAGAGATTCCTTCGCTTGAAATCACGTGACCTAGGAAAGCAACACTAGTCAACCAAAACTCGCACTTGCTGAACTTGGCATACAACTCATGAGTCCTTAGAGTCTGCAATACCATTCTCAAATAACTCTCATGCTCCTCATCACTTTTTGAATATACCATAATATCATCGATGAACACGATCATGAATTGATCTAGGTATTCCTTGAACACTCGGTTCATCAGATCCATAAAGGCAGCTGGAGTGTTCGTAAATCCGAACGGCATTGTATCGAGTACGAAACACTGACTTTGGAATCTCCTCTTTCATGATCCTCAGCTGATGATATCATGTCCTCGAGTCAATTTTAGAAAATATCGACGCTCCTTGTAACTGATCAAACAAGTCGTCGATCCTCGGGAGTATAAACTTGTTATTGATCGTCACCTGATTGAGTTGACGATAGTCAATGCACAAGCACAACGAACCATCTTTCTTCTTTACGAACGGAACTAGTGCTCCCCAAGGTGATGTACTGGGACGTATGAATCCCTTATCTAACAATTCCTGCATCTGCACTTTCAGTTCCTTCAACTCAGACAATGCCATCCGGTAAGGAGTCTTAGAGATTGGCTCTGTCCCAAGTGCTAACTCAATCACAAACTCGATTTCTCTCCCTAGCGGTAAGCCCGGCAATTCTTTCGGGAATACGTCTGGAAATTCTTGCACTATCGCGATATCTTAAATCTTTAGCTCCTCATGTGACATCCCAAATTTCACTGACCTTCATTAGTATAATTAGATCATTAGGAATTTAGATTAATTAGATTGGGCCAGAAAGTGAACCCGATGGATCGTGAGAATTGTGTGGGCTTGAGAAGTAAATGGGCCACACGAATTAGATTTGAAAAGCCGAGTGAGAGATTATGGGCTTGGACTTGGCTTGAAGTGGGTCAAGGTTCGGGACTGTAAGATTTGTAAGTTTAGTGGGCCGGATCATTTTAGGTTGAGCCCGTTGGGCCAGAGATGAATATTTAGGCCCGAGTGATTTTATTTTATAGATTATAGTTATGAAAACTTGATTAATGTTTATAATGCTAATATCAATTTCTAACTTTAACATTTTGTGATGAATTCTTTATAGACTAACATTGACTAGTCGATATGTTATATGTTATGACTTTGTATAATTGGGATTAAGTAGAAACAAAAGGCAATTAGATGAAAATATTAGAAACTAACGAAATAACTAATGATATCGATTAACTATTAATTAGGGACGATTGACAGATGGCGAAAATCTTCATGCATGAAAGCCACGACATCTTTCTCTCTCTCGATTCTCTCATCAACACCCACGGTGTTTATCAATCCATAGAGCCGAAGATGGCAACTCCAAGGAAGCATAATCATTAGCCAAATCTAATCATTACACTAACCTAGGACTAGCTCATAGCTTATTTCTCACAAAAAAACCGAAAATTCCCTCTCTCTCTTCAAGAACCGAAAACTCACCTTCATCTTCCTCTTCTTTTTCTCTCGGTCGAGCGGTGAGCAAACCAGAAGCAAACCAGCAACCTTCTTCCTTTTGCATGCGAGATTTTGGTGTTGATCTTGAAGTATCTTTGTGTTGATTAGTAGCTGAAGCAAGGTAAGGAAAGATCTAACTCTAAATTGAAAGTTATCCATTGTTTCATCAAGGGAGCTTGAGGATCTAACCAAACAGTGAAGGATATAGTTTGTAGTTGCTGTTTTGTGATTGATCTAAGCTTAGTGAGTGTTAGATTGAAGGTATAAGCTATTGCATGTCACTCTTGAGTCTTGTATGTCTCGAAATTCTAGTGTGAGTATGCTGTTTTGTTGAGTGAAGTGATGAGATGGTTGCCGAGTGAGTTGTTTTGGTATAAATCGGGATGAGTGACTCACGGATGCAACGACACTTCGAGCCAAGCTGTGGAATTGATCATTTGTTAAAGAAAGACATGCTGAAGTTGCTTTGAGTTGCTGTGAGTAAGCATTGAAGTATTGTAGAAGAGATTTGTGGATAGACAAGTTGTTTAGTTGAGTTAGAAGTGAGAAAAATTTGTGTATCTATTCTGTTTTAAGTGAAAACAGTTATGGAGTCTTCTGTTTGTGTTTAATTTTCTTTATGTATGTTAAAAGAGATAACAAAGAAACCTTTCTACATGATATAACGTCTATAAGATTGAGTTATACACGTAGCTATAACCATATGGATATTAAAATAGAGAAATAGAAGTGAATTTAGTAAAACTAGTAAACTGTTTTTGTAAGAATCAGATTGACCTTTACGGATTACATGAATTTTCTGTATTTACCTAGTTAGAATTGGACTTCGAATCCTTAATGAAAATTGTAGAAAATATCTTAAGGAATAACTTGTCAAAATTTGAGATTAAACGGATAATATTTGGCAAGTGAAACAATTTTCCTTGTAGATAAAGAATCTGGACGTCGATACAGGGTACTAGTAGAGATTAGGAAAACTGATACTCTTAATACAGTGAGAACTAGATTTAAGTTCTTTCACGAAAAATGTTAATCTATGTCTTAAATATAACATACTAAAATTTGCTAGTATTCCGATAAGTATTGATATACCTTTTATGTTCAAAACCAAAACTGTTCATTTAGTTAGTATACTGTTGGACCCGAGAACACATAACTGATGTAGTGACTTATCTATTAGACTTGTATGATGAACATAGAACTTAATAAACCTTATAATAGATGTTAGTTGAGTATGAGTAAGTCTCATATGTCAATAGAGATGTAAGTGCATATAGTATCATGCGTGTGCAATGAGTGCGGTGCATAGTGCTTAATTATGGGATGAATATCTGTTCGGTATGGTATGGGACATGTCGTAATGGGTTTTATCTTATAATTTGGACACGCACGTGTGTTAGGATCATGAGAGTTAGATGTATAGTTAGATACTTTGGAGTCTTTTTCTTTTGCATACGATAAATGCATTAATCAAAGGTGTGGTGGTGTGAAACGTGTGCTTAAGAGAGTGAATGAACCCTCGGTACAGAGATACCGGTGATGCCCCTGGAAGTTTGGGATGCCCATGCTGAGTGGTCTTGGATGCCTCCGTAGAGAGATACCGGGATGCCTCGGAGTGAGATGCCCTTGTGTGAGATCAAGGATGCCTCAGTTGTGTGATACTAAGATGCCTTGGAGTGAGATGCCCCTTGCTGAGTGGTCTTGGGAGGACATCGGTTGTGTGATACCGGGATGCCTCGGAGTGAGATGCCCACAATTAGAGATGTTGTGGAAGTCCGGATAACGTACTTTCCGGAAGTGACTCGATCAGGCCGGTAGAGTCCCGGTTGTGACTGATTCGAGGGTGGATTTTATGCACACTAAATTTAATTATATTTGGCGAGTGAGTTCATCTATTATTGTTGCATTGCATCTTGACGTGAGATTGAGTTTGTGAAGGGTAAGTATAGAGATGGATGCATATAAGGTGATTTCTTACTTGATGTATTAGTATTGTTTATGCTTGTGATATACTCTCTTAGCATCCTAAATTGTTTGATGATTCACTTGTAACTTTGATGGCTATGGATTGTTTAAGTTAGAGTTTTATCATTCTTTACTGGGCAAGGTTGTTTGCTCATACCTTACATTTTCAGATTGATACCATGGATGTACCGCTAGTAGCTCGATACGGGGTGGTAGCACACCTCGATGTTTCTTTTCATGACGTGTATGATCCCGACATTGACATGACTTTTCCAAGTATGAGGCTACTTTATGGATGGATGATGGTAGAGCTGACTTAATACCGATGAAGTTCGTCACATGGTTCATCAACCATGAAGGGGAGATGTTCGGCCCTTTACCCTTTGGAGCAGGAGGACCTGGAGCGGGGATGGACGACGCCTAGACGTCTTGGATCTTGTAGAAGCTGACTGACTTTTGTTTTTTGTTAGATGCGGGCTAGTGTGGGAACTCGTGGAGTAGACACCCTCACCCTCATATCCTTGGCTTTTGTTGCGCCTTACTTTTGTTTTGTATATGATGTAAATATATAGGCGAAGAACATGGAACCAGTCCAGGTCGATAATTTTGTATGCCCCGATGATGAAAAAATGAAAGGAAGCCTTTTATGATCTTGTCAATGTGCATTGCAGGATAACCTTATAATATAAATTTAGGATTTTAAATAATCCATGTTATACATGCTAACCTTCAATGGTAAATACTATATGTTATTCAAAGGAGTTTACTAGATCAATAAGATGTCAATAATAATTATAATTCCACTTGCGATTAGTACGTGACGCCTTGGGACGTCACACCTCAATTGTCGTATCCATGACAGTTGCTAAGTAACCTTGACAACCCCCGTCTAACAAACGGGTTGCCTCAAGCGACGAGATCAGTGTAATCGAGGGTCCTCCTCAACTTTCAACAAACTCGAAACTCTCGCCCTATAATGGGTCAAGCTGAATCGCTTTACGATAACAATCCATCTTAGCTTGTTGCTTGGTGAGCCAGTCCATGCCAATTATCAAATCAAAGTCATACATGGCTAGAACTAATAAGTCTATCCTCCCTTCTCGCTCACCAATTGCTAATTTGCAACCAGAACAACCCAATGCAGACAACACCTTATCCTTTAACGGTGTAGATATGCTAACCATTGACTCCAGCAACTCAGGACTTAATCCTATCAACTTAACATATTGCTCGGCAATAAAGGAATGAGTCGCTCCAGGGTCAACTGAGCATAAGTAGCATTGTCGTTCAATGAAACCATACCTGTGATCACATCAGCCGACCTCTCGTGATGGCATACACTGTCCCTTGAGCTGGGGGTCTCATCTGTCCACCCTACGGTGCGTTCCGTGGTGCATACCCTTTGATCTGTCCCAACAGTGGCGGCGGTGGCAACTGCTGTTGTCCTTTTGGTCGTCTAGGACAATCTCTAGCTATGTGACCCTGTTGGCCACATTCAAAACAAGCGCCCGTCCTTCGAGGGCACGGGGCTGTACCATGCTGTCTTCCACAAAAGCGACATATGCCATTCTGGCTTGGCCCTGACTTTCCAATTCCACCCTTCCTGTTGGGCGGAACATGGAACTTTCCTCTAGTCATGGGCCTCTTCCCATGTCGGATCCCTTCTCTATTTGAATTAAACCTCGATCCAAACGAGGCGGCTTGCTCGTTCAAACTTCTCTCTAGCAGCTGAGCTCGATGGTAAACTTCTCTATAGTCTTTTAGATCCAGCGGTATCATAGGTTGTTTCAGCTCTACTCGAAGGCCATTCCTGAACCTTTGAGCCTTGTCCTCTGGATCCTCAATCAACCTCGGAGCATATTGAGAAAGCTTTGCAAATTTGACCTCGTACTGGTTAACAGTCATCATCCCTTGGCGGAGGCGTTGAAATTCCTCCATCTTCTGTTCTTGGGCGCTATATGAAAATTACTTATCGTTGAAAGCTCTGAGGAATGCGTCCCACCAGAATTGCTCATCTTGGGAATACTGTATCTCTGGCAGCTCTCCACGAGGTGTTTGTGTTACCTTGCAGTTGATACACTGCTAGGACAACTATTTTTTCTTCATTGCACCTAAGAAGTGCAAATGCCTTTTAAGTCCTGAATCCATAGTGAGGCAGTCTCGAGGTCTCCAATACCCGTGAACCTTGGCAGGTTCATCTTTAGGAATTGCTCCACTAACTTGTGGATTGGTCTCTCCCTTTCCACAACCAAGTTCCCAACTGGAACTTCAACAGGTGTAGCAACGACAACGGTGGCAGCAGTAGTAGTAGCTTGAGCGGCGATAGCAGTGGCGGCGGCTTGGTTCTGGGCCTACGGTCCCGTCAAATCTCACATGATTTCCAGATCTTGCATTATCCCTTCGAACCTGGGATCTCCAGGGGCTGCGACCCCAGCACCAACAACAGGTGGTGCTACTCCGTTAGCGCTAGCCTGTGCTGGCGCTACTCCGCTAGCGCTAGCCTGTGCTGGCGCTCTACCTCGGCCTCCTTGGGTACCGACCCTAGTCGACGTCCTACCCCGAGTCATGGGACCGATGGTCCTCTTCTTAGGAGTCCTTTGCTCCTAATTGCTCATTATGCAAGTTTTCTACTGAAACCTGTCTTCTAATTCCAGACAGAATTAGAAGTTGAGTGACCCACGCAAACAACAATTCTATCAATCAGCTATCACATACATGCACCAGCATGAAATAAAAGCAATTCCTACTAACTATCCCATAAACCATTGCACCTTATCACTTCAATCCTAAACCATGCTCTCATACCATTAAATGGGGATGTCATGCCCTGATCCTCCGAGCGCGTGCCCATCCTTGCATGGTCGATTAAATAGTGACGTTCTAGGACGCATTGCCAACCCATTCATTTTAATGCACATGCGAAAGCAAATAAATAATCCCCAGACAACAACACAATGGGATAGAAAAACATGGCCATAATTTTCGAACTGAAAACACAACCACACTTATATATATATACATATCAAACCATGTCATATATAAGACAAGTTGGTATATAGATGCAAGGTCTACAAAACGGGGGGGGGGGGCTCAAAGACCTACAGATCCTAATCCTCATCTTCATCTTCATTGGAGCCGTTAGCTGAATACACCGGAGTTCCTGGATGCGACAGATCCGGGTCTACGTCCACTACTGAACCTTCTAGAGGATCTATAGTGCCTTTCCCAAAAGCAACTTCCAGCACATAAAAAGGAACCTCGGACTCCAGTATGGGCCCTTCTCTTTGGCCATTCCGCTCCTGGCGATACCATGATCTTTATTGATGGGGCACCGTTTTGGGTAAACCCGCATCGACCCAGACCACGGATCTCACCAACTAATATACCAATCCCCTTGGGTCTCCATGAAGCGGGATGAAGCACTTTTGCTCTGTAACCTTCTTTGGCTGTCCAAAATGCTCGGGAGGAGCTACCATTTAGGGACTTGAAATGTTATCCCACAACGGGATGAGACGATGTCTCAGCAAGTTCACCCCTTAAGACCCAACTAGGAAGAAAATACGCCTTAAGGGCTGCCTAAGCATAAGCACAAACCAGAAGACTTACCTTTGCCTCAGTTCCTTCCTGCAAGTCAATATAATTAAACAAATCATCCAATCATTTCAACCAATCAGATCAAACCATCGATCAATCAACTCAGTTGATTCCATGTCATCAAGACCATCTCCCGATCATCTCAATCAATACTATCTATAAATTCCGATCATAATCATGACTGCTCACTCTAAGTTGATAATAGATAGTATAGCTCGCACTAAGCTGATAAATAGTATACTGCTCGCTCTAAGCTGATTTATCGAGGCTCGTAGGCTGATATAGTATACTAATAATGCTCACCAGAAGCTACTAAGGTATACTGCTCCCTCTAAGTTGACATATCGAGGCCCTCGAGCTGATATAGTATATCGGTATCTTTTGCTCACTCTAAGCCGACATATCGAACCCGCAGGCTGATATAGTATACCATCCTGATCATCAAACTATTTCACCATGTTTATATATATATATATATATATATATATATATATATATTTGGTAAGCTATTTCACCATGTTTATAATTCCCAATAAAAATAATCGTGTATGGGTACACGATCGACCTTAACCAAAATACAATATTTTCCTCCTTTAAAAAGAAAAACCCACTAATTCCAATAATCCACAAATCCGTTTTTGGCGATGTAAACCGATGTCCAGTGATTTTCTAATTAATTATTGAAATTATTAAATTTTGGGATAAATACCTAAAATCACAAATTACACTCAATTTTCACAAAATAGTAGTCAATTAAATAAACGGATCACACCACTGCAATCAGCATAAAATTCGGGTCACCGGCTATCTCGGTCTAATTTCTGGAAAATAATAATTAGTTAAATAATTTCAAAAATTATTTATTAAATACCAAAAATAGTAAGTTAGGCTAGAAAAGCCTAATTAAAAGCCGAGACGGGCCCGAAAATTTTCGAACCACTCTAGATAAATAGTAGAGCTTGTCTAGGCTCTAATTACATTACTCTAACCATCTAATATGCAATAACGGTTAATTAAATTGCTAATCTATTCTAACTATCTACCTAATCCATACTTAACTTAAACTAATCAACTCGTAAGCGTCATTAACTTACTAAGTAGGGATTAGTGAGTTAAACTCACTTGATTAACGATATGCTCAGACCACAACGATGGGGATGTGGAGAGGATCGATACACTCTAAAGCGGGACCACCAAGCGGGGTCGGGAAAGGCTCAGAAATGGGCCAAACAGTGGCTAGAAATCCAAGAGCTTCGGTCTTTGCTCGGTGGTCGAAAGAGCTGCTCCAGTGGTTGGCTGAGGCGTAAATGGCGACAGTAGCTGGCGGAGGGGCTGCAACGGGCTTGGCAGAGCTCGGTGAGCTTCCAGGTGGCTCCGGACACGCGGGTCTGGCGCGCGAGCGGGTGGATGGCGAACGGGATTCGGGGCGTGACGGTGGTGCGAGCAGTGGTTCGACGGGGCTTCGACGGTGGAGGGGCGGAGTTGTGGTTTCTTTGGGTTTTTGGGAAGCTTCAGCTGCTGTAATGGAGGGAGGAGGAGGTTGACGGAGAGAGGAAGGGGAAGGGGGAACAGGTTGGGCTTGGAGGGGGCCACCATGGTCTCTCTCTCATCTCTTTGTCCCCCTAGCTTGGTCCCACCTTTGCCAGCTGGATCCTCAGCCAAAAGCAACGATCAAACTTGTCTTGGAAGCCAAATGAAATGGTCCAAATGTGTGGAGCAAGGGGGTATACAAATTTGCACATTTATACCTCAATTTCCATTCAATTCCTCCTTGAATTAATCCAATTTGCCTCTTAAAAATTCAATTATCGAGTCATCGATCAAATTGGCATTTTTCTATGTCATTAGAACCTACTTGCATCCCAATTTTACGATAAAAAACGGTCCTCGGAATTTCCCGGTTGAAAAAGACCCTATATCGACTTTTTCCGTCAAAATCTCGGTTTGCAGAAAAATTTTAGGAGACTGAGTCGACGTTCCTAAAATGACTCATGACTTGACATAACTTTCAATTTCTGAAATCGGATTCAAATGCGCGGTTAATTTCAATTCGGCGCGATTTTAGCGTGACCTAGGCTACCGGATAGCTTTCAGAATTTTTTAGTGCAAATGACCTGTGGTCGATTTTCTTCGAGCCACAATGAACCTTTTCGATGCATTGGCGACTCTTGGTGGTCGTGAAAATCTCGAGGTTTCAAATACAAACACAAGGTACCAAAACGATAGAAAAATCAGTCTAGTGCCGGTTGACGAGAATTTTGTAATTTTGTGGAATCACTCATGTTTAGCCACACATCTCTATCGAACCGACCTATCTCTGATCTCTAATCGACTTTTAACTGTGCCGTAATGATCTCTGCAGATGAGCACGGTCGAGTAGCCGTTTCCTGGTCGAATTCCCAAGTCTATTGCATTAAAATCACTTAGTGACTTCCTCGGATAGTCTAGTTATCTCAAGAGTGATAAACTTTGAGAATAGCATTATAGGCGCGTCGATGAAAGGCCCGATTAATTAAATTGAAAGCAGAATTGAAAAATTCAGGATGTCACAATTATTGAGACCACTAATGTTATTATTGGGAGGGTTAAGTGGTGTGTCTATAGTAGTAGAATTCCTATGAGTACTAAGTGGAATGGTGATTAGAGGAAGGAGATTAGGATGAAGATCTACTGATCTTCTTGATGAAGATGAGTGAAATGGGTAGACTAATCTTAAGTCTAAAGATCTTTAGGGAAACTAAATGGTTACCTTTCCCTCTGGGTGTCGTATAATGTTGGTTGTATTAGTATTTTGAACAACTTGTTAGGGAATTTGGCTCTCTAATTCCCACTATTTTGGTAGAGTCACTTGACTCCAACTGATAGATTTAGGAGATATTGTATTTGCTCTATAAAAACATCAATTTGGAGGAGAAGTGTTTCACCTTTGGGACTACATTCGAAGGCATTCTCTCCAAAGGTAGAGGCCATAGCTTTGTAATGGATCCTATAAACAAGAGCTAAAGGGATAGATCCATCCGCCACCTTGTAATTATGAGTTTTTATTTGGAGAGTAAGTAATTTAAGAATATTCCTATCTTTAAGAGATATTGAGAAATTGGGATAACAATCAAAATGTATTGTACCTTTGCAAAAACTTGTCTCTATGGTCCCGAGTATGGATTTATCATAGCTTAAGAGATGTGATTCTTGTAAAACTAAGAGAATCGAGGTATTTAGCACTTCTTTTGTAAGAGGTTTGATTCCTACTTGGACGTGACCTAAATGAATGTAGTTATATTTTTGTTTATGTTCTTTTTATCGACTCTTGATTTAAGAGATGGATTATTTCATAAGAATTTGAAAGAAGAACATATCTTTCTTATGTGGTTATGACATAATCCGATTTTTTGAAAAATTTTACTTTTGATTGTTTATATAGTTCTTTAAGTTGAACTTTAGAAATTTCTCAGTTTTCTATTGATTTGTTAAAGTCTTCTATCCTTACTTCTTCTCTATCTATAGGACCTTGATTTGTGGACATTAGTGATAAAGAACTAGAGGAAGACACAGATCTTCTAAGTAAGCTCATCCTTATAGATCAGTACTCACATGATCGTGGGTTTCTTATCAGAGCTATACTAATGGTCTCACCATCTCTCTAGGACTTATGGCCTAGACCACTCTGGAGGTGGCACTCACCCAAGAGTATGTTTCCACCAAACGAAATTGGATCTATGAAGATGAAGACTTAGGAAGATGATCAATATTTTCTCATTGGCTCTAATACCATAAAGGAGAATGATTTTGCTATATCTTGACGTCTATTCTTACTTCTTCGCCATATCATTAGACGTCTATATATATAGTGATTGGGCCTATATATTACACTTATGATTACAAGTTCTAAAAACTATACAAATATTGGTTAGTTTGGGTATGTTGCACATGAAGGTTTTGTGACATCCTGAATTTTTCAATTCTACTTTCAATTTAATTAATCGGGCCTTTCATCGACGCGCCTATAGTGCTATTCTTAGAGCTGATCACTTTTGAGATAACTAGACTATCCGAGGAAGTCACTAAGTGATTTTAATGCAATAGACTTGGGAATTCGACTAAATTAACATGGGTGATTCCACTAAATTACAAAATTCTCGTCGACCGGCACTAGACTGATTTTTTTATCGTTTTGGTACCTTGTGTCCGTATTTGAAACCTTGAGATTTTCACGACCACCGAGAGTCGCCAATGTGTCGGGAAAGGTTCATTGTGGCTCGAAGAAAATCGACCAAGGGTCATTTGCACTAAAAATTTCTGAAAGCTACCCGGTAGCCTAGGTTACACTAAAATCGTGTCGGATTGAAATTAACCGCGAATTTGAATCCGATTTTAGAAATTGAAAGTTCTGTCATGTCACAAGTCATTTTAGGAACATTGACTTAGTCTTCGAAGATTTTTCTACAAACCAAGATTTTGACGGAAAAAGTCTATATAGGGTCGTTTTTGACTGGGAAATTTCGAGGACCGTTTTTTATCGTGAAATTGGAATGCAAGTAGGTTCTAATGGCATGGAAAAATGCCAATTTGATTGATGACTCGATAATTGAATTTTTAAGAGCCAAATTGGATTAATTCAAGGAGGAATTGAATGAAAATTGAGGTACAAATGTGGAAATTCGTATGCCCCTTGCTCCACACATTTGGACCATTTCATTTGGCTTCCAAGACAAGTTTGATGGCTGCTTTTGGCTGAGGATCCAGATGGCAAAGGTGGGACCAAGCTAGGGGGACAAAGAGATGAGAGAGAGACCATGGTGGCCCCCTCCAAGCCTAGCCGGTTCCCAATTCCCCTTCCTCTCTCCATCGACCTCCTCCTCCCTCCATTATAGCAGCTAAAGCTTCCCAAAAATCCAGAGAAACCACAGCTCTTCCCCTCACCGTTGAAGCCCCGTCGGACCACCGCTCGCGCCACCATCGCGCCCCGGAGCCTGTTCGCCGCTCGCCCGCTCGTGTGCTAGACCCGCGTGTCCCTAGCTGCCGTTCCGCCTCTACCGTGACCCTAGGCCATCCCTAGAGCTGTTCGAGCTCACCTCGCCGTCGCCGGAGCTGCCTGGAAGCCCGCCGAGCTTTGCGAAGCCCGTTGCAGCCCCTCCGCCAGCTACTGTCGCCATTTCTGCCTCAACTAGCCACCAGAGCAGCTCCTTCGACCACCGAGCAGAGATCGAAGCTCCTGGGTTACCAGCTACTGTTTGGCCTATTTCTGAGCCTTTCTCGACCTCGCTTGGCGGTCCTACTTTTGAGTGTATCGATCCTCTCCGCGTCCCCGTCGTTGTGGTCCAGGCGGATCGTTAATCAAGTGTGTTTAACTCACTAATCCCTGCTTAATAAGTTAATGATGCTTAATGGTTGATTAGTTTAAGTTGCGTATGGATTAGGTGGATAGTTAGAATAGATTAGCAATTTAATTAATCGTTATTACATGTTAGGTGGTTAGAGTAGTGTAATTAGAGCCTAGACAAACTCTAGTATTTATCTAGAGTGGGTCGGAAATTTTCTAGGCCCGTATTGGCTTTTAATTAGGCTTTTCCGGCCTAAGTTGCTATTTTTGGTATTTAATATTTAATTTTCGAAATTATTTAATTAATTATTATTTTCCAGAAATTAGACCGGGATAACCGATGACCGAAAATTTATGCTGATTGTAGTAGTGTGATGTGTTTATTTAATTGACTGTCATTTTGTGCAAATTGAGTGTGATTTGTGATTTTGGGTATTTATCCCAAAATTTAATAATTTCCATAATTAATTTGAAAATCACCCGGCGTCGGTTTACAATGCCAAAAATGGATTTGTGGATTATTGAAATTAGTGTGTTTTTTTTAAAAGGAGGAAAATATTGTATTTTATCTAAGGTCAACCGTATACTTACACATGATTATTTTTATCCGAAATGATAAAAATAGTGAAATGGTTAGATGATCAAGATGGTATACTATATCAGCTAGTGGGTTCGATATGTCAGCTTAGAGTGAGTAGTATACCGGTATACTATATCAGCCTGCATGCCTCGATATGTTAGTTTAGAGCGAGCAATATACCTTAGCAGCTTTTGGTGAGCATTATTAGTATACTATATCAGCCTGCGGGCTTCGATATATCAGCTTAGATCATGCAGTATACTGTTTATCAGCTTAGTGCGAGCTATACTATTTATTATCAGCTTAGAGTGAGCAGTCCTGATTATGATAGGACTTTATAGATAGTATCGATTGAGATGACCGGGAGATGGTCTTGATGACATGGAATCGACTGAGTCGATTGATCGATGGTTCGATTTGATTGGTTGAAATGATTGGATGATTTGTTTAATTATATTGACTTGCAGGAAGGAACTGAGGCAAAGGTAAGTCCTCTGGATTGTGCTTGTGCTTAGGTAGCCCTAGGGGCATATTTTCTTCCTAGTCGGGTCTTAGGGAGTGAACTTGTTCGTCGTCTCACCCCGTTGTGGGATAACATTTCAGGTCCCTAGATGGCAGCTCCTCCCGAGCATTTTGGACAGCCAAAGAAGGTTACAGAGCAGAAGTGCTTCATCTCACTTCATGGAGACCTTGGGTATATGAGTTGGTGAGATCTGTGGTCTGGGTCGATGTGGGTTTACCGAAAAAGGTGCCCCATCAATACAGATCATGGTATCGCCAGGAGCAAAATGGCCAGAGAGAAGGGCCCATACCAGAGTTCGAGGTTCCTTTTTATGTGCTGGAGGTTGCTTTTGGGAAAGGCACGATAGATCCTCTAGAAGGTTCGGTAGTGGACGTAGACCCGGATTTGTCGAATCCAAGAACTTTGGTGTATTCAGCTGAAGGCTCCAATGAGAATGAGGATGAGAAGTAGGATTTGTAGTTCTTTGAGCCCCCCTCCCCCCTGTTTTGTAGACCTTGCATCTATATACTAGCTTGTATTATATATGACATGGTTTGCTATGTATATATATAAGTGTGGCTGTGTTTTCAGTTCGAAAATTGTGGCCCTGCTTTTCTATCCCATTATGTTGTTGTCTGGGGATTATTTATTTGCTTTTGTATGTGCATTAAACTGAATGGGTCAGCGATGCATCTTGGGACGTCGCTATTTAATCGACCATGCAGGGATGGGCATGCGTTTAGAGGATCGGGGCGTGACAATAATAGATAGGAATTTCTAGACTAATATACCAACAAGATTAGCCAGAACCAGTCATAGAAAGTATTGATTCTTCTCATCACTTTCCCTCATATTCACAAATGGTAGATGCAGAACTTAATGTTTTAGAAAAATAGTTTGAATCATATAAGGCAGCCAGCAATAAAAAATTTAATTATGATAATAATAAAGAAATCAAAGAATGGTTCTTCAAAACTTTTGCTAACCAAAGCAAACATATCAAAGAAAAATATTACGACTACATGTACAAACATGAAGTCCATATATTTTTCTTTGATTGGTTAGAAGAATAATTTTTAGAACCAAAAGAAATAATAGTTTTAGATCATAATTATAAGTGGAAACTTAATAATGGTCAAATCATAGAATTTAACCACCCCCCACTTAGAAGGATAAAAATCCAACACGAGGATAGTGAAGTAGTAGTTACTCCTTTTAAGATACCTGCTGAAACAGATTCACTATACACTATTAAGGTAATTGAGTAGAACAATTTTATAAATCAACACTTGGCAACAATAAGAAAATAATTAAATAGGATAGAATCAACAATCCAAGATCATATCCAATGAATTATACAATAGGTAGAACCTTTAAAAAAGCCCATATTCAAAACATTTGAGTTTCCAAAAAATCTTACTCTAGAATTTGCCAAAGCTATTCAACAAAGAAGAAAACTTTTAGGAAAATCAAAATTAGAACCTCCTCTAATAATAGATACTCTTAAGTTTCAAGGATTAATTGTAAAATACAGTCCAAATCAACCCAATATTAATGTCCTTGAAAAGATTACTAATGACAACCCCAAAAATTATATCATAGTAGGGCAACCTCTCCAGGCATTGCTTTAGAAGAATCATCATAGAAAATACATAATATATACTCTTCAGATGCCATATATGAATGGAACATAGATAGTGTAGAATATTATGAACATATTAAATGAAATGGTAATGTTAGCTAAAACCTACAAAACTCAACAAGATGTTTCTGATCATGCTATTGCCGATCTTTTAGTAGTTGGATTTACTTACAATTAAATGTTGGTGGGATAATTATTTAACAGATGAACAAAAAGCTCAAATTTTAGAAGCTTATAAAATAGATGACGATGGACAACGCATGTGACACCCCGAATTTCATTCGACTAATTAATTAGTTGCGATGAGCTTTAATAGGTTTCACTTTAAACTTTGGTGGCAAGCTTAATAAGAAGGGTGAATTAATATGAGAAATAGTGTAAGGTTCGGGGTAACTGAATATGCTTTGAACCGATGTCCTGATGTTCCTAATGTTTAATGTAAATACTTAAGCAAATTTTATTAAACATCTTAACAGGGTTGGCCATCTTAATGATGAGGGCATTATGGACAACTTTGTTTTTCTAATCTTGGGGGAGCCGTCCATGGTCTAGCAAGACCATGGAAAGCTTCTTTTATTCAATTAAAAAGAGTTTAATACGCTTAAAAGCCTATCTTGGTTACCTCTTATAGTTGCCCGTCTTCCTCCGATGGTTCTTCATGCAAAGAGAGTATTCTCGGAGTATTCCCCAAGCTCGACCTTGCCTTTTCTCTCCCCTAGGTTCGGTGGAACCTATCCCCTCCATTACTTCCTCCTTTTTCCTTCTTCTTTTCTTGTCTTTTGCTCATCTTTCACCCCATCTCTCTCTCTCTCTCCCGAAGCTCTCTCTCTTTCCTTCCTCTCATTTTCATCCGCGAGCCTCCTTCTTCCTTCTCTTCGTTCTTTCTTTCATCAAAGGGAAAACCAGCAAGCTGGTAGCTCTTGAACTCATGGTTAAACAAGGAGAAGAAGTTCAAAGCACTGAGATCTTGAGGCAAGGATAAGTGCTAGACTCCTACTCCTTTTGATCTCTTTGGGGCTCGTTTTTGTAGAGTAGGGTTGTCTTTTGGCCTATTTTGGTGAATCCGCTGATTGTGGCGTTCTTGCCTGCGTTGTGATGGTGAAGATGTGGAAAGAAGTGCTATGGTTGTGAGTTGCGAATGGAGGATGGAGTGCATCTTGATTTCTAGTAGGTTTTGTGCTTGCATGTCAATGAACTAGCCTTAGATGGTCTAGACGGTATGTCTTATGCTAAGTTTGTGCTTTGCATGTGTTATCGGTGGCTTACGGTCGTGAGATAAAGCTGAAATGAAGTCTTGCATGGCTGTTTTGGCTTGTTGTGTGGTGTTTTGGTGAGTAGATGTTGATGAGTTGACAAGAGATGGAATTCGTGTACTTGGGTTAAGCCTAGAAATTCGCGTGCATGTGGTACCCTCCTGTTTTGCTCTTTTCACTGCAACTTTTCTAGACTAGATTTCAAGAAATTTCCTTCTTCAAGGTTTTTTCAAATATCCTAACGTTTAACATAGTTAAATTTTATACTTTTCAGAGTTAATTTGGATGGTTAAATGGTTGTATTTATTTTTGGGTTCCTACTGTCCAGTATCGCCGAGACGGTGACCTTCACCATTTCTTGATTTTCTATGGATTCCTCTACTCAAAATCTTGATGACATTTCTACAAAGTTTGAAATTCTTTTATCTACGACATATCAAAATTTGAGAATTTTTAAAGGTGATTTGAGTTATCTGGAGATCTCTTTCCACAGATCAACCTATTCTGTTTTGCTACTCTATTTTACCTCAAGTTCAAGCAAAAGAAAGACAAGCTTGCATGTCGATTTTGACTTGGTTTTCTCATGAAAATCTTTGTCAAGATCGTTTCTGCAACATATCATAAATTAGAAATTTTAAAGTTCATTTACTATTTTAATTGAGGTGATTTCCAAGATCCGAAAAAACTGCCATTTTCTGACTGATTTTGAAAGTAAGGCTTTTATGATAGGAAAACGAGGGAATTTTGAAATGATGTCTCCTGGAGAGTCAACCAGCACACTTTGAGCTTTCCAACTAGATATGATCCACTGTGATGTGAAGTTATTGGTTGATTTTTTGCATTTTTAATTGTAGCGGCAAAATTTGTAATTTCTGGCTATTGAGTGTTCATGAGGTGTTAAGTGTTGCCATAGTTGCATGTTATAGCCTATGCACGAAATTGATGGAATGCAATTCTATATTATGTGCATGCTGTGTGTGATGATGAATGAGATACCCAAGGCTTGCGGTCCTTGGATGCTCGACGATGGCCTTGAGCGGCATGTTAGAGGAGAATGCCTTGGCCCATGAACTAGGATGCCGCGGGTTTGAGTAGGGAAGCCAGAAGGGGACAAACCCTAGGAGTGTTATATCCGACGATGGCCGGAAAGGATGTCGAAGGAGAATGTCTTGGTGATAAATGTCTTGGTGGTGGAATACTGTGGCGACCCGCGACAACAATCTTCTTCGGCGACCCTCGGCCATTAGGGTCCGCCACTCCCTTTTTTCCTAGTCCTTGTGCTTGTTTCATTGCGAAAGTGAGTATCTAACTCCATCTTTATTTAAAATGATGCACACGATATATAAACCAGGCACTTCTATTTATTTATAATTTCCAGACGACACCAGTCGGTACATATAGGCCAAAAAAAGTTCCTATTTTTGGCTAAACCAAAATTGTTCGACTATCGTGTGGTCTATCTACACTGTCGTCTTGGCATCACGTCCTGACGTCCAAAAATGCTGCCATCCCCCCGGGTCTTCCACCTACTCGACCCTGCTTGAGCTGTCATCATCATCATCCTCCGGAAGAGGTAGCAGTAGCGGCCCCACCGTACGCCCGTTGACTCGGGCATACAAGACGATGGACCCCTTGGGGGGCCCGTGGTGAGTCCAGTGTCCATGGTGAGGATCACCGTAATCTGGATAAATGTGATGCTCGGAAAGTCAGGGTTGGCATGCTCCACTTGGTCCCATGTAAGGTCGATAGGAATGCCATAGAACATGCCGGAAGACACGGGCTGCAGCGGCATGATCACGTCTCTGAAATATAATAGTCCCACAAGGGGTGAGTACAACCACTCATCAGTCAAAATTCTACTAAACTATACTACACGAGCCTATCGCCACCTGATTCCATGCAATCCAAAACAAAGCACACAACTGGAATAATCAATATGCATCAGTTCAAAAAAGTTACATAACAAAACGACATATCATATAACAATGAAAATTTGGGAATTTAATTCATCCAAGTTCACTACCACCATCTTCCGAGGGTACCGTGTACCATCCTCTAAGCATCTCGCACCCTACCTAGCATCACGAGGACCTCTGAGGCTCATCCCTTGTGGCATCCTAAAATTTCATAACGATCCCTAGATACACTCAACCCATGAAAAGGTATTGGAAGCACCATTGGACTATATTATAGTCATTAGACCAACAGGTTTCAATTAAACAAGGCCGAGCATTGAATGGACTATTGTTTTAATTGGAAATGTATCCTATATCTAAGTGTGATCAAGGATTGTACTAAAGGATAAATTGACAAGGAATTTTCTATTCTTGGCTGTGTACTCTATAAGTTGGATTTTCATCGATTAATGTTGCAATTTTATATGGCCATGTGAGTATTTGAGATTATGAAATTAAGTGGGGATTAAGGTGGATTAAGGAGCAAATATGGGCTGATTTAAGTAAGGCCCAAGACAGCCCAAAGCAGCCTACAACCCCACCATTCGGCCAACCAAGGCCCGGCCCAAGAAGCCCATGAAGCCGTTGACCGGAGCAGGGAGAGGGAAACCGGTTGGAGCATGCCCACGCCACTTCCTCCACTTGTCATCCCCTTAGAGCCAAGTGTCCTTGCATGCAAACCTGATGATTGCTAGCCATGAAGCAACCAAAGGAAGAGAGAGGGAGAGGCGGATTGCTCGAGGAACCAGGAGAGAGAGAGAGAGAGAGAGAGAGAGAGAGAGAGAGAGAGAGAGAGAGAGAGAGAGAGAGACCGAGAGGAGAGTGAGACCGAGAGAGAGAGGAAGGCGAGTGTGAGCCGTGAGGGGGAAGAGGAAGACCGTTGATGCCGCCTAGCTGCCGTCGTCGATCAAGCCTGCCGAAGCCTCAAGTTGCCGTTTGCTTGCTGTAAACTTAAGGCAAGTGAAGTCCTTTGATCTACATGATGCGTGCTATGGTTGTGTGTGAAGTAGATTTCGGATGAGCTAGATGTTAGGATTTTCGAAATTTGGGAGTAGTACCTTATGCTAGTAAACTGTTCTAGGGAAAACAGTTTGACCTCTGGTGATTCCGTGAATTATAGGTAATTATCTAGTCGAAATCTTACCTCGTGTCCTTGATGAAAGTTGTAGAGAACTTATTGAGGAGTAACATATCAAAATTTGAGAAGAAATGGACAAGTATTTGTTGGCGAAACCATTTTTCTTCAAAGATACTAGATCTGGAAACTGGTATGTTGAGCCCCTTGCGATTCTGTGAATTCTGTGCAAGTATCCAGTCCGAATTTGATCGTGTCCTTGACAAGAGTTGTAGACGACATCTTGAGGAGTAACATACTAAAATTTGAGAGTAAACGGACAAAAATTGATTGGAAAACGATCTTTCTTTGAAAGGGATAAATCTGGAGATTGAACTGAGGGTTAGGGAGAGTTATAATAATTATAGATTTTAATCTAGAATGAATTAGACTTCTATTTCTTCATAGGACTTTTACCTCTAGGTCTTAAATATAACATATTAAAATCTCAGAATTTTCAGAGTTCATTTAAGGACTTAATCGAAATTATTTCTGAAACTGTGCAAACGTGGTGTTGGAATTTCTTTTACAGTGATGTATGGACCTATGCGATTTATATGAAACTTTCTTGACATGGTGTTCTTCATGAAACCTCTTTTTCTAGGTCTTGTTTACATCACGTTAATTTCTCAGAATTTATTAATATTTTTTACTAATTGTTTTATAATTTTAATTAAAGGAATGCATTCTGTTTTATCCGAAAATTGTCTGATTTTTAAGAACAAATAAATTACTCTATGGGATGTGGTATTCTGAGTTGCTATCTATTTAGTATGCGTGGTGATATTTATGCATTTCATATGACATCAAAATTAATGAAATTTTATAAATTAAATGAAACCTTTGGCATTATTGCATCAAATGGCATTTTTTCCAAATTGAGATATATCCATGTGTAATGATAATGATGACACCGTTGGAAAGCTAAGTAGACGATGCCCAGGGAGTGTCGGGATACCCGGAGGTGTGTGCTGGATGCCCGGAGGTGTGTGCCGGATGTCCTCGGGAGTTTCGAGATGCCCGGAGGTGTGTGTTGGATGCCCGGAGGTGTGTGTCGGAGGCCTCGTGATGCCAATTGGGGTACGAGATGCCCGGAAGTGTGTGCCGGAAGTCTCGCGATGCCATATTGGGTGCAAGAGTTAGGAGGGATGCAAAGATTGGTCCCCGATATCCTTTTGAAAAATCAATATGGAAATTGAATCATGCGCATGTGTGTGCATGTGGCTTGGAGTATAAATTGTCTATGAACTTGAATTGGTATTGTTTGGTTTTTGGAAGTGTGATCATCAAGGCATTGAATGAATCTCATGGAGATATATGCACGACTGCATGGAGATATATGTACGACTGCATGGTGATGTATGCTTGAGTGCATGAATGATATGTGCTTTACTCGTGATACCTTGGTTGTCTTACTTGTTGCATTATGTAGTTTGATGGATCTTTACTGCTAAGTGGTTGTACTCACCCCTTTTGGGGACTAACATTTCAGATTGAGAGATGCCTCTGTTACTCGTCACTCGTGGCACATTTTATGGCGTTCTCGTTGATGTTGAGTGCTCGTGTTCGGAGCATGTCTGTGTGGGTGTCCGTGGACTAGTGTTCATCCGCGTCCGAGTCTTAGTCATGTACGACGTGGGTCTACCTGATGGCCCCATGGTACAGGAGTTTTTATCTGTGTATGTTCGTCGCGACAGGATCATGATGGGGATGCTGCAACCGCCGCCAGCTGATGGACCGGGCTGGGTGTGATGATGCTGGTGAAGGGTAATGGAAGACACTTTTTGGGATGGCCAACACTGATGATGGATCGTCGATCACGACTGCTGTAGAGTCGGGTACTTTTGGTTATAGCCGAGCTTAGTGAAGCCTTGGCCTTTTGATGTACCGACTCATGATATCCATCAAAGTTATGTAAATAAAAGTGGTTTGGCCCTATCTTTTATATGATGTGTAGTTGGCGTGCATTGCATTATTTTGTTGGAGTATGGGATAGGGAAATTTGATTATGCTTTCGCTATATGAACCGCACTGGGACCGATTTAAATAATATGAACCCCCAGGACTTACGGACCCACTATCATTAAATGGTATCAGAGTGATATGTTAAAAGGATAAGTGAAAGGTGAGTGACCTGTAGCGACCCTAATGGATCGGGGGCCATTCTCGGGGTGCCACATCCTTGTCCCCAGGCATCCAGAGGCCATTTTCACGACCCTCCATGCATCCCAACACTCAGGGCATCGTCGTCAATGTGGACCAACGACATTCGTTCTCAAGTACCATGGTGTAGCAATCCAACAATTTAATGCCAAAATATTTTTCATATCACCAATATAGGGAAATTGCTTCAATTTTGAAATCCTAAATCCATGGTATAAGTCAATGTACAATGAAATCTTAAGGATGCACCAAATCCGACAAAATCTTTCATAAACTCGAGAGCGTAAATACTAAATAGATCGAAATCAAATTTCATCGTTCCACGCCTATTATTTTTCGAAATTCACATGCATGGATTTAAAGCATCCTCACGCCTCAAAACTTGGAATTTCCACATAATAATTTGCATCAAAAGCTGTAAACATTTCTTGCAATATTGAAACCAGCACGTCCGCGGTTGATGGCCTCAACTCCGACCCTAAAATTTTTAAGCAGTTCGTACGTAAAGTCTCAAAATTTTGAAATAATAAAGTCAATGCACGCATGGATCCCTAATTCAAATTTGACCATAGAAAAAAACTAAATTTCCCTCACATAGTTTGGGGTCAGCCTGGCGACCTCCAAACCCACAAATCAACACGAATATCCTAAAAATAATGTTAGTTTACGGGACGTATTTCACCAAGCAACAACAGAGTTCACGTCGTATAGGTTAGTAGATATCGACTTGCCTCGAGTTCAGTGGTGTCGGTGGTGAGGCGAACCTTGAGCTGTGGGCGTGGCTGGGGCGAACGGCGCGGGCTGAACAGAGGTGGTCGGTGGCTGGCAGTGAAGCGAGACGGCGATGAAGCTAGCATGCGGCGATCGGTGGCTATGAGTAAGAAGGAATAAACCGAGCTATGAAAGGTTTTTGACTGAAGATTTGCTGCTGTCGTTGATGGACAAGGGAAATCGTAAGATGAAGAAAAACCTTGGTCTTCACCGAATGAAGAAGAAAACAGCGTCCCCTTTTTGCTGTTGACTTCATGAGTCAACAATGTGAATTTGATGGCAGCAGAGCAGGGAACGAAGACAGCTCAAGCATTCAACCCTTGCATGCAAGAACGTGTCCCCTTGCATGTAAAGGTCTTCATTCGCTGGCCACCAAAGGAGAGAGAAGAGACGTGGCTGCAGCTGGTCAAAGTCTTCAATTGGGCTGTCCAGCTGAAGAGAAGACAGCTCAAGCATTCGGCCCTTGCATGCAAGAACATGGCTGCATGGGGTTAACATTTCCCTCTTGGTTGATCGCCGAACGGACGTGTGCATTGGCTGAAAAATTCTCGGTCCTCTCGCTTTGTGTACGTACGCATGAGGGGCGGAGGAAGTCCGCATGAGAGACAACTTGGCGACGTGCTATGTGGAATGAACCTTGGTCTCGCGTGTGGTGTTGCATGAAGAAAATTTTAAATAAGGTGATGTGGCGAGGACGTGACGAAAAGTGACATTTCGGTACAGTGATGGTGGTGATGAACGGCAGCCGCAAGTGGTGCCAACGACATAGTTCGACAACAGACTTGTCGACACATCACGGATGGTTGCGTGCTCGAGGTCTGGTGAAATTCGGATATCACAAATACCCCGGAGATTGGGATGCCTACGACTTGGTGCTGTGGATGCCCAGCGGGGTGGTTGGAAGTCACTGTTCATGCCGCCTGCGATGGATTGGAAACAGTTGAAACGAAATTGTGATTACTAGTGAAGATGTGCATATACAATATATATTACGAGAAGTGAAATGCATGTGATATGGTCCTTGTTTTGATATTGTTTGGTGTATGGTAAATATCTGCTACTTTTCTATGTGAACTTGTGCATGATCATAATTGAATTGGGTGGGTAAACCTGTGTGTATTTGCGTGCTTGTTGTTAGTTAGTGACTTAGGAATTAAGTGCTAACTAGATCGAATGGTTTATGAGTCTATTGTATCTCTTGCTGGGCGGTTACTCACTTCTGTTGTTATCTTTCAGGTCAATAGTCATGCTGATCTGCCCGGCATCCCCTTTCACTCTACGGAGCTTTGGTCATTGTTGACACCGAGATATGATCACGTATCGTTTTGTCGCGATATTTGCCAAGGTGAAGGATGGAATGGTACGACCTATTCCATATCCGACAAACCCTGGTGTCAGTGGGAATGGTGGCAGCGGAAGGGGACATTAGGAGGGAAGAAGCTAGTATCGTGAGAATCATATTTGTTAGGAGAATCGGGGAGTGTACGAAACGTGGCATGTCGATGAGCAAGAGATGTGGAGGTTGGTCAATGGCCGAGGCTACGTAGTGTAGGACTTAGGCTGATGAACCCATTTTGATGTATTGAGCCTTGTTAATCCCTCCAATTTTGTTATAACCCCTTTCCCCATTGTTAGCTACGGTTATCCAGAGATAATAAAGAGTATGATTCCTGTTATCAATTCACCCTATCTATATCTTATCTATAATATTTGTATATTGGTCTTAGTACTATGATGCTTCCGCTTCTTTGGAAAACTTTGATAATTGGGTATTATACAAGATTGAACAGGGATGTGATAGCCCCATATTTATTGGTATCAGAGCTCCGTTTCAGTTTGGAGTGATAAGTTGTATTAGTGGCAAAGGCAAATTAGGGGGATCGTGAGTGATTTAGGATTTTAGGGTATCGAAAACCCTAGATGCATGCATTTGCTTTGTTTGAAAAGCAGTAACATATGTTACTTTTATGATGGTAGTAACGGATGTTACTTATTAGCTAGCCGATAGCAAATTGATTGTTAATGTGTAGAAGCTTGGTAGGACAGAATGAGGAGGTCAGGTGGATCGACTTTTGGTGAAGATCCTCGAATGGAGGGGATTCTTCAAATGCTTGCAAATATAGGAGCTTTGTTGGTGAGGCAAGCCTAACAGCAAGCTGGCGGTGAACGCCTTGTGTAGGGATTAATTGAACAGTTCTTGAAACTGAATCCATCTACATTTATTGGGAAAGGAAACCTAGAGGAGGCTAAAGGGTGGATAGAGAAGATGAAGAAGATATTCCATCTATTGACCTGCATCGATGCTGAAAAGATGATCTTGGCTGAGTATCAACTAGAAGGAAACATCAAACACTGGTGGCAAGCAAAGAAAGATACAGTATTTTCAAATGATGTTGAGGTCACTTGGGAAGGTTTTCTTAGAGCATTTTATGGAAAATATCTTTCTGATTGTGTTCGGGATAGGAAGATAGCAGAGTTTATGCAATTAAATCAAAATAATATGCCATTGGATCAATATGAGGCTAAATTTGTAGAACTCTCGAGGTTTGCCCCTAGGTTGATTGAGAATTGGGAAGATAAGGCTTAGCGGTTCCTGAATGATTTGAGGGCTGACATTGGAAAACAGTTAGTGCCTTTCAATGTAAAGGACTATAATGAACTTTATGAGCAAGCTCAACTTATAGAGTAGGAGTCAATGAGGGGAGGAATCGGAAATATGATTCAAGTGGGATCAAGTTACCAAGCTATTGAGGGTAGTGTGCGATGTGATAAGAGATTCAACCCTACTAGAAAACCACCCTTTCCCCACAATAAAAGGCATAATTTTGGGAATTATGGAGGAATAGAGAGTAGTTGAATGGCAAGATAGTTGTAATACCTAAATAGTACTTGTCGTAGGTGTGATAGATATCATGGTAATACGCCTTGTGTGGTATCAAAGAGATGTTATGGTTGTGGACAACAGGGGCATATACATAGAGATTGTCCTCGAGAAAGACAACAACTACTACTATGTACTACACTAGTGTGGTAACCCCAACGACCATCCTTAGGTGGAACTTTGCAACAAGGAAACTTACAGAGACCACCAACTCAGGAGCGAGTGTATGCGATCATCCAGGAGGAAGCTAAAGCTTCTGAGATTGTTATTACAAGTACCATCTCTTTGTGTGATCATAAGGCTTATGCGTTATTCGACACAAGTGCAACGCGTTCTTTTATGGCAATACGATTTGTACAATTATACGGGTTAGGATCTAAATTACTAGAGATTCCTTTGAATGTTTCTACACCATTAAATGATGTTGTTATGTCTACCTTGATCTGCCCAAAATGTAAGATTACTATAGTAGGAGGGAATTAGATGATAGATTTGGTGATATTATATATGTATGATTTTGACATAATTGTAGGAATGGATTGGCTTCGTAAACAACAAGTCTCTGTGGATTGTTATAGGAAGACAATTCAGTTTAACCCACCGAACCAACCTAGTAATAAATTATGTGGGAATGGAATGAATCTGTCAGTAATGCTCATTTTGGCGCTTGAGGTACAACGATTTCTAGGTAATGGTTGTCAAGGATACCTAGCCGTAGTAATTGATCGGCATAGGGATGAGATAAAACTCAAGGAAATTTCAGCAGTACAAGAATCCCCTTATGTATTTCTTAAAGAATTACCTAGACTACCACTAGAACATGAGATTGTGATTTAGTCTTTGGAACAGAACCAATATCAAAAGCTCCATTTAGGATGGCTTTGATAGAATTAGAGGAATTGAAGGTGCAATTGCAAGAATTACTTGACAGAGGATACATTAGGCCTAGTGCATCACCATGGGGTGCACTGGTACCATTCGTGAAAAGGAAGGATGCATCGTTGCGTCTATGTATAGATTACAGGCAATTGAATCAAGTGACTATTCAGAATAACTATTCCCTCCTTAGAATAGATGACTTGTTCGACCAATTACAAGGAGCGTTAGTATTTTCGAAGATTGATTTAAGGTTGGGTATCATCAGTAGAGAATCAAGAAAGAAGATATACCTAAAATGGCATTTAGAACTCGGTACGGGCATTATGTATTTCTAGTTATGCCATTTGGCTTAACGAATGCACCTGCAGCATTTATGGACTTGATGAATAGTGTATTCAAGCACTTCTTGGATCAATTCACGATAGTCTCCATTGATGATATTTTAGTGTATTCAAAGGGACTTGAAGAACACGAACAACATTTAAGAATTGTACTGCAAACTCTGAGAGAACATAAACTGTATGCTAAACTTAGTAAATGTGAATTTTGGATTGAGAGATATTTTTAGGTCATGTAGTTATAGGCGAAAGAATATCAGTAGACCTCGCTAAAGGTGAGGTAGTACTTGATTGGTCTAAATTGACAATAATGACCGAGATATGAAGCTTCTTAGGATTAGTAGGATACTATTGGAGATTTGTCGAAGGATTTTCCCGTCTCGTAGAACCATCGACTCAATTGACCAGGAAGGGCAAGAAGTTTGAGTGGACTGAAGAGTTTGAGTATAGTTTCTAGGAACTCAAAAAGAAGTTAACTTCGGCACCTATTTTGACTATACCATCCAGATCAAGAGGATTTGTGGTATACAATGATGCTTCTCATAAAAGATTAGGAAGTGTTTTAATGCAACATGGAAAAGTAATTGCATAAGCTTCAAGACAAGACCCTGTGAGATGAATTATCTGACTCATGATTTGGAATTGGTAGCTATAGTTTTTGCACTCAAGACATGGAGACACTATTTGAATGGAGAAAAGTTCGAAATCTACACGGATCATAAAAGCTTCAAGTACTTATTTTCACAAAAACGAATTGAACATGGGACAACGATGATGTATGGAGTTGCTAAAGGACCACAATTTGTGAAGTTTTGTATCACCCAGGAAGGCCAGTAAAGTAGCTAATGCTCTCAGTCGGAATTCAGCTTTGGTTATGGCAGGTTTGATGGTTAAGGAATGGAATCTTATGAAGGAGGTATCTAACGCTAAATTTAGAGTTGAGGTGAATGATCTAACGGGAATGATGGAATAATGAAATTTCGAGGACGTTTATGTGTGCCCAGTGATAAGGATTTGAAGGGGAAACATTTTGTCAGAAGCGCATATAAGCTAGTACAGTATTCACCTAGGGAATACCAAGATGTATTGAAATCTTCGACAGCCCTATTGGTGGAATGGCATGAAAATAGACATAGCAAATCATGTTTCACAATGTTTAATGTGCCAACAGGTGAAAGCTGAACATTGAGAGCTGGCAGGGTTGCTTAAACCATTGGAAATTTTGGAATGGAAATGAGAACGAATAACTATGGATTTTGTACAAGCATTACCAAGAACGTCCTATGGCCATAATGCTATTTGGATGATTATGGATTGTCTGATTAAGTCGGCACATTTTTTGGTTGTGCGTGTAGACTACTCATTAGACAAGTATGTTGAATTATTTAGAGAGCAGATAATAAAACTACACGAAATTCTTGTGACTATAACTTCGGATCGTGACCTGAGGTTTATTTCAAATTTTTGGGAAAGTCTTCAAGAAGCATTAGGGACTAAACTTCAATATAGCACTGCTTTCCACCCACAAGCAAATGGTCTGTTAGAAAGGGTTATCCAAATCTTAGAAGACATGTTGTGGGCATGTGTACTTGACTTCAAGGGTAATTACAACGAAAAATTACACTTAGTAAAATTTGCTTATAACAATAGTTTTTTCGGTGAATTATAGGAATGACACTAATTGAGACGCTATACAAACGAGCCTATAGAACCCTTGTATGTTGGAATGAAGTGGGTGAGCGGAAACTCACAAGGCTAGAGTTAATGCTGTTGGAGAAATGTCCTTTACTGTTTTGAAGCTGACAAAACATTTCCTGAGTCTAGTCTGAAGACTTCCAGACTGAAGTGTCAAAGTCTGAAGACCGCCAGACTTTAAGTTCAAAGTCTACCCACTTTGACAGATTCCAGACTGAATGCAACTAAAGAGTGAAGACTTATCCATATGCGAGATTATCTTTATTTCTTCAAGGATTCAATTCGTATGGCTTAAGGATGACCTTATGGTTGGATACAACACTTATGTAATTGATTATCCTTAATGGAATCAATTTCGTTAATCAAATCTTTTGGAAGGCAAGCAAACTTGGAAAGTTCTACTTATAGAAACCAAGATCCTGATTGTATGGGCAAACATGATTGACGGGTTTTCATCACAACCATCAAACGGCTCGAGATCTCCTTGATTGATTCTGTCCAACGGGTTGATTGGAAGAATTCCTTTGGAAAGTGCCAATGGTTGTGATGGCATGAAGGAGTATTTAAGGTGGACTCTTTAGCTGTTTGAGGGTGTACATGAAAGAAAAATTTCAAAGTTTGAAGTATCCTAGTTCCTTGCTATTTCATTTACTGAGCTCAAAGTTGTATACAAAAGAGAGAAACACTTAGTGAGACTTCGTGAGAGACCGGTAGAGACTCTTCATTGTGAAGTCAAGCTCACACCTCTGTAAAATCTCTTTTGATTCTTAGTGGAATCCAGTCAGTGGGTTGTTAGCGTGGGAGAGTGGACGTAAACTTGATCTAAGTCGAATCACTATAAACCTTGTGTTCTTATTCTCTTTCGTCAACTCCTTATTTAATTCATAGCTTTGTTTATCTGTTTAAGTCTTAAATTTATTCATAGTTTAAAGGAAAATTACCTCGATTAATATTTACGAAAAATTGTCTTCACACCTATTCACCCCCCTCTAGGTGTTCTTACTAGCCATTTCAATTGGTATTAAAGCTTGTGTGCTTATTTTATTGAAGTGTTTTACTTCTTAAACTAAAGATCTATGGCTAGTATTTTGGCTCTAGGATTGATTGAAGGCCAGAGTAACACCAGACCTCCTTACTTTGATGGGAAAGAGTACAATGTTGGAAAAATAAGATGAAGGCATTCATGAGATCGAAAGATCCCTTGGAATGGGATGTGGTAGAAAAAGGGATAAATCCCAAAGCTATATCAACTACAGAAAGAGGAAAGGAAACTGTAGATGCTGGCGAATCAACACAAGCAGAAATAACCAAGAGACAAGCTCTTGATGCTAAAGCCATCTACTCTTTATATTGTGCTTTATCTCCCACTAAGTATAACCGAATTTCCTCTTGTGAAATAGCTAAAGAAGTTTGGGACGGGTTGCATGTTACCTATGAAGGAACTGATCGAGTAAAAGAAACAAAAATCAATATTCTACTAGGATAGTATGAAGCCTTCAAGATGAAGCCTGGAGAATCCATCACTGATATGTTCAGCCAATTCACAGAGATTGTAAATAGCTTGGCATACCAAAGACAACCAATCTCAGGACTAATGAAGGTCAATAAATTGTTGCATGGACTCTCTAAAGATTGGAATCACATGAAGACTTCAATTAGAGAAACCTAGAGGATCGCGCCTTTTTTAGTAGATGAACTTGTTGGCACACTTCAATCATATGAAGTGGAGCAGATCAATGAGGAAGAAGATCCAAAAGGTAAGAAGTCAATTGCTTTAAAATCTAACGATGATTATGATGATACAGATTTTGAAGATGACATGGATGATGAAGAACTAGCTCTCATGATAAGGAAGTTCAGAAAGCTAAATAGGAAGGAAAAAAGATTCAACTGGAAGAAGCAAAGCACTCAAAGATTCCAGAAGAATCTAACTGAGGACAATGAAAACAACAAAGATGTGATATTCTTCGAATGGAAGAAAAATGGACACATTAGACCAAACTGTCCTCCGTTGAAAAAAAAAAAAGAATGGAAGAACTGAGAAATATAAAAAAGCACTCAAAGCAAAAACATGGAGCGATACCGAATGTGAGGAAAGTGACAAAGAATATGCCAACATATGTTTGATGGCCAATTCATAGTCAGATTCAGACCTTGAAACAGATTCTGACTCAGACTCAAACAAAGAATTTGAGGTTAGCAATCTAAAAATTCATGTTAAAGTCTCGAAGTATATAGATGAACTCAGTCTCAGTCTCAAGACACCACTTAAAAGGATTCCGAGTTAAAGAGGGAGAATTCTAAACTGAGGTAATAGGAAACGTCTTAGAAAGAAAAATTTGAAAATCTAGATAAAAGTTTTGTTGATTTGAAAGAAAATTCAGATTATCTTTCAAAAGAAAATGCCTTTTTGAAAGAAGATATTTCAAATATAACAAAAAGATTTTCAAAAGGATTTGAGAAGTTGGAGAAAATTCTTTCTGTATAAAGAACTTATTTTAACAAATCTGGTTTGGGTATGACTCCAGAAACTATTCCTTTAATTGATTTTCCTAAAGTTAAAGAGAGAATTAAATAAAGACATACAAAGGTATTTTACAAAAATCATTTTCAAAAGGTTTTTGTAAAACCTGTTGGCTGAAGTGATCTCAATATTCAAAGTGTAACAGCTTAGAACATTTTGAGAAAGAATATCCCAAAGTTTGGAGACCTGTTAAGAGGGATTGGGCAAAGACTGTTTCTAATACTAACTCTCATGGACCCAAGAAAATATGGGTACCAAATAAAGTTTGAGTTCTTTTTTTGATCAAGGTCACTATCAAAAGAAAAATCAAATGGTACTTGGATAGTGGCTGTTCAAGACACATGACTAGAGATTCAGGTTGTTTTATAAAGATTGTTTAGATAAATGGTGGAAAAGTTTTTTTTGGTGGGAACAACAAAGGAAGAATTGTTGGATGTGGAACCGTGAAGATTGGAAGCTTGACTATCAAAAATGTCTCATTGGTGGAAGGTTTGAATTATAATCTACTTAGCATAAGTCAACTTTGCGATACAGGATTCAAGATTAATTTTCAAGAAGGCATTTGTTCGGGAACAAGTAAAGATTTTTCTCAATCTTTTACTGGGCGAAGACATGTGAATATTTACCTTCTGGATATAAAACCAGAAAGTTCTCAGTGTCATATATCCATTCAAGAAGAAGCAAATCTTTGGCATAGAAAGCTTGGTCATGTCAACATGAAGCATATTGCCAAGATTTCATCCAAGAAGCTTGTTCGAGGACTACCCAACTTAGCTTATCAAACATCTGAATTATGCACTCCATGTATTTTGGGAAAATATGTTAGAAGTTCTTTTAAATATATAAATCAAGTTTCTACTAATCAAGTTTTGCAACTTCTGCATATGGACCTCTTTGGACCAACCATGACTCAAAGCATTGGTGAAACGAGATTTTATCTAGTAATCGTGGATGATTACTCTCGCTTTACTTGGGTTTACTTTCTGGAAAACAAGTCTTCACTTCTCAAAGTTTGCTAAGAAGGTTCAAAATGAAAAAAATGTTATGCTATTTCGAGCATACAAATAGACCATGGAGGTGAATTCGAAAATCAAGACTTTGTGAAATTCTGTGATGAATTTGGTTTCCAGCATATCTTATCTTCTCCATAATCTCCAGAGCAAAATGGGGTTGTGGAAAGGAAGAATAGATCCTTGCTGGAGATGGCCAAAATTCTTCTAATTGAGAGTAATATATCCTCTCGATTTTGGGTTGAAGCAGTTTCTACAACTTGCTACATCATCAACAGAGCGTTCTTGAGGCCTATTCTAGAGAAAATTCCTTATGAAGTGTATAAAAGGAAGAAACCAAATGTTTCTTACTTTCATGTGTTCGGCTGTAAGTGTTATGTTTTGAAAAATGCAAATGATCGAACTGGGAAGTTTGAAGAAAAATCAGACGGAGAATTCTTCCTTGGCTATTCTACTTCAAGCAAAGCTTACAGAGTATTCAACAAGAAGACTCAATCTGTAGAAGAGTCTATGAACGTCAATTTTTAGGATTCTATGCTAATCAACTAGATCAGACTCAACTTGAAGAATCTGAACCTGCTATAGACTTTACAAAGTCTACCTCCCCTGAATTGGTTCAAACTACTGAAGTTCAGTAACAAGCAGAATTAGAAGATTCAACTGAAACTGAGGATCAGCAGACTCTCAAACCAACCGGCAACTAGAAGCATAAGTCAAGTCATCCCAAAGAACTCATCATTGACAACATTGACGAAGGAGTTTGTACCAGATCCAAAAGGCGAGAAGAGTCTAGTGTTTTAGCACTTGTTTCTGAGGTAGAACCCAAAAGTGTAGAAGAAGCCCTGTCTGATGAAAGCTGGATCGAAGCTATGCAAGAAGAGCTCAGACAGTTTAGCATCAATGATGTTTGGGAGCTAATTCCTAAACCTAAAGGTAAGTCTATTATTGAGACTAAATGGATTTTCAGGAATAAGATGGATGAGAAAGAAAAAGTGACCAGGAACAAAGAAATACTCGTGGTCAAAGGTTATACGCAAGAAGAAGAGATAGACTATGATGAGACCTATGCACCGGTAGCGAGGTTAGAAGCAATTAGACTATTACTTGATTTTGCTTGCTATAAAAATTTCAAGTTATTCCAGATGGATGTGAAGAGTGCCTTCCTCAATGGATTTATCCAAGAAGAAGTCTATGTGGAACAATCACTAGGGTTTGAAGATCCAAGAAAGCCAGACTCAGTCTATAGATTGAAAAAGGCCTTATATGGATTAAAGCAAGCACCTCGAGCCTAGTATGAAAGGTTAAGTAAATTCCTAACTCAAAATGGTTTCGTTAAAGGAAAGGTAGATACTACCTTGTTCATAAATAGAGAGGGTAAAGATTTCTTATTGGTTCAAATTTATGTTGATGATATTATCTTTGGATAAACTAATGAAAATCTTTGCAAGAAATTCTCTAAGATGTATGCAAGATGAATTCGAGATGAGTATGATGGGTGAGTTAACCTTCATTTTGGGATTGTAAGTTAGACAATCTAAAAAGGGTATCTTCATTCACCAAGAGAAGTATGCAAAAGATCTCATCAAGAAATTCAAGTTGGAGAACTGCAAAAAGACAAAAACACCAATGTTAAGTTCTTCAAAAATGGATAAAGATGGAGGAGGAAAGAATGTAGACCGGAAGCTTTACATGAGCATTATTGGTTCGTTTCTTTATCTTATTGCATCTAGACCTGACATTTTGTTTAGTGTTTGCATCTGTGCTAGATTCCAATTAGATCCCAAAGAATCTCATTTAAGTGTTGCAAAACGAATTATCAAATACGTTGCAACTACTTCAAAGCTAGGTTCGTGGTATCCCAAAGAGGGATACTTTACTCTTCTTGGATATTCAGACGTAGATTTAACAGGTTGCAATGTTGATAGAAAGAGTATCTCTGGTACTTGTCAATTGCTAGGAAACATGTTGGTATCTTGGTTCTCAAGGAAGCAGAGTACTGTGGCTCTATCAACTGTAGAAGTAGAGTATGTGGCTTTTGGGAGTTGTTGTTCTCAAATCTTATGGATAAGACAACAATTAAGAGACTTTGGAATCGAAGAATCATGTACTGAAATCAAATGCGACAACACTAGTGCTATTAATCTCACGAAGAACCCAATTCTTCATTCAAAGGCAAAACATATAGAGATTCGACACCATTTCATAAGAGATCATGTTCAAAATGGGTAGATTATGATTTAGTTCATTGACTCGTAGAATTAGCTGGCAGATATATTCACAAAGCCTCTGGAGAAAAATCTATTTGAGTTTATTCGCACCAGACTAAATATTTTATCTCTTACCAGTTAAAGTCTGGAGTTGGTCAAACTCAGACTTTCCAGACCCTACCTAAGTAAAAGAAAGTCTCGAATCCAGGTATTTTAGTTTTGGAATGAAAAGGTACGTCTATTCGAATCGGTGTCTACCTATTTTATTTTTGGAAGTTATCTTTTTGAACTTTTGAATCTCTAGCAAATTTTTATTTTTGAAAATGGTAGTTTTTATTCACAGTTATTTTGAAAAGGAAATTATCTCTGTGACGGTTCGCTTTCCTTTATTCGTGACCGTTCATTTTCTTTATATTTCCGTATCTTCTTCGTGCAATTTTTACCAAACCCTAGCATACAACTTTTCTACTCTCTTGCTTTTTACTCTCGAGTTTGTCTACAAGTTTTCATCTTTTTCATCCGAACGTGATTGTGGAATCTACCTTGATTGTGGATATGTCTTTCTAAAGAAAGTCGTCTTGGATCGCAAGCAGGGGACCACGAAGCATGCCAAAGGGTCCTATGCATTTTGACTTGACTAAGGAAGAAGATTCTTCTCAGCAACAACAATAGCAACATTCTCAACAATGTCACTCTTCTCAGCATGCCACTCAAAATCCTCCACGCCAACCAATGGAAGAGGAGATCATAGAAGATGCTGAACTTGTAAGAGCATCAAAACCCCAATTTATCTTTAAACTCTACAATTAGTTAAAGCAGGGAGGCACTGCGATGTCGTTTATTGATGAGTTTCCGAAAGAACGAGGATATCGGAATGAGACTCTGTTCTTACGAACAATGGAAAGGTTAGGCATTGTGCTTAAAGGAATGGCAGACAAGATATTTACTAACATTCCTGCTGATCACCAGTTTAGTGCTTTTAATCAGCTTGAAGTGAAGGATGATGATGAGAAGATGTACCCAAATTTTCAGGCTAGAATGGGTGTTGCTACTAATGTGCGTATTGAAGGAATGAGTTTGTTTCGTTCTAAAGAGCATCAAAAGACTTATTCGAAACTATTGAAAAGAGGGGTGATGAACCCTCGATCTGTGGATTTTGATTTCTTGGATTCCTTGAAGGTGAACCTGAGGGAAAAGTTGGCTCTCCTTCAATTTGAAAGATTTTGCTCTGAAATCACCGATGCTTACCCTAAATTAATTGGATATTTCTATTCGAATTTGTCTTTTCTAGACGCGAATAGATTTCGTTTTACTATGAGGGATAAGGACTATGTGGTGGATGTGGATACATTGGCGATGTTATTGGTGTGGAAAGAGGGAATTTCCAACCAATTAATGTGTCTGTTGGTCATGCAACTATGTCTCTTGTTTGGGACAGACTTGCTGAAGGTGGCATTACCTATTCCAGAATGTTTGCCTCAAACATTTTGCTGCACAAGGTTGTGATCAACTGCATCCAACCAAAGTCTACCTCCAAGACTGATATCTCTCGATCTGAAGCAAAATTGATGTTTTCCATCAACAATGGGATGAAGTTCTCGCCGCCCCACACAATTTTGATGCACATGTATAGGAAAATTGTGAAGGAAAAAAGGGATAACTCCCTTATTCTGCGCTAGTTACTCAATTGTTTCAACACTTTCAAATTCAGTTTCCAGCATCTCTATGCATTAGAACTATTGCTCCTATGGTGATAAGATTGAAAATGGTGACAAAGATGAGACTGAAGGAACTAAACAAAGCTTTAGAGCGCTTTAAGGAGAAGTCCCCTAGCAAAGCAAAACAAGACTCTGCCGTCTTGAAAAGAAAAGGCAAAGAGCCCATGAGTGCACCAATTAAGAAGAGACGAGCCCTTATCCTGTAGGACAAGAGGATGTGGATGATCTCACTCTTTCTGCTTTTGCCTTGAAGAATTTACAGAGTTTTGTTAGTTTTGAGAAGCCAGAGGACAGAGAAGGAAGAGACGAAACAGAGCAGAACAAAGAACGAAGAGAAGAAAGAGAAGAAGAAGGAAGAGAAGCAGAAGAGGAAGAGGGTCACGATGACTTTTTTGAACCAACATTTGTAGTATCCTTGTCAGAGGATTTAGAGAAGACTAGGAGTGGAATTGCAGGAGATACAAGAGAAAAAGAACATCATTTGGAAGCTGAAGCTGAGAAAGAGCAAGAAGAAGATTTTTCGTCTCCACCTGTAGCCACAAAGACAGGGGGAGCTGCTGAGAAATTAGGTACTTCTTCTTCACATGTTTTTACTAGTGATGATGTTAGTCGTTCTCCTGCTGATCCAAAGGATGTTTGTGCCTTTCAATTTCCTAAAGCTGATATTGAGGCACCCTCTCCAAGTCTTGGAGATAGAACTGCTGATGTTCCCTCTCATCTCAACACTCCTGGAATTAATTTGGCTGGACCTAGTGCATCCACAGACACTTCTGCAAACTTTTGGAGATCGCTAGAGCTCTTTCTGGAGTTAAAGGGTCAGCAATATGGAATGGAGTATGAGATTCAGAATCTCCACAAAGCCTTGAAGTCTACTTCAGATTCTCCACCCGAGCAAGTACAGACTCTTAAGCTTCAAGTTCAAGAGACTGCAAAGGGTGAAGATATTCAGAAGCCGAAAGAGACCGTGAGGAAGCTGGAGGAGACTGTTCCGTCTATGAGGGATTTCCAGCTCGTTTTCATCCCCAAACAGCCATGATTTTATCAACCTTTTATACTTCTCCACTTTTTGCTGTTAGTTGGACTTCTGTTTGTTTTAACTTGACTTAATTTTTAGTGTTGTTGGACTTTTTTTGGTTTGATTTTGTGACTGTTGAACTTATTTGTTGAACTTTTTGACGTTTGCAGTGACTTAGTTTGGTGATACTGTTTATGGTTGGATAGTTATTTATCTTATCTTTTCAAGATTAACATGTTTTCTGTGGTTGTAGAATCGATGCTATCCAAGTCCTAATTAACTTATGTTTCACAAGACATCATGCACTGTTTGAGAGTTGTTTTGCAAGTCAAAAGTTCTTAAATCTGCAGGAAAGTTTTGTCACCATAAAAAATGGGGAGATTGTTGGAGAAATGTCATATACTGTTTTGAAGTTGACAAAACCTTTCCCGAGTCTAGTCTGAAAACTTCCAAACTGAAGTGTCAAAGTATGAATACTCCTAGACTGAAGTGTCAAAGTCTGAATACTCCCAGACTGAAGTGTCAAAGTCTGAAGACCACCAAACTTTAAGTTCAAAGTCTGCCCACTCTGACAGATTCCAGACTGAATGCAACTGAAGAATGAAGACTTATCTAGATGCGAGATTATCTTTATTTCTTTAATTCAATTCGTATGGCTTAAGGATGACCTTATGGTTGGATACATCACTTAATGGAATCAATTTCGTTAATCAAATCTTTTGGAAGGCAAGCAAACTTGGAAAGTTCTACTTATGGAAATCAAGATCCTAATTGTATGGGTGAACAGGATTGACGGGCTTTCATCACAATCATCAAACGGCTCGAGAAACACTTAGTGAGACTTCATGAGAGACCAGTAGAGACTCTTCACTGTGAAGTCAAGCTCACACCTTTGTAAAATCTCTTTTGATTCTTATTGGAATCCAGCTAGTGGGCTGTCAGCGTGGGAGAGTGGACATAGGCTTGATGTAAGCTGAACCACTATAAACCTTGTGCTCTTATTCTCTTTCCTCAACTCCTTTTTTAATTCGTAGCTTTGTTTATCTGTTTAAGTCTTAAATTTATTCATATTCTAAAGGAAAATTACTTCGACTAATATTTACGAAAAATTGTCTTCACACGTATTCACCCCCTCTAGGTGGTCTTACTAGCCATTTCAAGTGCAAGTCACAATGGAAGCTGCGAGCATAATCAAAAATAGGCTTCGAATTGTACAATGCCAGTAGAAGAGTTACATTGATAGACGTTAAAAACCTTTAGAATTTAACGTAGGGGACCACCTATTCTTAAAAGTGTTACCAATGAAAGGCATTTCTAGATTTGGGAAGAAAGGGAAGTTGTGCCCAAGATTCGTTGGACCGTTTGAAATTCTTAAAAGAATAGGAGACCTAGCATGCCGATTGGCGTTACCACCTGAACTATCTAATGCTCACAATGTTTTTCTTTTATCGATGTTGAGGAAGTACCAACTTGATCCTACCCATGTCTTAGACTTCGACATAATTGAAGTGGATGATAGGGTATAGTATGTTGAGTGGCCAGTCCAAATATTAGGTAGAAGTGAACGAACTCTTCAAAATAAGATTGTACCATTGGTCAAAGTGTTATGGTAACATCATGGTACCAAAAGAGATGACATGAGAAACAAATGACAAGATGAGGAGCCAGTACGTGCATCTTTTTGAGAGAATGGGCAAAGTTTTAAATTTCAAGGATGAAATTTTTTTAGAGGGGAAGAATTGTGACACCGCGAATTTCATCTGGCTAATTAATTAGTTGTGATGAGCTTTATTAGGTTTCACTTTAAATTTTGGTGGCAAGCTTAATAAGAAGGGTGAATTAATATGAGAAATAACATAAGGTTCAGGGTAATTGAATATGCTTTGAATGAACGTCCTGATGTGCCTAAGGTTTTATTTAAATACTTAAGCAAATTTTATTAGACATCTTAATAGGGTCAGCCATTTTGCTAATGATGAGGGCATTATGGACAATTTCGTTGTCCTAATCTGGGGGGAGCCATCCATGGTCTTGCTAGACCATGGAAAGCTTTTTAAAAAAAATAAATTAAAAAGGGTTTAATAGACTTGTAACCCTATCTATAAGTAACCCTCGTAGTTGCCCCCTTCCTCCAATGGTTTTTCATGCAAGGGGAGCATTCCCCAAGCTTGACCTTGCTTTTTCTCCTTCCAAGGTCTGGTAGAATCTATCCCCTCCATCACTTCCTCCTTTTTCCTTCTTCCTTTCTTGTCTTTTCCTCATCTTTCACCGCATCTCTCTCTCTTTCGTTCCTCTCATTTTCACTCGCGAGCCTCCTCCTTCCTTCTCTTTGTTCTTTCTTTCATTAAAGGCAAAACAAGCAAGTTGGTAGCTCCTGAGCTCACGGTGAGCTAAGGAAAAGAAGTTCAAAGCACCAAGATCTCGAGGCAATGAGAAGTGCCAGACTCCTACTCCTTTTGATCTCTTTGGGGCTCGGTTTTGTAGAGTAAGGTTGTCTTTTGGCCTTTTTTGGTGAATCCACTGATTGTGATGTTCTTGCATAGGTTGTGATTATGTAGATGTGGAAAGGAAGTGCTATGGTTGTGAATTGTGTATGGAGGATGGAGTGCATATTGATTTCTAGTAGGTTTTATGCTTGCATGTCAATGATCTAGCTTGAGATGGTCTAAACAGTTGTTAACACTTGATTTTTAGTCGACATGTCATAAAAGGTAAAAATCGAGATTAGGGTTGTCGATCGTGACAGAGCCCATTTCTCGACCGAAAAGTATCTTTTTATTTTTACTTTTTTTCTTTTGCTTTGTCGTTTTAAAGTGATTTCCTATTTATTTCTAGCAAAAACACAAAAAGCCAAACAGTTGACTTTTGAGTTGACTTTTTGGTCAACCCTTTGACTAAAAGTAAACCCTGAGACAAAAGTTGGCTTTTTATACAAAAAAAAAAATGTCAAATAGTCTTAATTTCACTTTAGTCAAGTTAATTTTATAAAAATTCAAAGATTTGACACAAAAATTAGCCTTTTAGGAAAAGTCAATTAAATAGTTGACTTTTAGTCAATTTGACTTTAGCCTCGAAAATTTTCTGAAAATCAATTAAGAACGTTATTTTTCAAATTTTTTGATTTTAGGCTCAAATTGACTAGAAAAGCAAATTTACTTTCATTATAATCATACTTAGGTCTTATTCTTTTTATGACGTTTGATCTAGGGACTATTTCTCATTTATTTGTTCACTCAATTTTGAGAATGGTTGTGTCAAAATGTGAATTACCATTTTTGGCCCTAATTAAGGGGTTTGAACCAATCTTTCATGATTTGCGAACGAACACTTTTATTCTACTCATTTTCTTGAGATAAGTCCAAATCCGTGGTCCATTTGGAGAAATCCACTTGAAAACTTTCCAATTTGAGGAATTTCACTCCCGTGAATATAGGAATGCCAAGCTATTGAGAGAAATTCAAGTTGACTCATTTGAGACTATGGTTTAATTTCGTAAATCAAGGTCTAATTTCGATATTAGACTTCAAATCATTTTTGGCCAAAGAGTCGTGATGTCAATTCAAGGTCAATTTGGATGCAAGAGGGTATCTTAAATATGGGCAATTATATGAGTAGGTATGTTGCAATATTAATTGAATTCAATTTCAATTAATTTGTGATTTTGAGCGAGGAATTGCACAATTGTTCATTTTGGCCTATAATGCTGAATTATGTTTACCCCTGGTTTGGGTCCACCATTTTTCACAATAATCAAGTAATTAGGTCGATAAAAAATAAATGGATATCATTTATGTTGTTTAATCGACCTAATTCAATTAAAATTGGACTATTTCTCCTCAAATTGGGTAAATTTTCTTTTCAATTTGGTCCTTGAGGGACCAAATTGCATGAATTTTTCAACCCCAAGGACAGTTTGTGGCATCCCAAAAATTTCATGGCAATTTCTAGAGGCATTACGACCTAGGAAATTTGGATGGATGCGTCGTTATTTTACATTGTGGCCATTAGACCAAGAAATTTTAATAGACTAAGGCCGAGTACATTAATGGAAAAGTATCTTACATTCTTGGGTTATCAAAGTTGGTGCTATAGGATAATTTGATAATGAGATTTTTGTTCTTGGTTATGCACTTTATGGATTTGATTTTTATGGATTAATGTTGCAAGCTTTTGGCCATATTATTTTTTGCAAATTAGGTAATTATTTTAAGTGGAAAATAATAGTAATTTATTAAAGGAGGAAGTGGGCTGATTTTTGAGCTAAACCAGCCCACAATCCCCCACCCTTCGATCGGCGAAGGCCCGGCCCAAGAGGCCCAATGGGCTGTCGAACAAGGAAGGTCGAATGGAGAAGTCGGCCCAAAGGCAGGCCCATGAAGCCCAAGAAGAGGCTGCCGTCGACCAAGGGGGAGGGAGAAGCCGGTTTGCATGAAAAAAAAAAAAAAAAAGCCAAGTGTCAAGCATGCAATCTAAATGATTGCTAATGATGAAGGGGAAGAATTAGAGGGGAGGCGGATTGAACGAGGGGGGGATTATCCACCAAGAGAGAGAGAGACGGAGAGAGAGAGTCGTCGCACGAAGAGGAAGGAGAGGAAGACAGAAAGAGAGGAAGAGAGAAAGGGGGACCGAGCGTGCGTGCGAGAGAGAAGGAGGAGGAGACCGGCCACCGTGCGTCCGCCTAGCCGACGTCGTCGAGCCCGCCTCGCCTCACCCCACCGTTCGCTAGCTGCGTTTTGCTTGGACTAGAGGCAAGTAGAGTCCGTTTCTCTACCCTTTTGCTAGCTGTGATGTGTGTAGGACGGATGGTGAATGTTTGATGTGGTAGAGGTAAGGAGATTTCGAAGCAATGGGGAGAAATTTGTTGGCTGTGCATGCTGTTTCTAGAAAAACCAGTCCAACCCTCCGTGAGATTGTGAGCTGCATGCATCTTTTTAGTGGGAATCTCACTTTAACTCCTTAATAAAAGTGGTAGAGAACTTCATGAAGTATAACATATCAAAAATTGAGAGGAAATGAACAAGTGTAAGTAGGTGGAATCGTCTTTCTTTGAAGAAACTGGATCTGGAAAATCGTCGTCTCGACCTAACACGATTCTGTGATTTTTATAAAATCTTACAGTTGAAATTTGATCTTGTGCCCTTAATGAAAGTTATAGATGACCTTCTCAGGAAAATTATACTGAAATTTGAGATGAAATGGACTTGAGTAGGTTGGTGAATCGAATTTCTTTGAAAGGACTTAATCTGGAAAAACAGTACCGAGAGTAAGAAGAATTCAATTGTCCATAACTATTAATCTAGAACGAATTGGATTCAGATTTATCATGAGATATTTACCTCTCGGTGTTGAATATAACTTGGTAAATTTTCATAATTTTTGGAATCCGTTTGGATATTTAATCGAAATTATTTTTGAAACCGTACAAACTGTGATGCTGAGATTTTGAAAGCTGTGATGCTTGGACCGTATTAAATTGTGTGAAGTTATTTTGGTATAGTTTTCTTCATGAGATATTTACCTTCAGGTGTAGTTTATAACATATCAAAATCTCATAATTGAGTTCGTTTGTGTATTTAATGGAAATTATCTTCGGAACTGCGTATACTGTTTCACCCGAACATTGATGTAATGTCATGTGTGATGGATTATGTTGCATATGTGGTGTCATATGGCATGGTACATATTGTCAAAAGTTGAAATAGACCCTTGTTACCATCACATCATACAGCATGTGGATATTGTGGTGCATATATGAAAATAAATTATGGTGATGAGTATACCATCGGAGGTGTGAGCCGACGATGCCTTGGGAGTGTCGGGATGCCCGGAGTGTGGGTGCCGGATGCCCGGAATGTGTGAGCCGGATGTCCTCAGGGGTTTCGAGATGCCCGGAGTGTGGGTGCCGGATGCCCGGAGGTGTGTGCCGGAGGTTTCTCGCGATGCCAGGTTGGGTGTGAGCAATAAAAGAGGGATGCAAACACTGATCCCTGGGAAGATAAATAAAATGAGATCCCCTGAAATTTGAAAAGTGAATCATGTGCATGGGTATGTGCATATGGCATGGTGATATATGCATGATTGCACGAGGATGATTGTATGACTGCATGGTAATGTATGCTCGATAACATGAATGATATGCACTATACTTGTGGCATCTTGATTGTTCTGCTTGCTGCAATGTGTAGATTAATGGATCTTTACTGCTGAGTGGTTGAACTCACCCCTTTGGGGATTAACATTTCAGATTAAAAGATGCCTTTGCCGCCGGTTGTGCATGGTACCTTCTACGGTATACCTGTTGACACTGAGGTTGAGTGCGTGGAGCACATCTGTGTTAGTATTCCTGGTTTGGTGTATCTTCGAGTCCGTGTGCTGGTTATGTATGATGTAGGCCTAGTTGGGGGTCCTGTTATCCAAGAGTTTCTTACTGTCCACATTCGACGCGATGGAGTGATGAGCGGGATGCTGCCGCCGCTACTGCCCGATGCACCGGGTTGGGTGTGATGGCACGCATGACTGGTGGGAGCTGATACTTTTTGGGGTAGCCGACACTTGTGTATGGATGGGTTTGTACTTTGATGTAGGGTCGAGTTCTCTTTTTAATCATAGCCAAGTACAGTTAAAAATGTTGGCCTTTTGTTGTACCGACCCGGGATGTCCATCTTAAAAATGGAAATAAAACTGACTCGACTTTGTCTTTTCTTTTGGTGCGTAGTTGGTGTGCATTGCATTATTGTTTTTGGAGTAAAGGTTGGTGAGACTCGTTTATGCTTCCGTTGGAGAGCTGCGCTAAAACCTATACACACAAAAAAAGAAGAAGAAGAAGAAGAAGAAGAAGAAGAAGAAGAAGAAGAAGAAGAAGAAATGATGGTTCCACTTTATTTGAACGATATTAGACTGGTATGCAGTAGAACAAGTGGTAGATACCTGTGGCGACCCTAATGGATCATGGCAAGGGGGTGCCACAACGGCTTTGGTATCATAGATAAAGGTTTATATGTAGTGATAAGGAGCCTCATTTGGAAATTGAGGAAGATAATGACAATGCACACCATAGGATGCCGACTAAGAGTGGTTGACTAACTTTGAACAACGGGTGATGGGTATTCACTTGTAGATTCCTAGTTTGTTTTATGAGTTGCTTTTACGTGCCAGTAACATGTTTATGTTACTTATATAGTAGTAGTAGCTTTAAATAAAGACGTTGAACCACAGACTATTCATGAGGCAATGCTTGAAAACTCAGGAGAGTTATGGTACGAGCTAGAAGTTCACATCCATCGAGGCTGAAGCCTCTGCATTAAGGGCTAAACCCCGAATGGAAGATATCCTGCAGGCATTGGCCAATATAGGAAATCTGATGGAAAGACAAGCGCAGCAACAACCTGGAGCAGAACGCCGTACTCAAGGACTGGTGGAGCAATACTTGAAGTTGAAACCACCTAAGTTTAATGGAATGGGAAGTCCTGAGGAGGCGGAGCATTGGATTGATGGAATGGAACAAATTTTCCGAGTGTTGGACTGCAGTGATACTGAAAAGATAACTTTGGCATAGTACCACTTGGAGGGAAATGCAAAGTTTTGGTGGAGAGCGCCGAGGGACAAGATCTTTCCACCGGGTACTGATGTAAATTAGGATGAATTTGTCAAAGCTTTCAATAGAAAGCATTTCTCTGATTGTGCTAGGGACAAGAAAATTACAGAATTTGTTCAGTTAGAACAAAAGGAGCTGACAGTGGATCAGTATGAGGCGAAATTTTCCGAACTGTCTAGATATGCTCCTAGGCTGATTGAGGATTGAGAGGAAAAGGCTAAGAGATTCTTGAAAGGACTAAGGACTGATATTAGGAAGCAACTGGTGCCTTTGAACATAAGAGATTATAATGAGATTTATGAAAGGGCACAATTGGTGGAGCAGGAGTTGGTAAGAGAGCAATCGGAGTACAAGAGGCAGTCGACTTTTGGTGATATCAAAAGGGGTAAGAGGCCCTATACAGGTCAGGGTCAGACCTGGGAATCTAAGAAAAAGAGCAATTTTGGAAATTTTGGAAAAGTCAGGAATGGCCTGAATCTGGGAAAATCATTTTATTGGAATGAAGAATGTCGAAGGTGTGATGGGCGACATGGCCCAGGACCCTGTAATGGACGGCTGAAATGTTATGGTTGTGGACAGGTGGGTCACCTTAAGAAAGATTGTCCACGAGAGAGATCACAGATGAGCGCCGGCTCAATGCGGCAAGTGTCACAAAGTAGTGCTGGACCAAACTTGTCAAGGAGTTCGCAGAGACCACCAGCACAAGGGAGGGTGTATGCGGTCACCCAAGAGGAAGCTTCCAAAAATGTTATTTCAGGTACGATTCTTATAAATGATAAAAAGGCATATGCATTTTTGATATGGGTGCTACTCATTCATTTGTATCTGAAAGATATAGACAATTAAACAAGTTAGAAACTACGTCTCTTGAGATACCTCTTTGTGTTTCCGCACCTTTAAAGAATATGGTATTGTCTACATTGGTATGTGGAAAGTGTAAGATAACAATAGAGGGAAGGGATATGGAAATAGACCTAGTTGTGATGGCTATGTATGATTTTGATGTTATCATAGGAATGAATTGGCTTCATAAGTATCGGGCCAAAATGGATTGTTATGGAAAAGTGATCCAATTTGTTTTACCTGATCAATATAGTTGTGAATTTTTGGGAGGCCAGACCAACCTATCTATAGCGCTTATTTCGGCAATAGAGACCTGTGCATTACTTGACGAAGGATGTCAAGGGTATCTAGCTATGGTTAAAGATTATGCTAAGGAAGAGCCTAAGATCGATGAAATTCGAGTAGTCAATGAATTTGAAGATGTATTTCCTGAGGAGTTGCCTGGATTACCGCCGAAACGAGAAATTAAGTTTGAAATTGAACTAATGCCAGGAACAGGACCAATATCGAAAGCCCCGTATAGGATGGCCTTAATGAAACTAAAGGAATTGAAAGTGCAACTGCAGGAGTTGCTTGATAAAGGATTCATTAGGCCAAGTGCTTCACCCTGGGGTGCACCAGTCTTGTTTGTGAAAAAGAAAGATGGGTCGATGCGCTTATGTATTGACTATAGGCAACTGAATCAAGTGACCATTAAAAATAAATATCCCTTGCCTAGAATTGATGATCTATTCGACCAACTATAGGGAAGTTCGGTCTTTTCTAAGATTGATTTGAGATCGGGATACCATCAGCTAAGGATTAAGAGAGAAGACGTTCCTAAGACTGCATTTAGGACTTGCTATGGACACTACAAGTTCCTCGTCATGCCTTTTGGATTGACAAATGCACCGGCTGCATTCATGGATCTAATGAATAGGGTGTTTAAGCCTTATTTAGATCAGCTTGTGATTGTTTTCATTGATGATATCCTGATTTATTCTAGAGGGCATGAAGAGCACGAGCAACACTTGAGGATAGTTTTGCAAACTCTAAGAGATCATAAGCTGTATGCCAAATTCAACAAGTGTGAATTTTGGCTGGACCGGATAATATTTTTGGGACATGTCGTATCAGGAGGAGGAATTGCAGTAGACCCGGCAAAAGTTGAGATGGTAATAAATTGGCCGAGACCGACAACACCCACTGAAATACGGAGTTTCTTAGGACTAGCTGGTTATTATAGAAGGTTTATTGAAGGGTTTTCGCGATTGGCAGGTCCCTTAACAAAATTGACTCGGAAGAATGTCAAGTTCGAATGGAGTGGAGATTGTGAAAGGAGCTTTCAGGAACTTAAAAGAAAATTGATCTCGGCTCCAATCCTGACTATACCATCTGGATTTGATGGTTTTACAATGTATAGTGATGCGTCTCACAAAGGACTGGGATGTGTTTTGATGCAACATGGCAAGGTCGTAGCCTATGCATCCAGACAATTGAAACCTCATGAACTGAACTACCCAACTCATGATTTAGAATTGGTAGTTATAGTATTTGCTTTGAAAATATGGAGGCACTATTTGTATGGAGAGAAGTTTGAAATCTATATAGACCATAAGAGCCTAAAGTATTTGTTTTCACAAAAGGAATTGAACATGAGACAAAGGAGGTGGATGGAGTTGTTAAAGGATTATGATTGTGAGATACGGTACCATCCATGGAAGTCAAATAAGGTGGCAGATGCCCTTAGTCGTAAGTCGGCTATGGATATGGCCAGTTTAAGAATGGCAGAATAGAACCTATTAAAGTTTGTAGCAGACTCATAATTTGAATTGAAAGTGGATCGCCTTACCAGTATGCTAAGAATTGAACCCGAAATTATATAGAAAGTTAAGATCATGCAAGAATCTGACCCGAAAATTATGAAAGTAAAAAGTGCAGTGTCTTTAGGAAAAAGACTGCAATTTCAAATCTCTGAAGATGGAGTGGTAAGATGCCAAGGGCGACTCTGTGTTCCCGACAATGAAGAAGTAAAAAGGGAAATTCTGTCGGAGGCACATAGGAGTAATTTAGTATTCATCCAGGTAGTACAAAGATGTATAGGAATTTGCGTCAACAAATTTGGTGGAATGGCATGAAAGCAGATACGGTTAAATACGTTTCTAAATATTTAACATGCCAGCAAGTGAAAGCGGAACACCGCAAACCTGCAGAACTACTGAGACCATTACACATACTAGAATGGAAATGGGAACATGTAACGATGGACTTTGTGCAAGGACTGCCAAGAACATCAAATGGTCTTGATTCTATTTGGGTAATAGTAGATCGCTTGATCAAGTCTGCCCATTTCCTAGCAGTTCGCATAGACTATTCAATGAGTAAACTTGCTGAAATGTATGTAAGCCAGGTTATACGCCTACATGGTGTTCCTGTAACGATCATCTCTAATCGAGACTCTAGGTTTACTTCAAATTTTTGGCGGAGTCTCCAAAATGCCTTAGGGACAAATCTTCAATTTAGTACTGCCTTTCATCCTCAAACGGATGGACAAACGGAAAGAGTGGTCCAGTCTTTGGAAGATATACTGAGAGCTTGCATTATTGACTTTAGAGGAAACTGAGATGAAAACTTGCACCTGATAGAGTTCGCCTATAACAATAGTTTTCGGAAAAGTATAGGCATGGCTCCATATGAAGCATTATATGGAAGAAGATGCAGAACCCCTGTATATTGGAATGAAATAGGTGAAAGAAAACTAACAGGACCCGAGTTAGTGCAAGTTACTACCGAAGCTATTGAGATTATCAGGAAAAGACTTAAAACCGCCCACAATAGACTGAAAAACTACATGGATAGGCGTAGAAGGCCTTTAGAGCATAGTGTGGGAGATCATGTATTTCTTAAAGTATCTCCAATGAAAGGAATATCTCGGTTTGGAACAAAAGGAAAGTTAGGTCCCAGATTTGTTGGACCCTTTGAGATACTTGAAAGAATAGGAGACGCGGCTTATCGTTTGGCGCTGCCTCCTAAATTGGGAAATTTACATGATGTATTTCATGTATGATGCTGAGGAAGTACCAGCCGGATCCTGATCACATACTCGATCATGAAGCCATCAAAGTGGATGAGAGAGTGAAGTACATCGAAGAACCTGTACAAGTACTGGACCGAAAGGAGCAAGTCCTTGGGACCAAGAAAATCCCATTGGTTAAGATATTATGGCGACATTATGATGTGGAGGAAGCCACATGGGAAAGTGAAGATAAGATGAAGGAAAAATACCCCCACCTGTTTCAAGAGGCATAGGTAACATCTAATTTCGAGGACGAAATTCTTTAAGGAGGGGAGAATTTTGGCATCCCAAAAATTTCATGGCAATTTCTAGAGGCATTATGACCTAGGAAATTTGGATGGATGCATCGTTATTTTACGTTGTGGCCATTAGACCAAGGAATTTTAATAGACTAAGGCCGAGTACATTAATTGAAAAGTATCTTACATTCTTGGGTTATCAAAGTTGGTGCTATAGGATAATTTGATAATGAGAATTTTGTTCTTGGTTATGCACTTTATGAATTTGATTTTTATGGATTAATGTTGCAAGCTTTTGGCCATATTATTTTTGCAAATTAGGTAATTATTTTAAGTGGAAAATAATAGTGATTTATTAAAGGAGGAAGTGGGCTGATTTTTGGGCCAAACCAGCCCACAATCCCCCACCCTTCGATCGGTGAAGGCCCGGCGCAAGAAGACCAACGGGCCGTCGACCAAGGAAGGCCGGATGGAGAAGTCGGCCCAAAGGCAGGCCCATGAAGCCCAAGAAGAGGCTGCCGTCGACCAAGAGGGAGGGAGAAGCCGATTTGCATAAAAAAAAAAAAAAGCCAAGTGTCAAGCATGCAATCTAAATGATTACTAATGATGAAGGGGAAAAATTAGAGGGGAGGCGGATTGAACGAGGGGGGGATTATCGACCGAGAGAGAGAGAGAGAGAGAGGGAGAGAGAGAGTCGTCGCACGAAGAGAAAGGAGAGGAAGAGAGAGAGAGAGGAAGAGAGAAAGAGAGGAAGAGAGAAAGGGGGACCGAGCGTGCGTGCGAGAGAGAAGGAGGAGGAGACCGGCCACCGTGCGTCCGCCTAGCTGCCGTCGTTGAGCCCGCCTCACCCCACCGTTCGCTAGCTGCGTTTTGCTTGGATTAGAGGCAAGTAGAGTCCGTTTCTCTACCCTTTTGCTAGCTTTGATGTGTGTAGGATGGATAGTGAATATTGGATGTGGTAGAGGTAAGGAGATTTCGAAGCAATGGGGAGAATTTTGTTGGCTGTGCATGCTGTTTCTAGAAAAACCAGTCCGACCCTCCGTGAGATTGTGAGCTGCATGCATCTTTTTAGTGGGAATCTCGCTTTGAATCCTTAACAAAAGTGGTAGAGGACTTCATTAAGTATAACATATCAAAAATTGAGAGGAAATGAACAAGTGTAAGTAGGTGGAGTCGTCTTTCTTTGAAGAAACTGGATCTGGAAAAACGTCGTCTCGACCTAACACGATTCTGTGATTTTTATAAAATCTTACATTTGAAATTTGATCTTGTTCCCTTAATGAAAGTTATATATGACCTTCTGAGGAACATCATACTGAAATTTGAGATGAAATGGACTTGAGAAGGTTGGTGAATCGAATTTCTTTGAAAGGACTTAATCTGGAAAAACAGTACCGAGAGTAAGAAGAATTAAATTGTCCATAGCTATTAATATAGAACGAATTGGATTCATATTTATTCATGAGATATTTAATTCTCGGTGTTGTCTATAACTTGGCAAATTTTCAGAATTTTTGGAATCCTTTTGGATATTTAATCGAAATTATCTTTGAAACCGTGCAAACTGTGATGCTGAGATTTTGAAAGCTGTGATGCTTGGACCGTATTAAATTGTGTGAAGTTATTTTGGTATAGTGCTCTTAATGAAATATTTACCTTCAGGTGTTGTTTATGACATATCAAAATCTCATAATTTTTGGAGTTCTTTTGGGTATTTAATCAAAATTATCTTCGGAACTGCGTATACTGTTTCACCCGAACATTGATGTAATGTCATGTGTGATGGATTATGTTGCATATGTGGTGTCATATGGCATGGTACATATTGTCAAAAGTTGAAATAGACCCTTGTTACCATCACATCATACGGCATGTGGATATTGTGGTGCATATATGAAAATAAATTATGGTGATGAGTATACCGTCGAAGGTGTAAGCCGACGATGCCCCGGGAGTGTCGGGATGCCTGGAGTGTGGGTGCCGGATGCTCGGAGTGTGTGAGCCGGATGTCCTCATGAGTTTTGAGATGCTCGGAGTGTGGGTGCCGGATGCCCGGAGGTGTGTGCCAGAGGTTCCTCGCGATGCCAGGTTAGGTGTGAGCGATAAAAGATGGATGCAAACACTGATCCCTGGGAAGATAAATAAAATGAGATCCCCTGAAATTTGAAAAGTGAATCATGTGCATGGGTATGTGCATATGGCATGGTGATATATGCATGATTGCACGGGATGATTGTATGATTGCATGGTAATGTATGCTCGATAGCATGAATGATGCACTATACTTGTGGCATCTTGATTGTTCTGCTTGCTGCAATGTGTAGATTAATGGATCTTTACTGCTGAGTAGTTGAACTCACCCCTTTGGGGATTAACATTTCAGATTAAAAGATGCCTTTGCCGCCGGTTGTGCATGGTACCTTTTACGGTATACCTGTTGACACTGATGTTGAGTGCATGGAGCACATCTGTGTTAGTATTCCTGGTTTGGTGTTTCTTCAAGTTCGTGTACTGGTTATGTATGATGTAGGCCTGGCTGGGGGTCCTGTTGTCCAAGAGTTTCTTTCTGTCCACGTTCGACGCGATGGAGTGATGCGCGGGATGCTGCCACCGCCGCCGCCCGATGCACTGGGTTGGGTGTGATGGCACGCATGACTGGGGGGAACCGATACTTTTTGGGGTAGCCGACACTTGTGTATGGATGGGTTTGTACTTTGATGTAGGGTTGAGTTCTCTTTTGAATCATAGCCAAGTACAGTTAAAAATCTTGGCCTTTTGTTGTACTGACCCGGGATGTCCATCTTAAAAATGTAAATAAAACTGACTCGGCTTTGTCTTTTCTTTTGGTGCGTAGTTGGTGTGCATTGCATTATTGTTTTTGAAGTAAAGGATGGTGAGACTCGTTTATGCTTCCGTTGGAGAGCTGCGCTAAAACCTATACAAAAAAAAAATGATGGTTCCACTTTATTTGAAAGATATTAGACTGGTATGCAGTAGGACAAGTGGTAGATACTTGTGGCGACCCTAATGGATCATGGCAAGGGGGTTCCACACTGTTCGTCCAAAACTGGTCCAACCAGTGTAAATTGGCTCGATCGGTCTAACCGACCACTAGCGAGACAGGCCGGTTCGGCCTCTTGCTGGCCGGTTCTTGATCGCCTGTGATTGGTCGTCGGATCCTCGTCATGTGTATTTCGTCTTCAAGTCCTTATATTTTTCAAGTTTTGCAAAATTACCCCTGGATTTCCTGAATTTATAATTTCACCCTTAATTAGGTTCTTGTGGCACCCCCGACTCGCCTAAGGTCGCCACATGTACCTATCGCTATACCTAATGAGCGCTAGTTACATCTTTTAGTGGAAGCATCATAATTCATAGGCAATTTTTTTTTTGACGGTCCCGGCGCAACTTAATTAGTGGAAGCATAATTGAATATTACCATCTCTCCCTCCAACTATCATGATACAATGCACACCAACTACACATCATAGGAAGATAAAGCCGAGCCACTCTTTATTTATATATTTTTCAAGATGGATTTCACGGGTCGGTACAACCAAAAGGAAAACCAAGACTATTGGCTAGACTTGGCCACAACTCAAAAAGAGACAACTCGACCCTCTATGTCGATCATGTATAATCCTCCATCTACAAGTGTCGGCTATGTCCAAAAAGTGTCAGCTCTCCACTCCTCACGTGGGCCATCACATCCACCCCGGTGCATCGGGCGGTGGCGGCGGCAACATCACCCGCATCACTCCGTCATGGTGGACGTGGACCGACAAGAACTCCTGGACGACCGGGCCCTTAGCCAGGCCCACATCATACATCACCAGCACACGAACCCGCACAAACGTCAGACCGAGGATGGTAACGCAGTCCATCTCTGAACACTCGACCTCCACGTCAGATGGAAGGCCATAAAAAGTACCATGCGTGACCGGAGAGAGCGGCATCTTTCTAATCTGAAATGTTGGTCCCCGAAGGGGTGAGTACAGCCACTCAGCAGGTAAAAGATCCCATAAACCACTCAATACACCACACAATACAATCATAACAATCATTGCATAGTATATGTCATTCATGCGTCCAAGCATAACTTACCTTACGGCCATGCATATGACATCATATCATATGTACATACATCTTTATGTACTCATCACCGTCGTGTCATACATATACCATGCCATAGGTGCACACACAACTATGCACTCATCATCATCATATCATACATGTATCATCATGTCATAGGTGCACACACACAACCATGCACTCATACACATCATAGCATATATCCATGTGTACATGTCACCATACCATGCGTCATTCAATTTCCACTTTTTATCTTTCAATTTGATCACCACATCTTTCTTTCCCGAGACCAGTAGTTGCATCCCACACTTTATCACTCGCACCCCAACCTGGCATCTCGAGAAACCTCCGGCACACACCACCGGGCATCCGGCACCCCCACATTCCGGACATCTCGCATACCAACTGGCATCACGAGGCATTCCCCGGGCACAAACCTCCGAGGCTTCCGGCACCCAACCATTCCGGGCATCTCGAAACTCCCGAGGACATCCGGGCATGTATCACAATACAACCGGGCATCCGGCACCCCCCATCCGGGCATCCCGACACTCCCAGGGCATTATCGACCCACCTCCAACAGTCTCCTCATTCATCATGATTTATATTCACCAAGTTATGTCTCACCAGTAACATGGCACATGAGGTAATAGCAACAAAGCCTAATTCAACATTTGATTCTATATGCCATGCCAAATATCATCACATGTGCAGCAGAATTTGATCACTTAAATCAATACAATTCATGGGGCTAATACAAAACAGAATAGTCATGCGCTACAGCCTTTGAAATTCGCACAATCCAACTTGCACAGTTTTTGAAAACATTTTAATTAAACACCCAAATGACCTTAAAAAATTATGAAATTCGAGCATGTGATATTCAAGACATAAATTTAGATATTTCATGAAGAACACTACACCAAGAGATCCCCATATAGTTCAATACAGACCCCGCATCACAGCACTATTAATTCTGTCCATTCCACTTGCACAGTTTTTGAAACAATTTTGGTTAAATAGTCAAATGAACTACAAAAATCACGAAATTTGAATATGTTCTAGACAAGACATAAACAAAGATATTTCATGCAGAACACTTTTCCAAAAGAATCTCATACAAAACGGTATAGACCACGCATTGCAACATTACCAAATCCGAACACATCAGATCACACAGTTTTAGAAACATTTTCGATTAGATACCCAAATGACATTAAAAACTTATGAAATTTGACTATGTGATAGCCAAGACCATAAGGTAAATACTTCATGAAGGACACTTCGCGGAAAGAGCTTCATATAAAATGATATGATCCACACATTGAAGCTGACCAAATCCGAATATACCAGGTTACACGGTTTTAAAAGAATTTTCGATTAAATACTCTAATGACCTTCAAAAGTTATGAAATTTAAATATGTGGTAGTCCAGATCCTGACGTAGATTTTTCATGAAGGCATCGAAGTCAGATTCGTCCTAGATAATTAATTATGGACGGTTGAAATTTCTGTTCCTAGTACCGAACATTCCAGGTTTAGCCGTCTCCAAAAATCACGATTTCACCTACTTATCTTCCATATTTTCCTCTGAATTTTTGATATGTTTTGGCTCAAGAGGTCGACTACAACTTTAATTAAGGGATGAAGGTGAGATTTTCAACGAAAAGTCACTTTATTGTCCACGAAGTCACTGGAGCTCAGTACAACATTTCCAGATCTAACGTCTTCAAAAGAAAGTCGTTTCACTAGGCTATACTTGTTCGTTTTACCTCAAATTTGAGTATATTAGTATTCAAGACGTTCTATACAACTTTTGTGAAGAAGTCGAAGTTAAATTTTCAGTAAAAATTTACATGCAACACACAAAATCACCAAGAGGTCGACAAAACAGCTTCAGATCTAACATTTTCGTAGAGGGAGGATTTCACCCCTCAAAACTCAACCATTTTATCTCAAATTTTATTATGTTATACTTTAAGATGTTATCTACAACTTTCATGAATAAGTCAAAGCCAAAATCCGACTCAAACATCGCATGCAAGCCATCACAACATTCTGGGTTAAGCTGTTCACTCGAGAACAGATTACAACTTTCAAAGCAACACTCTTAAAACTTCGGTTTTTCACCCTAGACATCCGAAATTCATCATCATTCAAACACACATGCTAGATAAAACATGCAAGAGCAGATTAAGGATCCCAACTTGCCTCTAGACCGAGCAAGCAGCGAGCACACGGCGACTGGACATGGCAACGCCGAGCGACGGACGAGCGGCTTCTTCCTTGCGCGGCCTCTTCCTCCTGTCTCGGTTCCTCACTCTCTCGACAGCTTTCTCTCTCTCTCTCCCTCTCTCCGACGACGCTTCCCCCTCATCATCAACCGGTTCTCTCAATTTTCCTCTCCTCAATGATGAACAATCATTGCTTTTGCATGAAGGACACTTGGACAAAGGGAATTAACACTTGGCAAAATCTTCATGCAAAGGAGTGGGCCTCTCATGGGCCGGTTCCTCCTTGGTCGACGGCCCAATGGGACTCCATTCGGCCGGGCTTGAGGCCAGTCATGGGCCGGTGGTTCCTCCTCCTCCTTTGGGCTTCACGGCTAGGCCCAAATGGCCGAAGGGTGGGGCTTCTTGTGGGCTGGTCTTAAGCTAATACTTTGGCCCACATTTCATCCTAATAATCCTCCTTAAACCTTAATTTTATAAACATCTAATTGAAATTTATTATTCACCAAAACTTTGTGACCTAATTAAATAAATTCCAATCCACAATCCACATGGCCAAAAATAGAATTTTTCTATCAAATAATTACCCACCAAAAGCTTGGCCAAAGTTTTAATGCAAGACATGAATTAGAGTATCCATAAAGATTGGCAAGAAATTTCAGGATGCCACAGTTCTAATTGCAACTTCCATTTTAACTCTCGTTTTTGGCGAATCAAGAACATTCGATTGATCATATAACACATTTAAAGTAGGATTAGCCCTTGATGAGATTAATTTGGCAATTAGATCAAAATTTGACCGTTGCATTAAACCGACAGTTGAGATTTGACATTTAATCAAAGGTATATAAGGTTTTCCCTCCAAAATCTTAGGGGTTTTTCATTTGTAAAAATTTCTTATCTAATAGTTACAAAAGATATTCTCTCTCTCCCCCCTTCCTTTTTCGCCCTCTCTCTCTTTTCTCCCTCTCGGCACGTGGTTCGTCCGTCTCCTCTCATCGCACTAATCGTTGCAGGCCAAGGTCCTCGCGACGATCTTCCATCCTCATCGGCGACCTCCGTTGTTTGCTCATCCCTATCGAAGCAATCGCTACTGCAGCCACTGCTAGAGCCTCTCATCTAGTGGTCCTTTCTCGCGGCAGCAAAACACCGGCATCCATGCTAGTGTTGGATTTGATCGATCCTCCAACTTGGATCAGCAGCCTGAGGCGGTTCATGGAAGTCCCCACTGCTGGCGATCCTTTCTCTAGTGTATCCCCGACCATCCATTGGTTGGGGTTTGGTTGAGAAGTCACCATAAGCCTTTCGTTGGCTAAATCTCCCATTGTGTGGCATTCCAAAAATTAAAGACGACCCCTATGATGTATTAAAGCCCATGATTAGGTAATGAAATTACCTATGGTTTATGTTTTAGCCATTAGTTTTCTCTTAAGACTAAGAGTTATATGCTTGTGTTCATGAGTTTTTAAAATTAGTATTATAGGATAAATTAATAAGAAGAATTTATTCTTGGGTATGCACCTCATAGATTTAATCTCTATAGATTAAATGTTACAAGATTATGGCCATATGAATTGAAAATTTGGAATCTATAAATGAATTATTAAAAGTAAAAATTGGGATTTAATTAGACTTGGGTCTTAGGCCCAAGAGCATGGACCTTTGATGGGCCAAAAGGCCGGCCCATTGAAGCCCAAGGAAGAGCTGTCGTCGGCCACAAGGGAGAGGCCGGCCCAAATCCTTCCAAGCCCACTCCCAAGCCCATCTTGCATGTCTTGCCAAATGGCAAAAAGAAGACCCCATGCATTGACCATTGGGGGAGGCTACTAATCATGACTAATGATGGGGTTTAGGGGAAACAAAAGAGGGAGAGTGGCCAGTGGAGGGGCTGTCGCCCAAGTCAAGAGAGAGAGAGAGAGAGTTGCGAGAGAGAGAGAGAGGAACCGAGAGAGGAAGAAGGAGCCGCTCGCTTGCCCTTTCGTCCGTCCGTCCGTCACCGACCGTGTGCCTCGTTTGCTCGATTTTGGAGGCAAGTTAGGATCCATTTTCTGCTCTTGCATGTGTGTCTTGCATATGTGTTTGAAATGGTGCTGAGTTTCGGGTGTTTAGGAGTGAGAAACCGAATCTAGTGTGTTTTGTTCTTGAAATAGCTTGCTGTTTTCGTGTATACCGCCTAACCCAGAATATTATAGAGGCTTGTATGCGTGTTTTGAGTTGGATTTTGACTTTGATTCCTTCATGAAAGTTGTAGAAAACATCTCAAAGTATAACATACTAAAATTTGAGACAAAATTGTTGAGTTTTAAGTGGTGAAACTCTTCTTCTACGAAGACGCTAGATCTGGAACTATTTTGTCGACCTCTTGGTGGTTTTGTGTGTTGCATGTTGCTTTTTACCGCGAATATTACTTAGACTTCTTCATGAAAGTTGTAGAGAAAATCCTAAAGACTAACATACTCAAATTTGAGGTAAAATGAGCAATTTTAGCCTAGTGAAACGATTTTCTTTTGAAGACGGTAAATCTGGAAATACGGTACTGGACTCCCGAGACTTCTTAGACCTATATGGTTACTATTCTTTGAGAATCTCACTCAGATCCCTTAATTAAAGTTGTAGGGGACCTCTTGAGGCAAAACATATCAAAATTTCAGAGGAAACTAAGAAAGATAAGTAGACGAAACCTCGATATTTCGGAGATAGCTAAACTGGACAGTTCGGTACTAGAAACAGGAACTTAGAACGTCTATAGAAAATTATCTAGAACGAATCTGGCCTAGATGGCTTCATAAAAAATCTACCTTAGGGTCTTGAATATAACCTGGTAAAATTTCGTAATTTTTGGAGGTCATTCGAGTATTTTAATCGAAATATTTCAAAAACTGCGCAATCTGACTTTGTCCGAATTTTTGCATGTTGAAATGTGTGAGCTATATCTTTTGTGTGAAGCTCTTTTGGGCATGTGTTCTTCATGAAATTGTTACCTTTATGTCTTGTCTATTACATGCTTTAATTGTGTGATTTTTGAGAATCATATGGATATTTAATTTAAATGTTTTCCAAAATTGTGCAAGCTGGAATTTAGTAAATTTCAAAAAGGCATGATATATGGACTATTCTAAATTGTATGGACCCCATGAATTGTATTGTCATTAGTGGTTGTATCTTGCTGCATGTATGATAATGATTGGAAATTCATATAAAAAAATTAAAATGATGAAAGTGATCTTGTTTGCCATTACATCATGTGTCATGCTGAATTTGAGACATAAAGTGGTGAACGTGAATTATGATAAATGAGGAAACTGTTGGAGGCGGATGATAATGCCCTGGGAGTGTCAGGATGCCCGGGATGGGGGGTGCCGGATGCCCGGTTGTATTGTGATACATGCCCAGATGTCCTCGGGAGTTTCGAGATGCCCGGAATGGTTGGGTGCCGGAAGCCTCGGAGGTTTGTGCCCGAGGGGATGCCTCGTGATGCCAGTTGGGATGCGAGATGCCCGGAATGTGGGGGTGCCGGATGCCCGGTGGTGTGTACAGGAGGTTTTGCGCGATGCCAGGTTGGGGTGCGAGTGATTAAGTATGGGATGCAATTATTGATCCCAGGAAAGAGAGATATGGTGATCAAAGTGAAAGATAAAAGTGGAAATTGAATCATGCATATATGATATGATGATGATCACCTATGGTATGATGATATGTGTGTGACATGATGATGATCACCTATGGCATGATGATATGCGTGTGACATGATGATGATCACCTATGGCATGATGATATGCGTGTGACATGATGATGATCACCTATGGCATGATGATATGGGTGAGACATGATGATGATCACCTATGGCATGATGATATGTGTGAGACATAATGATGATCACCTATGGCATGATGACATATGTGTGAGATATGATGGTGATCACCTATGGCATGATGATATATGTGTATGACATGATGACGATCACCTATGGCATGATGATATGTGTATGATATGATGATGATCACCTATGGCATGATGATATGTATGTGATATGATTGTGATGAGTATATGAGGATGTATGTACATATAGTGTGATTGCATATGCATGGCTGCAAGGTAAGTTATGCTTGGATGCATGAATGGCATGTACTATGTTATGATTGTTATGATTGTATTGTGTGATGCATTGAGTGGTTAATTGGATCTTTTACCGCTGAGTGGCTGTACTCACCCCTTCGGGGACCAACATTTCAGATTAGAAAGATGCCGCTTTCTCCGGTCACGCGTGGTACTTTTTATGGCCTTCCATCTGACGTGGAGGTCGAGTGCTCGGAGATGGACTGCGTTACCATCCCTGGTCTGACGTTTGTGCGAGTGCGAGTGTTGGTCATGTACGAGGTGGGCCTGGCTGGGGGCCCAGTCATTCAGGAGTTTCTGTCGGTTCATGTCCGCCGAGATGGAGAGTTTAGGGGGATGTTGCCACCGCCACCACCCGACGCGCTAGGATGGGTGTGATGGCCGCGTGAGGGGTAGAGAGCTGATGACATTTTTTGGACATAGCCGCCACTTATAGATGGAGGATCATACATGATCGGCATAGAGGGTCGAGTTGTCTCTTTTTGAGTTGTGGCCAAGTCTAGCCAAGAGTCTTGGCTTTCCTTTTTGGATGTCCGACCAAAAATCCATCTTGAAAATATGTAAATAAAAGTGGCTCGGCTCTATCTTTTCCTATGGTGCGTAGTGGTGTGCATTGTATCATGATAGTTGGAGGGAGAGATGGTAATATTCAATTATGCTTCTGCTAATAAGTTGCGCTGGGACCGTTTTCAAAAAAAAAAATGCCTATGAACTGCCATGCTTCTACTAAGAGATGTAACTAGCGTTCATTAGGTATAGCGATAGGTACCTGTGGCGACCTCAGGCGAGTCGGGGGTGCCACACATTGGTACTCCAAACCGGTCCAAACCAGACCGGTTTTCATCCTTCGCATGAACCGGCATTGATTCAGTTCGATCGGCTCCCGGTCTGGTGATTAGTGTTTCGTCCAACTACGCTTGAGTTCAACAAAAACAACAAAAGATAAACTCTTGATCACGAATTCGATGAAGCAAGATCGGATTAGCCGATCGGGGTAGGATTCAACTCTAAGACTACATATTATGCTTAAATATGAGTTTAGGATGTTAAATGATGATTTGTGATGGATTGATGATGAACTTATACTTGAATGAACTTGATTTGCTTTGATATGCAAATTCGTGTTCATGGATGTGACTTTCTATTTTGGCTGAAATAAGGTGCTATATGGCATTTTCTGGCTCAAGTCTTCCTAAAGGTGTAATCTTGACTTGACAAGCTTCGATTTGATAGGTCGCATGCCCCAAGTGGATGTTGTTTAGTACTTGAACAACTCTTCTGAAGTTTGTCGATTCTACAGTGATTTTGTGGTTGATATCTTGACTTACAGCAAATTACTGTGTTGCTATTTTTGTATTGATTTTTGTGCATTGATTTTGGTGATTTGATTAGTTAAAATCACCAAAAATCGTCCTTAGGTCAGTCTACCCTGCACCAAGTCCGACCTAAGTTTGCTTATAATTAAGGCCTTAAATGAGTCCATTAGGGTTTGCATCTTCATAAGGATTGTAATACATGTTGCGATATTCTAATGAGGTATGATTGGCACAAATTGAACATTGTTTACTATGTTAATTGCATATGCGAATGTGTTTGGGTGCTTCTATAATTTGTGCATTTCATCACATGGTTCTGTTTTGCCATTTTCGTATAGACGCATGTGAACCAAATTATGTTTAAGTGCCTTCATGAAAAATATTTGTGATGCCTACATATAGAAATTTTCCTAGAATTTTTGCATGTCATTGAATCATAAGATATTAATCATGTTTTGTGATAGTCATGTTAGATTAAAGGCTGATCACAAGCCTATCAAAATATCTTTGTTTGGGCCCCTTAATGGGCCAAATCATGTTTTGATGCCTTCTAGACATTTGAAGTATATGTTACAAGCTTCATATTGATGTATGGCACGCCATATTTGAAACTCATTTAATATTTGAAAACCATGCATCTATATAGCAAATTGCAATTGAAAGCATGTTGTTCTTAGTAATGAGTCACTTTTTAATGTTCATGAATCATGTGGCTTCTTTGCATCTCGATTTAGGGTTAAATGTGTTAAACAAGCCCTTGTTTCATTTAACCTTATGTCGTGTGCAAGTTTCATATTTTTTGTGCATTGTTTAGGTGGTCTCATGAACCATTAATCATGCATTATATCCTAATTTGCTTGTGGCTAATTTGCATGCCTTCATATGTATTGTTTTTCGACTATCCATTTGACCCCAATTGGACTCGACCCCTTTTAGAAAGTCTTAGGAATCGCATTGGTCTTTCCAATAATGCTGATTTTTCATGATTTGCACATCTTTTGGCCCATTTTCCATTTTTGCCAAGTGACGTTATAAATCTGTCTTAGGTGAAATTCAGAAACCCTATTTTACCCCCATTAAGTCTGGCCTCTTTTTATTTTTGTGTGATTTTATCATTGAGGATTTTTGTTGGAGAAAACTCCTTTGATGTTTTGAAGTTGACAAAACTTATCCAAAGTCTATTCTGAAGATTTCCAGACTTTTGTGTCAAAGTCTGAAGACTCCCAAACTTTGTGTCAAAGTCTGCTCACTTTGACAAATTCCAGACTGAACGAAAGTGAAGGATGAAGACTTTTCCAGATAAGGGATTATCTATCTTTCTTCAAGGGTTCAGTTCGTATGGATTATATATGGTCTTCTAGTTTGAAATATCACCTACGAGATTGAATATCTTTATTGGAATCAATTTAGATCTATCAAATCTTTTTGAAGGGCAAGTAATTTTGGAAAGAATCTACTTATGAAAACCAAGATCCTGATTGTATAGGCGAACAGGATTGACGCGCTTTCATCACAATCTTCAAATGGCTCGAGATCTTCTTGATTGATTCCGTCCAATGGGTTGATTGGAAGAATTCATTTGGAAAGTGCCAACGGTCGAGAAGGCATGAAGGAGTATTTAAGGAGGACTCTCCAGTTGTTTGCTAGAGTGCGTGAAAGAAAAATTCCAAAGTCTGAAGCTTCCCATTCCCTTGTTACTTCTTACTCTGAGCTCAAAGTTGTACTCAAAAGAGAGAGACTTATAGTGTGATTTCATGAGAGAGCAGTAGAGACTCTTCACTGTGAAGTCGAGATTGCAAGATTGTAAATTCTCTTTTGATTCATAGTGGAAACCAGCTAGAAGGCTGTCAGCGTGGGAGAGTGGACGTAGGCTTGATCTAAGCCGAACCACTATAAATTATGTGTTCATATTCTCTAACTTGAACTTCTTTATTTTGTTCGTAGTTCTATTTAATTGCTAGAGTCTGAACTTGCTTAAAGTCTGTTGTTCTTCAGCCTCAGTTTTAAAAGCAAAATATTTTCACTATTCTTTGCAAAAAATTATCTTCACACCTATTCACCCCCTCTAGGTGTTCATTCTAGCACGTACAATTGGTATGAGAGCCCGTGTGCTTAATTTCTAAAGTGTTTTACTTCTAAGTTAAAGATCCTCTATGGCTAGTATTTTGGCTCCAAGTTTAGTTGAAGGTTAGAGCAACACCAGACCTCCTTACTTCAATGGAAATGAGTACAATGTCTGGAAGAACAAGATGAAGGCATTTCTCAAATCCAGAGATCCTATTGAGTGGGATGTCGTAGAAAAAATGGATCAACCCTAAAGCTACATCAATTTCAGATCGAGGAAAAGAGGTCATTGATGCTGACGAGGCAACACGAGCTGAATTTACCAAGAGACAAGCTCTTGACGCGAAAGCAATCTACTATTTATACTGTGCCTTATCTCCTACTGAGTATAACCGAATTTCTTCTTGTGAAACATCAAAAGAAGTTTGGGACAGATTACATGTTACCTACAAAGGAAATGACCGTGTGAAGGAAACCAAAATAAACATTTTGCTTGGACAGTATGAAGCCTCTAGAGTGAAACTTGGAGAATCTATTACTGATATGTTCAGTCATTTTACAAAGATTGTAAATGGCCTGGCTTATCAAGGTCAACCAATCTCAGGACTAATGAAAGTCAATAAGCTGTTGCATGGGCTTTCGAAAGACTGGAATTATGTGAAGACTTCAATTAAAGAACCCTAGAGGATCATGCCTCTATCAGTTGACGAACTGATAGGCACGCTTCAATTGTATGAAGTTGAACAAATAAATGATGAAGAAGATCCTAAAGGTAAGAAGTCAATCGCTTTAAAGTCTAATGTTGATTCTGATGATACAGAGTCAGATGATGATATGGACGATGAAGAGCTAGCGCTTATGATCAAGAAATTCAGAAAGTTGAATAGAAATGAAAGAAGATTCAACTGGAAGAAGCAGAGCATGCAAAATTTCCAAAAGAGACCAACTGATGACAATGAAACCAGCAAAGGTGTGATATGCTTCGAATGCAAGAAAAAATGGGCATATCAGACCTAACTGTCCTCTGTTGAAAAATAAGTAAGGAAAAACTGAGAAGTACAAAAAGACACTCAAAGCTGAAACTTACAGTGACACCGAGTGTGAGGAAAGTGAAGAAGAATATGCCAACATATGTCTAATGGCTCATTCCGAATCAGACTCAGAATCAGAAACAGACTCTGATTCACATTCAGACAAAGAAATTGAGGTTAGTAATTCAAAAATTCCTGTCAAAGTCTCTAAATACATAGATGAACTTTGTCTCAATCTCAAATCCTCTCTTAAAAGGATTTCTAAACTAAAAAGTGAGAATTCTAAGCTCAGGCAACAGGAAGTTTCTTGGAAAGAAAAATTTGAAACTCTAAAGAAAAGTTTTGATAATTTGAAAGACAATTCTGATTCTCTTTCAAAGGAAAATATCTTTTTTTGAAAAGTGATATCTCAAACATAACAAAAAGATTTTCAAAATGATCTGAGAAACTGAAGAAAATTCTTTCAGCTCAAATACCCTACTTTAACAAATCTAGTTTGGGTATGACTTCAGAAACTGTTCCATTAATCGATTTTCCCAAAGTAAAATAAAGAATTAAACAAAGACTTGCAAAAGCATTTTACAAAAATCATTTTCAAAAAGTTTTTGTAAAACTTGTTGGCCGAAGTGCACTCAGATGTTCAAAGTGTAACATCTTAGAACATTTCGAGAAAGAATGTCCCAAGGTTTGGAGACCAGTTAAGAAGGACTGGGCTAAGACCTTTTTTAATACTAACCCTCCTAGACCCAAGAAAATCTGGGTACCAAAGAAAGTTTGAATTTTTCTTATGATCACAGGTCACTATTAAAAGGAAAATCAAATGGTATTTGGACAGTGGTTGTTCGAGGCATATGACAGGAGACTCAAACTGCTTTATAAAGATTGTTAGACTGAAGGGAGGAAAAGTATCTTTTGGAGGAAACAGCAAAAGAAAGATTGTAGGATGTGGAACTGTGAAGATTGGAAGCCTAACTATCAACAATGTTTCCTTGGTGGAAGGTTTGAACTACAATTTGCTGAGCATAAGTCAGCTTTACGATACTGGTTTTAGAATAAACTTCCAAGAAGGCATTTGTTCTGGAACGAGTTAAGACTTCTCTCAATCTTTCACTGGGCGAAGGCATGGCAACATTTGCCTTCTCGATGTAAACCCAAAAAGTTCTCAGTGTCTTATTTCCATTCAAGATGAAGCAAGTCTCTGGCATCAAAAGCTTGGTCATGTTAACATGAAGCAGATTGCCAAGATTTCTTCTAAGAAGATTTCTCCTAATCTAGCTTACTAAAAGAATGAGTTGTGCACTCCTTGTGTTCTGGGAAAACAAGTCAGAAGTTCCTTTAAACCGGTGAATCAAGTCTCTACCAATCGAGCTCTGCAGCTTCTTCATATAGATCTTTTTGGTCCAACCAGAACTCAAAGTATTGGTGGAAAGAAATATTGTCTAGTAATCATGGATGATTACTCTCGCTTCACTTGTGTCTACCTTTTGGCAAGTAAGTCTGAAACATTCTCCTATTTCTCGAAGTTTGCCAAGAAGGTTTAGAATGAAAAGGGTTATGCTATTTTGAGCATACGAACTGACCATGGAGGTGAGTTTGAGAATCGGGACTTTGCTAAGTTATGTGATGAATCTGGTTTTTAGCACGTTTTCTCTTCTCCATACACTCCAGAACAAAATGGGGTTGTGGAAAGGAAGAACATATTCTTACAAGAGATGGCCAGAACTTTCTTAATAAAGAGCAAAATATCCTCTCAATTTTGGGCAGAAGCAGTTTCAACTGCTTGCTATATTATCAACAGAGTATTCTTAAGGCCTATTCTAGAGAAAACTACTTATGAAGTGTATAAAGGAAAAAAGCCGAATGTTTCTTACTTTCATGTCTTTGGTTGTAAATGTTTTATTCTTAAGAATGCAAATGATCGATTTGGAAAGTTCGAAGCAAAATTAGATGAAGGAATCTTTCTTGGCTATTCGATTTCAAGCAAAGCTTACAGAGTCTTTAACAAGAAGATCAATCCATGGAAGAATCTATGAATGTCAAGTTTCAAGATTATGTGGAGAATCTACCAGACCAGACTCAACTTAAAGAGTCTGAACCCATTCCAGACTTTACAAAGTCTATTTCCCTCGAAGATGTTCAAACTTTTGGAGAACAGCATCAAGTAGAACGAGAAGATTCAACCGAAGCAGAGGATCAATAGACTTTCAAACCAAGCAGCAACTAGAAGCACAAGTCAAGTCATCCCAAAGAACTCATCATTGACAACATTGATGAAGGAGTTCATACTAGATCCAAAGGAAGAGAAGAGTCTAGTGTTCTAGCACTTATTTTTGAGATAGAACCAAAAGGAGTAGATGAAATCTTATCTGATGAAAGCTGGATAGAAGCTATGCAGGAAGAACTCAGACAATTCAGCATCAACGATGTATGGGAGCTGATCACAAAACCCAAAGGCAAATCCATTATTGGAATGAAATGGGTTTTTAGGAACAAAATGAATGAGAATGGTAAAATGGTCAGAAACAAAGCAAGACTCGTGGTAAAATGATATACATAGGAAGAAGGGATAAACTATGACGAGACATATGCATTAGTAGCGATGTTAGAAGCAATTAAATTGTTACTTGCTTTTGCTTGGTATAAAAATTTCAGGTTATTCTAGATGGATGTCAAAAGTGCATTCCTGAATGAGTTCATACAAGAAGAAGTCTATGTGAAACAACCACCAGGATTTGAAGATCTAAGAAAGCCAGACTCAGTCTATAGATTGAAAAAGGCCTTGTATAGACTTAAGCAAGCACCTCGAGCCTGGTATGAGAGGTTGAGTAAGTTTCTAATTCAGAATGGTTTTGAAAAGGGAAAGGTTGATACAACTTTGTTTATAAAGAAAGAAGGAAAGGACTTTCTATTGGTACAAATTTATGTAGATGATATTATTTTTTGTTCTCATAACGAAAGTCTTTGCAAGAAATTTTCAAGATCTATGCAGGATGAATTCAAGATGAGCATGATGGGTGAGTTAACTTTCTTTCTGGGATTGCAAGTTAGACAATCGAAGAAAGGTATATTCATTCACCAAGAAAAATATGCCAAAGATCTCATCAAGAAATTTGGGTTGGAGAATTGCAAAAAAACAGAGACTCTAATGTCAAGTTCTTTAAAACTGGATAAGGATGAAGAAGGGAAAAAAATAGATCAGAAGCTATACAAAAGCATGATCGGTTCACTTCTCTACCTTACTACTTCTAGACTTGATATTTTATTCAGTGTTTGTATATGTGCAAGATTTCAGTCTGACCCAAGAGAATCTCATCTAAGTGTTGTAAAACGCATCATTAAATATGTTGCGACCTGTCCAAAGCTAGGTCTGTGGTATCCAAAAGAATGAGACTTTACTCTTCTTGGATATTCAGATACTGATTTAGCAGATTGTAAAGTCAATAGAAAGAGCACATCTGGCACTTGTCAACTGCTGGGAAACATGTTGGTATCTTGGTTCTCAATGAAGCAAAGTATTGTCGCTCTTTCAACTACAGAAACAGAGTATGTTGCTCTTGGGAGTTGTTACTCTCAAATCCTATGGATAAGACAACAACTGAGAGACTTTGGGATTGAAGAATTATGTATCGAGATCAAATGTGACAACACTAGTGCTATTAATCTCACCAAGAACCCAATTCTTCATTCAAGGGCGAAGCATATAGAGATTCGACATCCCTTTATAAGAGATCATGTCTAGAATGGGGAGATTATGATTCAGTTCATTGAGTCGAAGAATCAGTTAGCAGACATCTTCACGAAGCCCCCGGAGAAAAATCTATTTGAGTCTATTCGCACCAAGCTGAATATTATTTCTATTTTGGAATAAAGTTTGAAGTTGGTCACACTCAGAATTTCCAAATGCTACTTCAGTAAGAGAATGTCTCAAATCCAGGTACTTTATTTTTGGAATGAAAATGTATGATTAATCAAATTGTTGCTTGCCTATTTTATTTTTAGAAATTATTTTTTTTCGAATTTTTGAATTTTTGGCAGTTTTTATTTTCAGTTTATTTCAAAAAGGCAGTTTTCTTTTTCATTATGATGGTTCATTTATCTCGTTTCTTTGTGACCTTTCATTTTCTTTATATACCCTTTTGTATTCCTTTCGAGCACTTCTTTTCAAACCCTACAATACAGACTCTATACTCTCCCATCTCTACTCTCAAGTTTGTTCAGCAAGTTTCCATCTTTTGCACTCGAACTTGTCTGTGAAATCCTCCAAGCATGCAAATATGTCTTACCAAAGGAAATCCTCTCGAATTGCTAATCAAGGCCCGAGAAGTATGCCAGAAGGGTAGACATATTTCAATCCTACCGAGGAAGTCTCTCCGCGCAACTCTCCATAGCATTCTCCGCAGCACTTTACACAGAATGTTCTGTGTCAACCTCTGGAAGAGGAAGTCGTAGAAGACGCAGAAGCTCTCAGAGCCTTAAGACCCCAGGTTCACTATAAGCTTTACATTCATTTGAAGTAGGGAGGTACTTTTTTATCGATGATTTTCTAAGAGAGAAAGGTTATAAGAACGAGACTTTGTTCTTAAGAAGGATGGAACGATTGGGTATAGCGTTGAAAGGATCGGCAGACTCTACCTTTTTTTATTTTCCTGTAGACCCTAGGTTTGGTTCTAATCATCCTGAAAACAAGGATGATGATGAGAGATTTTATTCGAATTTTCAACCTAGAATGGGTGTTGCTGCTGGTGTTGCTGATGGTGTTCCTAGAGAGAGAACGAGATTGTTTCATTCTAAGGAATACAAAAAGGTTTACTCAAGGATGCTGAAGAGAGGGGTGATGAACCCTTGAACTGTTGATTTTGATTTCTTGGACTCAATCAAGGTTAACTTGAGAGAGAAGTTAGCCTTCCTTCAACTCGAGAATTTATGTTCTAAGACGACTATTGCTTATCCAGAGTTGATCGCATTTTTCTATTCGAATCTGTCTTTTCTTGACAAGAATCGAATCCAGTTCACTGTGTGTGATAAAGACTATGTGGTGGATGTTGACACACTAGCAAACATTATTGAGGTGGAAATGAGTGGTTTTCAACCAATAAGTGTCTTGTTTGGTCAAGCAATGAGGTTTCTTGTCAAAGACAAAGTGCTAGAAGGAGGCATCACTTATTCTAGACTGTCGGCCTCAAATATTCTGTTGCACAAAGTTGTCATTAACTGCATCAAACTGAAGGTTGCATCAACAACAGATGTTTCCAAGTTCAAAGCAAGGCTCATGTTTGCTATCTACAATGGAATGAGATTTTCACTCCCTCATACTATCCTGATGCACATGTACGGGACAGTTATGAAGGACGAAGGATAATTACGTTATTCTGCGCTAGTTACAAAGTTGTTCAAACATTTTTAGATTGAGTTTCCCATCTCTCTTTGCTCTCGAACTGTTGCTCCTATGGTTATAGGACTGAAAATGATTTCGAAGATGAGGTTGCAAGATCTGAACAAGGCTATTGAGTGCTTGAAGAAGGAGTCCTCAAGCAAAACCAAGATTCTACTGGAAGGAAGAGGAAAGGCAAGGAAGTTGTGAAAGAACCTATAAAGAAGAGAAGATCTCTCTTCCTGCAGGACGAAGAGGATGATGATGATGATCTTATAATTTCTGCCATTGCCTTGAAGAATCTTCAAGGTTTTTTTGGTTATGAGAAACCAATTCAAAGAGAAGGAAGAGACAGAGAAGAAACAGAGCCAGAAGAAGAAGAAGAACCAACAAGAGAAGAAGAAGGAAGAGATGAAGAAGGAAGAGGTCATGAGGATGACTCTTATGAGGCAACAATTGCCATATCTTTGTATGAGGATACAGAAGCAACTCGGAGTGGTCAAAAAGGAGTACGTACAAAGGAAGAACATCACTCTCGTCCTAAAAATGAGAAGACACAAGAAGAAGGAATCCCTTCTCCACCTGTAGGTACAGAAACAAGGGGAGCTGTTGAGAAAACATGAACTTCTTCTCCTCTTTTTGCGAGTGATGGTATTAGTTGATCTCCTGCACACCCAGAAAATGTCTATGCTTCTCAATTTCTTGAAGCTGACATTGAAGAATCTACTCTGAGTCATGGGACTAGACAAGTTGATGTTCCCTCGTCTCTGAACTCTCCACGAACTCCACTCGCTGAAGCTAGTGCACAAACTGAACTAAATGCTGACTATCCAAGGATGATGGGACTTCTTTTGGAAGTTAAAGCTCATCAATATGCTATGGAGATTGAGATTCAGAAACTTCATACTGCATTGAGATCCTCCTCTGACTTTTACACTAAAAAGGTACAATCCTTAGATACTTAGGTACAAACTTTGATCAACAGGTATCTCAGACTGTGGCAAAAAATGATCAGACTCTACAAATTCTCAAGACTGTTCAGACTCAAGTCGAGAATGTTCATCTCCAGTGCCAGAAGGTTGAAGAGGCAGTGCAGTCTATGGGGGATTTCCAACTAGTTTGAATTCCAAGACAATCTTGATTTTTTTTTATCTTCTTTATTTTGACTTTCTCCACTTTTTGCTGTTGACAAAAAAGGGGAGAATTTGTAGATTTGAACCTATTTTTGTTTGAACTTTTAACTTTTTGCATATTTGATTTAAGTTTGTTTTGAATACTTATTTTGCAGCAATCCTTACAGTAGTGATGTTTATGGATGTGGATGTTTAAATCTTGATATGTGTTTAAGATTAACATGTTTTCTGTGGTTGTAGATTCGATGCTATCCAAATCCTTAACTAACTATTTTTTTTATAAGATATCATGTACTGCTAAGAGTTGTTTGCCAGGTTATAAATCTTTAAATCTGCAGGGAAGTTTTGTCACCATCAAAAAGGGGGAGATTGTTGGAGAAAACTCCTTTGATGTTTTGAAGTTGATAAAACTTACCCAAAGTCTATTCTGAAGATTTCCAGACTTTTGTGTCAAAGTCTGAAGACTCCCAAACTTTGTGTCAAGGTCTGCTCACTTTGACAAATTCCAGATTGAAAGAAAGTGAAGGATGAAGACTTTTCCAGATAAGGGATTATCTATCTTTCTCCAAGTGTTCAGTTCGTATGGATTATATATGGTATTATGGTTGGAAATATCACCTACGAGATTGAATATCTTTATTGGAATCAATTTAGATACATCAAATCTTTTTGAAGGACAAGTAATTTTGGAAAGAATCTACTTATGGAAATCAAGATCCTGATTGTATGGGCGAATAGGATTGACGGGCTTTCATCACAATCTTCAAATAGCTCGAGATCTCCTTGATTGATTCTATCCAACGGGTTGATTGGAAGAATTCCTTTGGAAAGTACCAACGGTCGAAAAGGCATGAATGAGTATTTAAGGAGGATTCTCCAGTTGTTCGCTAGAGTGCGTGAAAGAAAAATTCCAAAGTCTGAAGCTTCTCATTCCCTTGTTACTTCTTACTCTGAGCTCAAAGTTGTACTCAAAAGTGAAAGACTTATAGTGTGATTTCATGAGAGAGCAGTAGAGACTCTTCACTGTGAAGTCGAGATCGCAAGATTGTAAATTTTCTTTTGATTCATAGTGGAAACCAGCCATAAGGCTATCAGCGTGGGAGAGTGGACATAGGCTTGATCTAAGCTGAACCATTATAAATTCTGTGTTCATATTCTCTTCCATGAACTTCTTTATTTTGTTCATAGTTCTATTTAACTACTAGAGTCTGAACTTGCTCAAAGTTTGTTGTTCTTCAGACTCAATTTCAAAAGCAAAATATTTTCACTGTTCTTTGTGAAAAATTATCTTCACACCTATTCACCCCCTCTAGGTATTCATACTAGCACTTACAATTTTGAGGTCAGTCCCTCAATGAACTTTGTTTGACTTTCTTCTATATACCTTGTGGTAAAATTTCATATTTTTTAGACCTTGTTCACTAGGTCGAATCTTTGTTATATGCTATGATTCCCTTCCGTTTTGTTAAAATTCTGATATGATGCTGTGCATTCTTGAAATTTTATAAATTCCCACATAGCTCATCTTAGGAAACTTTCTGTACAAAAGTTGTTCCTCACAATGTTGTTAATGTCGTGTAATTTTCTTGGAATTGATTGTCAATGGGTTTCATTTCAATTGCGTTGATTTTTTTTTTTGGCCCTGTTCTGTGATGTTTTGTTGCAATTCTTTGCTGTGATTTTCTTATAGAATTTTTTAGGTCAACTCGCAAGTTGAATTGGAGTCACATGTCTCATGGATTTTGATTCTAACTTTTTGATCTTTACATGCAAAAATTCTCGAAAAACAAAAAGTACTTTAGTATGCTTTTCTGACCTTTCGAATGTCATGGATTTGTCTTAATTTTCTTGTTCTTATGGTTTTGAACTTAACTTCAATTCAAGTAATGCTCATGCACACCTTTTTCATGTTATCCTTTGAATTCCAAATTTTGAAAATATGCTCTTAGCTTAGTATTGATGTTTTCTAAAGTTTGAACTATATTTAGGGTGTTTGCGAAGTTCGATCAAAGTGCCCATCATTGCACTCGAGTTAGCCTTAGTGGCTAAATGCTTTCCATGGCTGTAACACATATTTGCTATACCATTAGCATATTTTCTCACAATTCACTATCAATTGCTTTTCAAATGACTTTTAAGCATCATTTTATCTTTGATAACTCTTAACTTGTTTACTCTTCTTAGATGCATGTAATTGTGTTTGACGCGTGTCAACTGAATAAGTGATCCAATGTTGGCTCACTGAAATTGTTTGATTTTTTGAGAATTAAAGCTCAAGGGCCTATCTACATGTTTATTTTCTACTATTCATGTGATTTTTAGATATATACATAAGCACGATGCATGATTCTGTGGGATATACTTGAGATATACTTAACACTTGTCTTAGGGGTTTATAAGTGTTGGTTGCCATGAAAGAATACAAATGGCAACCAATGGTCGTAAGCCATAAAATGAATTGGGAGAGGTGTCTTAAGGGATCTGTCATGCCCCGAACCTCGAGCGCGCGCATATCCCTCAGTGGTCGATAAAATTGCGACATCCCAGGACGCGTCGCCAACCCATTCATTTTATTGCACATATGGAAGCGTATAATAATCCCCCATACAACACTCAACATGGGATAGAAAAGTAGGACAACAATTCTCACAAAACACTCTTTCATAAACAAATTGAGTTTATATACAATACTAGTCCATAAACGAAAGCCTAACTCCAAAAAGAAGAGTCACTAAGCCATCTAGGCATAAGACTTCTCAACCGAGACCTCCGAGACCTCTAGGAGTTTTGGGTTTTCCACGACACCATCACGGGGATCAGCTACCCCCTCACCCACCGCGGCGTTGACTGCAACGGCGGGGATGTCGAAACCCTATAGAGGACCTTCCCGGAACCCATGGCCCATGACAAAACCATGCCCTGAACCGATGAGGTACCAACTGAGGTCGGCCCTCATCGACCAAGATAGTGGTCACGATGAGGTCATGGAGCCAGAGACTCCCACAGATAGGGACGTCAATACTCTGCTCTGTATACGCCTTCGGTTGTCCAAAACGTACTAGAGGAGCCTCCATCTACGGACCTAAAAAGATTAAGCCCACGACAGGGTGAGACGATGTCTCATCGAGTTCACGCCCTAAACCCTTATTAGGAAGGAATATGCCTAGAGGTAGTCTAACTACTCATTGCAGAAGACTCACATCGCCTCAGTTCCTTCCTGTACGTCAGCACAGTTCATATACTCAATGCATATAATAGATGCACACATCAATTGGAATGCCTCACTTATATCAAAATCAATCACAAGGTCTCGATTATAAGGTAAAATCGTTATGGCATGTCCCATTCCGTGCCACACAATTTTTTCCTATAATCAGGCGTATTTATCTCAATTATTCACACGTTCCAATTGATTACGGCCCTCTATTCAAAAAAAAATTGATTATGGCCCCGCGAGCACGGCTTACTCGACGTTTGGCGGTCTTCTGGCATAACCAGGCATCATCTCACCCCATTGAGCATGGCAACGTCTACACTAGACGGCAATCCCGAAGGAGCATCGGTCTAGCCTCTACTGCAACTAGCATCCGTTGTCCAGGGGCATTCCATATAGGGGCAACATCCACCTGACGCACATCAGGGACGGGTTTTCATAACCATCACACGATCATTCAATTTCGACCAATGACACTGTGCATTGCACTCAGATGTCTCAATTAAGATAATGCGCTTGGCCTATTTTCTTCGTATTAAAAACACCCGGTGAAAATAATCGTGTGTGGGTACATAGTCAGATCGAACTTTAAAAATTAATATCCATCCTTTTAAAATCCCACTATTTGATATAGTATTTTAAAAACATTTTTGGTGTCAAAACCCGACACCCGATATTTCTAATTAAATACAAAAAAAATCACAATTTTGAAATAATTAACCACAAATCACAATCACCACTCAATTGCACAAATTATCATTCAATTGCATAAACTAATCACACCACGGAAATCCGCACGAAATTCCGGCTACCGACTATCCCGGTATAATTTTCGGAAAATAATAAATAAATAAATACAAATTAATTCAATAAATACCTACTTAAGCCTAATAATGCTAATCTAACCACCTATTGGACTAATTAAATTACCCTAACCATCCTAACTACAAGACCACATATTAAACTAAATAACTACAATCACTAACCACCTAATTAACTTATTTAACTAATCTAATTTAACTAAATACACTACTAATTACACTAATCCAATCTTAACTTAATCTAAACACCCCTTAAGCATAATTAATCTTCTAAGCAAGGTTTAGACAGTAAACTCACCGGTTTAGCGAGTCGGTGAGTTCACGGCGACGGCAGCGCGACGGCAAGTGACACTCGGGTCTATGACGACGCTAAGGGAGGCCGAGAAAGGGCTAGAAACGGGCCATAAAGTCTCATCTTCGGCTGAGATCTCAGCTTCTACTTGCTGGCTGGAATGTGCGGTCGAAGGGCCCAACGGGCGGAGCTGGGCAGCTAGGCGGCGACGGTGGGACCAGGCGGGTGAGCGGCGGAAGTCCGACGGCCTGGGGGCAGCAACGGTGGCCTGGTCCATGGCTTGGACGGCAGAGGCAGCTCAGGACGGCGAGCTGGGCTCGCGAGGACGGCATGTGAGCAGGATGGGAGAGCGAGCGACCGGCGGGCGTGCTCGGGCGGCAGCGGCTGCTCAGACGGGCGTGCGGCTTAGCTAGTCGATGGCAAGGTTGGCTCAACTGGTTTCTCTGGTTCTTGGCTTCAATTCTCAGCAACAATGGAGTCTAGAGGGAGCAAGAAGGAAGAAGATGAAGTGCTGTAGCTGGAAGGGGGACCACAAGCCTCAAAAGTCTTGGAAAATATCTCTATCCATCATCACAAGCCCCCAAAGTCCATGGCTGTCATCCTCAGCCATTTTCCTCCCTCAAGCATCCCAAATGGTCCAAAAGTTGCTACCCACCTTGGCCTACGAATTTTGAACATCCCTCTTCATAATTATCCTCCAAATCAATCCAATTCAAGTGCCACAATGCCAAGGTAAGTGCCCACACTCAATTCCTCAATTTTCCTTATCAATTGAACCAACTTGAACACCAAAAATCCACACAAAAATGGTCCTCTGAATTTCTCGGTCCAAAAACACCCAAACTTGAATTTTCACCAAAAACTCGGGTTTGCCAAAAATCTTCGGAGGATGAGTCGGCGTTCCTAAAATAAATTGTGACATGGCAGAACTTTTGATTTATGAAATCGGGTTCAATTTCGTGGTTAATTTCAACCGGACGTGATTTTAGCATGACCTAACCTATTGGGTAGCTTTTAGGAATTTTTAGCGCATTTGACGTGTGGTCGATTATTTTCGAGCCACATTGTACATCTTTGACTCATTGGCGACTCTCGGTTATCGTGAAAATCTTGAGGTTTTAAATACGGGCACATGGTATAGAAATGACAGAAAAATTAATTTAATGCCGTTCGGCGAGAATTTTGCAATTAGGTGGAATCAGCCACACTTTAATCACATGCCTCTGTCATATCGACCTATCTTCGATCTTTGATCGATTTTGAGGGTGTCGTATTGACCCTTGCAGATTAGCACGGTCGAGCAGTCTATTTCTGATCGAATTCTCAAGTCTATTGCGTTTAGATTCCTTAATGGCTTCACTTGATAGATTAGTTATCTCGTGAGTGATTAGCTCAGAGAAAAAGACTATAGATGCATCGATGAAAAGCCCAACTCATTCAATCGAAAACAGAATCAGAAAATCAGGTTGTCACAAGATCGATGCATAAAATGTAAAGGCCAACCTCGAGGCCTAACTTGTTCAATTTCACATATGCTTTCAATTACTTGATTGTTATTGATTGTCTTGTGTTTGTGATTGTTTTTGTAATGATTGATTGTGTCTTTCCTATTGTATGTAGCTAGTCATAGTTTTAGATTAGGATTAGAATCGGTCCCACATGATGGGAGGTTGATGTCCACTCCGAACCTATTTTGTACTCATTTGCACCAACAAGTTGTGGGTTTATTTTCTTGGTTTATTTTAGTTGTTTGTTTGTCATTTAGGGTTGCATATTAGATTTACCGTTTTTCCTAAACTGTTCACTTGGATGTTTACTTACTGTCTCGTCTTTAAATTTCAATTGCTTGCCTTCTTTTTCTTTCATAGAAATAGAATTGCATGAAATCAACCATCCATGCATGATCACTTAGTTTTATCGACCCAAAAAAGTAAAAAGACATGCTCACCTTAGGAAACATGACAAATCATTAGGTACCAAAATAGCGCTAATAAAGATATTAGCATAATCCAAGTCCCTGAATCTAGAATCTCTAGTTACATAGAAATTGAGGGATCACTCCCAACCTTCAATTGGGTTTTCTAGCTGACCCCCAAAACGAGGCTAGTGGCAACGCATGTCCTTTTTAGGTTGTTCTAAACCTATCATGAGGGGTATAGGTCTTGACGATACTCACTGTAGTTTAGCATACCCACAGTGGAAAGTTCCTAATGAATGAAGTGATGCCATTTATGGGGAGCAAGTACTATTGCGAGGGCTACTATGGTAAAGATATCTTGAAATTTGATATTCACACTCAACCTCCTCTTTTGAGGTGTGTCGCCCATGTGGGTACAAATCACAACACCTTCCACTGTCATGCAAGATATGAACTTGGGAGAGTTCACGATCGTGAACAAGCAAACTCACAATGGTTTGTCTTGAAAGATGAGGTGATGACGTCTTTTGGAATGCAAACCATGAGGGAACTCTCATGGTCAAATACCCCTAAACAGACCTTTTCCTCCCCATCGAAGGAGGGCCAACGAGAGGTCAGGTCATGACGACGGTATGTCTTATGCTAAGTTTGTGCTTTGCATGTGTTATACATGGCTTATGGTTGTGAGATAAAGCTAAAATGAAGTCTTAGATGGCTGTTTTGTCTTGTTGTGTGGTTTTTTGTTGAGATGTTGATGAGGTGACAAAAGATGGAATTTGTGTACTTAGGTTAAGCCAAGAAATTCATGTGCATGTGGTACCCTTTTATTTTGCTATTTTTACTGCAACTTTTCAAGACCAGATTTCAAGAAATTTCCTCCTTCAAGGTTGTTTCAAATATCTAAGGTTTAACATAATTAAACTTTAGATTTTCCAGAGTTAGTTTGGAGGGTTAAGTGGTTGTATCTCTTTTCAGGTTCCTACTGTTTAGTACCGCCGAGACGGTAAACTTCACCAGTTCTTGATTTTCTATAAATTTATCTAGTCTAGATCTTAATGAGCTTTCAAAGTTGTTCGAAATTCTTTTTTCTATAACATATCAAAATTTGAGAATTTTTAAGGTGATTTGAATTCTATTGAGATCCATTTTCGAAGATCTACCTATTCTATTTTGCTACTCTGTTTTACCTTAAGTTCAAGAAAAAGAAAGACAATCTTACACGTCGATTTTGACTTGGTTTTCTAAATGAAAAATCTTTTTGAAGTCTTTTCTACAAAATATCCAAAAATTAGAATTTTTAAAGGTCATTTACTATTTTAATCGAATTGATTTCCAAGATCGAACAAACTGTCCTTTTCTGACCGATTTTGAAAGTAAGGCTTTTGTGAGGGGAAAACAAGGGAATTTTGAAATGATGTCTTCTAGAGAGTCAACCAGCACACTTCGAGCTTTCCAACAAGATATGATTGACTATAATGTGAAGTCATTTGGTGATGTTTTTGAATTTTTAAGTGTCGTGGTAGAATCTGTAATTTCTGGCTATTGCGTGTGTATGAGGAGTTAAGTGTCGCCATAGTTGCAAGTTATAGCCTATGCATGAAATTGATGGAATGCAATGCTATATTATGTGTATGCTGTGTGTGATGAAGAATGAGATACCCAAGGCATTCAGTCCTTGGATGCCCGAGGATGGCCTCAAGCAGCATGTTGGAGGAGAATTCCGTAGCTGGTGAACCAGGATGCCCCGGGGTTGAGTAGGGAAGCCCAGGAGGGGACAAACCATGGGAGTGCTGTACCCAACTATGGCCCGAAGGGATGTTGGAGGAGAAATGTCTTGGTGACAAATGTCTAAGTGGTGGAACACCCTAGACTTTGGGATGCCTACGGCTGAGAAAATATTGGGTGGGTTCAACCCTCCACGTAGGCGAAATGTATCACCATTTAAAAGTCGACACGTGGCAAATTTGGGCCCACCTGTCAGTCTTAACTTCCTCCGTTAACCCTCCGTCTCTCTCCCTTTTACTCTCTCTCCTCCCCTCCGTTTCTGCCCACAAAAACCATCTGTCCTCTTTCCCTCCCTCTTTTTCTCTCTTCCCTCTTTCTCTGTATTCTGCTCCCGATTTGCATAAAGAAGAAACTAGCGTCCTCTCACGAACGAAGAAGGAATTTCGCCAGTGCCCATCTGCGCGCTCTGCAAGTGTCGACCCTTCACTTCATCAAGTGCCCACATTCTAGAGAGAGAGAGAGGGAGTGCAGTAATGAACAAAAGGGAGCTTTTTTGCGCTGTTCCTAGAGAGAGAAAAATGCGTGGGGGCTGAGCTTGGAGCCGTTGGACATGGTGGGCATCCAGATCCCGCACCACTTCCGGTGCCCCATCTCGCTGGAGCTGATGCGGGACCCGGTGACGGTGTCGACGGGCAGACCTACGACCGGTCCAACATCGAGCCCCGGATCGCCGCCGGCAACACTACTCCCCCGTCACCCGCGCCCCGCTCCTCGACTTCGCCCTCATCCCCAACCACACCCTCCACCGCCTCATCCATCCCTGGTGCGTTGCCAACCGCCACTCCAGCGTGGAGCGCATCCCCACCCCGAAGCAGCCCGCCAACCCCTCCCGCGTCCGTGCCCTCCTCTCCCAGGCCGCCTCCACGTCGTCCCCCACCGCCGCCCCCCGGCTCTCCTCCTCCTTCCGTAATAGACTTGCTCCAAGCGCCACCGCCAGACTAGTCATCTTCCTTAAGCAAGATGATCGTCAAGGCAGTGGCGGTCACTGTGGCTAGCTTGCTGGTCGTCGCCACGCTGTTCTTCTTCGCAATCCAAAGGCGGAGATGCCGAAAGGGTCCGGACCAGGGACCGGCGGAGGTGGGAGGCTTCATGCCGATGCCTCGCAGCAGCGCGACGTCCCTCCTTGACCTGAAGCAGCCATGAGCCAACTCGAGCTCGAGCCATGGCAGACGCAAGAAAAAAGAAAAGAGAAGTGGAGAGAGAAGAGGGGGAGAAAGAGTTGTGGGCAGAAACGGAGGGGAGGAGAGAGGGTAAAGAGGAGAGAGACGGAGTTAATGGAGAGAGAGTGGGCGCTGACAGGTGGGCCCAAACTTGCCACGTGTCGACTTTTGATTGGTGATACATTTTGCCTACGTGGAGGGTTGAACCCACCCAATATTTTCTCGCCTACGGCTTGGTGTTATGGATGTCTGGGGTGGTAGCTAGAAGTCATTGGTCATGTCGCCTACGATGGATTGGGAACGGTTGAAACAAAATTGTGATTACTAATGAAGATGTGCATATACATATACATATATATATTATGAGAAGTGAAATGCATGTGAAACGGTCCCTATTATGCACATGTCTTCATAGCTTTCTTCTTCATCTAAAGACATACTTTGAATTTATTTTAAACGGGTCAAGAAATAGGAATAAGTTATTCATTTTAAGTGAATCAAGTTTGTTTAAATGGATCAATCTAAGTGTACCAATAAGTTAAACTTAAAATTGTATCATGTTGGTAAACTTAAAATTGTATCATGTTGGATTTTATGTATCTAGGCAATATAGGTTTTGTATCTTTTTTTTTTTTTGAACTTATGTCAACACCACCCGAAATTTATATATATACTGCCATGGCGGTGTTCAAATTCCACCAACAGTGGATGATGTAATAACTTAAAAAGAGATTGGCAAATAGCTCGAGGATTTGCCTTTATGGACAAGTGTTACATTCGATATATTGGCATGGGACATCTAAATTTTGGCATCTAAACCTAGTGATGCTCAACACGATGGCATGTTAATTTTCGCAATTAGAACAACTACTGTGTTGGAGAAAAGTCCTTTACTGTTTTGAAGTTGATAAAACCTTTCTTTAGTCTAGTCTGAAGATTTCCATACTGAAGTTTCAAAGTCTGAAGACCGCCAGACTTTAGGTTCAAGGCCTGCCCACTCTGACAGATTCCAGACTGAATACAACTGAAGAATGAAGACTTATCCAGATGCGAGATTATCTTTATTTCTTCAAGGATTCGATTCGTATGGTTTAAGGATGACCTTATGGTTGGATACAGCACTTACGTGATTGATTATCTTTAATGGAATCAATTCCGTTAATCAAATCTTTTGGAAGGCAAGCAAACTTACAAAGTTCCACTTATGGAAGCCAAGATCATGATTGTATGGGCGAACATGATTAACGGGCTTTCATCTCAATCTTCAAACAGCTCGAGATCTCCTTGATTGATTATGTCCAACGGGTTGATTGGAAGAACTCATTTGGAAAGTGCCAACGGTCGTGATGGCATGAAGGAGTATTTAAGATGGACTCTTTAGCTGTTTGAGTGTGTGCGTGAAAGAGAAATTCCAAAGTCTGAAACTTCTTAGTTCCTTGCTATTTCATTTACTAAGCTCCAAGTTGTATACAAAAGAGGGAAACATTTAGTGAGACTTCATGAGAGACCAGTAGAGACTCTTCACTGTGAAGAGTGGACGTAGGCTTATTCTAAGCCAAACCACTATAAACCTTGTGTTCTTATTCTCTTTCCTCAACTCCTTATTTATTTCATAGCTTTGTTTATCTGTTTAAGTTTTAAATTCACTCATAGTCTGTTATCTTCTAACAGGAAATTACTTCTACTAATATCTACGCAAATTTGTGTTCATACCTATTCACCCCCTTAGGTGTTCTTACTAGCCCTTTCAATTTGTATAAGAGCTCATGTGCTTATTTTATTGAAGTGTTTTACTTCTTAAGCTAAAGATCTATGGCTAGTATTTTGGCTCCAGGATTGGTTGAAGGCCAAAGCAACACCAGATCTCCTTACTTTGATGGGAAAGAGTACAATGTGTGGAAAAACAAGATGAAGGAATTCCTAAGATCGAAAGATTCCCTGGAATGGGATGTGGTAGAAAAAGGGATAAATCTCAAAGCTATATCAACCACAAAAAGAGGAAAGGAAATTGTAGATGCTAGCGAGTTAACACAAGCATAAATTACCAAGAGACAAGCTCTTGATGCTAAAGCTATATACTCTTTATATTGTGCTTTATCTCCCACTAAGTATAACCAAATTTCTTCTTGTGAAACAACTAAAGAAGTTTGGGACAAGTTGCACGTTACTTATGAAGGAACTGATTGAGTAAAAGAAACCAATATTCTACTCAGACAGTATGAAGCCTTCAAGATGAAGTCTGGAGAATCCATCACTGATATGTTCAGTCGCTTCACATAGATTGTAAACGGCTTGGCATACCAAGGACAGCCATTCTCAGGACCAATGAAGGTCAATAAATTGCTGCGTTGACTCTCCAAAGAATGTAATCACGTGAATACATCAATTAGAGAAACCCAGATGATCGCGCCTCTTTCAGTAGATGAACTTGTTGGCACACTTCAATCATATGAAGTGGAGCAGATCAATAAGGAAGAAGATCCAAAAGGTAAGAAGTCAATTGCTTTAAAGTCTAACGATGACTCTGATGATACAAATTCAGAATATGACATGGATAATGAAGAACTAGCACTCATGATAAGGAAATTCAGAAAGCTGAACAAGAATGGAAAAAGATTCAACTGAAAAAAGCAAAGCACTCAAAGAATCTAAAAGAATCTAATTGAGGACAATGAAAACAACAAAGATGTGATATGCCTCGAATGTAGGAAAAAGGGACACATCAGACAAACTATCCTCTGTTGAAGAAAAAGAATGGAAGAACTGAGAAATATGAAAAGGCACTTAGAGCGGAAACATGGAGTGATACCGAATGCGAAGAAAGTGATGAAGAATATGCCAACATATGTTTGATGGCCAATTCAGAGTCGGATTCAGACCTTGAAATAGATTTTGATTTAGACTCAGACAAAGAATTTGAGGTTAGCAATCTAAAAATTCCTGTTAAAGCCTCGAAGTATATAGATGAACTATGTCTCAGTCTCAAAACATCTCTTAAAAGGATTTCCGACCTAAAGAGGGAGAATTGTAAACTGAGGCAACATGAAACTTCTTGAAAAAAAAAAAGTTTGAAAATCTAGATAAAAGTTTTGTTGATTTGAAAGAAAATTTAGATTCTCTTTCAAAAGAAAATGCCTTTTTGAAAGAAGATATTTCAAATATCACAAAAAGATTTTCAAAAGGATCTGAGAAGCTGGAGAAAATTCTTTCTATACAAAGACCTTATTTTAACAAATCTGATTTGGGCATGATTTCAAAAACTATTCCTTTAATTGATTTTCCCAAAGTTAAAGAGAGATTAAACAAAGACCTACAAGGGCATTTTACAAAAATCATTTTCAAAAAGTTTTTGTAAAACCTGTTGGCCGAAGTGCTTTCAAATGTTCAAAGTGTAACAACTCAAAACATTTTGAGAAAGAATGTCCCAAGATTTGGAGACCTGTTAAGAGGGATTGGGCAAATATTATTTTTAATACTGACTCTCCTAGACCCAAGAAAATAGGGGTACCAACGAAAGTTTGAGTTCTTCTTTTGATCACAGGTCACTATCAAAAGAAAAGTTAAATGGTACTTGGATAGTGGCTGTTTGAGACACATGACTGCAGATTCATGTTGTTTTATAAAGATTGTTCAAATAAATGGTGGAAAAATCACTGTTGGTGGAAACAGCAAAGGAAGAATTATTGGATGTGGAACCGTGAAGATTGGAAGCCTAACTATCAAAAATGTCTCCTTGGTGAAAGGTTTGAATTATAATCTACTCAGCATAAGTCAACTTTGCGATACAAGATTCAAGATTAATTTTCAAGAAGGCATATGTTCGGGAACAAGTAAAGATTTCTCTCAATCTTTTACTGGGCAAAGACATGGGAACATTTTACCTTCTAGATATAAAACTAGAAAGTTCTTAGTGTCATATATCCATTCAAGAAGAAGCAAATCTCTGGCATCGAAAACTTGGTCAAGTAAACATGAAGCAGATTGCTAAGATTTCATCCAAGAAGCTTGTTCGAGGACTCCCCAACCTGGCTTATCAAACATCTGAATTATGCACTCCATGTGTTTTGGGGAAACAGGTTAAAAGTTCTTTTCAATCTATAAATCAAGTTTCTACTAATCGAGCTTTGCAACTTCTGCATATGGACCTCTTTGGACCAACCAGAACTCAAAGCATTGGTGGAAAGAGATTTTGCCTAGTAATCGTGGATGATTACTCTCACTTTACTTGGGTTTACTTTCTAGCAAACAAGTCTGAAGCCTTCTCTCACTTCTCAAAGTTTGCTAAGAAGGTTCAAAATGAAAAATGTTATGTTATTTCAAGCATACGAACAGACCATGGAGGTGGGTTCAAAAATCAAGATTTTGCGAAATTTTGTGATGAATTTGGTTTCCAGCATGTCTTCTCTTTCCATACACTTCAAAGCAAAATGGGGTTGTGGAAAGGGAGAATAGATCATTGTAGGAGATGGCCATAACTCTTTAATTGAGAGCAATATATCCGCTTGATTTTGGGCTGATGCAATTTCTACAACTTACTACATAATCAATATAGTATTCTTAAGGCCTATTTTAGAGAAAACCCCTTATGAAGTATATAAAGGGAAAATGCCAAATGTTTCTTACTTTCATATTTTTTGTTGTAAATGTTGTCTTAAAAAATGCAAATGATCGAACTGGAAAGTTTAAAAAAAAAAAAAAAAAAATCAGACGAAGGAATTTTTCTTGGTTACTCAACTACAAGCAAAGCATACAGAGTATTCAACAAGAAGACTCAAGTTGTAGAAGAATCTATGAACATCAAGTTTCAAGACTCTATGCAGAATCAGTTGAATCAAACTCAACTTGAAGAACCTGAACCTGCTCTAGGCTTTACAAAATCTACTTCCCCCGAAGTAGTTCAGACTTCTGGAGATCAACTTCAAGCAGAACTAGAAGATTCAACTGAAGCAGAGGATCATCATATTCTCAAACCAACCAGCAACTGGAAGCATAAGTCAAGTCATCCCAAAGAACTCATCATTAGCAACGTTGATGAAGGAATTCGTACCAGATCGAAAAGGCAAAAAGAGTCGAGTGCACTAGCACTTATTTTTGAGATAGAACCTAAAAGTGTAAAAGAAGCCCTGTCTGATGAAAGCTGGATTGAAGCCATGCAAGAAGAGCTCAGACAGTTCAGCATCAATGATATTTGGGAGCTAATTCATAAACTTAAAGGTAAGTCTACTATCGGAACTAAATGGGTTTTCAGGAACAAGATGGACGAGAAAGGAAAAGTGAGTAGGAACAAAGCAAGACTCGTGGCCAAAGGATATACACAAGAACAATGGATAGACTATGATGAGACATTTGCACTAGTAGCGAGGTTAGAAGCAATTAGACTACTACTTGCTTTTGCTTGCTATAAAAATTTCAGGTTATTCCAAATGGATGTGAAAAATGCATTCCTCAATGGATTTATCCAAGAAGAAATCTATGTGGAACAACCACCATGGTTTGAATATCCAAGAAAGCCAGACTTAGTTTATAGACTGAAAAAGGCCTTATATGGATTGAAGCAAGCACCTCGAGCCTGATATGAAAGGTCAAGTAAATTCCTAACCCAAAATGGTTTTATCAAAGGAAAGGTAGATACTATCTTGTTCATAAATACAGAAGGTAAAGATTTTTTATTGGTTCAAATTTATGTTGATGATATTATTTTTGGATCAACTAACGAAAATCTTTGCAAGAAATTCTCTAGATGTATGCAGGATGAATTCGAGATGAGTATGATAGGTGAGTTAACCTTCTTTCTTAGATTGCAAGTTAGACAATCTGAAAAATGTATCTTCATTCACCAAGAGAAGTATGCAAAAGATCTCATCAAGAAATTCAAATTGGAGAATTGCAAAAAGACAGAAACACCAATGTCAAGCTCTTCGAAGATGGATAAAGATGAAGGAGGAAAGAATGTAGACCAGAAGCTTTACAGTAGCATTATTGGTTCGTTTCTTTATCTTACTGCATCTAGACCTGACATTTTGTTTAGTGTTTGCATCTGTGCTAGATTCCAATCAAATCCCAAAGAATCTAATTTAAGTGCTGCAAAACGAATTATCAAATGCGTTGCAACTACTCCAAAGCTAGGTCTGTGGTATCCCAAAAAAGGAGACTTTACTCTTCTTGGATATTCAGACGCAGATTTAGCTGGTTGTAATGTTGATAGAAAGAGTACTTCTGGTACTTGTCAATTCCTGAGCAACATATTGGTATCTTGGTTTTCAAGGAAGCAGAGTACTGTGGTTTTATCAATTGTAGAAGCAGGGTATGTGGCTATTGGGAGTTGTTGTTCTCAAATCTTATGAATAAGATAACAATTAAGAAACTTTGGAATCAAAGAATCATGTATTGAGATCAAATGCGACAACACCAATGCGATTAAACTCACGAAGAACCCAATTCTTCATTCAAGGGCAAAACATATAAAGATTCAACATCATTTCATAAGAGATCATGTTCAAAATGAGGAGATTATGATTCAGTTCATTGACTCGAAGAATCAGTTGGCAGATATATTTACAAAGCCTTTGGAGAAAAATCTATTCGAGTCTATTCGCACCTGATCGAATATTCTATCTCTTACAAGTTAACGTCTAGAGCTAGTCGACTCAAACTTTCCAGACTCTACTTCGTAAAAGAAAGTCTCAAATCCAGGTATTTCTTTTGGGAATAAAAAGGTACGAATCGTTGTTTACTTATTTTTGGAAGTTATTTTTTGAATTTTAAATCTTTCGCAGTTTTATTTTTGAAAATGGCAGTTTTCATTCTCAGTTATTTCGGAAAAGGGAATTTTCTGTATGACGGTTCGCCTTCCTTTATTGGTGACCATTCATTTTCTTTATATATCTTCATATTTCCTTCGAGCATTTTTACCAAACCCTAGCGTACAGTCTCTCCACTTTTTCACTTCTACTCTCTTGCTTTTCACTCTCGAGTTTGTTCTACAAGTTTTCATCTTTTTCATCCAAACATGTTTGTGGAATCCTCCTTGATTGTGGAAATATCTTTCCAAAGAAAGTCATCTTGGATCGCAAGTAGGAGATCACAGCACATGCCAGAGGGTCCTACGCACTTCGACTTGATCGAGGAAGAAGATTCTCCTCAACAACAACAACAACAGCAACATTCTCAACAACGTCACTCTCCATAGCATGCTACTCAAAATCCACCGCGCCAACCTATGGAAGAAGACATTATTGAAGATGCTGAACTTGTAAGAGCATCAAAACCCCAATTTATCTTTAAACTCTACAATCAATTGAAGCAGGGTGGTTCTGCAATGACGTTTATTGGTGGGTTTCTGAACGTAGGGTTGATGAATCCTCGATCTATGGATTTTGATTTCTTGGATTCTTTGAAGGTGAATCTGAGGGAAAAGTTTGCTCTCCTTCAATTTGAAAGATTTTTCTTTGAAATCGCTGACGCTCACCCTGAATTAACTGCTTATTTCTATTCGAATTTGTCTTTTCTAGATGCGAATGGATTTCATTTTACTATGAGGGATCAAGAGTATGTGGTGGATGTAGACACTTTGGCAGATGTTATTGGTGTGGAAAGAGGGAGTTTCCAACCAATAAATGTGTCTATTGGTCATGCAACAATGTCTCTTGTTCGGGACAGACTTGCTGAAGGCGGCATTACCTATTCCAGACTATCTGCTTCAAATATCTTGCTGCATAAGGTTGTGATCAATTGCATCCGACCAAAGTCTACCTCCAAGACTGATGTCTCTCGATCTGAAGCAAAACTGATGTTTGCCATCAATAATGGGATGAAGTTCTTGCTGCCCCCACACAATCCTGATGCACATGTACAGGACTGTTGTGAAGGAAAAGGGACAACTCCCTTATTATGCGCTTGTTACTCAACTGTTTTGACACTTTCATATTTAGTTTCCAGCATCTCTCTGCGTTAGAACAATTACTCTTGTGGTGGTAGGATTGAAAATGGTGACAAAGATGAGACTGAAGGAACTGAACAAAGCTTTAGAGCGCTTCAAGGAGAAGTCCCCCAGCAAAGCCAAACAAGACTCTGCCGTCTTGAAAAGAAAAGGCAAGGAGCCCATGAGTACACCGACCAAGAAGAGACGAGCCCTTATCCTACAGGACGAAGAGGATGAGGATGATCTCACTCTTTCTGCCTTTGCCTTGAAGAATGTACAAAGTTTTGTTTGTTTTGAGCAGCCAAAGGACAGAGAAGGAATAGAAGAAACAAAGCAGAGAAGAAAAGGAAGAGAAGAAGAAGGAAAAGAAGCATGAGGAGAAGAGGGTCAAGATGACTCTCTTGAATCAACATTTGCAGTATCATTGTCAGAGGATTCTGAGAAGACTAGGAGTGGAACTGCAGGAGATACAAGAGAAAGAGAACATCATTTGCGAGCTAAAGCTAAGAAAGAACAAGAAGAAGATTTGTCTTCTCCATCTGTAGCCATAAAGACAGGGGGAGCTGCTGAGAAATTAGGTACTTCTTCTTCACTTGTCTTTACTAGTGATGATGTTAGTTGTTCTCCTGCCGATCCAGAGGATGTCTATGCCTCTTACTTCCCTGAAGCTGATATTGAGGCATCCTCTCCAAGTCTTGGCGATCGAACTACTAATGTTCCCTCTCATCTCAACACTCCTGAAATTGATTTGGCTGGACCTAGTGCATCAACAGACACTTCTGCAGACTTTCGAAGACTGCTAGAGCTCCTTCTAGAGTTAAAAGATCAGCAATATGGAATGGAGTATGAGATCCAGAATCTCCACAAAGTTTTGAAGTCTACTTCAGATTCTCTCCACAAGGAGGTACATACCCTTAAGCTTCAAGTTCAAGAGACTGCAAAGGGTGAAGATATTACGAAGCTGAAAGAGACCGTAAGGAAGCTAGAGGAGACTGTTCATTCTATGGGAGATTTCCAGCTCATTCGCATCCCCAAACAGCCATGATTTTATCAACTTTTTATACTTCTCCACTTTTTGCTGTTGCCAAAAAGGGGGAGATGTGCAGATTTAACTCTTTTTTTTATTAGTTGAACTTGTGTTTGTTAACTTGATTTAACTTTTGGTACTGTTTGGTTTGATTGTGTGACTGTTGAACCTATTTGTTGAACTTTTTTATATTTGCAATGACTTATTTTGGTGATACTGTTTATGGTTGGATAGTTATTTATCTTATCTTTTCAAGATTAACATGTTTTCTGTGGTTACAGAATCGATGCTAACCAAGTCCTAATCAACTTATGTTTCATAAGACATCATGCACTGTTTGAGAGTTGTTTTGCAGGTCAAAAATTCTTAAATCTGCATGAAAGTTTTGTCACCATAAAAAATGGGGAGATTATTGGAGAAAAGTCATTTACTATTTTGAAGTTGACAAAACCTTTCCTTAGTCTAGTCTAAAGACTTCCAAATTGAAGTGTCAAAGTCTGCAGACTTCTAGACTTAAGTGTCAAAGTTTGAAGACTGTCAAACTTTAGGTTCAAGGTCTGCCCACTCTGACAGATTCCAGACTGAATACTACTGAAGAATGAAGAATTATCCAAATGCGATATTATCTTTATTTCTTCAAGGATTCGATTCGTATGGTTTAAGGATGACCTTATGGTCGGATACAGCACTTACGTGATTGATTATCTTTAATGGAATCAATTCCATTAATCAAATCTTTTGGAAGGCAAGCAAACTTGGAAAGTTCTACTTATGGAAACCAAGATCATGATTGTATGGGTGAACATAATTAACGGGCTTTCATCTCAATCTTCAAACGGCTCGAGATCTCCTTTTATTGATTCTGTTCAATGGGCTGATTGGAAGAATTCCTTTGGAAAGTGCCAGCGGTTGTGATGGCATGATGGAGTATTTAAGATGGACTCTTCAGCTGTTTGAGTGTGTGCGTGAAAGAGAAATTCCAAAGTCTGAAACTTTTTAGTTCCTTGCTATTTCATTTATTGAGCTCTAAGTTGTATACCAAAGAGTGAAACATTTAGTGAGACTTCGTGAGAGACCTGTAGAGACTCTTCACTGTGAAGTCAAGTTCACACTATTGTAAAATCTCTTTTGATTCTTAGTGGAATCCAGCCAGTGGGTTGTCAGCGTGGGAAAGTGGACATAGACTTGATCTAAGCCGAACCACTATAAATCTTGTGTTCTTATTCTCTTTCCTCAACTCCTTATTTATTTCATAGCTTTGTTTATCTGTTTAAGTTTTAAATTCACTCATAGTCTGTTATCTTCTGAAAGGAAATTACTTCTACTAATATCTACAAAAATGTGTCTTCATACCTATTCACCCCCCTCTATGTGTTCTTACTAACCCTTTCATATTGCACTTGACTAGACAAAACAAAAAAGAAGAAATGGACACTAAATTTTACAAAAAGTAAAAGTTGGAGGAGCAAAATCATGACGAGAATGAGGATGATTTTGCCCTGGTCTTTAATCTGGTGATGCTCCATTTGCTTGCTCATAGGGCATCAAGAGGTCTTCTATCTTCTCTACAAGAGTATCCAAGCTCGGCCACCCTTCATGTTGAACTTCTTTAATCTTCCGAAAAACATGACTACGATGAGGATGATTTTGCTTTCATCGCTCCATTTCCCGGCGAATCCATACCACTTGTCCTCGCAGCCTTCGACAGGCCTTAGTTGGCGTTCGCAACTGTATCCTGTCGTAAACCCCACATTTCCATATGCGCTGCAATTTTGAAAGCCACAGCTTCATTACACAGGTTTGCTCAATTATGCGTACGTGCCCATCACTCTTACAACCGAAATGCATTACCTATGAATGAAGTTCAAACTACATTGATATGTCGATACGATTTAATAGCTCACATGTTAAGGGTGTGCCAAAGTGACCAGATCAAAAGAAAACAAGTTTAATTCTTTGTTCCATTCACAGCCCTAGGCTATATAGGTAACCAATAATTTAAATCTAAAAAATGTTGACAATATTGGTCTTGCCCTATAAAAATTAAGTAATTTATTTTGTAGGCGTGACTGCTCACGGATCAAAAAACTACCAAATGTCAACATTATTTTTCATTCTATTGGAGACGTGTTTCCAAATGTTTGACTCAAGCAAATGAATGAGCACAAAGGACAAAACGCGCGATGTCTTGGAGGACATGGACACGGAACATGAGATATTTATTTATTTATTATCGTTTCTTTATTTATCTATCTATTTTCATTGGATTAGACACCTGAAAAGTCTCGAAATTCATAGAATCTTGCATTCATAAAAACTTATGAATCATTTCACACCGTGCATTATTTTTCCATGACTATACATGAATATGGTCATCCCCATTCAAAGTGAGGGACGGGATGAAAAGGAAAGGACAGGGGAAAGAAAGATGCTTACCTTACGACTTCGACCACGATGTTCAACACGTTGAAATTGAGGGGATCTTCCTTCATCTTTTTCCTCTCGGTGATACAAATCATGATGATAAAGATGGCCAGGTAGGAAAGCTGTGAAAATTTGAGATTCTCCAAAAGCAGTCTATAACTCTGTTTCGGCTTTCTTCTTTCGCCGTTTCCTGGGAGCCTCTCGGCGCCTTTCACCGGAAGAAACGACGTGTAAGGTGGAAGGTACCTGAAGATCATGGACGTGAAAGTATAATTATTGGATGGAGATCACGCAATAGTCGTCACTTACACACATCCAACGTACTAGAGAATTGAACTTGTTAGTGGAAAGATGGTGGAAGATGATTATTATCAGTGGTTCTGGTAGGTTTGATAAAGGAGTATGCATTTTACTAGGTGAATGTGGGTTATTGTTGCTATTTCTATAAATGCTCATTGGAATAGCGTACTTTTTAGATATGGAACTCAATTGAATGCTGTTGCCTATTTTCTCGTACTTCTAACACAGGACACAGGTAATTGATATTCAATGGGCCCCTAAACTGCAGAACTTTGATTTCCTTCATCCCTAAATGAAAGGAAACTAGTCACAAAGTCCTAATCGAATTCCGTTTAAGCATTTGTAACTCACTAATCATATTCAAATAGAAAAGGAGGAAAACGCAGCTCTCATCAAGACATATCGAAGATTATTTTAGGTAATCAATGGAGAAAACTCCACCGTTTTCAATGTACTAAGTATTTTCGTGTTGACAAGTGTCGTAAAGATACTTACAAGAGGACCCATATTGGGGCATCTCTGCCTAGGAGATATCATAACTCAAATCTTTCCCAAATTGTCTAGAAAGGTCTTCCTTTAGGAAAACAGAGCAATAGGGTCCATAGGAAAGACATGGAGATGAACTACCAGACGGATCCACAGGGAACACTAGTTTGGGCAGAGGAACGCGTGGCTTGGAGCTTCTTGTTGTTTGGAATACTCAACCTTAAAAGACTTCCTTAACGTGTGATACACGACCAATCTGCACATCCCTATCACGCCTAATTCAGCCCAACCTTTGACATCACTTGTTCAATTAGATACGAATAGTAACTACGTGACGGAGATGACTTGATCTATTTCGGCAAAAAGAATGAAAATTGCAAACAATGGTATAAATAGGGATAAAAGCATAAATGGATTATAAACTTTAGTGCAATATGTAATATCTTTCCTAAACTTTTAATATGTATAATATGGTTCATGAACTTTGTCCAATATGCAATAATGCCCCTATACTTTTAACATGTTTAATATGGTTCATGAACTATTGGTAAATGTTTGATTTAGTCCCCAAACTATAAGAAACATTTCAAAAGTTCAAGATTCATTTTAAATATTGGACCAAAATTAATGGAATACATTAAATAGATTAAAAATCGAGGGACCACATTGTTTATTAAACCAAGGTTCAGAAACCACATTAGATAAATTAAAATTTTAAGGATGACATTATATATTAGACCAAGTTCATGTTGTGTTTGTGTCATTTTCCCTTCGAAATACACAGAAGACACCTCAATAATGCTGCAAAATAATGTTAATTAAGTTTTCAAGAAACTACATTGAATCGAGCACTTGAAAGTATTCTAATCCTTCATAAAACGGACCAGAAAAGCAAAACGCCGACAAGATTACTCGCCCTTAATGAACATTTAGCCTTCCTGATCATCAATCATTCGTGGTCCTTTATGACCCACATTTTCATTTTGTCGGCCAAAGATGGTCCACGCATCTGAAGACGCCCATGTGATCTCAGAATATTCGGACAGCGGGGCAGAGACTGACCTTTCGGTGAATATCACTGCGAGAAACTATTTTGCATACGACTTTTATTTGGTAATAAATTCTTAAAAAAATATAATTACTCTAGTGATATATCTTATGAAAATCCTTGGACATGTTAAACAACATTATATGACAGGACTTTGATTTGCCGACTAAAGAAATATGATTTGTTTATCTTACTATTTGAGTATGGGATTTGGAATGGTAAAAGATGGCGTAAAATTAATTATTCAGCCATGATGTGTGAGATTTTATGAAATCACTACTAATTACTCTAAAACTCGAGTTATTAGATGAATATGTGGTTTAATATTCAATTAGATGTAAACAAACTAAACTGTATTTCTAATTTCTTTTTGCTTTTACCATTTTCTTCCTCCTGCAGCATTTAAGACATGAATTTTATTTTCTGTCAATTATCCAGTTTTTTGAAAAAAAAAATACTAAAATCAACAATTTAAAGGGGAAAGTAGTAATCTTCAAATTTGTTTTCTTATCCCAAAAAAAAAAAAAAAAAAACTTTGGTGCAAAAGGAACTATTTTTTCAGTGTATCGAAACACACCAGTCTTTAGTAAGAATAATTTTGATTGACATTAATTTGGGAAATTATCATGGATGGCAGAATATCAATGAACAATTGAGAGAGGGAGAGGGAGAGAGAGAGAGAGAGAGAGACTAACATCATGACCACGAATAGCACCAAGATGCCGGGAGCAACTGTGGACAGATCGACCACCGTCTCGCCGGTATGTCTGCTGTTCACGCACTGAAACAGCGCGCCCACGATTTTCTCGCAGGAGCTTAATCCATTCAACGATTCCGAATCCCACTGCATCGAGCAAAACATTATAAACTGAATACCGACGAACCCCAACACCGTGACCCCCAGTAGCGACGAGTAGAGGCTCGGAAGCAAGTGCTTGTAACCAATTTCACTTGTCCTGCTCAACAAGTACCCGATTTCATCTTTCTCGCTGAATCTCCCGATGAGCCAAAGCGTCAAACGTAGGCTCGACGGGAACAGCATGTTCCCAAGAAGGACCTGAGGGATGAGAATCAGCAGGAGGCCAGAGTTTTTGCTGAAGATGATCATGTTTTCGTTGGTAGGGACAAACCCGCAACTGGCGAAGGTTGACACGGTGGTGAAGACGGAAAAAGTCACCATTTTGAGACCTTTCTTCTTTAGCACATCTCTCGCGCTAGGAACTAGTGTGATATAGAGCGAAACTGCGGCAACTCCTAGAACTTGGACTACCAGAAGGTAACCTAACACTACATAACACAAAAACCTAACCGAACAATATTTCAAATAGTCAAGATCTGAGGACTTGTCTTGCGGTCTGTAAAATTGAGGCTCTACCTGCGAGTTCAGGCAATCTGTTTTCGCCACTACACCTAACTCTATGTGGTCAACAATGTCATTTGTTGGGGCGGAAGGGCAGAGATTGCTATCGGCAGAGGCGACTTTGTCTTCGGTTCTGATGCGCCACCGGAGCTTGGACTTCCTAAGATGAAGCCCAACGAGGGAAATGAAGACCTCTCCTCCGATGAACATCAGGACGGTCATCACGACAAGCTGTGAGTTGGAGAAGACTTCCATCTCGACCGTGGACATGCTCGAGACGGTCGTCGCAGAGACGGAAGTGAAGAACAGATCCAAGTCCCTAGGCCTAAAGGAATCGGTCCGCGGCCCTAGGGCCTTGAGGACCCAGAAGCCGAGGAACGAGAGGAAGACGAAGTAAAAAACTTGGATGCAGAAGGAATTGACTCGGAGGAGCAGGAGGTGGAAACAGCAAGAAAGGAGGAAGCAAAGGGACCTGCAGACGCAGGCTAGTTTGATCCATGAAGCGCTACAAAGGAACGCAACCTCTTTGCCTAAAGACGAAAAGCTCATCATTGCTACTTATTATCGCACAGGAACGAAATCGTTCTCCTTGTTGCGAGAATTTGAGGTTGCAGTGGAGGTGTCTATAAAGGAGAGAGTCAACGTGGACCCATGCATATTCGACGGAGCATCAAGAAGTTTCCTAGTTAAGAATTAGAGATTATTTATTCAAATCAGGTCAATTTTATGCAAACTGCAGTAGATAACTACCGCATGCATAGACATGACGTCTGAAATTTAACTGATTTATATTAATAATCCGACTTACACCCGTTTTGACGCATTTTACCTGTCCAGGTTCATCAAAAAGGTCCACATGATACAAATGTCTCCTTGGACGCCTCTAACATTTTCTATTTTGGCGATGATATTATTTTCTATTGTGACCTCCACACTGAGAAGGTCGGTTCAAACTTCGAACTTCGAAGACCAAAAAAAAAAAAACTTTGAACTTCGAATCTCAAAGCTGAACCCGAGGGAGGTCGAGGCGTGATTCAGTGCGCTCCCCATTGAGATCTTGACATGTGGACTTCGATGTATTACTCCCACGACCGCCCTCCTCAGCCGCCCCTTGTCAGTTTTCGGTTACCTTTTCCGTGTTCGGGATCGCTTCCCTGCAAAACGTCCCACGCAAATTCCCCACCTCGACCTGCTTTTGTCTTATAGGGGGAAAAGACGATTCAATTATGATCATTACCAATTCCCATTTAATCAAACGATACATATTCTAAAAGAGAAAATACGAATTGTCGATAAGCCTAAGTCTCGCAAAAATCTTGAGCATAGCACTATCCAAATCATTTTAGGTTCCGTTTATTAGACAGAAAATGAGATTTGCTTCAAAGCATTTTCAAAGAAACTCAATTCAAGGAAAATGATCCTATACTTGGCTGTGTTTTTACAAATAATGTGGAAGTAATTATATGACACTTTGTTATGAATTTATAAAACACACATTTGAGAAAAGCATCTCGAGTATAACCTAGGGCCCGAGTTCCGACATCAGCTACCCTGTCATAGACACCAGCAATCGAGCCCTACTACTATCAAGGACTCAATTTAGGCTATCGTCTTACTGGAAAAAATAAGAAAAAAATAAAATCTAGGCTATTGAGGTCACTGGACATTCATCAAGGGATCGAGGCTTGGCCTTGGGTGACTTGAGCTCGATTATTAGGGATTAAGGCATGTCTATAATAGTTTTCTAATGTGGGTTACATTAATTAATATTGTAATTTACCGTTTTACAGGATTTGTCTAATAATGTGAGGTAGAAGGTTTCTTACTTAATCTAATATGGAAGTAACTAGTGTGGGTCAAGTTGAGCTTAACCTGTAATGAGAAGACCTAGTTAGAAACTTTATAAATAGTGCTTAAGTCTCTCATCTAACTCTAATACACACAATTATCCTATGATATCCCAAAATTTGGCCAATTTCGAAATATATAAAATGGCAAGCCACTTTTCAAATCTCATGGCTACCCTTAGAATTAAACCAGAAGTGTAGGCGAAGATTAAGACATTGCGGTCGATAGACCCTGAAATCCAGAAAGTTCAACAAGAGGATGCGGAAAAGAGGAAAGCTAATTTTCAAGTTACTGAGGACGAAATACTGAAGTTTTGTGAATGATTGTACGTGTCCAAAGATAGGAGCTTAAGGAGGAAATTTTGTTAGAAGCCCATCGTAGCAATTATAGTAATTATAGTATTCATCCGAGTAGCACAAAGATGTATCATAATCTACACCAACACTATTAGTGGAATGGTATTAAAGCAGATATCGCCAAGTACGTTGCTATTTTTCTTACCTAGCACCACTTGGCACTACATCGGAGCCACTTATCATTACAGATATACAAAAATTGCAACTTTAGGACTTCTTTAACATTTTATTGCTTTAAAAAAAATCATCTTTTCATTGCTCAAATTGAACAAAATTAACGGAAATACTTGACTGCATTAATTGGATAAGTTTAGACTTTAACTATACTTTTTGAAAGTTTTGGGATTATATTACAATTTCACAAGAAGTTTTTTTTATCACTTAATGAGATTCAACCATTTAACCTATATATGTTTGTTCTCTATGCTATTCATATGTTAATGATGACTATTACCTCCACTATGTTTTATATCTATTAATTATGAACAGAGATGATAATTTTCCAAAATTTATAAGGTTCACTGTTGAAAGCTTCTCTATTAGAGAAAACAGTTAAATTAGTCCCTATTTTTAGAAATTTCCTTCTTACGAATTTTGCATCTAAAAGGAACATAAACTTAAAAATCTATTTATTTTCAGTAGTTATTCGTATGAAAAGTCAAAAGGGGGAACGAACATCAGGGAAATTACTAGTAGTCTTATTGGACCGCGTAGAAGCCGCGTAGCCCTCGTGCATGGACGGTCGGATTAAACTTTTCAAACAATTGACCTTATATTCCGGTTTCGCATTCTTTTTTGTCATTATAGGCGGTCGGCAGCGGCAAGATTCAAGTGAAAAGAATGCGCACCACCGATGCCGGCACACGGAACCGCTTTTCGAATAATATATGTGCCCATTTGAAGTAGACTTAACGTTGACTGGAAAAGGGTATCTGATTCATGGTCATTCATGTGATGAGGACCTGTTAATGGATTAGAATCCATTTTTTAACTCATATTTGATTGATAAGCAAATTATATATAATGAATGGGTTATAAATAAGTTAAAACCCAACTTTATGACTGATAAATGAGTTTAATATGAGTGTTAAGTGGGTTAGATCCAACCCCCTCTATGATTCTCTCTTCACTCTCTCTCGCCCTCATTTGATCTCAGGCTCTCTCACTCCATGCTTTCACATTAATTTGGGTATGAATTCCTAAATTTGGTTAAACATAGAAGTCTTTTAATAATATAGGTCTAGTCAGGTATAAAGTTAGATAGGAGTCGAGTCAGATATAAGTTACTAGATTTGTAATACATGAAAATTGGTTAAAATGAATCAATTTAAGTCAAATCATATTTGATATGACCCAAACACGACTTGACCTATCCATTTGATAGGCTTAGTGTGATGAGACCCTACAATTACATTTATCCATTTTAAGATCACGAAAGTCTAGTTCTCATAAACTTATGTTTGTACGGTTAATAAAATTATGATAATGAACAAAAAGATCTGCGCCGAAACCCCAAAGAACAATTTTATGTTTCTGAAACATTGGAATTGTTCCAATGGCCACTTTTTCCACTTGGAAATGGGAGGTGGGGAGTTCAATTGCCCACTTTCTTGGAGGTTGGGGTGGGGATGCGTGAGTGACGGAGCAAGTTTCGCAACCTATGCACATCACACAGCACACATAGAGACTTGTATAATAGATATATAATAGAATAGGACCAAACCAAAAAAACATTAGAATTCATTCTTCAAAAACCCAAGATGACCTTTCCCACGTTGTCTGGGCTCGGGGACTCGAGCCATCGTGACCCAAGACCTTAGAGCCGAACAAGGACTTTTGCTGGCAAGCTTGAGACCCTGGCACCCGCTAGATGCGGGACCCTGACCCCAAGAACTGGGACATACTGCTCGTGGCTTAGGTCCCTACGAACGAAACCTCGGGTCTTAGTCTATACTTTTCGCTAGTCGCTGTCGTCTTGACTCCTGAATCTTGATACATTTGCTTGTACTAGATCTTATCTAAGGAATAAAAATACAGGGAAGTGAGCTGTATGCGGTTTAGTCGGTGCTTCATGTAGAAATGCATGTGCTGGCTCAATAGTCCCAAGAAGGACAGACGCGCCCCGAGATTTACGCTCCGGGACGAAACAACTATATTTCAGAAAGGGCCTGGTGCCGCCCAATTAGATGTACCCCAGACTATAATCAAATCTCTGGCCCGTGACTGAACATGAAGGCGCAAAAGTCATGAGAAAGCATGCATGAAAAGACCGAGCATGCTAAGATATTCGGCGGAAGAACGTGACGCCGTCAATGATGATTTCAATCACGTTGGATTGGTGGAAGGAGAATCCTTTGAGATGGTAGATTCTCTCTCGTATGGCTCGGGATGTTTTGTCCAAACCTTTTTCTATCGGGACATCCAAGTCGGCCTCTAGCACGGGGCTCCCGGGGGGTGGGGTGCTCAATGTGTCTTGTAGTTCTTTGCCTCCAAAGATAGTAGAGACTCTCGTCTGTGCTCTGGATTGGTTGTGGTCTTCACAAACTCCCATTTCCGTCAAGGAAAATTTAGAAGATCATGGATATTTTGAATTGGCTAATACTTCGGTTTGTATTATAATGATGAAAATGATATATCATTTCCTTTTAATTTATGACTAACTAGTCCTTTTATTAATTGTAGAGATAGCAGTGAAGATGGTCGAACCTACACTCATATTGGATGATTGATTGGTTAAAGGTGTGCTATTTCATAAGATTCTATGATTCAAAGACTTTAAACAAATCCTAATGCTTTGATTTAATTAGTTATAGGTTGAATGAGAGATGAAGTGTTTATGGATCATTGAGGAAGACATTGTGCCAATGTGGCTCTTTTGTTCTTGTTAGTCAACTTATAATGGTGTGGAAACTTTGATGATTGTTGTCATGTTTTGAACTTGTCAGGTTCAGGATTGTTTCTTGGACGAATAATGGTGTTCTCAAGCTAGCGATTTGACTAATATGTGTTAAGTTGGAGGATTGCTTTGTCGGGTTAAATTTGAATTTGAGATTGTTGCTTCGAAGAGTGCATGTGCGTGATTAAAAAATTGTTGGACTAAAGATTGTTTCCTTTTGGAATTGTTGATTTGATTAGCGAGCGTTGGATGTGAGGTTGTCACTTGGATTAGATGTTTACTTTGATAAAGAAAAAGAGAAGACAAGTCTTGGGATTTCTTTCATGAATTTTTATTTTGTGCTGTTTTGGGCCGGGCGGAAACCGATATTGAACCAACCCAGAAAAAGACGCATAGGGCCCATTCTGTTCGATCCAGTTGAGCCAGCTAACCGGGCTTGAAATTTTAGGTCTGAATGTTCAGCCGGAGCAGTCTTATAACAATAGCCGGGACCGACCGGCTTATTCACACCGCCAGAAGGTATGGAAACGAATGGATCCTTAGAAATAGGTTGAGCTCCCATTGACATTAGATCCACTCCAGTAGTCAATAGAATAAAGCTAAGTTCCATTTGGTTACAAGTTGCACATTCCCTGAATTATACTACTCAACCCAAAGATGACAGGACCTTTTTCATATAATACAAGGCCAAAAAGTACCAATGTGACCTGGATAAATTTCTGCATTCTTCACTATACAAGTCGTGAATGTTGTAATCATCACTATCTACAAAGGATGGAAGTGAACTACCTCGTGTCATATGACAAGAGCCGCACGACAGCAGTGACCCGCAAGGCACCATTTCAAAGAAGATCAGGAAGCTCATTAAGTAAGAGAGCTGTTCGCCCACCCCATCCTATTGGAGCTTTTGGCAAAAGTGCCCCTCTGATTTGAAAACCTCCAATGACCATGATTTCTCTTCTTGATTGACAAATCAGCTTAATTACAAGGGCATAGGAACATAGGAATCAACAATCAATTTGTCGACCACGTAATCTATTCAAATGATATCCAACCTCTTCAATAGCCATTTTTGAATTGGAACACTACCTTATAGCAAGCATTAACCTTCTCACGAGTGTCCCCATACATAAGGATGAGTAGTTCAAAGTTCCACTTAGAACCTACCCATCGGAACAGGTCCTCTAATTTTTAGAATCTATCCTACATACCCAGGATTTTGGAACCCATCTTGTTACAATTTGATTTTAGGATTTATCTAGGTTTTACAGTACTTTTAATTGAACAATTGTAGTGAATCATTACTTCTAATTACCGCCATTTGTTATAATTCACTAATCACAACTCATATTTAGACATATAAAAAAATATGAAATATTAATAAAGTAAAAGTCTTAGTCATGGATATCGCTGCAAATGGAAGCTCATATAAGTAGTTTCATATTACACACTTATCATTGAATGCCATGAAATGCCGCATGATTAAGTAAAGACATGAAACAAGAAAAACACAAATACTTGCTTTAGGTTCTAGGCTTTAGGTCTTTGAAACTTGGAACCTATCATTTGAAACAAGTTTATCAATTTTTAGAATTTAGAACCTCCCCTGTATACTCTATAACTTAGAACTGGCCCGATTCCCATGGGTCTGGTTTTCAGGTTCTTCGTTCTACCCTGGAACCATGTCACTCCCTATCCATACATTTGAACTTGCTAGAGAGAAGATGTTAAGGCAAAATGAGTTTGAATTGAAAAAATAGCGACGGTAGGTGGCTTCGCTGTAATTTCCCTTCAGTAACTTGCATATGAAGCCTACATCAAGCTAATGTAAAGAACAAAACGTCCACATTGAAACATAAGTGAATTGCTCTCATGCTCAAACCAAGCAACAAAATAAAATAAATAATGATCTTTCTAATGGAATCGGGGATCTCAGCCTTTTCCCGACGAAGAGAACCAAGAAATTCAGCAAATTGTGTCTTAGGGTTTATGCCGAATTCTTTAAATTTTGATCTTATAAGTACAGCTTGACAAAGAAAATAAATACCAAGAGTTTTACATCCTTGTCACTAAAAGCTAGGACACTCGCCTATATACTCAAGAGTCAGATACCATTTTGCATCAGAATATTATAAAGAAAAAAACAGCATATATAAACTCAGGACGGATGACTATTGATAACCTACCATAAAGAACCTGCATCAAATATTTCTGCCAAGTGCTTGACTTGGCCATCATTGAGCCCGTGCAAATCCTGAATTCAACCCTACAAAACAAAATCAGACCAAACACATGGATGAGGTAGAACTTCAGTCTACTGTTTTTAGGAATCAAAACACAGATTCTCCAGAAAATTATAAAGCAGTGAAGACTAAGCCAGACGATAGTCTTGCAAAAACCAACTTCCATGAATGACCATCTGAAATAAGTAAATGTTACATGAATTCCTCTGCAACTTACTGCTAACCCTGCCCCCATATAAACTGCAGAAAAGAAGGAGAACTTTGACAAGCTTCTGTCACAGAACCAGAAAAGACGAAACATCAGACTAAAGGAAATGCAACTCTTATTCATGTAAAATTGGACAAAGAGATTCGATAAATGGATTTAAGTAATAGTTTAGCTAAATAGCCTTGCCAAAGAAATTCTGAAACCATAAGAAAGAAATCTTCAGCATTCTCTCCATTTGTCTTTCAAACAGTTAGTTCAATAAAGATGTGATAGCTTGCACAAAATGGAAAGGAGGAAAATGACTAGGAGGGTTCTTCATATCCAAAGAGATGGAGGAACCACTGACACTATCCCATTCTATTTCAACGTCATCACTGGTATGATCAAGCATCTGCATGGGATGGCAGTTCCACTTGGTCCAACAATAGAAGTTCCAGACTATCTGCTCTAATGATCTGTCTCATAACCTCTCAAAATTAGATCTCTGTGGATAGTAGCTGCGTTACTTCCTCCCTGGCTTAGCCCAACTGAGCTGTCAACACAACTCCCGACAAATCACCACCCTGGTCACCTCTGGCTTCTGAATCGTCATTGGAAAGAGCTTGCAGGAGATTCTGCTGCTGACATGAAAAGGCACATGAGAAAAGACAAAGCACGTTGATGGCCATGCAGCTGCTGACACTAATGTATTTCCACGTCCAATACCAGCCAACCCATCAATAGCTCCCCTGACATGTATTCGTACTGGCCTAAAGTAACCATTTCCATCACCTTGAGCAAGGTTCAGAAATACAGACACTTCCTATGTTGTTTGAATTGTTCTGGTCTTGCTCTTGGATGTAGTAAACAGTTAGAGATGCCCCATGAGAAAACTTGAATGGCTAATGACAGTACATAAAATATTCAAAGGACAGCAGTTATTGCAAGTATCAGCACTGATTTCTTGTTCCCATTGGCTTAGAAGCATCTAGATGATAGCCATTTAATCAGTCATCTCAAAAAACCATGGAAGCCATCAACAAAAGGACTCATTAACATAGGATAATAAAAGCCGCTCCCACTAAGCTTTATTCTAGTATTCAGCATTGCACTCACACTTTGACTTGCCCTAACATCTTCACAAGTAACTAATCGAAAGATTGAATTTCAATTAAGCATGAGGTTTTCCTTGATGGCAGAAATGCAAGACACAATATTTGCATGTTCATCTAGGAATTGATTGGTGTGAAAGTTATCAAGTTAATAAATCTAATGAAAACTTCGATACATTTCAAAAAATTTTGGTGTGATTAAGGTTTGGGCCATTAGCCACTCTCCTGGGCATTAGGCTTTAGTTGAAGTTTCCTCATCACTCACCACTCGCCAACCACGAGTAAGCCCAACCCTTCTTTACCCCGGCAGTCTCCAAGCAAAAGTTAAAAAGAATGTTGGAGTTTACGCATTATATGACCTTACAAAGAGGTGACATAATTCCTTCTTAAAAACATGTGTGCTATTGGGGATGGGAAAAGGTTGTGTTCACTCTTAGCATTGATCACCAGTCAATCAAGCCAAAGAACTTTTAGAAATTATGCTGCAGGGTGAAGCCAAGTCACCAACAAACATGGCATACTGAAATTACTGAAACTTGAAATGAAACCTAAAAAATTATTATCAATTTTGAATCATATAATGCAGCAAAATACGAAAAAGAAAAGATCTGAGCAAAGAACCTGCAACCAAAGATGTACAATTCACAGCTTTGCACCAAAATCCAGTTTTTCAAGCTGTTTTCTCATGTTGATGAGAGCTTCAAAAGACAAGTTGCTATATAAAAGAAAACCACCTTCAAATATATCGACGAATGTATCACAATCCTCCCCACCAATTCCGCAGTTCTCTGTAGCACAACTTTTAATCTGCCGTCTTCCCACAACACTGCCTCCCAATGAAAGAGTAGGCATGCCAGATTTTCACCAATCATGTGATTTTATAGCAATAAGAGCTCATCATAGCAGAAATATGCCTTAATTGGTCCTCTCTGTTACATTACAAATCTTGTAGCATGAACCCACACTCAATTTGACATAGCCAAAGACCTCTGTGCCTCATGTACTCAAAGATTGCAATATAACGAGATCTCTATGGCAGAAGTTCGCTCTCATTGATGTCTTTGAGAAGAAAGCTTGAAAATATTCACATTCAATGACCCCTCTCTTTAACAATGCTATCCTTAAAAGTAGCTGACATAGAAGGGACATGAGAATGAGAGGGTAAAAAATTGGAGTATTTGCATTTGGCCCATGACCAAGCATGCAAGTAATGTTATATGGATGTCTTCCATTAATCAAATTGGAGAAGAGGTGGGGTTGCTGATTAAAACATCCTAAATTTATCTCTCACTAAATGCGAGAAGCAAGGATAAAAGATATAGAATGTGGCAAAACTGAATTACAACACTACAATGGATATATTCTCTCACCTATCTTTCCTCTTCTCAATTTTTATTGCTGTGATTTACAAATAAAACAATTCTGAACTATTTGGCTTAAACATGTACTCAAATTACCAAGTCACAAAATGTAACTTTCAGGCAGATTTGAATCTGGACGAGGTTTGACAGTCTTTCAAAGGTATAATGGTATCCGAGCAGAAAATCCAAGTGCCTGAATTAATGGAGGATATCACAGCTTCAGCAAAACTACTGCAGCATCATCATTATGACGAAAATGTACATGAACTCTTCTTTTAACCAAAATTGCACAAGTCCCGCAAATTGACCATCTGCAGGAATATATGCATACCCTTTCATTGAGAGCCTGAAAATACAGAGAACGATCCACCCGAATAAAGTACTGATCAAATGCAAGTCACAGATTACATTACAGCTAGAGATCATCATCACAAATATTTTTATTGCAGGCTTGCAGCCCTAATTATTCATTTTACAAAGGAAAACTTCACCTTCTCTTGCGGTGCACAGTATTTTGTTCAGATTTGGAAAAGAAGAAAACTAGGTAAACTGCAGTACAACAAAAAGTTGCCTCCTCCCAATAATCTTGACGCAACTATACCAAGAAAAATTGTAGCATCCCATGCTCCATATCTGGCCAGAGAGTAGCTTGTGACTTGATACATAAGTAGAGATTCACACCCCCCAAATATCACTACCTGAATACTCCTTTTGTGCACTTGGCTGGTATGGGTCAAGTCCAATCATTACAAATGGCATAAACGTAACACACCAACTGAAAGACTAGGAACTGTCACCCACGACAAAAAGCTACACATGAGAGCCACCTATCGAACTCATTTAAGACAAGGTAATGCATGATATGAATGACTGTCAAATCTGTTAGGCCATCTTTGGAGTCTTACCCACCAAATATGATCATGACCAGATAGGCCAACATTACAAGAAATGCTATAAGAGAGGAAGTCTATGAGGTGGTAAGTCTCATATTATGTCTGAGAGAGCTTACGATTTGACACATAAGAGGAGACTAGAGAAATGTCACCACCTAAATGCTCCAATTAAAATTTGGCCTGCTGGATTGGGTAATTTATTAGAAAAAATATTGCACTTCCAACTCATTGTGCATGCCTATTTTGATTCACCCTATTGTAACAATAACAAGTGTGTCACTGATATGATTCTTCAAGGGTGCACCTATAAACCAATGATGCTGAAATGAAGAATCTAGAGGGATAGCATTCCCTCAATGGAGGCAAAAGAGACTCTGTAAGTGAATGGCCTAATGATCACTCCAACACGATGAGATGTCACCTTGAGGCTCAAGGAGCTATTTCGAGCAAACCACAGAACCTCCTCCCTCTGCAATGGGATGAACTTATAACATGTTACCAGTGTTTAGAAGCATGTTGAGACTTTGCTATTTCTCTCAAAACAGCACCGACGATTGGTGCCTGCTCAAGACATTCAGCCTTATGTAATGCATCTAAAAGAACCACATATTTTTGTATGAATCTTATGACCTTTTAACCTAGTTTCCTCAAATAGTGAGTATGCATCCATTGCCCTATTTGCACTGCTTAACCCTTCTATTATGGCATTACAAGTGGCAGAATCAGGTATGTCGCCGCTAGCCTTAAATCTCTCAAATAGCCCATTAGCATCCACAACGTTCCCAGCTTTTGCAAGTCCTGATATCATTGTCGTGTAGGTCAATGTATTTGGCTTCAGACCTTTCTTCTGCATCTCCTGCCAAAGCACAAAGGCTTTGTTGAATTTTCTAACTTTGCAGAGACCATTTATGATAATGCTGTAAGTGAAATGGTTGAGATCACAGTTTTGGTCTTTCATGGATTGAAAGCAAACTAGGGCTTCATCTATTTCCTCTGCTTTCACCAACGCATCGAGTAAACAATTCCAAGTGTAAACATTGGGAGTCAAACCATTTTGCAACAGCTCTTCCATGATTAAGTCTGCTTCATCGATTCTACCCACTTTACCAAAGCCGTCAATAAGACTGCTATAAATTACAACATTTAACTCCACTCCTTGCGCTTTAGCTTCTTCAAAAAGCATGTATGCCTCATCAAGCCTATCAATCTTGGCAAGCCCATCAATGACGGAGCCATAGGTAACAACCGTGGGCTGGTGACCCTTGGACTTCATTTCCTCCAGTAGCTGACAAGCTTTGTTAACCTTACCTGACTTGCAGAATCCATCAATCACAGTGTTGTAAGCATGGGTATCAAGAACACAACCTTGCTCCTTCATTGCATAGAACAATTGATAGGTTTCATTGGCAAAACCTGCTTTGACAAGGCCATGTATCAAAACAGAATAACTCGTTGCATCTGGAGTAAATCCCTGAGCTTTTATCTCCTCAAATAAAGACCTTCCTTTCTCTGTCTCACCAGCTTTAAACACACAATCCATGTAGGTATTAAGAAGTGTCAGATCAGGAGAACAGCCCCTCCGGACCATTTCCTTGTATATCTTGTGTCCATCCTCCTTCCTGCCAGACTTGAAGAAGTTCTTAATGAGGGAGGTAAAAACGACTGCATCTGGAACATGACCTGAATCGAGCATCTTCTCGTAAAGCCTATAGGCATCAAAAACTCTGCCATGTCTTCCTAAGCCATCAATTAGCGAACAAAATGTAAACGCATTAGGGGTACAGACCATACAATCCATTTCATCAAATATAGAACAAGCCTCATCAAGCTTTTCAGCCTTACAGAGGCGATCAACCATTATGTTAACTGTTATTACATTAGGAAACAACCCAGCTTCCTTCATGGCATCCCTAACTTCAGGTGCAGCTTCAAGTTTCCCTGCCTTGCAAAGCATGTCTATCAGGACATTATATGTTATAAGATTAGGAGCCGCATCTTTTTTCATCTCATGAAAAATCCTCAACGCCTCTTCCACTCTACCCTTCCTTCCTAGGCAAGTAAGAATGCCATTATATGCTATCACGCCTGGAATGCACCCTTTTGCCTTCTGTCTCTCGAGTAAACTGTATGCTTCCTCAAACTTCCCAGCTGATCCATAACCCATGATCAATGTATTATAGGCATAAACACAGGGGACATCCTGAATGCGATCCATCTTTTCAAATAACTCCACAGCTTCATCCAATCTATTCACTTTGCAGAGGACTGCTATCATACTGGTATATGTCACGTCATCAGGCATTATACCATGAACTTTCATTTCATGAAAGAACTTCCATGCCATATCCACCTTACCAACCTTACCAAAGCAGTCAATGCAGACATTGTACAGAACTATGTCAGCTTGAAAAGAGTTGCTCTTCATTTCATCCAACAGAGAAAGGGCAGCATCAACTCGGCCCTCCCTTGCAAATGCACGTATAATGGTTGTAAACAAATGTAAGCTCACTTCATAACCCAGCTCTTGCATTTCGTGAAGGAGAGTAAGCATGAGATCAGACTCCTGAACTGCAGAAAGAGCACCAATCAAGGTGGTATACGCTGAAAATGCAGGCCGAAAGTTGAACTTCCTCATCATCTGAATCAGCTGAAAAGCTTCTCTGGGCTTCCGCGACTTCACACAAATCAAGATTAACTCAACACACGCACTGTTAGATGGACTGAATCCAGCAAGACTCATTTCTTCTAATATCTCTTCCATTCTATCAAACTTTCTTGTCCTCGCAATTACCATGAGGAGCATGTTGTACGCCTCTGGGCAATGAGCTTGGTTGGTTTTCATCTCGACCCAGCAAAAAAAATGTAGAGCTAGATCGAAGTCCTCCATTCTCCTCAAGACCCTGATAACCAATTCTGGTTTCAGCATTTCGTCGAGCATCGAAAGGGCACTCTCTACGGAAGGTCCCCAAGGACCCTTTTTCAAGATACTAGATGCCGTCGACTGATTTTCCCACGTCGTTAAGTTTTCTTGAATCTTCATGCGTAGCTTCACTGAAAGAGGAATTAGCGGCATTTGCACTGTGCCATGGAGGAGGCTGATTCAACGACAAGAACTTCTTGGAAGCATTATAAACTTTACCGCATTGAGAGCTCAAGCACGTAACTGCTCCTGCAGCATCAGAAGATTCTCAGTCTCACAGCTTGTGATGCTATTCGTAAAGGGGAACGAATCGGAAGGAAAAATAAGTACAATCGAATGATATGTCAATAATATAGTACTGATTCGACATGACAAGATCATGATGGGTGGGTAATCGGGGTTCACCTCGTTTCCTCAGTAGCATGTCGCCTGCAATGGTGCTCTTGAAGTACACTAAAAGCGAAGAAGAGAAGTCGAAATCGCGATTTGGGTTAGTCGGTTGTGATTTCTGCTCCCTGGAGAGTGAGGAAACGGGGGGCACAAATGCAAAGGGGCGTGTTCTTCCCAAACGGCCACGCTCCTTCGATCATTTAGGTCGTCTCAAGAAATTTTTATCTTGCATTACGGGAAAAAGGGAAAAATTCAAACGATCACTTGACGTTGGGTCGTTTTTTCGAGAAAATTTCAAATGACGTTATAAAATACTCTCATTATTTTAAACAACTTAAAATGGAGTTTGTTTCAAATAGAAGTCTAAAATGTCATTATTTTCTTAAATATAGGCCTTAAGGAGTCGTTCAGTCTAAAAAAAAGGCCATGATCTTGCCCGCCTAGGGGCATATTCATCTTTCAATTTCAAAAAAAAAAAAAAATCCCTTTTTTATTTTATTTCCCTTTTTCCATTTTTTCCATTTTTTTCTTTTTATTTTTTTTCTTTTTCCCTCTTTCCTTTGCTGTCCATGGTGGATGTCACTAGACTCAAGCGAGTGCTGCATTCGTTGGCATTGGAGGAGGGTCACCCTCGCCTGCACAGCTTAGGTGGGGTCACCTAATGCCTAGGTGACGCCGGCAATGGTCAAGAGAGGAAGAGAAAAATAAAATAGAAAAGAAAAAAAAAAGAAAAAGAAAAAATCAACAAAATGTATTTATAACTTTTTTACTAAAATAGCCATCTTTGATAGTTGAAATAATCACCAACTGACCAAAAGTCTTTATTTGAGATAATTTGGTCATTTTAGGCTCTTATTTAAAATGATTTGGACACTTTAAAACATTATTTGAAATAATGCCCACTTCAGGCTTTTGTTTGAAATTTTTATATTTTTTTCAAATAAAAATCCAAAATGGATATTACTTTAAGGTTTTGGGTGTTATGACCCCACCTCTATCTCTAGGGTCATGGGCGACAAAGGTTATTTTCACGACGTCTCAGGCTCGGCATCGTCCCGATTCTTTTTATCTTGTTATCATGCACATGTGGAAATGTGAACATATAACTCCTCAGACAAATAATAACTAGAAGACTATGACATACATCACACATAACACGTTACTTTATATTACAATAATTCATTTACAAGCCCTATTTCTACAGGCCATTTTTCATTTTTACACCATACTACAAGTTTCCACATAGGTAAGGGGAAACTCCTATCTTCTCTAATGTGACTACGGCTTCCAAAACTGACGTGATGCTTTCCTGCCTACAAGTTTGAAAATAAGAAGTGAGTTCATGACTTTGTGAGTAAAAACCCATAATCCTTTACTAGGATGACTACTTGTCATCAAATCTAGCATAGAGAGTACTAGTATCACAATGTCAATAGAAAATCAATAGCAATCTTACCGCTTCACCTCGACCACTCATATGTATCCCTTCGGTGTAACTTCCATGCATGCCTACCTTCAGGTTATCCATGAACACATCAAGTCAAGTAGTAATAAACACACCGACGTGCATAAAAAGTTCATTAACATACATCCTAGCTTAATCAAGGCAACTCGGCTCAACCGAGGCATCCAACTTCAAGTTAGGCATCCTAGCTCAACTAGGGCATCTCGGCTTAACCTAGGTATCCTGGGGGCTAGCTCACCCGAGGCATCCAAACTCAACTTAGGCATCCTAACTCAACCAGAGTATCTTGTTCTCACGAACGAGGCATCGCTACCAACACTATGTGATGACGGTCTTCTTCTTTCGTTTAATGATCGTGTATGATGTGTTGTGCAAGCTAGTTTATTATCTTCCATCTTAGCCCAAACATGAACAAACCATACAAAATGGACCCGCAACATAAAAACGACTACTTATGAGTAAGTACATAGCTAAAACTCCACAATGTAGCATATCGCCCTAGCCAATGATTATAAATTCTACTTACCTTCGATAAACCTCGATGAACTGTAGGTGGTTTTATCAAGAGAAGGCCGTCTATTGAGGCGATGGGCGAGCAAGGCTAAGAGAGGGAGAGAGGGCGACAGTGAGAGGGCATGAGAGGAAAGAAGGTGTAAGTGAGGGAGAAATGGGGTGGTGTGTGTGGTAATGGGGAGGAATATCTCTATTTATAGGCAAACCTCTCATCATTACCCTTTCAAATGGACTAATAGGATTTTTTTGGGTGGCAAGCCTAAGTGCATAAGGTGGCAAGGCTAAGGAGGAAGATGTGGCAAGCAAGGTGACAGTTCTTCCTTTTCTTATTGGGCCATCCAAGTCTTGTAATGATGATATGAATACTTGCTATCCAATTTTTAGGTTAGGTGTCATTATAGCCTATTCTTTTAGGGGGCACCTAAGCTAGATGACTCACCTCTTTCATAAATTGCCTAGATTTCGTACAATTATTAGGCTTAGATATGTTCACATTATCCAACTTGCTCTCCAAGTTTCTTCTCTTTAACACACTAAGATCCAAAAGCATTTAATGCATTCTTATCTTCAAGTCAAAAAGACTCTAGATTAGCTTGCTCTTCAAGTTAGGCGTGCAGCCCCCTTCCCTTCCAAGTTGGGCGCATGACCCTCTTATCTTGGGTGAAAAACAGTTTCAAGTAATTCTCGAAATCGGCATCATTACCTAATCAAACAGGCTCAGAAAATTATAAAATTTTATTATGTTGTAGAGAAGATCTCAAAAAACATTTTTCATGAAGGAAACTTAGCCAAATTTGTCACACCCCCGCCCCACCTCTAGCACGAGAGCATGACTCGACAGATTAGCATTGACGCCTCAAGCAACATCGGACGTCCCAAAAGTCTTTTATCTTTAGTTAAGCACATGCGAAAGCAATCATAAACAATCCCCATACAAACAAACATGAAAGCCAGGCAAGACATATGCAAGCCAAGCAAATAAAAGCAACATATATTCATACACATATTCACATATCAAGAGCTGCTTTGATTACGTGCCCATCCTAGTCCTGTGCTACTTATTTTCGTTTCTATATATAGTCAATCAAAAGGCTGGGGTAGCCTAGCTCCTCTACCGAGCTGCTCCCAAAAGCGGCCCCCATGCTAGGTTCATTCCCTTCTTGAACCCATAAGGTAGTAGTTTTCTTCCGATAAGTGATGTATCCTTCTAAGTCTATTATGCTCGTTATAGTGGTAGTCATATCAATAGTGAGGTTGGGACGAACGGGCAGTGGGATTGGTTCACCCATCACACACCTGAAATTGTGAAAACAACAAGAGTGAGTCGATGACTCAGTAAGTAGAAATCCCTAATTCTCCTATAAGAGGACATCTCGCCGTCGATCGTCGGATACAAGATCACCACCCACTTGTCGATGGCAAATCAATAGCAAGGTTCATGCCTTGCCTTGCTTATGCATATGAAAGGCTCTCAATTGTCTATGTGCTTTCAAGAATCAAAGACAAGAAGTTAGTGCATATGAACAAGCTTTCCAAAGATCCGTGGCTTATGATCATTTCGGTCACAAAAATGGATGCGTGCATCTCATGAAACTCGTTCAAGCACTAAATGACCCAATTCAAACAGGGGTAAGTACACTATCATTGCCAAAAGTTGTGTACGGCGCTCACTTTGATGCCAAAAGTTTATTTTGGATCACTTAAGTGCCAAAATTTTTGAAAAACGACCATTTTAGTGCTAACACCAATCGGATCGGCCGGAAGTCTAATGTGGCATTTTTTTTTATTAATTTCTTATGCCGATGTGGCTCGCCGAAGAGTCTAGTTAGCATCTAAAGCAAGAAACGACGTCGTCTAGTTGCATTTCCCCCCAAATAAGAACCCCTAATTTGCGAAATTGAAAGAAATCCCCAATTTCAAACCCTAAGCGGCCATTGAATGAATCCTCCCAACTTGATCTGCCATGCTTTGGCAACTTGCCAGCGACAAGCCACAAAGAAGCTGCTCCACTTGGTCATCCCGACCTCCGCCGTCGTAAGTGCTTGTCCCACCCCTTCTGAAGAACAGAGAAGATCAAACCTCAACTTCAACTTTGGTCTCAACATAACAAAACAGGGAGTCAAACGCTGTCTAGTCTATGGACGATGATGGAGTTGCAATCTGTGACTAGATCAAGGATAGAAAGTTCAGTTATTACCATTGGCGGGAATCAAAGTGAATGAATAGATTTCAAGAGCAATTTCATCACTTCATATCTTTTGGTTGCAACGTAGAGTAAAACAGAGCATGCCTTGCACTCTTTTGGAATCGATTATTGTTGGCAGTGAATAAAAGTTAGATCGACATGAAGAGCAGAAGATCATGCCACATCGATAATATTCCAGTGAGCTCTTAAAAAGCAAAAATTGAAGACATGAAAACATGGCCTCTCGGCCAAGCTCGCTGAGACAATACGAGTGACTTGCGAGTGACATCGACACTCATCCATGGATGAGTGGTTCGCAAGCGTCGGTATTGCTTGACCAGATCTGGTGGTGACAACGGGTGGCAACGATGGAGGAGGGGCAGAGGTAGAACTTGGGGAGAGGGGATGACTAGATGGGTTTTTCAAGCAAGAGGGATTAGAGGCATTCTGGTGAAGGTGCTCGACTAGATCTGGTGGTGACAACTGGTGGCAACGATGGAGGAGGGGCAGAGGTCGAACTTGGACAAAGGGGATGACCGGATGGGTTTCTCAAGCAAGAGGGATTAGAGGCGTTCTGGTGAAAGAGAGGGCGGACACCATTGTTGCAGAGAGTGAGCTTCTAGAGGGTAACGGAGGAGAGATTATAAAAAAATGCCAATGTTTTCTTGCTTCTTCGTTGGACAGCCGCCAAGAAAGTCCACATGGATTGATTTTCTAAAAATAAAAATGCCTAGTCATATTAATTTTTTAATTAAAAAATCCACGTCATTTTTTGGCCTGAATTTTTCGCCGAAGGCAATTAAGTCATCGTTTTTTCTCCGGTTTGGCACTTAAGTGATCCGACAGAAACTTTTGGCACCAAGGTGAACGCCGTACACAACTTTTGACACTGATAGTGTACTTACCCCAATACAAACATATACTCAAGTTGATGCAAGGACTTAACAATACATATCAAACAAACCCAACTTTTGCAAGTATCACACATGTATCAGTCATGGACCACATGTGGATTTTCATTTTTCTTTTTCAGTATCATATTAGTCGAAATTAATCGACTCTTCCAGTAACAAACGGGCATTAGTCCCCCCTTGGCAATTGGCATCGTCCTGATCTCATTATCAGGATGGCATCCGAGGCAACCCCTAGGTATCAGCCTCGCTCGGGTCGGCATTGTCCACGATCTCAATATTGGGATGGCATCCGGGGCTTTACCCTAGGCAACGACCCGGTGTTGCGCCTTGACCCGCTCGAGACGCGCGACAACCCACTCTCGTCGTCATTCATTTCCTTTAGGTCATTCGATTGCGACATCTCAGGATGCGTCGCCAACCCAACCGCTTTATTCGATTAAATACGCAAGCAGAAGCATAAACAAATCACCCAATCAACAAATAGTGATAGTTTTAACCACACTCATATATATACATATGCATCAGAAGATTGTCATATTATATAAGTGATATCAAAACAACTTAAACATACCAAACTAAGCTTAGTTGCTCGCCACATTCGATTAGTCTACAAGCGCGGCCACGACCTTCACCAAAAAGGGGTTCGGGGTAAACCTAGCACCTCTAGTACTATGAGGGCGGACCAAAGAGTATTACTAACCCTAATACCACGTAACTATCTACAGGCTCCAGAATCCAGGGCTCTAGCTTGATGATCATATTGAGATCAAGCTCGGGATTAGACATCTCCCCATCGGGAACATCCATGTCCATGGCATGCTAGTTGATGCCTCCTCCTGATCCTCCTACACTCGGAGGTCCATCAAAATTGCGGATGGGACCGTGTCTCTCATCTCCTACCCAAAAATATCAAGCTACAAAACGATGACCCACTAGATGAGAAGGTCCCTCATCGACTCAAACGGTTGTGACGTAATGCGTGTAACACGCATCGGTCTCCCCTATCGGATACTCAATGACCTCCTGGCTATGCTTTACATGGAGTCTGAATCGGATTTGGCGAAAAGGCTCAGTCATTCTTAAGGCCTGTAAACATTCAACAAACAACAGTAAGATTAAACTCAATGAGTGAACTTCCTAGACCTCGTTCAAGGAAGCCATTCATCCCAGAAACGCCCTAAACATGCAATTCCTCTATCGATAGTAGATCAATAGCAAAGTTTCTCGTGTTGCCTTGACTATTTACATGAAAGCATATCCACTTATTCAAGGTCATCATCGATGATACATAAGTAATTCACATAACACTTTCCATGTTTTTGATCCAATCATACAAATGCGCCATATAGTATAGTCATGCGCCCATGCCATGCAATAACTCATACATGATCACAAATACATCTCATGCACTTTTCACACAATCAGAACCTAAGGCCAATCGAAGGTTCGCAGTCATCCGGTGCAACCAGGCATTGTTTCGCCCCATCGAGCATGGCATCGTCCCGCGTAAACACATCAAGACGGTACTCCTGTAAGGAGCTTCGTTCCAAAATCCATCCACGAACAACATCCCGTTGACTTGGGGGCATTCGAACTTAATTAGGCATTGTCTCGCATAAATGCATCAGGACGGCTTCACTACCCCACGTAAATGCATCGGGGTCGTAAGGTGATCACACGGGCATGCCATCACAAAATTCATTTTACATCTTTTTCATTAACCAATGTGACGCCCATGCAATATGCAACAACCTATGCCATATGCCATCATGTCACCCATGTGCCTCATATTATATCATATAAAAGTACCACCCAACTTCACAAGTCCATGGCATATAAGTCACTCATCAAAGTAGGATAAGTCATTGCAATTGAACATAATTCGTTAAATTCACTTATCACATGTCATCATCAACTATCCAATAATTCACCTCTTGTTAACAATACACTTCACACTTCACATATCACATTTTAATAGCTTATCACATAACTATTTATCGATAAGCCGTGATAACCTATCGGCATAAAATATGATAAGCTATCGATGAAAACATGACAAGCTATCGACAAAAACATGATAAGCTATCGACTATAATATGATAAGCTATCAAGATAACCTATCGGGACCCTATGATAACCTATCATACCAAAACCTACTTATCACATTAACAAAACATCATTTAACCTTAATCTAGCCCTAAACTAGCTCAAAAATGTAACAACAACCCTATTCAAGGGTTAGAAAGCCACTCACGCCCAAGTCCTAGCTTTAAAAAACATTGGGGAAGGAGCGGCAAGATCGGACAGCAGCTGGGGCTGCTGGTCACGCCTCCGAAGCTCCCGTGAGTGGATTGGACGGCTTCTTGGGCGGCTGCACAACGACGGTGGGTGGTGGCCGGTTGCCGGTGAGGGAAATATGAGGAAAGGTGAAAAAGATGGCTTGAAAATGAGATGCAAATGGACAAGGGGTGGTTCAGCTATGGCAAGGAAGGAGGGAAAGATGAACTTGAGAGCCAAAAATGAGAAAATGAGAGTGAGAGAGAGGTATGGACGGATTTGGAAAGAGAGGAAGAGCAGCCCATGCTTGGGCTCTTGGATGGCCAAGATTACATCTTGCCATGTCCCATCCAAAATCAAGGGCTTAGATCACTTCTCACTTTACTTCTTGCCCAAGCTTCAGTAATGCCATTTAATGAACCACTCATGGCTAGGTTAGAAGATAGGGTAGGTAGGCTTAGACTAGTCTAGGGGATAACATCACCTCCCTCATCTTCAGCACATGGGTTGTGGCATCCTGAAATTTCTTGCCAATCTTTAAGGATACTCTAATTCATGTCTTGCATTAAAACTTTGGCCAAGCTTTTGGTGGGTAATTAATTGATAGAAAAATTCTATTTTTGGCCATGTGAATTATGGATTGGAATTTATTAAATTAGGTCCCAAAGTTTTGTGAATTATAAATTTCAATTAGGTGTTTATCTAATTAAGAATTAGGTGGATTATTAGGATGAGGATGGGCTGGACATTTAGAGGCCCAAACTAGCCCATTGCCTCACCCCATTCTTGGCCAGCCCACGAAGCCAAGGAGGAGAGCTGCTGCCGGCCCATGGCTGGCCCAAGCCCATGAAGGGCTGTTGACGTGCAAAGGAGGAGGGGGGGATCCGGTTGCATGCCTCCCCCATTTGTCCCAAGAAAATTGCCAAGTGTCCTCCATGCATGATCTAATGATGGCTAATGATGGAGGGGAAGGAAAATTAGAGGGAAAAGTGGGCGGATTAAGCAAAGGGAACCGAGAGAGAGATAGAGAGAGAGAGAGGTTCGTCTGAGAGAGAAAGAGGGGAGAAAGAGAAGGAAGAAGGGAGAAGAAGGAGGCTGTGCGTGCGCGAGGGGAAGGAGAAGGGCAGTCCACCGTCGTCCGTTTGCGTCCGCCTTGCCCTCCGTTCGAGTTTGCTGTGTTCGTTCGGTCCAGAGGCAAGTTGGGATTCTTAATCTACTCTTGCATGTTGTGCCTAGAGTGTATGAATGAGTGATGATAAATTTCGGATTGTTTAGGGGATGAAAAACGGATGTTTTAAGAGTGGTATTCAAAAACTAGTAAACTGTTCTTGAGAAAACAGCTCGACCATGAATGTTCTAGTGGCTTGCATGTGACGTTCGAGTTGGATTTTGACTTTGATTTATAAATGAAATTTGTCAAGGACTTCTTGAAATATAACATAATCAAATTTGGAACAAAACGAACGAGTATAAGAGGGTGAAATCTCTATTTTTCGGAGAGACTGGATCTGGAAATTTCGGTAACTACCTTTGATGAATGCATGGACTGTAAGGCTATCTTTTTGTTGAAATTTCACTTCGATTTCTTAAAAAAAGATGTAAAGGACATCCTGAGGTGTAACATATAAAAAATTTAGAGAAAACCAATAAGGATAGGTAGGTAAAATCGTGGTTTTTCGGAGGGTGTTGAATCTGGAGATTTCGGTACTAGGAACAGAAGTTTTAACCGCCTATTTTAATTATATAGGACGAATCTGACTTTTATTCCTTCATGAAAAATATACCTTAGGGTCTTGAATACCACATAGTCAGATTTCATAATTTTTGAAGGTCATTAGAGTATTTAATCGGAAATATTTCTAAAACCGTGTAATCTCACGCGTTCGGACTTAGTCAGTTTCAATGCGTGGGTCATATCATTTTGTATGAAGCTCTTTCGACAAAGTGTTCTTCATGAAGTACCTTTATTTATGTCTCCCCTGAAATATATTCTAATTTCATAATTTTTGAAGATCATTTGCCTATTTAACTGAGAATGTTTCCAAAACTGTGCAAGTTAAGTGGTTATGAAAATGGTGCTGTGATGTTCAGTCTATACCGCTTGATATGAGGGTCTTTTGATGCAGTGTTCTTCACGAAATGTATTTATTTATGTCTTGACTATCACATGTTCGAATTTCATAATTTTTAAAGGTCATTTGGGTATTTAATGGAAATATTTTCTAAAACTGTGCAAGCTGGATTGTGCGGATTTCAAAGGCTGTAATGCATTGACTATTCTGTTTTGCATGAGCCCCATAAATTGTATTGTTGTAAGTGATTAAATCTTGCTGCACATGTGATGATATTCGGCATTGCATATAGAATCTATATTCGGCATTGCATATAGAATCAAAAGCTGAATTTGACTTTGTTGCCATTACATCATGTGCCATGTTGATTGTGAGACATAAATTGGTGAATATGAATTATGATGAATGAGGAGACTGTTGGAGGTGAGCCGACAATGCCCTGGGAGTGTCAGGATGCCCAGGATGGGGGGTGCCGGATGCTCGGTTGTATTATGATACATGCCCAGATGTCCTCGGGAGTTTCGAGATGCCCGGAATGGTTGGGTGCCGGAAGCCTCGGAGGTTTGTGCCCGGGGGGATGCCTCGTGATGCCAGTTGGGATACGAGATGCCCGGGATGTGGGGGTGCCGGATGCCCGATGGTGTGTGCCGGAGGTTTCTCGCGATGCCAGGTTGGGGTGCGAGTGATAAAATGTGGGATGCAATTGCGATCCCGGGAAAGATAAATGTGGTGACCCAATTGAAAGATAAAAGTGGAAATTGAATCATGCATGGTATGGTGACATGTACGCATGGCTGTATGATATGATGTGTATGAGTGCATTGTGGTATGTGCACATGAGGTATGGATATGCATGAATGCTTAAGAATGAGTGCATGGTTGTATATGCACCTATGGCATGATGGTATATGTATGAATACTTGATGATAAGTGCATGATGGTATATGCACATATGGTATGATGACATATGCATCGCTGCGAGGTAAGTTATGCTTGGATGCATGACTTGATATGTACTATGCTATGGTGTTATGATTGTATTGTGTGATGCATCGAGTAGTTTAATGGATCCTTTACTCCGCGAGTGGTTGTACTCACCCCTTCGGGGACCAACATTTCAGATTAGGAAGATGCCTCTCTCTCTGGTCACGCGGGGTACTTTTTATGGCCTTCCATTTAACGTGGAGGTCGAGTGTTCGGAGATGGATTGCGTTACCATCCCCGGTCTGACGTTTGTACGGGTTTGTGTGCTGGTGATGTATGATGTGAGCCTGGCTGGGGGCCTAGTCGTCCAGGAGTTCTTGTCGGTCCACGTCCGCCGTGACGGAGTGATGCGGGGGATGTTGCCGCAGCCACCGCCCGATGCACCAGGGTGGGTGTGATGGCCCGCGTGAGGAGTGGAGAGCTGACACTTTTTGGTGATAGCCGACACTTGCAGATGGAGGATGACATGTGATAAATATAGGGGTCGAGATCTCTTTTGGGTTGTGGCCAAGTTTAGTCGAAAAATCTTGGCTTTTCTTTTTGGTTGTACCGACCCGAGAAATCCATCATGAAAATATGTAAATAAAAGTGGCTCGGCTTCATCTTTTCATATGATGTGTAGTTGGTGTGCGTTGCATTATGGTTATTGGAGGGAGAGATGGTGAGACTCGTTTATGCTTTCGCTAATAAGTTGCGCCGGGACCGTAAAAAAAAAAAAAACGCCTATGAACTATGATGCTTCTAATAAGAGATGTAATTAGTGTTCATTAGGTGGAGCGATAGGTACCTGTGGCGACCTTAGGTGTTTCGGGGTGCCACATGGGTGCCCCTTCCTAGCTCATTTCTCATCTTGCCCTTTTGTCTCAGTTGAATGAAAGGGTAATTTGGTCATTTTGCCAAGATTGGGTACTGTACACACATGGGGTGCATTAAAAGTCAAGATCTTGCATTGAAGGCTTGATGGACTTGGAGGACCCATGGCCCCACCATGGCAGCCCACCTCTTGGGCGTGTAGGCCTTGGGCCGCCCACTTGGGCTTAGGCCCATTTAGGCCGTCCATGATAGGCTTAGGCCCATGGGTTGCGTGATTGTGGGCTTGGGCCCATTAGGTTGCTCATGGCCCATTTCCACTTTTCCAAACTTTTGCATCCCACCGATGAAAAATCAAGTTTTTTTTCTTAAGGTGGCATTTTCAGCGTTTTTGGAGTCTACCAATCCTTATTGTAATCTCATTCGCCCATACATTTCAAGCATCGATCGATTCATTTTATCTTTGAACTTTTAGCCTGATGAAAGGCCCGAAGGCGTGTCGTGCAAAGTGAATCAATGAACGACTCTTATACCTTGATAGACTCATGCCTGATGCGATTCTGTATTGTGGTCTTGCCTTGGAACTGTTCGCTCTGGCTTCGGCATCGACCCGTGACTTGTCTCGAGTAACAACATGCCTCAATATTGTCCTGGGATCAAGCCTTAAAATGTGAGGATGGCTCATCGTATTTATAGGCTTCCTCCTCTTAGATTTTATGCAAACTCATGATTACACCTAGATGACGAGTTGGCCTACCTATCTTCTCGAGTTAGCGCCTATGTCCATTGGTGTTGGCTTATGATTGGTCCACCCATTTGCTTATCCTCCAAGGCTCACTCTAGGCTCATTATCGCCTATGGTGCTTAAGGAACACATAAGCCCCTTTAATGCCTAATGTCTTTTTCTAATTAGTTGGTTTTTTGCCTTGTTCATCAAGGCTATAATCTAGGGCCATCATACCCTAAGATTTACCTAAGATTTGGTCATCAAGAAACTTGGACTTTGGACAACTTGTTTTCCAAGTTAACCACATGAGCATGTGACTCATTAAGCTCATTAATTAGCTAACTTCCAAAAGAATTTAATACATTCTTATCTTCAAGCCAACAAGACTCTAGATTAGCTTGCTCCTCAAGTTGGGCGTGTGGTTCTCCCATTTTAAGGCAAAAACGGTTTTGAGCAACTTTTGAAATCAGTACCATTACATTATCAAATGGACTCAAAAAATTATAAATTTTAATACATTGAGAAGACCTTAGAAAACATTTTTTATGAAGGAATCCAAGCCAAATTCATTTTGTGGAAAGAGCAGCAAATCATTGAATACAACCAGAAAATTCGTCCGTCGAGCAGATTTAATAGTCAGAAAGAGAGACTCATTTGGAAATTCAAATCTTCACAAAGCTCTTTGAAATTTTAATATATTGTAGATATGGATATCATTTAAAACTTTTGTGAAGGAAGCATATCCAAATTCGAAAGGGAAGATTTTATAAAAATTCGAGAAAACAGCTTGGTTATCATTTTTACTATACTGGGCAGGTTCTGTACGGTAATTGATTGGGCCTTCGTCCCAATCATTTCATCTTAGAAAAATATGAAATAAATTAAGATGTTTTGAACGACTTTTATGAATGAAGTTTCTCCAAATTCGAAGTATAAAGAGCTCTATAAAATTGGAAAGTAGGAAAGATCCAACAATTTCGAAAAACTAGAAAGTCAAAACCTATGAAACTCAGGGTGGCATCAAGGCTATAAGATAGCCATAATTAGCTCTCATGTGTCCTATTTTTATTGGAACACTTGGCTTGGATACTTTGCTTAATTCCCAAGGTAAATCCTTGGTAATCATGGCCATATTTAGAAAAATCTAGGTGGAATGATAAGTCAACCTCCTTTATAAAGAAGCTAGGGTGTTCTAGAGAATTCCATTTTGTCATTTTCTTTCTCAAGAAAGCGGTTCGGAGAAATCCATCGTCTAGGTTAGTTTTGGGGTAGGTAAAGGGATCATTAGGTACACCTCGAAAAACCAAATCACATACACCCGAGGTTTCGCCATCATGCCCCATGCTAGCTCGAACTGATCCTTAGGACGGTCGGTCAGCCTAAAGGGTCGATTGTCCTTCGATCAATTCAAGGCTAATCCTTAGGCTACCCATGGCCTAGTACTAAGTCAAGGCACACATGGACCTTAGAATTAGTGACGGAATAGTCGGGTCTCATTCAGATCGATACCCAATCCATCTGAATGGTTATTGGTCGATGCATTACCGATCCACGATTGGACATCACCAATTCAAAAATCCTTTCTGATCACTAAGAATTAAATAAGGAATGATGCATTTTTGGTAAAAAATGATCGCATTTGATCGAGTCGGATCGTCCGTGTATTGGTGCATAGTTGGGTGGAATCACCCCTGACCAGGCACTATGACTAGTCGGATTGACTCATGACCATCCGCCAATCCAAAATCATCCCGTGACCAATCCTCGTGATCAAAAAGGTCATTTTATGAGCTGGTGATCCTATCCCATTGATATGGTGGATAGATAATTCACGGCCGACACCTCGACCAGGTCGTGACCAGTCGGTCCGTCAGACCATGATTGATCCTTGATGCCTTACTAATCGAACCGATCAATCCCATGGCCAATGGCCCATGGTCGATCCATTCAGGATCTTTTGACCGATCCTTATGGGATCGGAATCGAGGATGTTACAAAATTCGTGCTGTGGAAAGAGTAGCAATTAACTGAACACAGCCCAAAAATTCGTCCGTCGAGCAGATTTAACAATCGAAGAGAGAGACTCATTTCGAAATCCAAATCTTCACAAAACTCTATGAAATTTTAATATATTGTGGAAATGGATGTCCTTTAAAACTTTCATGAATGAAGCATGTCCAAATTTGAAGCGGAAATTTTATAAAAAATCGAGAAGGCAACCAAGTCATTGTTTTTACTACATTGGGCAGGCTCCAACTGGTAAATAATTGGGCCTTCGTCCCAACCATTTCACTTTAGAAAAATTTGAAATTGAAGTATGTTATAGATAAAAATGTTTTGAACAACTTTCATAATTGAAGTTTCTTCAAATTCAATTCATAAAAAGCTCTATAAAATTGGAAAGCAGCAAAGGTCTAGAAATTTCGAAAAACTGGAAAGTCAAAACCTATGAAACCCTAGGTGGCAAGCCTATCGAGGAGAGGTGGTGCCCTACTTGGCTTTCAAGATCACTTTTCATCATTCTATTAGGCCATGAGTCATCCCATTTCATTAATTACTTGGGATTCATAAACCTCCACACTCATTATCTTTATTTAATGCATTTGACTCTTGTTCGTCAAGAAGATTGGCCTATCTAGCTTAGCCTCCTAGTTGGGATCAAAATAAGGGTCGAAATCGAGGATGTTAAAACTCTCCCCCCTAAAAAAATTTCGTTCCCAAAATTTCATGTGGCATCCCAAAAATAACTCATGGCCATGTGTTTTATAAGTAAGAGTTTATTGATTTATGGTTTCAAGATTTATGGCCAAGTGAATAAGAATGATCTGGTATTTATATAAATGGATAATTATTTTGTTGGAAACTCGTCCTATGTCCATATGAGACCAAGGATTTCATTTGATGAAGAAATTATATTTTTGGCCATGAATTTTATAAGTTGGATTTTATTAAACTATGTTGCAAAGTATTATGGCCATTTAAATTTGTAATTTGGCACCTTGTATAAGTGGGATTAAGATGGATTATTAAAAAATAAATATGGACCATTTAAGTTTGGACTTTAGGCCCAAGTGTGTTGGGCCTAAAGTGGGCCAAGAGGCCCTTCCCATAGAGCCCATGGAGTTGTCCACGCATGGGGGGGGGGAGGAGCCGAATGGCCTCCTCCAAGTGTCTTCGGGAAGGGAGACACTTGTCTCCTTCTTGGGAACAAGTGTCCCCCATGCAAAATGTGGATGCATGCAAGCTTTCTTTTCAACCAAAATGAAAAGGGGGAAGGGGGTGGTCGGTCTAGGTATAGAGAGAGCGGAGAGAAAGAGAGAAAGAGAGGAAGAGAGGAAGAGAGAAAGGAAGGAGGAGGTTCGTCGCCGCCGTGCCCCGTCGTCGAGCCACCGTGTCCCGCCGTTGAGCTGCGGGTTGTTTGCTGGAATTAGAGGCAAGTGAAGTCCTAAAACCTACCCTTTGCATTGCTGTGTGTAGATGGGATGAAATTTCGGAGCTTTGAAGAGAAATTCGTTGGCCATGCATGATGTTTCTGGAAAGACCAGTCCGACCGTCCATGAGATTGTGTGTTGCATGTTAATCTTGTTTTGATTTCTTCATGAAAGTTGTAGAGAACACCTTGAAGAACAATATAATAAAATTTTAGGCAAAACGAATAAGAAATGGTTAGTGAAATGATTTTTCTTTGGAGAGACTAGATCTGGAATTCGTTGTGTTGACCTTCAGTGGTTTCGTGGTCTGTAAAGTAACCTTCTTGTGAAAATATCACCTTGATCTCTTAATGAAAGTTTTAGTGTACTTCTTGAGGTAGAATATATAAAAAATTTAGAGAAAACAAACAAGAGTAGGTAGGTGAAATTGTTGTTTTTCGGAGATGGTTAGATCTGGAAATTTCGGTACTAGGAATAGAAGTTTTAACCGCCTATATTTAATTACCTAGGACGAATCTGACTTCGATGTTTTCATGAAGTATTTACCTTATGGTCTTGGCTATCACATAGTCGAATTTACTAATTTTTAAATGCCATTTGGGTATTTAATCGAAATTTTTTTTAAAACTGTGCGATCTGATGGGTTCGGACTTGGTAATGTTGCAATGCGTGGTCTACACCGTTTTCTATGAGATTCTTTTGGAAACTTGTTCTGCATAAAATACCTTTATTTATGTCTTGAATACAATATATTCAAATTTCGTAATTTTTTAAGTTCATTTGCCTATTTAACCAGAAATGTTTCAAAAACTGTGCAAGTGGAACGGACAGAATTAGTAGTGCTGTGATGCGTGGTCTGTATTGAACTATATAGGGATCTTTTGGTGTAGTGTTCTTCATGAAGTATCTGCCTTTATGTCTTGAATATCACGTGTTCGAATTTCATAATTTTTGAATGTCATTTGAGTATTTAATGAAAATGTTTTTTTAAAACCGTGCTAGCTGGATTGTGCAAATTTCAAAAGCTGTGATGCATGGACTATCCTGTTTTGTATGAAATTCTGGTGATGATGTGTTCTTCATGAGATGAATGCCCTTAGAGTTTGTCTATGATATACTAAATTCTTAGAAATTATTAGAGATAATTACTAAATTTTAGGAAATGTAAATTAAAAAGAATGCTTTCTGTTTTCTAAAATAATAGTAATTGATCTTGCTGCATATGTGATGATATATGGCATTACATATAAAATCAAAAGCTGAAATTGACTTTGTTGCCATCACATCATGTGCCATGTTAATATTGAGACACAATTGTGAACATGAATTGTGATAAATGAGGATGCCGTCGGAGGTGTGAGCCGACGATGCCCCGGGAGTGTCGGGATGCCCAGGATGTGGGGGTGCCGGATGCCCGGTGGCCTAGTGACGTAATTCTGGAGGGTCCTCGGGAGTTTCAAGATGCCTGGTGGTATACGGTACGTAATTCCAGGGGGAATGCCTGGTGGTATGTCGGTACGTAATCTCGGAAGCCTCGGAGGTGTGTGCCGAGGGGATACCTCGTGATGCTAGTTGGGATATGAGATGCCCAGAATGTTGGGGTGCCGGATGCCCGGTTGTATTACGATACATGCTCGGAGGTTCCTCGCGATACCTGGTTGGATGCGAGCGATAAATTGTGGGATGCAAACATTGGTCCCTGGAAAGAAAAACTGATGAGATCCTTGTGAAAGATAAGAATTGAAAGTGAATCATGTGCATGGGTGTATGCATATGGCATGATGCATGATTTGCTTATGAAAGTAAATTAATGCTATTTGATATTGAAAATACGATCATGAAAGCATGAATGGATCTCATGGTGATGTATGCTTGATAGCATGGATGATATAAATCATGGTGGTATATGCACATATGGCATGATGATATATGCATGAATGCTTGATGATAAGTGCATGGTGGTATATGCACATATGGCATAGTGATATATGCATGAATACTTGATGATAAGTGCACGGTGGTATATGCACATATGGCATGGTGATATATGCATGAATGCTTGATGATAAGTGTATGGTGGTATATGCACATATGGCATAGGTGATATATGCATGGCTGCAAGGTAAGGTATGCTTGAATGCATGAATGATATGTGCTTTGCTCATGATACCTTGATTGTTCTGTTTGACGCATTGAGTAGTTTGGTGAATCTTTACTGCTGAGTGGTTGTACTCACCCCTTTTGGGGATTAACATTTCAAACTAGATAAGATACCTCTGCTGCCACTGCCACCGGTAGATGGATTAAGTGGTCGGATATGACCGCGAGGAGGAGGGTAGCAAAGGAAGGAACTTTTGGACGCTGACACTGATCGATGGACTTTAAATATACGACTGTTGGAGGAGATGTCGATCATCTTTTGAAGTATAGCCAAGTATAGAAGACCATGACATTTCGATGTACCGACTAAAGATGTCCATCTGCTTTATGTAAATTAAAGTGTTCGGCTTTAACTTATAAAAGATGTTTAGTTGGTGTGCCTTTGTTTTTCTGAATATAGGGAAGGGAGTTGTTGGTTATGCTTCTGTTATATGAATTGCGCAAGGGACCGATCTAAAAGATGTAAACCCCCAGGTTGTATGGACCCGCTGCAAAATTGAAATGGTATCAGAGTGACATGTTATTAGGGAAAGTGAAAGGTAAGCGAACTGTGGCGACCCTAACGGATCGGGGGCTGTCGAGGGGTGCCACATTTCAATACGCACGTGATTCCCAAAATAGGTACGGATATTTGCACTTCATGGTCTCCTCACTTTCCCATGTTGCTTCCTTTGTTCTATGGTGTCACCATAGGACCTTTATTGGAGGAATGCCTTTATTACCCAAAACTTGCTCTTTTTGACCCACAATCCGCACCGACTCTTCAACATACGACACTCTGTCGTCTACTTTGATCTCTTTGAAGTTTCGCATGTGTGCTAGATCGGGCTCATATTTTCTTGACATCAATACGTGGAACACATCGTGTATTTGAGCAAGTCTCGGTGGTAAAGCTAGTTGGTATGCTAAATTCCCTACCCTTTCAAGAATTTCAAAAGGTCCTATGTACCTTGGGCTTAGCTTTTCCTTCGCCTTTCCGGTGCATACTTTGATTATTATTCATCAAAATGGTAGAGTGACAAAGGTTATTTTCGCGACGTCCTAGACTTATCACCATCCTGATTCTTTTTATCTCGTTATCATGCACATGCAGAAACGTGAATAAATAACTCATCGGACAAACAATAGCTGGAAGACTGGGACATACATTAAAATAAAACAAGTTACTTTATATTACAACAATTCATCTACAAGCCCTTTTTTCTATGGGCCATTTTTCCTTTTTACACCATACTACAAGTTTCCACATAGGTCAGGGGAAACTCCTATCTCCTCTAGCGTAACTGTGGCTTCCAAAATTGACGTGACGCTTTCCTGCTTACAAGTTCGAAAAATAAGGAGTGAGTCCACAACTCGATCAGTAAAAATCCCTAATCCTCTACTAGGATGACAACTCGTCATCAAATCTAGCATGAAGCATACTAGTGTTACAATGTCGATGGCAGAACGATATCAATATTATTGCTTCACCTCGACCACACATGTGTATCCCTTTAGTGTAACTTCCATGCATGCTTACCTTTGGGTTATCAATGAACACATCAAGTCAAGTAGTAATAAACATATCGACATGCATAATAGATTAATTAACATACATCCTGGCTCAATTAGGGCATCCTGGCTCAACCGAGGCATCAAACTTCAAGCTAGGCATCCTAGCTCAACCAAGGCATCATGGGGGCTAGCTCACTCGAGGCATTCGAGCTTAACTAGGGCATCCCATTCTCACGAACAAGGCATCGCCGCCAATGCTATGTGATGACAGTCTTCTTCTTTCATTTAACGATCATATATGATGTGTCGCAAAAGCCAGTTTATTATCTCCATCAGCACGAAGTACCCCCCATCAGTGACACTTTAAGGAATACACGTTCACCTACTTGGAATTTCAAAGGTCTACGCCGTTTATCTGCATAGCTTTTCCGACGGCTCTTGGGGGTCTTGAGTCTTTCTCGAATGGCTTTGACGGCGTCGACTGACTGTTGAACCAACTCAGGACCCGTAATCTTACGCTTTACAACTTCGTGCCAACAAACTGGAGTTTTGTAGGCTCTGCCATACAATGCTTCAAACGCTGCCATTCTGATACTCTGCTGATAACTGTTGTTGTAGGTGAACTCAAATAGATGAAGCTGTTCCTCCCAGCTTCCTTCAAAGTCCAATACACAAGCTCACAGTATGTCCTCGACGGTTTGAATCATCCTCTCAGACTGGCCATCCAATAATTTCGGACTCACCGATAATTCTACAGATGATGAGGCGACATCCAATAATTAAATCTCGAAACCCTCAAAAATTCGATACCCGAAATCGAATTAAATTTCATGATTAAAAATCGATTGAACACGACTTTAGTACGACCTACTCTATCGGGTGGCTTTTAGGGGTTCACGCGCGGTTGACCCGTGGTCGATAATTTTCGATCCACGTTTGTGCATCTTCGAATCGTGGACGACCCTCGGTTGTCATGTAATCGCAGGGGTTCAATTATGTACCCTAAATATAATATCAATAGAAAATTAGTTTATTGTCTTTCGATGCCAATATTGTAATTGTGTGGAATTGCCCGCGAACCAATTATGTACTTCCGTCAAATCGATTTATATCCTTTCGCTAATTGATTTATACAGCGTAGTATTGACCCTTGTCAATCCTTATGGTCGAGCGGTCTATTTCTGATAGAATTCTCCAGTCTTTCGCGTTTTAACCCTTTACAGCCTCACTCAATGGATTAGTTAACTCATGAGTGATCAATTTAGAGTAAAATAACCATAAGTGCATCGATTTGCGTCGATGAAATAACCATTTCATATATTTTGAAATAGGGCTAAATTTTGGCATATCATGCTTGTTAATACTCACCTGATGGTAACTTGTCCTTATGTTAATCTTGGAAAATATCGAAGCTCCTTGTAGCTGATCATATAAGTCATCGATCCTTGGCAATGGAAAATTGTTCTTGACCATCACCCGGTTCAGTTGCCAATATTCGATGTAAAGGCGCAACGACCCATCTTTTTTCCTCACAAACAACACCGGTGCTCCCCAAGGTGATGCGCTAGGGCGTATATATCCCTTGTTTAACAACCTCTGCATCTGGGCCTTCAATTACTTCAACTTTGACAACGCCACATGGTAAGGAGCCTTAGAGATTGGCTTCGTCCTAGGGGCCAACTCAATCATGAACTCGATCTCCCTTTCTACGGCAGATCGTGTTATACTTCAGAAAACACCTCAAAAAACTCTCGTACCACGGCTATGTTCTCTATCTTCGGTTCCTCAACTGTCATATCCACTACAGTTGCCAAATAATCTTGGCAACCTACATCCAGAAACCGATTACCTTAAGTGACGAATGTAAAATAATGGAGAGTCCTTCTCGGTTCCCAACAAACTCCAAACTTCCACATGCTAATTGGCTTAAACTATATTACTTCACAATAACAATCCATAACAAGATACTCCTTAAGCCAAACAACAATTCAACACAACTCGTTTCTTCTTGTGAACCAACCCACTTTAATTACTATGACAAGGTCACACATAAGCAAAATAGTCGAGGAGAGAGGGAGAGGGAGAGAGAGAGGGAATAAAATAAGAGGGAAAGGGGGGTGGCAGAAGGGTGGTGTGAGAAAAAGAGAGAGAGAGAGAGAGAGAGAGAGGGGGGAAGGGGGAAAGAATTGGTAGAAGGGTGGGGGAAAAATCAAGTGGGGGGCAGAGGAGAGAGGAGAGAGAAATGGGGGAGAAATTGGGAATGTCAAAGGAGCCACTCTCATTGTACTAAAGGTGCTAGGTTTAGCCCAAGCCCCTTTTGGAGTATGCCGTAGTCGTGTTTTTGGACTAATTGGATGTGGCGAAGCTAGTATGGATCAAGTTCTTGTGTTAAGTTGGTATATGGCTTGTATAATGCAATGATTGGTTAATGCATATAGGTATATTTATAAGTGTGCTTAAATTATTCCTGTTTTTTGTTGGCTAGGTGAACTATTTATGCTTCCACTTATGTATAATATGAATTGGTTGGCGACGTCTCTTTGGACGTCGCAAGCAAATGACCTAAGTGAAAATGACGAGCATGGGGTGTCGTGCGTCCAAAGCGGGTCAGGGCGTGACAGGAATGCCATCCTGAGGTGTATGCAAATACAGGATGATGTCATGCTAGATGGGGCGAGACGATGCCTGGATATGCCAGAAGAGTATGAAATGTGCGTGAGTATGATATGCGATTTTATCCAGATTATTATATAGCATTTGTGCATGATTATGAGACATTGACGTTCTTATTTCCACCTTGTAAGTATGTGATTTGTTGTAACAATTGCGTATGTGCTCAAGTTGTGATGGCCTTGAGGAAATGAGATGACTGTTCCTGTTAATAGATAAGGCAAAGTAAGGGTTTACTATTGATCTACCATTGATAGATAACTTGCACGTTTGGGCCAATTACGAGGAAAATTACCTCCCTACACGAGGATTAGGGAACTTATTCACTAAGTTTTATCTTATTATTGTTTATTGAAATGCTTTAAGACCCTAAGAATGTCTGAGCCCTATCGGCACGTCAGGTACAAGGTCCCCATTGAGTAGAGCCAGGACGTTATTGAATATCCGATCGAGGGGTCCAGCGCTCATTATGAATGCTATGTGACTACAATCTAGGTAGATTAGGGGCTTCAAGATTTAGTGCCCCACCACCTCTCGGCCTGATACTTTTGGGTAGGGGACGACCTGTATGGTCCCATTCGAGATTTTGACGGACCTCCGAGTGCAAAACCCGGAAAACACTAGTTGGGATGAGATGGATTTTGATGTGCTCGATAGGACAATGTCCGATTTAGAAATCGACCCCAACATGATTGTCGAATTGGAGCCCTAGTACATGTAGCCCTTAGGGAAGTTTCCCTCATAATACTAAAGGGTCTAGGCTTACTTTGAGACCCTTTTTAGAAATGGATATAGCCGCCTTTTTGGAAATGGATTTTTGAAGTGGCCGGATAGGTGATGCTGTTGTTGTGTTGTTTTTGAGTTGTTTTTGAAGGGGCCTAACAGGTGATGCTGATGTTGTGTTGCTTAGCTTATCTCAAATTGTTTGTATGGAAGGACGTGGTTATGAATGTGTGTGTGTGCGAGTTTTTAAGCTATCAGTATTTGAATGGTTGGGTGATTGTATTTTCTGCTTTCGTTTGTGTATAAGTAAACGATAATACGAATGTGTTGGCGATACCACCTGGGACATCGCGTTCAAATGGCCTAAGTAAATGAGGGTTGTCGCACCTCTAAGGGACGGGGCGTGACAAATAAGGCCGGAAATTGGAAGCTTAAAGGGGGCCCACGAATTTGGAGAGGCCCAATGGGCCACATTTCCTTTAAATTTCGGCCACAAGGGCATAAATACGCGGAAATTACGATTTTACATTTTAAGACCCATTTTGGGTGATTTTATGAAAATTGTAGAAAAAGGGCCAAAGATAAAAAGCCCACAACAAATAAAGCCCAAGGACAAGCCCATTAAGACAATTATGCCATTTTGGGCTTTGCCCATGTGCATGAATAGTGCGCGTGAATATTGACTTGCGTGAACAGTAAAATGTTTTAGCGTAATTACCATCCTGCCCCTTCTAGAGGCTAAGCCTAATAAAACAAAATTTGTGAGCATTTGAGAAAGAGTGGACACCCATGAAGAGAGAGAAAGTCCAACCTAGCCCTTAACTTGACACATGTAAGGTTGAGAATTATCCTTGCTCTCCAAATTGAAGCCATTCTATGGTTGAGATTCAACCTTGCCCCCCACGTTGGGCTAGCATTCAAGGCTTTGGAGTTTTATCTCATTTTCTCTCTCATTCCCTCATTTCTCTCTCTTTCTCTGCCCCTTCCCCTTTGGACTAATCTCTCTCTCTCTCTCCCTTTCCCTTTGTAGCTGAACCCTTTTCCCCCATTTTCCCCCTCATCTCATACCCAATTCTCTCTCATTTTGCCTCTTGGATCTCATGTTGCCGCCCTTGCTGTCCACCATCTACCATCCATCCTTCAAGCTTGCCATCGTTGTGGCTGAACCTTCGTTCTCACCACCTCACACCACTATCCCTTAGCTATTTTGGCTTTGCCGTGGGCTGCCATACACCGACCAACCACCACCAAGCCTTGCCGAGCCTTACCGTAAGTTGTTACCGTGGTTGTGAACATTATCGTTGTTGCCACCGCTCGCCGTAGCCTAGTTCGAAAGTCAGTAACTTCCTAACCCTTGATTAGAGTTGTAATTGCACGTAGGAATAGGTTTATAATTAGATTAAGGACTAAGGATAGTTAGCTTGAGTGATAAGTAATGGTGATAAGCTATAATGATAAGCAATAAGTAGAAGTGATAGTTAGATGTGTTAAGTTATCATTGGATGCTATCATTGGATGCGATAATTTATTGTGATAAGCTATGCCTAGATGTGATAAGTTATCATGATAGGCTATCGTTAGGTGTAGTAATCTATCTTGATAGGCTATCATAGGATGCGATGAGCTATCATGGTAAGTTATTGTCACACCTTGACCCGCTTCGAGCGTGTGGCACCCCTTGCTTACCTACTTTGGCCATTCGATTACAATGTCCTTGGAGGCGTCGCCGACCCGTTCGTATTATCGTTTATATACACAAGTGGAAGCATAAACAAATCTCCTAGCCATTCAGAACAAAACAGGGATAGTTTCAAGCACACTTATATTTACATATATGCATCCATAACATCATTACAACATACTAGCTATTTATATCCAAACTTCAACGTTACTCGTTACGCCATTTCATGTTCAAGCAAAATGCGCGGTCATTCGCACTTCCAAAAGGTTTCCGGGTTAACCTAGCTCCTCAATGCTACAAAGCGACTTGAAAAGGGTGGTATCCCCTATGCACCTAGTACGTGTCCAGACTCAAAATACTATAGCTCGAACTTGGTAAGTCACGATTAGGGCCTGAAAAAGGTTAAATAATGAGGAGTGAGATAAACTCAATGAGTGAACTCCCTAGACCTCACGTAGGGAAGTCATTCACCTCAGAAACGCCCTAAACGTGCAAGTTATCTATCGACGATAGATCAATAGCAAAGCAACCTCTACTTTGCCTTAACTATAATATGAATGGTTATTCTACTTCCTCAAAGCCATCAATATGAGCATATAAACAATTCTTGAAACACCTCCAACACTCAAGAGCCAAACATATAAACGTGCATTATAACATAGTCATGCACCCATGCCATGCAATATTCCAGACCTGCTCATATATTGATCTCATGTGCAGACTACAACATTGTTTATCGCTTCTCAAAATATGCATTCATGCACTTATGCCATGCAATAATCCAGGATTGCTCAAAATATGCATTCATGCACTCATGCACTTTGAACACAACCATGTCCAGATTATTACGACCACTCAGGACCCCAGGCCAACCTGAACGTTCGCAGTCATTCGGCATAACCGGGCATTGTCTCGCCACATCGGGCACGACATCATCCCGCGTATGCAAATGTATGACGACCCTGGACCCGTTAAGGTCGCCACGACATTCCCCGTCATTACTATTCTTTTCATGCGGAAGCGTGTATCGACAATTCCAATATAACTTAGATCGATGCATGTGAAATATAAAACCAGGCAATTTTACTAATTTATATTTTTAGACGACTCAAGTTAGTACATTAAGGCCAAAAAGTTCCCTGTTTTGGCTAACCCAATTCTATCCTGACCATTCTGCAACCTATTCACATAGTCATCTTTGTATGACGCCCTGGTCTTGTCCAAAAATGCAACTATCCTTCCCTGGGTCCTCTGCCTATCACATTCACACGAAAAATATCCGGCTAAGACATGGGATTAGAATAATGAAACTCACAGACTATAATGACAAAATAACTAATATAAGTGTCCTATACTCATGACAAAAGAACCTAACGACTCGATAGACGATTCAACCATATATGCAAATACGTTTCACACAATTCTCTGTTCTCACTTTCAGTTTCCACACCTAGACACAAGGCCAGTGCACTCACCGGATCATGTAAGGAGGAATAACTCCCATCTAGTGGAATTCTAATGCGTCCTCCAATTCGCCGCGATGTACGCCAGTACCCTCTCTAACCCGACTTTATTTTTATTTGTTTTCTATTTTATTTTTCCTCTCTTTTTTAATTACTTTCTTTGTTATTTCTTTTTCCCCTTCATCATTATGTAATAAAATATTATCAAATAGTAAACTATACTAATATATCTAAAATATGTAACAAATATGTATAGGATAAATTAAATTTGAACATATAAATAAAAATAATATTAAATTGAAAAACTAAATGGTTATTTTTTATTATTTTGAATTTCTTACATTAGAATTTAAATAATATTCATATTGAAATATAATTTTAATTTTGTTAATTTAAGAAGTTTGTTATTTGAGAAAAATAACTTTCCTATTATAGATATTAGAAATCTTATCCACATTTATCTTACCTCCTATGTGGGATTTTTATCGACCTATATCATTCTTATATCGGACGTTATTGTTGGGGTTTCATGAATCATGTATAGGTAAAATTAACAAAAAACACAGTGGAAACAAAGATGATATATTTCTATACATGATTCTTTGAAGGCGTTGTTCGTGCGTTTGAATAAAAAATCTAAATATAAAAGTGAGTTAAACGAATTACCTCTTAAAGCGGGCTTTAAACGAATTAGTACGGATGTTCTTTAGTTCAAGCCCCACAAATCTTGGACCTCTAGTTCAGACACACCACTAATGCACGTCGAATGGAAGAGAGAACTTTCGGATAATCACCACTATGATCATGCTAGCAATCTCATGGAGACAATCCTCCATATCCTTCATGTTTTTAGCCAAAGCCAAATGAGAGAAATCCCTCTTATTTCTCGTGTGCAAAAACACAAGAACATGCATGCCACTTTCTCTCTGTATTTTGTAACCTTTCTGCGGCATTTTAAAAAACAATTCCCTCGAATTAACAACGGTTGCTGATTGTGGGATGATCAACAACCGTCGTTGATCATCATGCACTATTGCACGATCTCTCGTGCATGTGCATGAATGGTCAGCAACCGTTGCTGACCATCATGCACTTCCCATATATATATATATATATATATATAGTTATTATTATTAAAAGGAAACACACATGTCATGTGCGTTGCACATGGTCAGCAACAATTACTGATCATGTGCACATTGATTAATTAATTAAATGAAAAAAAATAATAATGAATCAATCCCCTTTATAAAGGACATAATCTTTATGTGTGCATTTGGAATACATTAATATAGGCTCATGACTATAATACAAATTAAATTAAATCTCATTTAATTTAATTTCAGGTCGACACAATTCAATTGCAGTAATTGCAAACACATTTGCAACATTATTTCTCTCGTTCCACGTTATCCTAATTGTTTATGGTGTGTGACATCCCTAAGTTCATCACTAAGCTAATAGTAAGACTTGTACTAACACATTAGTACTCCCAAAAGAATTAATTGTCTCAATTAATCTTTGGGTCCTACAAGCCATGATTGACATCTGGCAATATGTCATGGCTACTCAGATAGTGTGATTGTTTTAAGAACATAATGAATATGTCAGCTTTGGCTACAATATAATTCAATCATTTTGTCTTACTATTTCTCGATCGAACAAAAACCATGGAAATTTGTCAAGTCTCCAATTCGATCATATCCACAAATCTAATTGACATGCATTTTATTCAAGACATAAATAATTTATTCTGGATTACAACCCCGGCCGATGATTTCAATGCATTGTCATAATTAAATTGCATATGACATCATTATTATAACTTGCATGTAATAATGAGATAGATTCCATATTGCGTACATGTGCAACTTCGTATATGAACAAACTATGACCATTAGGTATAAAGACGGATCAACGACCCGGCATTACGTGCACCTGTGAACCATAGTTGTTCGACACACAAGTTAACATCGTGCCTCAAGTCTAAGGATTATTTACACAAGACCAAAGCATGAACAATTAGACATTGACCAAGCTAAAAGCTTCCATGTTGCTAATCGTTCCATTTGCGTCACGTTCAGTGAACTTGTCTAATACAAACACTCGTGTCCTAACTCAGGCATCACAATACCCAATGATTTGTGACTCATCATTGCCTTAAGTATCCAATACTTATTGTTGAAGTTAAGAACACACCGGTCTCAATAGAATTATTAATATCCACTCAATAATCCATTGACCGGGAACAATTTAAAAATTTAGTCTAACTATGAACCCGTCACATATATTCTTAACATCTCAAGAATAAATATAAAATAATTGGGCAAATGAATGGATACGTCACTGCCATTAATTAAATAATAATAATGATAGTACAACTAAAATCTCTAATATGTAACTATTACATGATTGTTTTAGGGCATACATCCAACAATCTCCCACTTGCACTAAAGCCAACTTGTCTGGTACCTCAAACCCATTTTGTCAATATGCCTTTCAAAAGAAGACTGAGGTAAGGCCTTAGAGAAGGGATTTGCCATGTTTTCCGCTAAGGCAATTTTCTGCAATGCGATATTAGTTCTCCCAACAATTTCTTTAATGAGATGGAAGCGTCTCTTAATGTGCTTGGACTTTTGGTGAGACCTTGGTTCCTTAGCTTGAGCTATCGCCCCATTGTTCTCACAAAACAATGTAATCGGTTGCTCAATTGAGGGAACGACTCCAAGTTCAAAAATAAACTTCTTCATCCAAGCGGCTTCCTTTGCTGCTTTAGAAGCGACTACATACTTTGCCTCAGTGGTGGAATAAGCAGTTTTGCTTTGTTTAGAACTCTTCCAACTAACTGCACCACCATTGAATGTAAAGACAAACCCAGACGTAGACTTATAATCATTAGGATCCGATTGAAAATCGAAATCAGTATAAGCTACAACTTTAAATTCTCCTTCTCCATATATCAATAATAAATCCTTAGTCCTTCGCAAGTACTTAAGAATATTCTTGACTACTATCCAGTGCTCTTCTCCTGCATCAAACTAATATCTGCTAGTAATACTTAAATCATGCGCAATATCAGGTCTAGTACATAGCATAGCATACATTACGCTTCCAATAGCAGATGCATATGGTATCTTTGCCATCCGCTCTTTTTATTCAGGATTGTTGGGACACATCTCTTTAGAAAGACGGATCCCTTGCCTAAAAGGCAATAATCATCTCTTGGAACATTGCATGTTAAAACGTGTAGACTGCTTAATGAGAGCCAAAAGAAGGAGATTTAGCGATGTTAAAAGAAGTTCCGTTTCTCATTATAACAATTCTAATTTATTGACCACCATCACCTTCTCTCCAGCAGTCCCACCAACTTGTGGGGTTTACCCTGTTAAACGTGCGTATATTTGCAATCTAATCTACGCAAAACCCGTTTTCCAATCAAAAGCTAAAGGGAGATTCGAGTTGGAATAGACTTCAGGAAATGATATCTGCAAGCACTATCTATACTTTAGCTTTTTCATGACAAGAAAAAACGTTCTTCCTTCCCAAATCATTTACCACACATTTGTTTGATATATTCCATATTCGTCCACTGACTCCTCAAAAAGTGACAACTGTTCATATTTATTATTATCTAATTGAACCGTCCAAATCTCCTATATTTAATATTCTTTGCCCTAGCAACTCACATGGCAACATCATATCGCTAAAGATTAGTACAGGCTAGTACTTGAGTGGGTCTTAGATCATGATCCACCATTCTAGGAGTCCACACAAAAGTTAGCGAAAATTCGAATCTATGTAGATAGTATGCGAATTGCTTTCTGTTATTGAATCACTTGTCATTGAACAAGATGCCGGGTTACTTGATGCCGCTTCAGGATAAGGATTTCAATATTCTCTAATTAAACTGTGTCCAACGAGTCACTTATCAAAGATAAATGTTAGTTTACATGTTGCGAAAAAATTATTGATATTTTGGTGTGCATCAACAGCTTCTTGCGCATCAGGCTAATGGCGGCAAGAAAAGAAATTCCCAATGCTAGAGTTTAGTGAGTCTATCCTCTGATTGCTTCTATCTTTATTTGAGGGATAATTACATCGGAAATATTAAAATTTATCGAGAAAGTGCATCGAGTTTTAAAATAATGAAATTATGCAATCAATTCTTAGACATTGTAAAGTAGGTTCAATCAAATTCCTCCTTTAACTTGTCAAATCTACTTAATGAAAAATTTTAATGTGATTTTTTCAATCCAAGTTGCCAAAAGCAAATACTTAATTCATATCTCAAGATCCAAACATGAGAGGTTAAAAAAAAAAAAAGCAAATCATGCATCATCATAAGTGATAAGCGCACATCATAATATCTTTCTCCAATAACTACTGCTTGTCTAGTGGGGGTGCATGTTTAAGTACAACGTCCTCAACAGCATCACCATATGCTAAAAATAGGTTGAATAGGCTCCCAAGATTGGAAGAGATTGAACAAGCAAAGAAACACGTCCAAGGAGTTCCTAGATCTAAATCTAGATCGGGAGAGAACCTATCATGATATTTTGATTGAAGGATCAACTTCATTTAAATATAGAGGATGCTAAATTTAGAGAATCACAATCCAATAAGAAAGTTGCAGCTCTTAAATCAGTTACATAGAAAAGTACGACCGTCAGATGCTTGACACCAAACATGTATTTGCTTGATCAGTTGTCTAAGTTGTGTTAAAAAGTATATGTAAAATCCAAAGTGGAACGTAAATAACCCACCTCTTTCTAGCTATATCACAGCACATGGACATTAATAATAACTTTCGTTAATCATCTAACCATAAATTTCATTTGGTTGAGCTTGATTAAGAGCATATGTTAAAAGAGATTGACAGAGAAGCATAGCCAGCAGTTTTAGGTTTTGTTTCTTTAGGGGCGAGGGAAGCAAATATATGACTGGAAGGTTAAAAAAAAAATAAATGAAACTTTAAATTAAAGGAAGAGAGTCAATATAAAAAGTAACGGCTAATCATCATTGACAGGGACGTATTCTTGGGATGATCCGAATACAAAAGGAATATTTTCTTCCAACTGCAGATGGACGAAATTTCGTCCAACACACCTTTGATTATTGGGTTGCAAGTTATGAGTACCAATGATATACGAACTCAACTAATTAAAAATGGGTAATGCACATATTTGTTATCCACCAATTGGAGGCATACATAAGAGAAATTTCCTTATCAGGTATAGAGGAAAATAACATGCATGCACATTTTTTTTGACTCGGAACCAATAATAAATAAGTAAGACAAACACGCTTATCGCTTGAGGAAGTCTTGAGGGTGAATAGAAGTAAGCAGACTGATGATTTTCATAAATCGGAAATCTAAGTGAAATTTACCATCAGAAAACATTATGTACATGCACAACCTAAACATTATTTGGAATTAAATTTCCCAAACAAAGGCAACCTTGAAATTTCGCCCACATTTTACTGCTCGTTCTCGTCTTTTCTCTTTGACCAGGTTCAATCTCTTCATTTATCAACAGTAGGCAATGCACTCTAGGAATATGGATTTTTATTAAATTCGCTCTGGGAATTTACACGAATAGAAAGAAGCCATTAGATAGCCATAGAATAAAACTCCTGATGTCTTAATTCCTTACTTTTTGCAGAGATTGATATCCGTTTTCGTATGGCATTAAGTGGCAATAGGATCGTTATATTGGAGAATATGACGACAGAATATATGAAGTGCTCCTGATAAAAGGTCATTTGAATGCTGGGTCACAATATTCTGGCGATTCTTTTGATGGATATGTTTATCGTGGAAATTGAAAAAAGAATCACTGATGTAGGAGTAGATTCTGGTTAGGACATGAAATGTCAGGTTCTTCATCTCCTGTAGTGGTATCCAAAACCCTGATTAGATGAAATTTTTCTCACCTCGCCCCAGATTAATGGTTACGATGATTCAATATCACCAACATATAACTTTAAAAGTAATCTAAAAAAAGAAAAACAAGGAAAATTAGATCATAATGGAGATAATGTAACGAATGTTTGAGGGCGTACCTGTTCCGCAGAATTTTTTTTTTTCTAGAAGTTATCATTTTTTCTCTTACAAAATTGAATGGACGAAAAAAAAAAATTCTTTGTTCACAAAATGGTTTATGCATTAATTATTATCAATAATAAAAAAATTATCAACTAATTTTTTCGAAATATATGAATGATTTTCTTTTTTAGAAAAATATTTTTTACAACATTCATTTTTCATAAAATAAAGGGAGCCTGAAACTCACTCTCCCGCTCATCCTTCCTCTTTCCAAGGTTCAAGCCACGAGCCATGCTAAGCCATGGCTGCCAATGTCAATGTTTACCTCATTACCACGTCCACGCCTTCTCCGACACTCGTCCATGTCACTTTCACTACCTATCTCAATTGTGAGCTTGCCGCTGCACCATCATGATCAAACATCCCTAACTAAGTCATCTCTCTCTCTCTAGACTTTGTTGAGGTTAACTATACAACTTAAAAGGTGGTGAATTTGATGATATTTTTTTTTTTTTTCACGAAACATAACAAGTTAAGCTTTGCTGAAAGCAAAAACAAAATTGATAATATGATATACATGTGCTTCCTTGAAACAATTATAGCCAATATTAAACACAAACAAAATATTGTATAAAAACATATAGTGTTTTAGATGATAAAGGCTTGTTTGGTAACCAATCAATTCTTAGATATTTTTATTCTTTTGTTTCCCATAACAAAAAAAGAAAATAAATTTATTTGCTAACATCAACTAATTTTTTACTCTTGGGAAAAATGTCCAAGAATAGATTTAGAACAAAATCAAGACATAATATATATATATATATATATATATATATATATATATACTTATACACTTCCTTTATTCTCGTGAACAATTCTAGATGAAGCAAAGTTCTCTTATTTCTCTTTTCTTTTCTTATTCTCCCTCCTCTAGCTGATTGTTGACTTGGTGATGGCTAGCGACCTCGCCAAAGCCTCGCCATGGAGCCATCACCGGCCCTCCGCAAGGCTTGACCTCGCTAGAGCCACACCAACCTTCGTTAAGGCTCAACCTCACCCAACCAAGGCGTGGTTGAGCCTTGCCTAGCCATGATGAGATCGCTAAGAGTAGAATAGTTACCAAATAGGCTCTAACTAAGAAAATATCCACTCTCCATCACTAACAGCCACAACAAAGCTAGATTTTAGTCATGACCTAATTTCTAGCCAACGAGTCATAGAGGGTTAAAACTTAAGAATAGGGAAGCTTGATCGCGAGAAACCCGGTTTCTCGCCAAAAAGAGTCATTCAGCATTTAAATTAGCATCGACATTTCATTGATGAGTCTTTTGTACTTTGATCTCTAAAAGTCAAAAAGTTGATTTTTTGAGTCTCGATCAATATTTGGGTTTTTTGCTTAAAAGGCCCTAGAACTGTGCCAATTTCACTTTTGTACTTTCAATTTTTATAACAAAAAAATCAAAGTTTAGCTCATTGATTGACTTTTTAGTTGCAAATCACAAATAAGTTTACTTTTGATCAAACACTTTTCCAAAAAAAAAAAAAATTGAAAAAAAGAGAGGAGAAACTCACCTATCAACTTATTTTTACTTCAATTTGATTTATGCGTCATCAATTTTACAAAAAATCAATTAGGAATAGACTTTTCCCCAATTCAGAAATTTCGATGTCTAATTGGCCAAAATCAAAATTAGTTCATTTCTAATCGTCTTTTGAAATGGTTTCTTTATGACATTTGATCTATAAGTGATAGTTCATCCAATTTTCAAACAAATTGTAGAATTCCATGGTACAATTTAGCCAAAATTAAGTTTGATTCATTGGGGGAAACTCAACTGAAATCAATTTTGATAAAGTCACACCACTTGGACTTAATTTACTCATTTTTGCCAATCAATTATTAATAAAATCAAGAAGGATTGATCCAATTAACGCAATTCACCTTGACCCGTGCTAGATTTGCATTTGATTACATCAATAATAGCTCAATTTTGCTAAATGAACTTAACTTGTACACATTGGTCTAGCTCATATCCTAGTTCTAGCAAAAACTAAAGGAATTTGAGCATTTCAAGTCCAATTAATCAAACCAAGCCAATCTAGTTCAAGCCTGATGTATTCAATTTGACCCAATTCAAAAAAAGAAAAATTAATTTGACTTAGTTAGAGAGAATAGGAAAATTGGAACAAAATTGGAAGAACCTTATTTATGGACTAAACTAGCCAAAGCCCAAGTCAAGCCAGTCCCACCGGGTCAAACTGGTCCAACCAGCATTGATCAGACAAGGCTAAATGGTCTTCATAACATTTTTCGGTCAAATTCCGATGGTCAGTGACCAATTCCAACTATCCATGCTCATATGGCTGACCAACCCTCTCTCCTTTGCCTAAAAATTATCAAATAGTAATTACAAAATTGCCTCTAGTGCCATCCCATTAATCCATGTCATTTAAAAATTAGCGAATAGGGATAATTCCTTGATCATTAAGGATTCAATCCGAGCCATCCACCATCCTTAGATCCTAGCCATCCATCTCGAGATGTCACCAATCCATGTGACATGAAATCCACCAATAGGGAGTTTGCTTAATCAAGAAGCAAACATTCTAAGCCCTTGCATTGATCTAAGGACTAAAATTCAAACTCGGGGGAGGTATATGTCTTTCCCTCCAAAATATAGGGAGTTTAGGCACATAATTCAGAAAATTCTCTCTCTCTCCTCTCTCTCTCGGCCAAAACACTTTGCCACCACCTTCGGTTGAATTCCGACAAGCCACCACAACACCAACATCCTCCAAGTTGTCCTCGAGTTGATCGCGAACGATATTGCACTAGAATATCGTTGAAAGACCGCTGTTCATGTCAATTTCCTTCTTGGTCTTCAACTCAAGCTCCACACTGGTGTGTTGCACAAAGGGTTCAAGCCACTATTCCGACTGCCAATGACCTCCATTGGTAATCCTGAGTTTGCGACAATTCTTCTCAACTTGTCCACAAAGTTTGCATGCCAGAATTTGACGAAACAACCACCGGATTTCCTTAAACCTTTTGATTTAGATTGATTGTTCATTGGAGCTTATTGAGTTGATTCCTCACTCCAATTTTTGTTCATTGATTATTGATTGTGCCGAGCATCCTTTTGTGTTCCGTGGTGTCATCAAGATGAATATAGAGGCCAAATCGCTCGATTGAGCTTTGTGAAGTCCAATATTAAGGTTGGTGCATCTTCAACCTAGCTTAGGATAATGGAGGACACATGATGAGGCTTACATTCATGTTTGTTTAGCAAATCATGTGTATATGATAGGAAGTTTATTGGTAATTGATTGTTGCATGATGAGTCCATTATGGAAATTTGGAGTCTGATGTGTCAATAAGCTTAATTGATTGATTTAATTAAGTAAATGTTGAAATAGGAAAAATGTTCCACTAATGAAATGTTTTTCACTTCTTCAGCTTCAAATTGATAGGTCGCATGTCGATTTTTTAATGTGGATTTGGTTTCGAAATTGAGAATCCAATTTGGAAAATTTGATTTAGTTCTGTAATTTCAATTTCTAGCATGACCTTATTCGATTCTTCAATTGGAGTATACGTTTATATAGATGCATGTTTAGCAAATCGTGTGTAGATATCGATAGGAAGTTGATTGGTGTTGATTGTTGCATGATGAGTCTGTTATGGAAATTTGGAGTCTGATGAGTCATAAGCTTAATTAACTAATTTAATTAAGTAAATGTCAAAATTAGGAAAAATGTTCAACTAATGAAATAGTTTTAACTTCTTAAGCTTCAAATCGATAGGTTGCATGTCAAAATAGAGTTCATTTTTTTATGTAAAATTGGTTTCAAAATTTAGAATCCAAATTTGGAAAATTTGTTAGTTTCTATAATTTCAATTTCTAGCATGACTTAACTTGATTCCTCAATTAGAGTATAGGCTTAATTTGATGTATGTTTAGCAAATCATGTGTAGATATCAATAGGAAGTTGATTGGTGATTGATTGTTGCATAATGAGTATGTTATGGAAATTTTAAGTCTGATGAGTCAATAAGCTTAATTGACTGATTTAATTAAGTAAATGTCGAAATTAGGAAAAAAGTTCAACTCATGAAATAATTTTAACTCCTAAGTTTTGAATTGACAGGCTGCATGTCAAAATTAGAGTTCATTTTTTATATGAAATTGGTTTCGAAATCTAGAATCCAAATTTGGAAAATTTGATTTAGTTTTTGTAATTTCAATTTATAGCACAACCTTACTCGATTCTTCAATTTTTCTAATTTTTTAAGTTTTTTTTTTGGTAAGGAATTTTTTTAACTTTGTTTTCTGGAAAAATGTTCTTCATGAAAGTTGTGACTAAGATCATGATATTACTAATGATATCAATTTCATTTAAAACTGAAGCTCGTTTGGTCACTCAAAGATTTGATCAATTTTTCAAGCTATTATGCGCTCTCAAATTTGGGAAACTGCTTCCTTAAATGCCCAAGCGTGTTTTGCAATTTAATGAACTTGAGGCCCATTTTTGCCAAAACTCAAAACTAAACAATTTTCATCAGGTTCCTAATTAGTAGACAAAAAAACTTTGGGACTAAATAGCAAAGTTTAGAGGTCATTACATGCAATAAATCAGACAAGGTCTCCGCATCAGCCTATAAAACTTTTTTTAGTTGAGTCCCTCAGCGACTTTGCAGAAATCATATAGTTAAAAGGATTTTTTTTTTTAAGTTCAAAACATGAAATAACATATTGAAATATCTTTCGTAAAATTTGGCAGAATTTTGAATTTTCTAGATATTTTTCGTATATTTTTGAACTGGCGGGTCAAAAGCGGGTCCGAATCTAGATTGCTAGGTCTTTATACTTAATTTCGGGCCTTTCAGCTTAGAACTCGGTCAGGAAGTCTTAATGAACTTTTAAACTGGACATCTTAATCTTTCTATTGATGCTTAAACCATTATAATTGGACTTCGTTTGGTAGATTAAAGGGGCTAAAACATAACCAGTCATATTTTAAAGATAAAACTACATAAGTGACCCTATGTTGTATCATTTTCCCATGCTTAATTGATTGTGAATCAAGGTCAAATGACCTGAATGCATCTATTTTTGGTGCTTATGCATCTATTTGTTAGATGAATTGATAGGTGTAATGCGTGCTCAATGGATAGCCTACTGGGGTTTGATTAGAACCAAATTAGGGGTTAATCGATGTTGACCATCGTTATGTGAATGCAAATGATGGCTAATTGTTTTGACAATTAATCAATGAACTCAAGTCGATAGGAGGTCAAGATGATTGAAATGTATGTGAATCAAAGGCCAATCCCAAGGCCCTTTCATTGATTGTTCGATTTGAGTGGTTGCATGTTGTGTAAATGAATGATTTGTATGAAAGCTAACACCCATAATAGTGGCCATGCGAAGCGGTCCATGAAGTTCGAGACTTTCAAAGATGGTGATAAAGACCGATGTCCAATCCAATCTCATTTTGTAATATTCGATCATGTCTCGGGTTCTTTTTGGAGTTGTAAATAATCACATGACGAGTTGCAGGTTGTCTTTTATCGCACTAAGAATACCTTGCCTTTTCATTTCACTGCGTGTTTACTTACCACATTGTTTTTGTGACATCTTGATTTTCCAATTCTGTTTTCAATTGAATGAGTCGGGCTTTTCATCGACGCGCCTATAGTTCTATTCTCTAGGCTGATCACTCACGAAATAACTAGTCTATATGGTGAAGCCGTTAAGGGATTTTAACGCAATAGATTTGAGAATGTGACCAGAAATCGACTGCTCGACTGTGCTAGTCTGCAAGGGTCATTACGGCACAGTTAAAAATCAATTAGAGACCGAAGATAGGTCGATTTGACTGAGCCATGTGATTTAGTGTGGGTGATTCCACCTAATTGCAAAATTCTCGTCGATCGGCACTAGACAGATTTTTCTGTCGTTTTGGTACCCTGTGTCCGTATTTAAAACCTCAAGATTTTTACGATGATCGAGATTCGCCAATGTGTCGAAGATGTACAATATGGCTCGAAAATAATCGACCACGGGTCAATTGCACTAAAAATTCCTAAAAGCTATCCGGTAGGTTAGGTTATGCTAAAATCGCGCTAGATTGAAACCGCGAAGTTGAACCCAATTTCAGAAATTGAAAGTTCTGTCATGTCACGATTCATTTTAGGAGCGTCAACTCACATTCTGAAGATTTTTTTGCAAACCGAGATTTTTTGGCGAAAATTCAAAGTTGGGCCGTTTTTGACCAGGAAAATTTGAGGGCCATTTTTGGTCGCGTTTTTGGGATTCAAGTTGGAAAAATTGGCAAGGAAAAATGTGAATTTAAGTGTGGGCACCTTAGTTGAATTTTTGGGCATCAATTGGATTAAATTGGAGTTGAAATTGAATTGGATATGGAGGGTTAATGTCCAAAATTCGTAGGCCAAGGGGTGTGAAACATTTGAGGCATCAAATGAAGCTTCTAGGGGAAAGTTTGTGCAGCAAATTGGCCATGGATGACAGCCAAAAGAGGTGGGGCCTTTGCAATGAGTAAGTGAGGATATTTGGCTTGACTTTAGGCCATTTAGGTCCCCCTCTATCTTCAGCAGCTCCTTATTCCTTGTTGAGCCCACTTTATCCATTGTCGAGCAAGCTTGGAGCTCAAAAATTGCAGAAGAAACCGCTAGCCTCCCTTGCCCATCGACTGCCCCCTTGCCGCGCCGTTTAGCTCCGCCGCATGCCCACCGGAGCCACTCGCCCGCGCCCGTGAGCTATCCGCCTCCCTGCTCATGTTCGCTCGTCCCCACGCCCTTGTCCGACGAAGTCAAGCCTCCATCCGTCCGTGCCAACCGCCGTTTGTCACCATCCAAACTACCGGAGCCACCACCGTCACCTACCTAGCCTTGTTGCAGCCTCCTTCACCCATCCCGAGCTGTTTCAGCCGCTGGTTCCAGCCTTTCTTGACCCAACCAGAAGCCGTCCAGTAGCTCGAGCAGTGAGCTGTTGTCGCCGCAGGCTTGTTTGTCGCTTGCCTCTGCGTCGCCGTCATCGTGGACTCACCGGATCGCTAAATCGGTGAGTTTACTTGCTAAACTATGCTTAGGGAATTAATAATTCGTAAGGGGTGATTATTTTAGATTAATTAGGGATTAGGTGGTTAGTTAGCATGGATTAGTGACTTAATTATTCAATTGTGCATGTTAGGTGGCTAGATTAGATTAATTAAGGACTAGATAAGTTGTGTTATTTATCTAGATAGGTTCGGAAATTTTCTAGGCCTGTTTAGGTGGTTAATTTAGCATTTCCGGCCTAAGTTGGTATTTTTAGTATTTAATTGCATTTATCTAATTATTTTTGTATTTATTTAATTATTTAGATTTTTTCGAAAATTATACCAAGACAGTTGGTGATCGAAATTTGTGCTGATTGCAATGGTGTGCTTAGTTTATGCAATTGAATGTTAAATTGTGCAATTTGAGTGGTAATTGTGGTTTTGGTTATTTATTCCAAAATTGTGAAATTTTGATATTTAATTATAAAAATTCCAAGTGTTGGGTTTTGACACCGAAAATGGTTTTAAGGATAATATCAAATCGTGGGATTTTGAAAGTGTGGATACCGATTTTTCTGGTTCAAATTGACCGTGTACCCATACGATTATTTTTATCGAGTGTTTTTAACACGAAGAAATTAGGCCAAGTTCATTATTTTAATTGAGCAATTTGTGTGCAAAGCACAATGTCCTTGACCGGTAGTCATTGATCGTGTGAGGATTAAGTTAATCCATCCCCAATGTGCGTCGATAGTTCATGCTTGTGCGAGCAATAATCGAATTTGAATCGATTGAATTGATTGAATGGATTCATTGATTGAGTATATGAATTGTGCTGATGTGCAAGAAGGAACTAAGGCAAGGTAAGTCCTTTGTCTTGTGTGCATAGACTGCCTTTAAGCGTATTTCCTTCCTAGTCGGAGTTTAGAGGTGAACTTGCTGAGATATTGTCTCACCCCGTTGTGGGCTCAATCTTTTCAAGTCCTTATATGGCGGTTCCTCTGGAACGTTTTGGTCGGCCCATGAGGGTTATTGAGCGGAGTTTTGACTACCTTGTCCTCGAGGGTCACTAGATCTATGAACTCATGGTGACCACCGTCTAGGTTGATGAGGGCCTACCTCAGAGGGTACCTCATCGATTCAAAGCGTGGTTTTGCCATGGATTCAATGGACACAGGGAGGGTCCCCTCCAGGGCTTTGAGATCCCCGCGGTTGTAATTGACGCCGCTCTAGGAGAGAGTGCAGTTGACCTTCCTGATGGTGCTGTGGAGGACCCGATGCCCCCAGAGCCTGTGGAGACCGAAGGATCGGCGGATGTGTCTGACTAGTAGGTCTTAGGATAGCTTCTTTGGTGAGCCAATCTTTTGTAGACTCTTGTCTATAGACTAGTGTTGTATAAAAACCGGTGTGTTTATAAAAGTGTTTTGGTTGTGAATATGTTTCCTGCTTTTCTATCCTGTGTTGGTTGTTGTCAGGGGTATTGTTTCGCTTCCGCATGTGCATTAAAATGAATGGGTTGGCGACGCATCCTGGGATGTCGCAAATTTTATCGACCACCGAGGGATGGGCACACGCTCGAGGTTTGGGGCGTGACATCCCTGCCCGGAGTGGTATCAGAGCTGGTCGATAGTTGGATTGATAAGGTGCGATAGGTTATGGGATAGTTAGTAGGAATGATCTGTATTTTATGCTGATGTATGTGATTGATAGCTGATTGGTAAATTGTGTTTGGAATTGGAAAGCAGATTTCTATTAAAAATTTGCATAATGAGTGATTAGGAGCAGAGGACTCCTAGGAAGAGAACAATTGCACCTGCGACTCAGGGTAGGATGCCAACAAGGGTCAACACCCGAGGGGATCATGGTAGAGCGTCGGCTTAGGCTAGCACTAGTGGATTAGCACCGCCTCCAGTTGGTGTTGGGGTAGCAGCCCCTGATGATCCTAGGATAGACGAGATCATGCAGGCGCTAGAAACATTAGGAGCTTTGATGGGGCAACATGCCCAGAATCAAGCCGTCACCACCACCGCCGCTGCTATAGCTCCTGTTGCCACCGCCGTTGAGGTCGTAGCTGCTGCCGCACCTACCGAAGTTCCAGCTGGGAACATGGTTGTTGAGAGAGATAGGCCTATGCATAAGCTCGTCGAGCAATTTCTGAAGTTGAACCCGCCGAGGTTCACAAACGCAGGAAATCTTGAAACTGCATCTCTGTGGATCCAAGAACTGGAGAAAGCCTTTGCACTGCTGATGTGCATTGAAGAGGAGAATGTTGTCCTGGCAGTATACCAGCTGCAGGGTAATGCTAGTACGCGGTGGAGAGCCACCACAGGCATGGTTTTCCCAAAAGGCGTAGTTCCGGTGTGGAACGCCTTCCTTAGAGCCTTTAATGGCAAGTATTTTTCGGGTAGCGCCTGAGAGCAGAAGATGGAGGAATTCCAACGCCTCCGTCAAGGGATGCTGATCGTGGATCAGTATGAAGCTAAATTTGCTAAGCTATCTTAGTACGCTCCAAGACTGGTAGAAGACCCTAAAGACAAAGCTCGGATGTTCAGGAATGGCCTCCGACTAGAGTTGAGGAACCCACTGGTGCCATTCGACCTAAAGGATTATAGCGAGGTTTATGGTCAGGCCTAGCTGATAGAGAGGAATTTAAGTGAGCAAGCTGCCTCGTCTAGATCGAGGTTCAGTTCAAACAGAGACGGAAACCGGTTCAGGAAGAAGCCTATGACCGGAGGAAGGTATCATGTCCCGCCCAGCAGGATGGCGCATGTCGCTTTTGTGGATGGCGACATGGTTCAGCCCCATGCCATTTTTAGGATGTGTGCCTGTTTTGAGTGTGGCCAGCAGGGTCACCAGGCTAGAGACTGTCCTAGAAAATCGAGGGGACTACAGCAGTTACTGCCACCGCCACCGATGGGTCAGAATAGAGGGTTTGCGCCATAGATTCCACAGCAGGATGGATTGAACAGACCTCTAGCTTAGGGAAGTACATATGCTATCACGAGAGGACAAGCTGAGGACTCGCCTGATGTGGTTACATGTATTGTTTTCCTGAACAACCACGTTGTTTATACTTTACTTGACCCTAGTGCAACTCATTTGTTTATAGCTGAGCAATTTGTTAAGCTTGTAGGATTGATTCCTGAATTGTTGAAGTCAGTGGTTAGCATATCTACATCGTTAAAGGATAAGGTGTTAGCTACAGTGGGTTGTCCTGGTTGCAAGTTAGTGATTGGTGAGCAAGAGGGGAGGACAGATTTGATAATCCTAACCATGTATGATCTTGATATGATAATTGGCATGGACTAGCTCACCAAGCAACGAGTTAAGATAGACTGCTATCGTAAAGCGATTCAGTTTAACCCGTTATCGGGTGATAGTTTCAAGTTTATTGGGAGTCGAGTAGGACCTTCAATTACCTTAATCTCGTCGCTTGAGGCAACCCATTTATTAGATGGGGGTTGTTAGGGTTACCTAACAGTTTTCGTGGATACGATAGTTGAGGAGTTGAAAATTGAAGATATCGCAGTGGTTTAGGAGTTTCCATACGTGTTTCTGAAAGAATTGTCAGGCCTACCGCTAGAGAGAGAGAGAGAGAGATAGCTTTCGTGATCAAGTTAGCACCCAGGACAGAGCCAATCTCTAAGGCTCCTTACTGGATGGCGTTGTCTAAGTTGAAAGAACTGAAGGTACAGATGCAGGAGTTGTTGGATAAGGGATTCATCCGTCCCAATGCATCACCTTAAGGAGCACCAGCTCTGTTCGTGAAAAAGAAAGATGGTTCGTTGCGCTTGTGCATCGACTATCGTCAACTCAATCAGTTGATGATCAAGAATAAGTATCCACTCTCGAGGATTGACGACTTGTTTGACCAGTTGCAAGTAGCGTTGATATTTTCAAAGATTAACTTAAGGATAGGGTATCATCAGCTGAGGATCAGAAAGGAGGACATACCGAAGTCAGCATTTCGTACTCGATACGGCCATTATGAGTTTACTGTAATGCCGTTCGCTTTGACGAACGCCCTAGCTGCTTTCATGGATCTGATGTATCGAGTGTGTCAAGAGTATCTTGACCAGTTTGTGATTGTGTTCATCCACGATATCCTCGTGTATTCGAGAAGTTCAGAAGAGCACGAAAGGCATTTGAGAATGGTACTTCAAACCCTGTGAAATCATGAGTTGTACGCCAAGTTCAGTAAGTGCGAGTTTTGGTTGACTCATGTGGCATTCCGAGGTCACGTGATTTCAGGTGAAGGAATCTCTGAGGACCCGACCAAGATCGAATTAGTTATCAACTGGCTAAGACCAACTACCGTGACAGAGATCAGAAGCTTTTTGGGTTCGGCAAGTTGCTAAGGAAGGTTCGTGGAAGGAATTTCAGCGTTAGTGTCGCCATTGACTTGACTATTGAAAAAGGAAGAGAAGTTCGTGTTAACAGATAGGTGCAAGTGTAGTTTCCAAGAGCTTAAGTAGAAGTTGACTATCACACCTGTGCTGACCATACCATCTGGTCCTGGAGGATACGAGATCTACAGTGATGCGTCGTTCAGAGGACTGGGTTGCGTCTTACTGCAACATGGCAGAGTCATTGCATACGCATCCTGTCAGTTGAGACCTCATGAGCTGAACTACCCGACGCATGACTTAGAACTTGCAACGATCATTTTCGCTCTTAGTTTTTGGAGACATTATTATGTGGAGAAAGATTCCAAATCTTCATAGACCATTAAAGTCTTAAGTACTTATTCTCTGAGAATGAGTTGAATATGAGACAGCGTCGCTGGATGAAACTCCTGAAGGACTATGATTGTGACATTATGTATCGTCCTGGAAAGGTGAACAAGGTCGCAGATGTGCTGAGTCGGAAGTCTTCAGCTGCACATATGATGGTCAATGAATGGATTTTACTTGAGAGAGCTCGAGATTCGGTTTTCAAATTTGAGGTAGGCCACCTTTCAAACCTTATGGCCACCCTCAGAATTGAGACAGAAGTGCAAATCAGAATCAAGAAGCTTCAATTGACTGACCCAGAGATTCAGAAAATCTTGCAAGAGGATACTGAGAAGAGAAAAGTTGACTTTTAGATTTCTGAAGACGGAACACTAATGTTCCAAGGACGATTGTGTGTACCTGACGATGTAGAGCTTAAAGAATAGACCTTATTAGAAGCTCATCGTAGCAGTTATAGCATTCATCCTCGTAGTATGAAGATGTATCCGAATCTGTGTCAACACTATTGGTGATCCGGTATGAAGGCGGATATCACCAAGCATGTTGCCAAGTGTCTGACGTGTTAGCAAGTAAAGTCACAGCACTGTAAGCCCGGAGGACTTCTGCAACCTCTCGAGATTCCTGAGTGGAAATGGGAACACATCACAATGGACTTTGTAACAGGCTTACCGATGAGTTAAAGCGGGTAATGATTCCATTTCGGTAGTGGTCGACAGACTGACGAAGTCGGCTCATTTCATCGTCGTACGAAAGGATCTTGATTTGGACAGGCATGCAAAATTATATGTGCATCAGATAGTTCGTCTACTTGGAGTGCCGGTGACGATTACGTCAGACCAAGACCCGAGCGAGGTTCACAGCTGCCTTTTGGAAGAGTTTGGAGACTGCTTTAGGAACGAAACTGCAGTATAGTACGGCCTATCATCCTTAGAAGGATGACCAGTTTGAGAGGACGATTCAAACCCTCAAAGACATGCTGCGAGCTTGTGTGTTTGATTTCAAGAGAAGCTAGGAACAGCTTCATTTTGTCGAGTTCGCCTACAATAACAGCTACCGGCACAGCGTTCAGATGGCTCCTGGAGCTAATTGGACATCCTTGGAACTGGGTGGGCTTCCTTTCAGTTCCAAGGCTTGGCTCGATGACAAGAACGGTGGTGCGGAATGGTGGTTTAATGGTGGGGGAGTGGTGGACAGTGATTGGTGAGGGAAATGTGAAGAAAATGAAGAGAATAATAGCTTGCCAAGAAGATGAAGATAGAGAGGGGGCATTCAGCTGGGCTCAAAGAGAGAAAGAAAGTGAGGTTGAGAGCAAAAAGTAAGAAGATGAGAGTGACGGGGAGAGAGAAAATGTGGCACCCCCGAACGGCCCCCGATCCGCTAGGGTCACCACAAGTACCTTTCACATTACCTTGAAAGTTCATTACTCTGATACCAAAGAATTTCAGTGTAATTCATAACTCTTGGGGGTTTTTATCTTTTGATCGGTCCAGGCGCAGAAAATGTAGCGGAAGCACATTCAACTAATCCCCGTCCTGAATTATGAAGCGATGCACACCAACTAAAACTTTTATAAGTTATAGCCGAACACTTTTATTTACATAACTTGATGGACATCATTAGTCGGTACATCAAAATGCCAAGGTTTTCTATACCCGGCTATTCTCAAAAGATAACCGACTTCTTTTCCAGTAGCCATCTACAAAGTCCATCTGTTAGTGTCGGCATCCAAAAAGCTTCCTCTGTTGTCCATCACTATCGGTCACAACCACCCGCACTCGAATGAACACCAGCCCTCGCACCTCGGGATGGTGATGCTCCGACCCTTCACACTGCACGTCGACCAGAATTCCATAGAACGTGCCGGGAGGGACAAGCAGCAGAGACATCTCGACTAGTCTGAAATGTTAGTCCCCAAAAAGGGGTGAGTACAACCACTCAGCTGTAAAAGATCCACTAAACTATATCGTGGGTAGCCATCACAATCTAATTTCAAGCAAGATAGACAAAACATGTATAATCAAAGGAAATGAGTGATGTGCATCCTTTTCATAAAACCTCTCAATGCAATGACAAGTGCAATTTGAAAGCTAAGATGCACCATTTCAGTCACACGGGTCCTGATTATAGAACCAAACTGTTATGACACGTCCCATTTTATGCCACACAATTTAGTCCTAAAACCAGACCACACACACACTTAGTAGAATCATTAATTTTAATATTCAAAAAGGTTTCACCTCCTGGAGGACCAATGTTTGCGTCTCTCCAGGCATTCGTACTCAACCTGGCATCGCGAAAGCCTCCGGCATTACGCCACTAGGGCCACCGGGCATCTAGAGCGTGTTACGTCACACCTCCGGGCATCTCGCACCCCACCTGGCATCGCGAGGAATCTTCGGGCTCGCCATTAAAATGGTTACCCCGACCCTCCGAAATTACGTACCGACATATCACCGGGCATCCCCCGAAATTACGTACCGATATACCACCGGGCATCCCGACACTCCGGGTAAAATTCTGAGGCTCGCCATAAAAATTGTTACCTTTACCCTCTGGAATTACGTACCGACATACCACCAGGCATCCCCTGGAATTACGTACCGATATACCACCGGGCATCCTGACACTCCCGGGGCATCGTCGACCCGAAGGTCCGACGGCAACGTTAACATTTTAATTTATTTCAAAAACATTCTCAATGCAATAACATTTGAAATCTCATGAATTTTTCATTGAAAACCTCTGTGTTGAATGCCATGCCGAATGCCAAAAACCACCATGTCAAATGACAACTCATGATGCATTCACTTTTGGGATGAATTGAGCAAATTTCAGAATGAAGACAATTCGAAAACCAGGATGCATAGTTTTTGTAAAATTTTTGGAATAAACCCCAAATGAACTCATAAAATTCTAAATTTTGGATATGTCATTCCTAAAGATGTGTCCTACAACTTTCATTAAGGATTCGAAGTTCAATTATAACTAGATAATTACAAAAAATTTACATAATCATGAAAGGTCAAGCTATTCTCTACGAAACAATTTACTGATTTCAATACGTACACTTCTACTTTCATATTTTTACATTCATATAGCTATAACTAGATGGAAAACTCAATCTAATGAATGTTATCTTAAGTAAAATGATTCCTTTCTTTTTTTTCATCATTATAAATCAAGACGGCACAAAAACATGAGACTTCCTATCTATTTTACCCTAAAACAAAAAACATCTTCTACCGTTTCCTTCGCTTCTAGCTCAATCAAACCGTAAATTTCTCTACTAATTTCTTTTACAGAATCTCAAGACTCTTCCACAGCATCTAAGAATACTTTCAATAAGTTCTTATGAACAAAGAAACCTTCCACAGCTCGGCTCAAAGCAAATATCCACAGTTCAACTCATTTACCGCAACATACATCACATCTCTTCACTCGGCAATCACTTCCTTACCTTGCTCGACAATCACAACTTACTCACACTAAATTTTTGAGACATGCAAGACTCTAATGCAACATGCAATGACTTATAACTTCAATCTAATGCTTCTCAAGCTCAAATCAACACAAAACAGCAACTTCACATCTAATCCTTCGCCATTCAACTAGATCCACCATTTAGCATCCAACCTCCAAAAATCCCAAATATTTTTGAGTCTATTGCACTACATTAGACAATAACAGAATTCCATTATATAGGTTAGTGAACTTTTACTTTCCTCAAGTCCTAAGCGTCGACGGCAAGTAAAAATTGAAGCTCGGGTCACGGACACGGCTCGGCGACGGCGAACATGAGCGGTGTCGACGGCGGCAGCACACGTGCACGACTGAGGACGATCCTTCTCTCCTCTTCTCCTCTCGCCGTTCACCCTCTTGCAAGAACTCTCTCTCTCTCACTTGTTGCTGCTCGTCCGAGAGAGAAAACGAGAAGAAGAAGAAGATGGGTTTCGGTTTTTAGAGAGAGAGGGGTTACGAGAGTTAAGAGGGAAATGGGGCTATGGTCTCGTCCCTAGGATAGGCTAATCATTAGCAAATCTAATGATGATGTCTCCTTTGCTTGTTTTCGGTTTAGTGGAAATAGGAAAACCGTGGGTGATGCGAAGAGAGGAGGGGGTGTCGTGGCTTCCATGCATAACCATTTTGCCATCTGTCGTTCGCCATCCATTAATAGTTAATCCATATCGTTAGTCTGTTCATTTGTATCTGTTGTTTTTCATTTAATTCCCTTTTGGTTTCACTTGATTTCAATCCTCTTGTAATTTTACAAAGTTACGACATTATATGACATATTAACTATCTAGTGTTAGTCTATAAAGAATTTATCACAAGAAATGTTAAAATTAGAAATTTACTTTAGTATTACAATCACTAATCAAATTATTATAATCTATAGACTTAATTGAAAATAAAATCACTCGGGCCTAAATATCTGTCTCTGGCCCAACAGGCTCAAACTACAACGATCACGGTCCATCAAACTAAATTTACTAATCTAACAATTCTAAATCTTGGTCCGCTCTAAGCTAAGCCCAAGCCCAGCTCTTCCATTCGGCTTATCAAACCCAATTCTAAAATTCGTGTGGCCTGCTTACTTCTCGAGCCCACACATTCCTCACGGTCCATCAGGTTCACTTTCTACCCCAATCTAAATTAATCTAAGTTCCTAATGATTCTGATTACACTAATGAAGGTCGGTGAAATTTGGGATGTCACAACTCTCCTCCACTTAGAAAATTTCGTCCTCGAAATTAAAATCTTACCTCACTCACTTGAATAATTGGTGATACTTTAAGGAATACATGGTCTGCTACATTAAACTCTAAAGGTCTTCTACGCCTATCTGTGTAGTCTTTCTGTCGACTTTGAGCTGTCTGAAGTCTTTTCCTAATGATCTCAACACCTTCTATAGTGATTTGTACCAACTCAGGTCCTGTCAGTTTCCTTTCACCTACCTCACTCCAACAGACAGGGGTCCTGCATCTTCTCCCATACATTGTTTCATAGGGGGCCTTGCCTATACTTTTTAGAAAACTATTGTTATAAGCGAATTCTACCAGATTCAACTTTTCATCCCAACTTCCTTTAAAGTCAATCACACAAGTTCTTAACATGTCCTCTATCGTATGTATCACTCTTTCTGTTTGTCCATCCGTCTGTGGATGAAAAGCAATACTAAACTGGAGTTTGGTCCCTACGGCGGTTTGAAGACTTCGCCAAAATTTTGAAGTAAATCTTGGGTCTCGATCTAACGTGATCGTTACAGGAATACCACGTAAGCGTACTATTTGGCTTACATATATATGTCAGTATATTTATCCATTGAATAATCCACACGGATTGCTAGGAAATGGGCGGACTTAGTCAAGCGATCTACTATCACCTAGATAGAGTCGTGACCACTTGATGTTCCTTGGTAATCCTTGCACAAAATCCATCGTCACATGCTCCCATTTCCACTCTAGTATGTTTAACGGCCTCAACAATCCCGCGGTTTACGGTGTTCCGCTTTCACCTGTTGACATGTTAAGCACTGAGAGACGTGTTTAGCTATATCCGCTTTCATGTCATTCCACCAATACCGTTGGCGAAAATTCCTGTACATCTTGATACTACCCGGATGAATACTATAATTACTCCTATGTGCCTCCGACAGGATTTCCTTCTTTACTTCTTCATTGTCGGGAACACAAAGTCGTCCCTGGCATCTCACTATTCCATCTTTAGAGACTTGAAATTCTGGTCTTTTTCCTAAAGACACCGCATTTCGTACTTTCACAATTTCCGGGTCAAATTCTTGCAGAATCTTAATTCTATGAAATATTTCGGGTTCAATCCTTAAAGCAGTAAGCATGCCAGTAAGGTGATCTACCTCCAATTTAAACTCTGAGTCCACTATTGACTTTAACAGATTCCATTATGTTATTCTCACACTGGCCATTTCCATAGTCGACTTACGACTAAGAGCATCTGCTACTTTATTTGCCTTTCCTGGATGGTACCGTATTTCACAATCATAATCTTTTAACAATTCCATCCATCTCCTCTATCTCATATTCAGTTCTTTTTGTGAAAGCAAATACTTCAAACTCTTATGATCTGTATAGATTTCAAATTTCTCTCCATACAGATAATGTCTCCATATTTTCAAGGTAAAAACTATAGCTACCAATTCTAAGTCATGGGTTGGGTAATTCAATTCATGATGTTTCAACTGCCTTGATGCATAAGCTATGACCTTGCCGTGTTGCATCAGAACACATCCCGATCCTTTGTGAGACGCATCACTATATACCGTAAATCCATCATATCCAGATGGTATAGTTAGAATTGGAGCCGTAGTCAATCTTCTTTTGAGTTCCTGAAAACTCGTTTCACAATCTCCATTCCATTCGAATTTTACATTCTTCCGAGTCAATTTTGTCAAAGGTCCTGCAAGTCGCGAGAATCCTTCAATAAACCTTCCGTAATAACTTGCCAGTCCTAAGAAACTCCGTATCTCAGTCGGTGTTGTCAGTCTCGGCCAAAATTCACACTTATTGAATTTAGCATATAATTTATGGTCTCTAAGGGTTTGCAACACTATCCTTAGGTGTCGCTCATGCTCTTTAGGTCCTTTAGAAAATATCAGGATATCATCAATGAAGACAATCACAAATTGATCCAAATAAGGTTTAAATACCGCTCTTTAGGTCCTTTAGAAAATATCAGGATATCATCAATGAAGACAATCACAAATTGATCCAAATAAGGTTTAAATACCCTATTCATCATATCCATGAATGCGGCCGGGGCATTCTCGTCAATCCAAATGGCATTACTAAGAACTCATAGTGTCCATAGCGAGTCCTAAATGCGGTCTTAGGAATGTCTTCCTTCTTAATCCTTAGTTGATGGTATCCTGATCTCAAGTCAATCTTAGAAAAGACCGAACTTCCTTGCAGTTGGTCAAATAGGTCATCAATTCTAGGCAAGGGATATTTATTCTTAACAGTCACCTGATTTAGTTACCTGTAGTCAATACATAAGCGCATCGACCCATCTTTCCTTTTCACAAACAGGAGTTCTACAAACTTGACCATGCTTTCGTTATGCCACTCTGACAAAATTATCCCAAAAACATTGCCTTACCAGTTCAGTTCATAGTTTGGTTCATTCCTGCCCCCCTTTTGCCATCCTAGAAGCCTGTCAGGAGCCACTCCTTGCTCAGGCGCTCTAGCCTCGGTGTCCACTCCCCGCCCTCATCGGACCGGGTCATTGTAGGTACACCAGTTTTCTCCTGGTTTGAACCAGAACTACACATCCACTGGAGGGTCTCATTTCAATAGGGACTAATTTATAGAGATATTATCCACTTGGTCTATCCCATACTAAGCCTCACGATTTTATTCTTTGGCGCATGAGTAAGCACTATCTCAGGAGATCATCCATCCTAGTCCGTTGCTTACGGAGCCAGTCCATTTCTATAATGACGTCGTAGTCATACATAACTATCACTACCAAGTTCATTCCCAGATTTTGTCCCCCCTATGGTTATCTTACATTTCCCACATACCAACATAGACAACACCATATTCTTTAGTGGTGTAGAAACACACAAAGGCGTCTCAAGAGATGTAGTTTCTATCTTACTCAACTGTCTAAACCTTTCAGACACAAAAGAATGTGTAACACTCGTATCAAACAACGCGTATGCCTTCTTGTCATTTATAAAAATTGTACCTGAGATAATATTTTTGGAAGCTTCCGCTTCCTCTTGGGTGACCGCGTACACCCGTCCTTGTGTTGGTGGTGTCTGTGGATTCCTTGGTGGGTGTGGTCCAACTGCACGTTGCTGCATTTGTCGCACCGAGTTGACATTCGACTGCGACCCATCTTGTGGACAATTTCTCTTAAAGTGTCCTATTTGCCCACATCCATTACATCTTAGCTGGCTATTACAAGGGTCTGGCCCATGTTGTCCACCACACCTCTGACAAAAATTACCTGGGTAGGGTACTCTCCCAAAAATCGGGACATTCCTGGCTTTTCCAAAATTCCCAAAGTTACTCTTTTTCTTAGATTCCCAGGGCTGACCTCAATCAGCATAAGGTCTTTTACCTTGTCGGACATCACTAAAGGTCGATTGCCTCTTAGACTCTGATTGTTCTCTTATTAATTCCTTCTCTACTAACTGCGCCCTTTCATAAATCTCAGTATAATCTCTTATGTTTAGAGGCACAAGTTGTTTCTTGATATTAGTCCTTAGTCCCTTCAGGAATCTCTTAGCCTTTTCCTCTCGATGATTAATCAATCTAGGAGCACACCTAGACAATTCAAAAATTTTTGCTTTATACTGATCTACCGTCAGCTCCTTTTGTTCTGACTGAACAAATTCTGCTATCTTCTTATCTCTGGCACAATCAGAGATATGCTTTCTATTGAAAGCCCTGACAAACTCATCCCAGTTTATATCAGTACCGGATGGAAAGATCGTGTCTCTTGAAGCTCTCCACCAAAATTTTGCATTTCCCTCCAGTTGGTACTCTGCCAAGGTTATCTTTTCAGCATCATTACAGTTCAACAACTGGAAAATCCGTTCCATTCCATCAATCCATTGCTCCGCCTCCTCAGGACTTCCCATTTCACTAAACTTAGGTGGTTTCAACTTCAGGAATTGCTCCACTAGTCCTTGAGGGCGACGTTCTGTTCCATTAATGTTGCAATAAACCTACTAAACTAATTACCCATATATAAGATCACCTAATGTATTCAAATTGACTTTGAATTGAAGTGCCAAAACTTAGAACAAAAATAAATTCGGGTCTAATATTAAATTGGACCTAGATTCATGCAATTGAACCCTAATCTTGAATGGGTCAGCATAAATTTCTTCAACTGAAGCTTAATGGCTCAGCTTTCTTACTTTTAAGAGAGTGAAATCCCTCAAATCGGGAAGCTCTAATGTGAATTTCTCAAAATCGATCTCAAATTTGGGTTTATCTTAAGAAAATAAGTGAAAAAAAAAAAACAATTGTACATTGGAATTCATGAAGAATTGATTTTGATCCCCTACTTAGGGCTTAAAATGGCAATTAACGTTTTGATGTAACAATTTACAAAATTGAATGCACAAGCAAATTGAAAATAGTCCTTGGCCCAAATGTCGTAAAAGGAAGTACACTTAATTGTCGCTAAAATAAAAATAATTTTATTTTTGGATAATTTAGAACCTAAAAGTAAAAAAATTCGAAAAACAAGGGCTTTAGTCGAATTTTCAAAAATCTTTGACATATAGGTCAAATTGACACTAAAATAAATGTTTTGTGAATTTTAAATTTTTTAAATTTTTTTGATTTTTTTTAACAAAGGTTTGATAAAAAAAGTCAACTCTTTAGTTGATTTTTCCTAAAAAGTTGATTTTTGAGCTAAATCTTTGAATTTTTGAAAAATCGACTGGGGAAAAGTGAAATTAATGTTAAATGGTTTCTTTTTGGGTTAAAGTCAATTGTTTGACTTTTCTAGTTTTTCTCGAAAATGAATTGAGAGTTGTTTAAAAATAACAATCCAAAATAAAGAAACGAAAAACAACATTTCTTTAGCTAAGAAATGGGCTCTGTCACGATCGGAATGTCAAATCTCGATTTTTTATTTTATTTTATCTTTTTGACATGTCGACTAAAAATCAAGTATTCACAAGCCCTTCACCGCAGTTGTCACTCTCTCTCCCTCCTTACTCATGGTTTGGACATTGCAAGCCTAGGGAGGCCATCCGACTGCCTTGCCGCTGCCATACCTATTCCAAAATGCCACCAACGCTCCTCAGCATGTGCCGTTGAGGTTTGATCAGCAGCCAACGTTGTCCCTCTAGCCTTGTTGCTCCTCCACTGTTGCTTGCCGAGCCCGAATTTGGGTTTGAGTAGCTCTCTGGCCCTTGTTTAGAGTTGTTGCATATGGGACTTAGATTAGCATTAGATTAAGGTTAAATGGTGATATGGTTATGTGATAAATAAGTTTAAGGGATAGGTTACTGTAGTTTCTCGATATGTTATCACGATAAGTCATAGTTGGCTTCTAATAAGTTGTCATAGGTTTTCGATAAATTATTGAGATAAGTTATTGTTGGTCTCAATAGATTATCATGATAGGTTATCGTAGGTTGCAATAGCTTTTCGTGATAAACCTTTTTATTATTCGTTAAGATATTGAAATACGATAAGTGAACATGTGATAAGTTATCTTGTGGGGTTATGTGATATGTGCTAATTTGTTACGATATGCTATATTAGAGTGTGTTAAGTTAACGTAAGGTAATATGTGGCTATGATATAAATTATGTCGGCATGTGATAGCTTATTGTAATAGCTTAGACTTACGCAATGACTTATCTTGTTTTTGATGAGTGTCCTATATGCTACCGGTTCTAATAGTTGTATGCATTCTTAGTTGCTAAAATTAATTATAGTGAATGCTTATGTGACACTTAAATGATATGTTGTTGTGCCACGATATGAGATACAAGTATTATATGGTTGTATGTGAAACACGTTATTGCATATTGTGTGAGTATTACACACTCCTACATCGTTTAATGAGAAAGAAAGAAAATGGGTTTGAGTGCTGGTTTGCTAATGTGATCACCTAAATACCCTAACGCATATGATTATGTGGGGTGATGTAACCGTCTTGATGCGTATGATTATGTAGGACGATGCTGGATTAAGTTCGGATGCCCCCACGTCAATGGGATGCCATTCATGGATGGATTTCGAAACGAAACTCCTCAACTAGAATGTCATCCTGAGGCGTATGCCATGCCCAGTGGGGCCAAACAATGCTTGGTTATTTTGGGAGGCCGCCAACCTTTAGGCTAGCCGTGGCCCTGAGAGGTCATAATAATTTGGATTATATATTTTTGAAATGTGCATGAGAATGATATCTGATTATGTCTGGATTGTTGCATGGCATATTTGTTCATTTAAGTACATTACGCCCTCATTTTATTTGATTGATTGTTTCTCACACTTTTTGTCTGCTTTGTCATAAACCACAAAAGGTTGATGTCCATTCCGACCATATTATTGTACTGATTTTTCCTTGGGGAAGAAGTTGGCCTTTTAATGCTCATTGACTTAATGTCCTAACATGGAAAACTCAAAATGAGCCTTAGAGGGCAAAACTATAATTTCCACCTATTGGGCCATTATGTTTGAATTTTAAAGGAAATGCGGCTCATTTGGCTTTTCCAAACTTGTGGGGCCCCTTTAGGCTTCCAATTTCCGGCCCGATAAATAAGGAATTTGATCAAGTAATGTCCAATGGTTGTTTCTTAATCTTCTAAAGTCCGATACCCTTAAACAGATTAGAATTTGTGGTTGAAATTGATCAAATGCAGCTTTAGGATAATTAAAACAAATGGGCGTCCATTGGGGGTTTCGTGAATTTGATCTGGGGTTGATTCGATGTCAATCCACGTTTAAGCCCTTTTTAATCCAAGGATGATCCTCGGTTGTCATCTAATCATGAGGGGTCAATTCCTTGTTCCGAAGTACATGATCATTTGGAATTGGTTTAGGGTCGTTCATAATTAATATAGTAATCGTGCAAAATCACCTGCAATTCGATTATATACTATTATCAAATCAATCTATAACCATTCCTGGATAAGTTTGAAACAGCTTAAAATTGTCCCTCATGGATCCTTATGGTCAAATTATCAATTCATGGTTAACTTCTCTAGTCGTGTGCATCAAAATCATAAATTGCCTTTTCTAATAGTTTTAACACTCTTGAATGGTTCACAAACCAATTTAAAGGCTAACTTTGCTAATGGGGCATTGATAAAAGCAAACCTCTTATCATATCTTGAATATGGTCGAATTTTGAGAATGTCGCACAATCATACACATTGGGTGTTTTCGTGGTTAACTATCCCATAACTCCAAGCGCACCTTATCATTCCAAGTAATAACCCTGCTCTAATACCAAAAGTTGTAACGACCGCAACTCCATCTCTAAGTTCTTAAGTAGCAAGGGTTATTTTCACGATGTCCCAGGCTTGTTGCCATCCCGATTCTGTTTGTCTTATTAATAAACACATGTGGAAGTGTGAACAAACAAACTCCCCAGACAAATAACAGCTAAAAGATTGGGACATGCATTATACATAACATATTACTTTATATTATAATAGTACATTTACAAACCCATTTTTCACAGGCCCTCTTTCCTTTTTACATTACACAATAAGTATCCACGTAGACTAGGGAAATTTCTATCTCCTCTAATGTGATTGCAGCTCCCAAAACTAACGTGAGACGTCTGTGCTTGTAAATCTGAAAAATAAGGGAGTGAGTTGGGGGGCTTAGTAAGTAAAATTCATAATTCTTTACTGGGAGGACATCTCATCCTCGAATCTAGTAGGTACAGTACTTACCATGCAATATCGATGGCAGATCAATAGCAAACCCATTGCTGTCTCTCAGCTATTTGCATGTGATCCACTTTCATCTTATCAAACAACACACAATAACATGCACAATAAGTTTATTAACTGTCTCAAATAGTTCTTCCCATGTTTTCAGGGGCTTCCAATTTCAAGTTGGCATCTAGTCTCAAGCTAGGCATCTCATACTTTTAGGGCTTCCCGACTCAACCAGAGCATCCAACCTCAAGCCAGACATTCGTTACTTTTAGGGGCTTCATGGCTCAACCGCAACATTTGGCCATCAAGCCAGACATCCCATACTTTTGGAGCTTCCTGACTCAACCAGGCATCCAGTCATCAAGCTAGATATCCCATACTTTCAGGTGCTTCCTAGTTCAACCAGGGCATTCCTTTCCATGAACAAGGCATCGCCGCTAATGCTATATGACGACAAATGCTTTTTCCTCTTTAAGTGTAGACATAAACACTATACAACATGTCTAGAATGATCTTTGATCCATGACTTGAACTGATCATTTAGCATCGATCCTCGCATCGGACAAGGCTCGGAAATGACATGCCTCAATGCCGGTCCAAGACCTTGAGGCTCGAGTACATCTTGCTTTGTGAATATTCTAAGCTTAGCGGACTTTGGCTTCAACCCGGCGTGAACATACTTCATGCCGTGAATGACCCTTGGCTCGTGGCTTAATTCAAGCGCCAAGCACAAAAGTCCAACATCGAATCATCATGCTTTAATGCCTTACCAAGACCTTGTGAGCTTAGGCGATCCCCGTAACAATCAAGACTTGGAATTGGCATGTCTCAATGTCGACCCAAGAACTTGCGGCCTTAGGCGATCCCCACACCTAACGAGACATGGAACCAGCACGCTTTAATGCCGATCCAAGGCCTTGTGGCCTTGCGCGACCTTACCTCGCATTGAAGTGGGCCCGAGCAAACCTCAGCCTCATTCCAAGCGTGAACAACTCAAGCACACGTTCAAGTGTAAACATGAGCAAACCATACCAAATATCTTACATGTACCCACAGTTTGAATGAGTGAGCGCCTAACTAGACTCAATAATAGAGCCTACCACCCTAGAAGAGGAATAGGGATCTTACTTACTTGGATGAACCTCAAGAAAGCAAGGGTGAGTGGCTTGGTGAGAGGCAGCGGTGCAAGGCCAAGAGAAAAAAAGAAAGGGGAGAATGGCACGTGAATGGCAAGATGTTCAAATGATGGAAATGAATGAGGGGTTCATCCTATTTATAGGCACCAACGTTATCATTACTTATCCAAATGGCCCAACCACTTTTCTTAGGGTAGCACGGCTATAAAGTCGAGGTGGTAAGCCTAGTTTACAAGATGGCACACCTAGGGTCTTATGAGAACACTTGTCATTTTTTTATTGGACCACCTATTCCATGACTTGGCCTACCTGTTCTCCGGGGAGAATCTTATGGTAATGATGATCATATCTTCCATGGACACTAAGCCAATAACTCACCATTCTCATTAAATGCCTACATTTAATCAATTATGAGGCTTGGATATTTAGCACATGCCTAAATTAAAGCACTTGCTTTCCAAGTTTTGGCCTTCTAGAATATTCTACCAAGTTCTTTTCCAATTGGTCCACTTAAGCCCTTGAGTCCTTTTCTTCTTCCCTAAGGAAAAATCTTGAGCCATTATTACCAAATCTTCAAGTAGACACCTGAACAGGGTGACTCATCCTTGCATTAAATGAGGTGTTCTAGAATTTTGTATTATGTCTTCTCTTAATTAGTCCATTTGTTCAAAAGTCCCTTACTTAATCCTCAAGGCAAATCTTGGGTTGATTGTCAAATCTTGAAATATCCATCCAAGGTGATGAATCATCCTCCTTCATGAATGACCTAGGGTATTCTAGAATGTTCTTTTTTGTCGATTTCTAAATAATATGACAAACATGGAAAATAAGGCATTGGAAGTGCAACCAAAACTGGGCAAGGGCATTTTTTATACATCCCCTAACGGCCATTCCAACATATTCGAGGTTTATGACAAAGCCACCCTTGGTGTGGTTGTCGTAGGCAAAATTTGCCATCTTGGCTAGGTCTATAGCCCAAGGCATGGGCTCAATGGTCAGCTCTTGGGCCAATCGGGCAGTCCTCTAGCCAACCATACACGGTCCGTGGTCGGCTCTCAGTTGGCATGTGGTTGCACGAGAGCAATTGATCCATGACCAATGCATAGTCACACCATATCAACTTATGGTCATCCACCGTTGGTACATGATCAAGCGGAATCGCCCATCCTTCGATTCACGGTGGTACATAACCATCCAACAACCAACTCTTATGGTCAAGTAGTCGTTCCATGGCCAAATGGCTTGGGTCCACTTGTGTGGTCAGTGGATTGGTTCACGGCCAATCCCTTGATCAATCTATGGCCAATCCTTTGCCTCTCTTCTAGTCGGGCTGATCAATCCACGGTCAATCCTCGAAACGATCCATGACCAATTCTAATCATTGGCACACCGAAATTATAGCCATTTGTCATGGATTGGAAATCAGAATATTACACAAGCAACGGTTGCTGGTGCCGTGGTGGCAACGATGTTATGGCTAGGAAGCAACTGGCTTGGTCACAAATGTAGGGCAGCAGCTCGTCGTCGGTGGCAGCAAAGGATTGACAACAACGACAGAGGCACAGCCACAGGTCTGGCAATGGAAGGAGAACCGGCATGGGGTACCTCGGCCAAGGTTGAGTTGAGAACTCTCTCTCTCTCTTCTCACATGTATCTCTTTATGTGCTTTAGAATTATGATTTTTTGTCTCTCATAACAAGTCCTGCTTTTTATACGCAGGGCAATCGAGGACCTCCCAAGGAAAGAGAGCATATCTTCGCTCTTCTTGTAGATGCTTAATATATTATGATCTTGGCAAAAGAACCTTTCAAGTGCCATGACTTGGCAAAAAGGGACACTTAAGTGCCATAACTTATGAAAGGTACACTTAAGTGCCACATTTTAAGAAAAGTGGGACACTTGAGTGCCATCTCCGGCGAAGTTGGCCAGAAATCATACGTGTCATTAAAATATTAATATTTCTCGTCGATGTGTCTCGCCGGAGAGCTGAGTTAGCTCGAATTCACCCTAAACGACGTCGTTTCGGGTGTTGGCCAAAATAGAACTCTTAAATCGGCCAAAACGACGTCGTTTTGGCATAATTTGAATTTTAATATAATATAAAAATTATTTAAATTAATTTATTTAAAAAAATTTAAAAATAAATTTAAAAACTTTAAAAATAAAAATTTTAAAAAATTACAAAAATTTTAATAAATTTACAAAAATTTAAAAAATATATAAAAAATAAAAATTTTACAAAAATTTAAAAAAAATTACAAAAAATTTCAGCCCTCAGCCGCCTCCTTTTTAAATTTTTTTTAAATTTATTGTAAATTTTTTAATTTTTCCAAATTTTTAAAATTTTTAAAATTTATTTTTAAATGTTTTAAATAAATTTAGTTTTAAATTAAATTTAGTTAATTTTTATGTTAAATTTTTTACCATGTCGGCACCAAAACGACGTCGTTTCGGGTGTTGGCCAGAATAGAGCTCTTAAATCGGCCAAAACGACGTTTTGGCATACATTGAATTTTAATATAATATAAAAATTAATTAAATTAAATTTAAAACAAAATAATAATATAATTTATATTTATTTAAAAAAAATGGAGGAGGAGGAAGGCGGCCGGCGGTGAGGGTAGAGCCCTCGCCTCTGCCGCCCCCACCGTCGCCGGAAGGTGGGGACGATCGGCCGGGGCCGCCTCCGTTTTTTCTAAAAAAAATTTTAATTTTTAAAATTTTTAAATTTTTAAATTTTTTTAAATTTTATTTAAATTTTTAAATTTTTTTACATTTGCTTAAATTTTTATTTTTTTTAAAAATTTTTAAATTTTTTTTAGATTTTAAATAATTTATATAATTTTAAATAATTTTAGTTTTTTTAATTTTTTTTAAATTTTAAATTTTTAATATTTTAAATTATTTTTTAAAATGTTTTAAATAAATTTAGTTTTAAATTAAATTATATTAATTTTTATATTAAATTTTTTACCACATCGGCACTAAAACGACGCCGTTTTGCACTCGCTTCGCCGAAAAATTGACACGTCGGGGTTGTGGCCGGATTTTGGCCGGATTGGCACTCAAGTGATCCATTTTGCTCCTATTTTGGCACTTGAGTGTACATTTCGTAAGTTATGCCACTTAAGATCTCTTTCTGCCAAGTTATGGCACTCAAGGGGTCCGCATGTCTTATGATTTTTATCTCTTCCTTACTTGGGCTGTTCTTTACCCTTTTTAAAAAAAATTCACATGTGCAAAAGTCAATTTTCTTTCCTTCTCACCCATTGCCAGAGAACCAAATTCCCAATTTGATTAGACCGGTGGCTCAATTCTATAAAGATATTGATCATATCTTCCTCATCTTGTCTGCCAATCGCCAAAAATTCAATCTAGTCTTGAGAAATCCATCTTTCTTAAGTCTCCAATCTATATGATATTTTCAGTCACTAACAATGTTTATGGGCTTGGCCAAATTCTTTTTCGTCGCGGGCTTAATCCAACTCGATAAATTAAAGCACAGTTCATTCATTCAAACACATTCACTAATCCGATGCAAATGCAACTATAAACTAAATAATAAATGCTCCTAAAACTATATGCTATGTAATTTAATTCTAATATTTTTTGTTTAGGTTTTAAAGATTAATCCCTTATATTTATGCAATTAAGTACTACATGATTAGTCAAAATTTAGGTGTCAACGCATAGAAATTAACTCACTCATCTTCCATTTCTCGTTTTGCATATTATAATTGATCTTAAAAAGACCAAACTATACAGGAAGATATGTCATGATAAAGTGAATAGGAAACCTTCAAAGATTTCCATATTCAAGGACTTCATATCATTCAACATCAACAGCTATCCGGGGAGCCATTCCTGACTCTCCTAATGCTAATGAGTACCTTGCTCACATTAAGGAGTAGTATGAAGGCACTTCTAAGGCATAGACTACTGCTCAATTTATCATGACATAATCATAAGAGATTTGCGGTTGGATCGCTCCCACTTTTCATGAGCAGCTTTCTGCTCATTTGAGTTTTCAGTTGTGATTTTAGTGGGAGCGTCAACCCATAAGGCATAGTCCAAATCCATGACCCCAAGAATGAGACTTCATTGCTCTTTCCATTTCTTGAAATTTGTTCCACTCAATTGTTCAATAGAGGAAAGATAACTCGAAATAGCAGCAGGATTATATGCTAGATTAGAAAAATTAAATTCATGCACATTAGTACCTTTCGGAAATCCACAAAATAAAATAAAATAATTTAGTGCATTACCACAATAAATTGAAAGATATACAGTTCATTTACAAGGAAAGGTAAAATACACAAAACCTTACCAAGGGAAATCCAAGATTTATAGCCTTCCGTTGGGCTGACTATAAACACTTTAAATGGATTCTTTCATAATATACTAGCTAATTTCATAAGGAAATAATAAATCAAAATAAATCACCATTGGGCAGAATTAATTTGATTCACGTATTAGCAATTTACTTGCTTATTAGATTATCATTGTACTCAAAATTAAATATCTTAACTTTTCGTTGGCCAGTTATGAATTTAATCATGAGCATATAAACATAAGACAGTTTTTATCATATTCTAAACCTATTTAAAACAATACTCTTCCGTTGGGTCTATTACTACTTAAATAGTTTAGAACCGCAATAAAGAATAAAAATAGATACATTCGACATCATGGAGTCATACTTGACAATTTTAACACAACCCAATCGCCATTAACAATATTTGCTTTCAAATACATGTATGCCGAATAACAGAGCAGGGAACAACACAAAATTAAGTCATTCAATGGTTAGATCACAAAACAATAACCAGAGTACACGACAATATTTACCAATTTTAGACGTTTTGTTAATAAAAACTCAAAATATATCCGAATCAAATGTATTATTTACATAAGATATCCACAAATTTAATTATCATTATATATTTATTCCATCATCAAAGAAAAATTATGAATCAATCATTAGGGGGGACGAAAGATCATAATAAACATTATAGCCATATTCATGCATTGAATAAACTAACGCTCCGAAACCACATGTTAGATTATTAAGATCTTTCAATCACTTGAACATGATATAAAATTAATAATTATAGTGTACCTAAATCAAACATAGCCATTAGTGATCCAATGAGCGAGAAGATGTCTTCTCATGGGTATGAATCTTCATCACTCTCCTTTACAGTAATTGTGATGGGCAATGTATTTTTGTAATAATAGCGGAAGCATGATAATGGAATGCATACATTCTCCACTAAAAAGAATTCTTATATAAAGAGAGTGATGAGACCAACCCTAGAACTGCCAAATCTCAATCTTCCACCAAGGTTTAAGATATGGATTATATATGCTTAATTGGATGTCACAATATATTGCCCAAAATATATTTAACTAAATTGGACATATATCACCGATCAAAAAAAAAAAAAAAATTGGGCATATATCAAATATTAAATAATAGACCTAATAAGCCACATAAATGGGTTGGACCTCGTCAAATCCAATAGCAAAATCATAAGACTTGATCGGTGGGAGGATGATCTTGCCCTGCTCTCTAAACCTAGTGATGTTCTATTTGCTTGCTTTTAGGGCAAGAAGAGGTCTTTTGTCTCTCTCACAAGAGTATCCAAGCTCGACCACCCTTCAAGTTGAACTTTTTTAATCTTCCAAAAATCATGATGACGATGAGGATGATTTTGCCTTGATCGCTTCATTTCCCGGAGAATCCATACCACTTGTCCTCGCAGCCTTCAACGGGCTTTAGTTGTCGTTGGCAACTGTAACCTGACGTGAACCCCACATTTCCGTATGCACTGCAATTTCAAAAGTTGTTACACGGGTTTGTTCATGTTATGTGTGCATGCCCATCACTTTTATGACTCGAATGCATTTTTACCTATGAATTTACCAGTATTTTGTACATGAAATTGACACTACACTAGTATGTTGGTATGATTTAAGAGCTCTCATGGTAGAGGCGTGCCTATTGTCCGAATAAAAAGAAGATAAGTTTTATTTCAATTTTTTTTTTTTTTGGTTTCATTCACCGCCCTTGGCTACACGGGTGATGTTATTCCTCCAACATAGTTTATCCAATAATTTAGCTCTACAAAATGTTGACAATGTGAGGTCATCAACTATGAAAATCACGTAGAGCTGGGAGAACATCATTGGTCATCCTAGCAAGGCTCTAACGTATGTATGAGGTAACGTGCATTCACATGCCTAGAGTGGCTTCGAATGGAAGAGTGCCATGTCCTGGAGGCGGCGGACACGGATGGCACACGACGGACGACTTTCATAGAGTTTGTGCGAGGAATTTGAGAAGGTGGTAAGGAGGGATGGTGCCTTGTAAGCATATACTCAACGAAGATGCTTACCTTATCACTTCGACCACGATGTTCAACACGTTGAAATTGAGGGGATCTTCCTTCATATTTTTCCTCTCTGTTATGCAAACCATGACGATAAAGATGGCCAGGTAGGAGAGCTGTGAGAATTTGAGATTCTCCAACAGTAATTTATAACCCGTTTTCGGCGTTCTTCGCTCGACATTTCCCAGCAGCCTCTCCCCACCCATCGCTGGTAGAAACGACATGTACGGCGGAAGGTACCTGAAGACCATACACGTGAAAGTATATTTAGTGCACAGATATCACGTAATCCTCGTTACTTATGCATGCCCGGTGTGTTAGAGGATTAAACTTGTTAGATGGAAATTGGTGAGTGCTGATTATTATCAGGCCTTGTGGTAGGATTGACAAAGAAGAATGCATGTACGGCGTAGATGTGAGTTTTTTATGCTTCTTTCTGTGATTGCTTATTGAATAGTGCACCATTTAGATATGGAATTCAATTGGATGTAATTACCTATTGATATTGAGTTGGCCTCAAATTGCAGTCCTTCGACCGTAATTTAAAGGAAGTTCTCTAAGTAGCCGGTTACAAAGTTCTAATCGAATTGTGTTAAGGATTCATAATTCAGTAGTCATACAGTAATTGTTCTCGTGTCATGTTTAATTGATGTTCTGAAAGTCAATTCACTAGAAAATTTGACAAGTTGTTACATTCATAGGTTATTCCTCAATTCATTCTTTCATGAATTGCTGAAAGTGAGAAGAAGTTCATTAAAATTCAAGATCTAACAAAAAAATCAAATAATTCAAATTCCTTTTTCACTTAACGAGTATTTGACTCCGAATATCCAGCTGACTAATTAATTCTTTATAACGTATTCTATTTTAACCAAAATTTTATGTAAACCTCTATGAGATAAATAATCTTTTCGATGCAATTCCAAATGTGAAGTCAGTCTTCATATCTTATTGGTGAAACGAAATACTTGAAATTCAACGGACCCCCTATTTTCTTCTTTTTCTTCTTGTGAAATAACTTAAATGAATGAATTTTTTACCATGAAATGGGTTTTCTATCCTCTTTTTTTTTTTAAATGGATTTCACTGATCAGTAAGAATAATGCTAGTCATTTTTATTTGGTTGCACAATAATCTTAATATCTTTATGAACTCCTGATTTTATCAAATAAAATTAATCAATCGAATTTTCTTTTCAATTTTATTTATATAGATATAGGAAAGGGCTATATATTTCTTCATGTAGAAAAGAGAAAAAAATTTGGATCAAAATCTAATAATAAATAAAAAAGGAAAAATAAGAAGATTCCGTTAATCATTTATAGATCTATTGGATATTGATAATTCTAGAAACATGCGTTAGATGACCCATTTGTTAAATAAAAAGGTCTTTCTATAACATTAATCTTAATTATTTAAGTGAAGTCATTTGTTCATATATTGTGGAAATTCATGGGTCATAAAATCCGCCAATTTATTAATGCGCATTATGCAATTGACCCAGGTATCTTTACATAATGGGCAGTCTCAGTCTAGGAGAATTCATTATTCAAAATTTTAGTAACTTGTCAACAAAGGACCTCCGCGATGAAAACAGATAGCACGGTTCATTGAAAATAGAGAAAGATGAACTAACGGACAAATCTAAAGGAAACATTAATTTGATGAGAAAACTCGTGACTTGAAGCTTCTTGTTGTTTTGAATACTCAACCTTCAGAGAGTTTTTCAACATTTAGTATAAGATCAATCTGCACCTTTCTATCGCATCACATCTGGCCAACCTTTGACATCACCATATTTACTTTGAATATGAATATTCGCTAGGTGACAGAAATGACTCGACCTATTGCAGAATGAGCATAAAAATCTCGGACGATGCTCCAAATACACCCAAGAAATCCCTCAATAATGGACAGAATAATGTCCTAAATTATTCATCCTTCAATAATGCAATTATTTCTTTTTTAACTATTTTAGTAATTTACGAACAAATCGAATCTATGTTAAGGTCAGACGAAAATCATCACAGATAAGGGAAGACCTCTTTGAGATCGTGATCCGGTCATTTTCAAATACATCCAAGCCATGGTGCGGTGCCCCACGTCGAGAACGAAGTGGAATCAAGCCCCTCCATAGGATTTTGATCCTTCGTAAACAAAATAAGTGGTTTGGTCAGAGTTATTTCGATCCTTCACGAAATGAAGTTGCATTTGGGGTCGTCTAGGTACCCACATTTCCTTGTTTTTAAGCCAAGATGGTTCAAATCCCTACACGCCCAGTGATATCAGAAGACACGGAGAGTATCGAAACACGGAGTTGTTCTTAAGCAAGCATCTTCTAAGTGTATCGTAACACCCCACTTTCTCAAAAGGACAATTTTTGTATACTAACACTATTTTATAAAATTAGGCATGTTTGATAACACTTTCGGGAACAATTGATTCTGTTCTTTTGTTCCCTAGAACAGAAATCCATTTTTTTTTTGTTCCTAAGAATAGATTTGGAATAGAATCAAGAAGTAGAAAAAAATTGCTTCTTGCTTCCGAGAATAATTCCTAGAATCAAGTCTAATTTTTTTTCCTCTTCTTCTCTTTCCTTTTCTTCTTCTTCCTTTTGGCTGGTCACCAGCTATGGCCCCCAGCGATGCCAAGCCACAGCAAGGCTCGTTAGCTCGAGTCTTGCTGTGGCTAGGCAAGCTTGGCCTCGCCAAGCCAGGGCAAGGCTGATTTCACGTTGCCTAGGTGAGGTTGAGCCTCGCGGTGGCCAAGTGAGCTCAGTGGCCACCAATGAGGAAGAAGAAGAAGAGAAAAGGAAAAAGAAAAAAAGAGAAAAATAAGAAAAATATAATAAAAGTATTAATTAAAAGAAACAAAAAAAAAATTAAAAATTTCACCAAACACATTTATATCCTGAAAATAGAAATATTGTACAGTTATCAAATGCATTCTTTTACTCAAAAATTGTTCCCGAAAACAAAATCAGAAAAAATCATTTCTAATAAAAAATTATTTCTGGAAACAGAATTGTTACCAAACGCATCACCTACATACTCTCTTTTTTTTTTTTTTTGTTTTCCCGAAAAGGTAGTATTTTCAGTGCTTTAGTGACTGCTATTATCATCAACAATATCCACCCGCAATTCGTTAATTTATTGTCTAATAGACCATAATTTATTATACTGGAATTCTATGCATTCCATTATTATTCTTTTCCAAATTGCCAGCCAAATTTATTATTCGTCAATGGCTAGGTAAGTCCTATGATTGCAAAATATTAATTAACAATCAAGATCGAGAGAAAGAGAGACTAACATCATGACGATGAATACCACCAAGATGGCAGGAGCAACTGTGGACAGATCGACGATCGTCTCGCCCGTATGTCTGGTGCTCACGCACAAAAAGATCACGCCCACGATTTTCTCGTACGAGCTCAATCCATTCAACGATTCCGAGAGCCACTGCATCGAACAAAACATTATAAACTGGACACCAATGAACCCCAATACCGTGACCACCAATAGCGACGAGCAGAGGCTCGGAAGCAAGTGCTTGTAACCAACTTCACTTGTCCTACCCAACAAGTAATTGATTTCCGCTTTCTTGCCGAATCTCCCCATGAGCCAAAGCATGAATCGTAAGGTCGATGGGAACAGCGTGTTCCCAAGAAGAACCTGAGGGATGAGAAGTAGGAGGAGGCCGGAGTATTTGCTGAAGACAATCATGTTTTCGTTCGTTGGGACAAACCCGCAACTAGCGAAAGTTGACACAACGGTGAAGACGGAAAAGGTCATCATTTTAATACCCTTCTTCTTTAGCACATCTTTCGCACTAGAAACAAGTGTCATATAGAGCGAAACCGTGGCAACGCCGAGAACATGGACTCCCAGAAGGTAACCTAACACTACAAAACACAAAAACCTAACCGAACAATATTGTAAATAGTCATGATCCAAGGACTCGTTTCGCGGACTGTACAATCGTGGCTCTACTTGTGAGTTCAGGCAATCTAATTTCACTACTACACCTAACTCTATGTGGTCAACAATGTCGTTTGTTGGGTTGGAAGGGCAGAGATCGCTATTGACGGAGGTGACTTTTTCTTTGGTTTTGATGAGCCGCCGGACCTTTGATTTCCTAAAATGAAGCCCAACTAGGGAAACAAAGACCTCCCCTCCGATAAACATCAGTATGGTCATCACGACAAGCTGGGAGTTGGAGAGCACCTCCATCTCCACCGTGGACATGCTTGAGACGGTTGTCGCGGAGACGGAGGTGAAGAACAGATCCAAGTCCCTAGGCCTAAAGGAATTCGTCCGCGGCTCCAAGGCCTTGAGGACCCAGAAGCCGAGGAACGAGAGGAAGACGAAATAAAAAACTTGGATGCAGAAGGAGTTGACTCGGAGGAGCAGGAAGCGGAGAGAGCAAGAAAAGAGGAAGCAAAAGGACCTGCAGATGCGGCCTAGTTTGAGCCATGAAGCACTACAGAGAAACACAATTTCTTTGTCTAAACAAGAAAGGCTCATCATTGTTACTTTTTATCGTACAGGAACGAAATTGTTCTTGTTGTTGCGAGGATTTGGGGTTGTCGTGGAGGTATATATAACGAGAGAGTTAACGCCGGTTTTACACGATTGGTCGGGACGTCAATAAATTTCTAACTTATGAAGATTATTTGTTCATATCCAAATTATAAATAAGGATTTCCCGCATAGACCAAACATCCGAATTTAGCTGTTTTATAAGAATTGCTAAATATTTCATAAGCTTTCAGATAATCGAATGTGTACATGTATGATAAAAGGGTCGTCATCTCCGTTCATGTAAAATTGTCAATGCACACTACGCAACCACGAGGGAATGGAGGTCCACTTGGTACAGATGTCTCCTTGGACACCTCTGACATTTTCCATTTAGGCGATGAAAGATTCCGCAAATGCGTCAAAATGAGAGTCATAAGGGGCTGCTTCATTTGGAAAGTCGGTTCAAACCTCAAATCAGAGGGAGGTCGATGTATAATTCAGTGTGCCCCCAATGAGATTTTGACACCTGGACAGTAATACGGTCAAAGACGGACAGCACTGCCGCCACCCTTAACCGCCCTCGTCAGTTTTCAGTTTTCAGTTTTCAGTTCTTTTTTCCCGGTTCGTGGTTGCTTCCCTCCATAAATCTCCCTCGCACAATTCCCTCCTCGACCTAAGGTGGTTTTTTAAGTAAAAAAATGATTCAATTATGATTCACTCAAATTCGATTTTTATCTAACGATATATATTTCTTAGAGAAAACGACAAACGAACAATTGAAAGGAAGACAACCATGGCTAAGGCGATGAAAATAAAATTATTCGTGGACAAGCCAAGCCCGAAAAATAATGTTTCCTTGTAGTCTAAAATTTGAATAAAGGCAACGATTTTTGTCACCATAAACTTGACAAACGCAATAAAATTTTCTCCCCTTTGCGCAATCTGGGGCTAGAAAAAATGTGCTCTCCCTTTTAAGGAAGACAACCTTATTTTGTGGTTTGTCAAGGATAATTATCCAAAAAACCCTAAATTTATGTACAACAACCAATTAACCCTTAAATATTTCAATTGTATCATTTAATCCTAAACCTTTTAACAACTTGCTAATTTAGTCACAAGCCTTTCAATTGTGTTAATTTAATCTTAAACATTTTGATGATATATTAATTTAGTCTTAAATCTTTTGACGACTTACTAATTTAGACCCTCCGAATAAGTTTAACCATAGATCGCTAACGTGAATGTCGGTTGACCATCGGCAGTCCTATATGGCATGGCCAACCATTGATGCGATAAATTTTGCATTTTTTTCCCCTTTTCTTGCCCTTTGGCTTGTGGTTGGTACTTGGCCATGGTTGACGAGTAGCCATAAGCATGGGCCGTCCTCATCAAATTTGGCGAGGGCTCAAACCTCGTAGCCTAGGCGAGGATCGCCCTTGTCGACCGTTTTTAACTTTATGGATAGACCCATACGACTGTATTGAGACAATAAATTTGTAGTATTATTTATTAACTACAGAGGTCTCAAGGGGTCTATATATATGGTGGTCAAAATTTTTGACCAAAAGGAAACGGTACAGAAATGTGACGTTATAATATAGCATTTTTTCACAGATGATGTGATTATAAATCCACTAACTAAAGGCCTACGCTCATGTGTATTTGAGCGACATGTCATTAACATGGGCCTAGGAGCATCATGAGATGCTGCCACTTTGGCGGTCACTAATCAATTGAATCCTTGAAACTCTCTCATATCATGGATATAAACCTTACTGCTCACATACACCTTATATATGCGATTTTAACTTTAGTGACAGGGGCAATAAATCACCAAAATCACATATCGTGCTAATTACACTGCTTTATTCATCCAGGAAAATCACCAATCACAGCAACACAAGAAACTTCTCACAGCATAGAAGAAATCATCTCTTGTGCACCTTGATTACAAATAACTAGAACAACATAAAAAAAATGATGCCTTAGAGGATCTATCACAAGTTAACATCAATAGCAATACAGGGTACCACAGATTGATAAGCCTTACAGCTGATCCACCATCGCTCATAGGTTTCATAAGGCAAAACATGACTCCAAGGCCAACAACTGATATATTAACCAACTTTAAGTAACAACTTATCATTGCATCAACCGGTGGCCTATAAATTGAGTCAAACCACAGAACCAAATATCTAAACTATAACAGTAGATATTATTGCTCTGCATAAATATTTTCATACTTCTTAACCATTAAAAAAAAAAATCAACTTGATGGACAACAAGTGACCAGATGATTTTAGGTATAATCTGTAATAACTTAACTGATATGCATTACCCACATTCAACAGATGTGTTAATTAATACAATCAATTTGGTCATGAGTTTTTAAGACATCCATTATTCAAATGTTACCAGCGTGTAAAGGAGTATGTTTGAGCAACAAAAGTTTCATAACTTTTTATTGTTTCTCATCAGCTCAATACATAGTTCAAATACTATCCCGTAATTATTGTAGATCATTATAAACGTGTGACTCATTAATGAAAAAATTAAACTTTATATATATTATCAATGAATCACACTTTTATAACATTTATGTGATAATATACCTGTAACCCAACACCTGTATTTACAAAATCACAGAAAATACAAGAAAAATACCCAAAAATACACTAAAAATACACGTATTTAGGGTTCCGTATGTATTTTCACATCCATAAAATTATCAAATATGTAAAATAAATACACCACAAGACAGAGGACAGTCATACGAGTCCAGCGCCGCCGGACACGCGCCGAACGGAGCCTCCACGCGCCCCCACGCGCCTCCTGAGTGGGCGGCGGGTGGAGCGCACGCGCACGTCGCGTCCCGTGCGTGGGAGCACATGAGGGCGCGTGACCACGCGTGGGGCGCGTGAGGCCTCCCCCGGCGATGCGTAGCCGACCGTCTTGCTCGTCTCGTTGAGCCCAGTCCGAATTTGTTATTTAATTTTATTTTTATTGATCAAAAAATCTCAAAAATCACAAATTAGGGCAAAAATGTTATGCATTCGAGTTCTAGGGTTATGGTTGCTTTGAAACCACATATTGGATGCAAATTACGCAATTCTAAGATCTCCATAACCAGAGCAAGAACATGCATAATTGAGTAGAAAGATTAACGCACCTTTTTTGGGATCCATCGTTTTTGAAGCGGAAGCGGAAACACAATGTTCCACGCGCAAGTCCTTCTCCTCTATTGCCCTCCGTATCACTGGCTCAATGAGGCGGCCCCCTCATGTTTAGCGTTAGCCTCACGTTTAGCGTTAGGTAAACGCTCCTTAGGTGAGGATACATGTAAGAATTAGGGTTAGAGGAGAGACTTGAGCACTATTTATAGAGTTCCAACCAGGCCCCCTCATTACGGGTCAGGCTCAACTCGGCCCACCCTAGCCAGTCTCATATTAGACTAATTAAGAAACCTTCTATCTCACCTTAGACCAAATCCCATAAAACGGTAACCGTTAAACAGTAAATTACAATATCAATTAATGTAGTCTACATTAGGAAAACTCTTACATATAATGCTTTTATATTGCTTTCTGTTTGTCGTATGCTTCACTCTCGACCGCAAACATTATTTTGCTTGGATCCCCTTGGTTTGTGGTCTCCGTACTTTTTTTTTTTTGGTCGTAATATAAATTCCATTCGTGCACAGAACAATTTACAAGTTCTTTATATCATTCAGATCAAGCATATATATAATTTTTCTTTTAGTAAAACAAGTCGTTCCAAATGAGCCCAACAATATCCTTGAACATAATTCTACGATTTTAGCTCAGACAACATGAAAATTACAAACTATAATCACACAAAACTTTTAGGTCACAAATCTTGCACGTACATTTACCACACGAGAATAGAAAATATCAAATGAGAATTATGGACTATAATCACACAAAACGAAAAGTCACTGCAAGAATTAAAAAAAAAAAAAACGAGACATTATGAATCTTTTGAGACAAAGCCCATTTTGTCACAAAAAGTGTACCTATGGAAATGGGATAACATCACAAAAAGTATGAGCAACTCACAATGGTGAAGTATATCATTTTCTCACCAAAGTTATGCGAGGTTCTATAAAATCATTGTCAATTATTCTAAAGTTAAACTATTAAATAAAAGTATGGTTTTATATATAACTATTCTAACACTTGCTTTGGCCTATGCGCGGAAATATATGATTGGGGAGGCAAATAGGGGTTTCGAAAGATCTAATCTCAGGATCTTCTACTCTGACACCATGTGATATTCTGTGAAATCACTACCAGCTATTTTAAAAGTGATTTAATATTTAATTATTCTAACATAAACGTCTCAATTTCTTAGTAATTTTAGTTTTTGTACAAAGCATTTAATTAGTTGTGTGTGTTTGTGCACTATTACTTTAACTTGCAGCTTCTTAGGTAAGGTCCATTTCATTTTCTAAAAACTTTAGTGATGTTAGAACTCAAATAACAGTTCAAACTACATATATTTTCTTGAGTTATTTACAGCCATAAGTATTAATATGTTAAAGTTTAAGGGACTTAACAATATGTTTTACCGCAACCGCCCGAGATAGCTAAAATCTTCAGTTCTTCTAATGAATGAGCTCCTAGGTGGTCACAAAATCTTCATTGTTGGAGGTGAAATGTCTCTGATCCCACTTATTCTAAGTTTGGGCTATTGGTCTGATCGATTAGCCTAGCGTAGCCTCAAACTAGCAATATGGTTTATAAGGTCGTGTGAGCATCGGATGAGCTGCAACTAAAATGGACAATATTGTGCTGGTAAAAAAACCCAAATGAGGCTGCTTTTAGGGGAATCAGAGCTTGGGCTGGCATATTTATCTCTGATTACGTCTATTAGTTGTTACACTAGGAGTTAAGTCCCGTGCAATCGCAACCTAACACAATGGATTTTAAAGTTTCGCAGACACGAGTGAGTCATGAGCAGAGAGGATTATCATAATGGCCGGGGGCCACTACGGTTGTTTAAAGTGGTACTAGAGCTAGCTACGATAGGGATGTTGGAAATCAAATATGTCTCCTCTTATTCCATGTCACCTAAGTTTGAGCTGTTGCTTGATAGATATGTCCCGTTCAAACTGAAATTAGCAGGACACATTTTTACAGTTGTGTAATAGGATGTGGACATAATCATGCAGAAAGCAAATAGAATATGTGGAAAAACGAGCAATATATAATTGATAGCGAGTGTTAGGATTTGAACTGGATACTTACAAGTTAGACAAACCATTTTTTTTCTAGAAATTTAAATCGTTAGAAAATGAGTTAACCAATTGAATTATTTATTACTTAATTTTGCAACGGGGCAAATTGAGATTGCCTATGTGCACATTCATTCGTGCTCTTTATATACATACACAATCGGACATTTCAAATTACAAAGTGTGAGATTTGTTTGGCAAAAAAGAGTAGGGAGTGACGATCAACACCGACGCCTCCTCTGGCTATTATCATAAGTGTCTTGGACCCGCTATTGAAAGTTTGGATTAATTAAGCCAAAATTACTCTTTATCACTCGCGACCCAATGATCCGAGTTTGGTGGTTTAGCTTGCATGTGGACTGCACGCCAAGTTTCTGCTGGAAGTTAAATAAATGAGACTCAGAAATGAGGTCACCAAAAAAATTATTGCAAGAAGTTATATCTGAGAACTGGTAAAACGCACCGAGGGAAATGTACTTTATAGTGAAGGATCTAGCGTAGTGTGCAATTGGAAGATTATATAAAGACATTATTGTCTTGGCTCCGATTCATCAGCCATGTATGATCCCAATAATTCATTAAATAACGATTTATTGCCCTGAGATTGATAAAAATGAAAAGATATCGTAATTTGTTATGAAATACATGAATGAATGAGATACATGAATGAATATTCATTATATTCATTTTATCTAATGTACTTATTATGGTACATTTATATCATACTTTCTAAGTACATCTCCCTATACAATGAACGTTCATCTCCCTTATCCAGTACATATATCATTCGATACATTGATATTAATGACAAGTACATTCTTGTTCTCCTATAAATAAGAGTTTAGTTTTGATGTACAAGAACAACTATCAGTACAACAATCACAATACAGTGAAATATCTGGCTTTCTCTACTATCTCTAGTGTTCACTTGCTTTCTCTTCTCAATCTCTTCTCTATTATATATTCGCAACGCAATATTTTACAACACGTTATCAGCACGAAGATCTACCGATTGAGTAAGTAATTTTTACAAGGTGGGTATTCTTTTTATTAATCAACTTATACTTCATCTTCTTCTATCAATTCTTTATTTTTATTTTTCTTGGCCCAAAGCCAAATTTCAAATCTAAAAGTATCATTCTGCTCCTGAAGTAGTGGTGGATATTTGGAAATCCTTTTAATTAATTTAAGGATTTATTTTTGCAAGGATTATGGCAAATATTGAAAAGCCCAAATTCCACATCCTGGAAGTGAGTGGAAAGAATTATCTATCCCGGTGCCTTGACATGGAAATGCACCTCCAAGAGCAAGGTCTCGCTAATACAATCATGAAGGATGGAACCTCAAATGAAAAGGATAAAGCAAATGCGCTGATCTTTATTCGCCGTCATTTGCATGAGAGCCTGCAAACTCAATATTTATCCGTTCGAGACCCTCATATCTTGTGGAGGAGGTTGAAGGATAGGTATGATCATACCAAGACTGTTATCCTCCCTCAAGCACAATATGACTGGCAAAATCTCAGACTGCAAGATTTTAAATCAGTGTCTAACTATAATTCCGCTTTATTTGATATCGTTTCTCGGCTTGAGTTATGCGGTATCAGACTCGCTGATGCGGAATTGTAAGAGAAAACTTTCTCCACCTTCCATGCTTCAAATATTGTATTGCAACAGCAATACCGGCAGCGTCAGTTTGCCACATACTTTGAATTAATTTCAGTGCTTCTTACTGCCAAGCAAACTAATGAATTGCTGCTCAAAAATCATGATCTTAGACCTGCTGGCTCAAAAGCATTGCCTGAAGCACATGCTAACTTCGAGAAAAATACTGGCCATTTTAAGGGCTATAAGCGCAGGCAAGAACATAATCCTAGAAGGGATGACAAGAAATTTAATCGCCCTAGAAAATCAAACTATGGTCTGAATCATGGCAAAGAAAAGAAGCCAAAGAAGGTGATTAATGAAAGTATTTGTCATCGTTGTGGCATGACTGGGCACTGGTCACGTACCTGTCGTACGCCAAAACATTTTGTTGATCTATACCAGGCATCTTTAAAGAATACGGGCAAGCGTGGTGAATCTCATGCCATTGAAATCAATCCTACGCCATAACCACTTTGTTGATGCCAACAATATCTTCGTTGGTGGGACTCCTCTTGCTCCGAAGTAGCAAATGCATCCTTGGATGTCTCGATTTCTTTGAGGACCTCGATTACTTTGATGAAGCATCGAGTGGTGGATGATAATTTGAACTTCGAATTGTTTATTGTTTCGCTTTAAATGTATTACTTTTTATTGTTCTTTAATATGGTTATGAAATGCTTATGAACCTTATATAATATTTATTTTGAAATTTTATTCGACTCTATAACTAATATGCAACTTTTATGATACTTGACACCTGAAGTTGTCAATATAATTGCAAATGGAAAATACCGAGAAAAATGAAGATGTTTGTTTGCTTGATAGTGCAACAACACATACTATATTTCGTAATAGACACTTTTTTTCGAGTATGACATTACAGAAGGCACAAATCCATACAATATCAGGTCCTGTTCCAATTATTGATGGTTTTGGAAATGCCACAATTATTTTGCCAAATGGCACCATCCTGCATATTGAAAATGCGTTTCTAAGCATTAGATCCAAAAAGAATCTGCTCAGTTTCAAAGATGTACGCCGTAATGGGTACCATATCGAGACTATTTATGGGCAAGATAAAGAATATATTGGCATTTCCTCTTATAAGATGGGCCTGAAGACCATCCATAAGAAGCTATAAGCTTCTTCTATGAGTTTGTATTGTGTCATGATTAAGGTTGTTGAAACCTACGCTACCACATCCTGGAGATTGGTAAATCTTGATCAATTTGGACTATGGCATGATTGCCTTGATCATCCTGACGCTTCAATGATGCGTAGAATAATTCAAAATACAAAAGGACACCCTTTAAAGGACACAAATGTATTGTTGTCCAAAGATTATAATTGTGAGACTTGCTCACAAGGAAAGCCCATTATCAAACCTTCTATAACAAAGGTTAATCTTGAATCCCATTTATTCTTACAAAGAATTTATGGTGATATTTGTGGACCAATACAACCACCAAGTGGACCATTTCAATATTTTATGGTACTAGTGGACGCATCCTGTAGATGGTCCCATGTTTGCCTATTATCAACGAGCAATGACACATTTGCATGTTTATTTGCACTATTATCATATTCCAGCTGCAAATGCTCCAGCTAGGATAGCTGTTCCCGAAGGACAGGCTAAAATGGATCAAAATCCCCTGCACTTGAAGTGTGGTAGACCGATAGGATCAAAAAATACTGCTCCTCGAAAACGAAGGGAAAAGAATCAGGAATCCGCTCCAGAAGAGCCTGGCGTTGTGCTTGCTCCCAAAGAGCTTATTGCCCCTGAAGAGCTGCAAACCCATGAAAGGAACACTAGTCCCGGGAATACCGAGAATTCCATTACATATTGTAATGAAATTTGGGATCGAAATGAAATCATCATTGATGATGTTTTTGCATTCTCAGTTGCTCATAAAATTATGGATGATGATTGTGAGCCGCAATCTATTATTGAATGTCGTCAAAGGCAAGATTGGCCTAAGTGGGAGGAAGCAATTAAAGCTGAATTAGCTTCCTTAACTAAACGAGAGGTTTTTGGACCTGTAACTCGTATCCCCGATAATGTAAAGCCCGTTGGATATAAATGGGTATTTACCCGAAAACGAAATGAGAAAAACGAGGTTGTCAGGTATAAAACCCGACTCGTTGCCCAAGGATTCTCCCAGAGACCTGGGATTGATTATAATGAGACATATTCACCTGTGATGGATATGATTACATTTCGTTTTCTCATTAGCCTAGCAATCTTTGAAAGATTGGAAATACGTCTTATGGACGTTGTGACGGCATATTTATATGGCTCATTAGACTCTGCTATTTATATGAAAATTCCTGAGGGATTCAAAATGCCTGAAGCATGCACTCCCCGCAATTTATTCTCAATAAAATTGCAAAGATCCTTGTACAGGTTAAAGAAATCCGGTCGCATGTGGTATAAATGCCTAAGTGAGTACCTAATTAAAGAAAGGTACAACAATGATCATATCTGCCCATGCGTGTTTATTAAGAAATCAGAAATCGGATTTGCTATTGTAGCAGTTTATGTCGATGATATAAATTTAATTGGAACTCCAGAAGAGTTAGCTGAAACTGCTGAGTATTTGAAAATGGAGTTTGAAGTTAAAGATTTGGGTAAAACCAAACTTTGTCTTGGTCTAGAGCTTGAGCATAAAGCAAATGGAATAATCGTCCATCAATCAGCATACATTGAAAGATTGCTTAAACGTTTCAACATGGACAAAGCTCACCCATTGAGCACCCCTATGGTTGTAAGGTCTCTAGATCCCCAAAAGGACCCATTTCGTCCTAAAGAATCCGATGAAGAGATACTTGGTCCTGAAGTATCTCAATGCAATTGAGGCTTTGATGTACTTGGCACGATGTACGAGACCAGATATCGCTTTTGCGGTAAATTTATTGGCACGTTTTAGTTCTAAGCCAACTCGGAGACACTGGAATGGAGTTAAAGATATTTTCCGTTATCTCCGAGGAATCATAGATTTGGGATTATATTATTCAAAGGATTCCATTAACTCTGGTTTAGTTGGATATGCTGATGCTGGATATAGATCCGATCCACATAAGGCTCGCTCTCAAACCGGGTATTTATTTTGTTATAACGACACCGCTATTTCTTGGCGTTCTACGAAGCAATCGCTAGTAGCTACATCTTCTAACCACTATGAGATTATTGCTTTATATGAAGCTGGAAGAGAGTGTGTTTGGTTAAGATCCGTTATAACACATATTCATAGTTCTTGTTGCTTAATACCGGTTACAAATTCTCCCGCTATAATTTATGAAGATAATGCTGCTTGTCTTGCACAAGTTAGGGGAAGATATATCAAAGGTGATAGGACCAAGCATATCTCGCTGAAATTTTTCTATACTCATGAACTCCAAGAAAGTCGACAAATTGATGTTAAACAGATTCAATCCATAAATAATCTTGCAGATCTTTTTACCAAATCATTGCCAACATCAAGTTTTGAGAAATTAGTATATGGCATTGGTATGCGGCGAGTTTACAAGATGCAAGAAGATGCAAGAATGATTAGCCCCAGTAGTGGCTATATATGCATTGCACTCTTTTTTCTTTTTGTCCGGTTTTTTCCCACAGGGTTTTTCCGGCTTAGAGTTTTTAACGAGGCAATAATGCATCCATAAAAGGGAGAGATCATAACATTTGTGCTCTACACTCTTTTTCCCTTTTGTCCGATTTTTATCCCATTGGGTTTTTCTGGCTTAAGGTTTTTAATGAGGCAGTATCATTCGATGCACAATACATAATGAATACAATGAATATTCAAGGGGGAGTGTTATGAAATACATGAATGAATGAGATACATGAATGAATATTCATTATATTCATTTTATCTAATGTACTTATTATGGTACATTTGTATCATACTTTCTAAGTACATCTCCCTATACAATGAACGTACATCTCCCTTATCCAGTACATGTATCATTCGATACATTGATATTAATGATAAGTACATTCTTGTTCTCCTATAAATAGGAGTTTAGTTTTGATGTACAAGAACAACTATCAGTACAACAATCACAATACAGTGAAATATCTGGCTTTCTCTACTATCTCTAGTGTTCACTTGCTTTCTCTTCTCAATCTCTTCTCTATTATATATTCGCAACGCAATATTTTACAACATAATTGGATTTATCACAATTGATTTCTATTCCGTTGAACTTTTTAGGCGTGCACCTTCCTTAAATAGTTTGGCGATATATGAAATGCAATTCGTGATGGGAGGACGTTCACGAATGCGACTCCATAAACACAACCTCAATGATGGACAAAATAAATAAATAGATAAATTGGGCAATTTGCAATTGGCGTCACTTGTCAGTACCTTGGATACGCCAAGTCAACCAAACTGTGACAGGTTGGCATCGAATTAGTCCCAACTGAACTTTCTAGGACAATTTGCTATCTCAGATCGGATAAAGATATCATATAATATATTATGTGTATGTATATATATATATATATATATATATATAGATTTTTGGCAAATAATAATGACATTATTTAACTTTAGTTCTCTCAGACTTGTTTGTTGCTTAAAAAAGACATAACGTTTTGTCATAAAAGGAACAGCCTATATAGCAAATACTATTATCCCATCCTATAGACTTTGCGGTTTTTCTAGGGGAGGGTCAAATATAAAAGAGAATTTAACTTACCTAAATCGATCCTTCAATTCAATGCAATCGGGGTCCATGAATCCAACGCAATCACCATCATTAACTTTTCATTTTTAATTTTTGCATTTTTTTCTTATGTGACACCCATTTGGTACCACATTGGTGCCATCTATTTATTACTAAAATTAAACGGAGTTAGCGAATGTGCTTTGTTGTACTAATTGGATAAGTTTTAATATTCAATTTTGTTTTTGTGCAATTTCATACTCGATTACACTTTCATAACAAGCTCTTGGTTTTTTTGGTATACTTATCCCAATAATAAAATGAGATCATGTATTCAATACCATAAAAAAAAAAAAGGGAAATGGATCAAGTAATGATTGTTGCCATTTAAAGAGATTCTCCAATCTGACCTCTTGGGCTTGGCTAGCCACATTTAGATCATCAGCTCCAACTTTTTTTTTCTCTTTTTATTTTTTATTTTTTTTAATTTTGATTTTTTTGTATCAAGAAAATAAATGCATTTAAAAAATATACTAAATGCCTAGGTATCTATATGCAATAATTTGACAAGAAATATTTTTACGTAAAAACATGTTCCCATTTTTTGGAAATGATCTTTGGAAAAAAAAAATTAGGTGTCAACAGTTGCCTCTCTTTGGAAGGGAGCTCGAAGAGATTTCTTTCAAAGATAAGGTGAAACCTGATTTTTTTTTTTTTTTTGGCTTGATAAGAGCAAAATGAAAATACAAATGAACTTGATGTAAATGGCATGGTTTAGGGATGTACATGTGTATACTTTGAAAAGTGTGGTTTAAGGCAGAACCACTAACCTTGTAGTTTAATATAGAATCCACTAACCTTGTAGTTTAATATAGAACCCACTAACCTTGTAGTTTAAGGCAGTCCAACTAACCTTGTGATTTAAGGCAGTCTCACGAACCGCGTGGTTTAATGTAGTCCCACTAACCGTGCGGTTTAAGGTTGTCCCACTAACCATGTGGTTTAAGGCGTCCCACTAACCTTTTGAAAATACATGGTTTAAGGCTAACACATGAACCCTTTGGAATTGCATGGTTTAGGAATGATCAAGAACCTCTTGAAAATGCATGGTTTTATTGGAGAAACCTGTCATTCGAGAATATTCTAAAATGGGCACTGCACATCAAACATAATTCATTATAACGAGTGTTTTGGTAGCGAAACCATACTAGATGAGATCAATTTGAGCACATGTATATCAAAAGTGTATCGGTAATGAGGAGGCAATGATTGCATAAGCAAATCAAGCTAATTTCGACCACTTGAAAAACTTACAAAATTGTTATCACGCTTGGAAGATATCCTTAATCGTCAAATTCTCTTAAGAGAAAAGTCCTTGTCCAAATGACCTTAACTTATGAGAAAGGTTTATTATGCATGCCAAGCTGTTGTGACCCAATCTCGCCGCCCTTGATCCCTCTCCATCACGAGGAGAGAAAAGGGAAAAAAGGTCAGATTTAGGGATATATTATCATGAGAGTTCCCTCATGACTCGCGTTCCAAAAGACGTCAACACCTCGCCTTTCAGATAAAGCCTTTCGTGAATTCCCTTCACGAGATTGCGAGCTCTCCCAAGCTCATACCCTATGTGATAGCAGAGTGTCATGATCCATATCCACACGGGTGACACACCTCGGGAGAAGAGGTCGGGTGTTGATATTGGATTTAAGGGTACTTTTACCATGGTAGCCCTCACAATAGTATGCTTTGCCCATAAGGATGGCATCACTTCATCCTTAGGGGTACTCCCATATTGAGTATGCTAAACCGTGATGAGTTTCATCGAAACTTGTACCCCACATGACAGGTTTATTTATACGGTCTAGTTGTTTATGATAACCTAAAAATAAGACGGGAGTCACCACTAGCATCGTTTTGGGGTTCGGCTAGAAAACCCAATCGAGAGTCGAGAGTGTTTCCTCGATTCCTACTCAACCAAATATCTAAGTTCGGGGACTTGGGTTACGCTAATATTTCTATTAGTGCCATTTCGGTACCTAAACAGTAAATTGTGTTTTCCTAATGTCGCCAAGTGTTTCTTCTTCCATTTTCAGGATCATTAGTCCTAAACAAAGTGATCATGCGTGGTTGGTCATTTTCATACTATTCTATTTCTAGAAAACAATAATAAAAAAAGCAATCAATAGAATTGAAATTACAAAATAGTAAGTAAACAATTGAAAATATAAAAGAGAAACATAATTGAAAATAAAAATAAGAGGAAGAGAGAAAACCCGTAACTCATCGGGCTTTATACAACAAATGGAACCCGATACATATGTCGGGGGAATGAATAGTACATGATTATGGTCGGAATGGACATCGACCTCCACCATCTTCGCGCTTTCTCCATCTTTAAGGGTCCTAATCTAAACCTAATATAGAAACCTATAACTAGGTGTATACAATGGAAAGAAACAAACATGCACACCAAAACAATAAAAAACATGACATCATGTCAAGATCAATCATTTAAAGAAAGTTCAATGCGACAGTCAAATTTTGGGGCCTTGAGGTCGGCTTTTGTTTTTCATGGGAGGGCCCCACTAAGACACTTACCCAATCTATTTTATGATCTATAGCCATTATTGATAATTGTATTCTCGCATGACGAATAACGCTTATAAGTCTCATAGTCAAACGATTTATATGATCCTAGGGATTTCCCTCGATATCATGCATCGGCCCTATCATACATCTAAAAGTCACATGCACTGTAGAAATTTAAAACATGCATGCAGATACTTTGAACTTTGTTTCTCAACCAATCAAACAGATGAGTGAGCCGTCGGTGGATCACTTATTACCAAAGTCATATGCCAATCACAAACACGTACATTTCTAATGGATAGTGTGATTATATGTATGAAAGGTACATATGATATTTCAAAAATATATTTCGAAATCATTCATGAAAATTTTGAGACAAAGTGATGTCTCAGCTATGAAAGGCATTTAATTGCCAAAGCTAGCCTGGGGCTTATAAATGCACTCACAAGCGTCGCAAGTAATTTGAATACAATTCAAACTGTGACTTTCATGATGTCAAATCAAGATTTTAAAAAGGGTTTAAAAATATTTATGATTAAGGATATCTAGGCTATGAAACACATTCAATTGGCCAGGCTAGTTCGGGGCTCGCATAAATGCACTTACAAGCGTCGCAGGCATTTTGAATATGGTCTAAACCACAATTTTTCCTTAAGCCAAATTGAGTTTTGGAGAAGAACTTCTTAGAAATTGTTTTTGAGAAACATCACATGTACTAAAGTATTTTTTGAAAGATGCAATTTGAAAATGGCCAATTGTTTAATAATAAAAATCAAAGCATTTAGAATAACTTCCATGAAGATGGTATGGTCTAATTTCATGCACAAACTAACATAAAAGGTATAACTAAACAATCACAATCATGTTTATATCAGGAAATTTCTGAACAAGCATGTAACGACAACAAAATTGAGTAATACCCATTGACAATCTATCTATGGAAAAATTTCCTAATATGGATGACATGATAACGAACAAATTTCGTGAAGAAAGATTTCCTAAACAAGCTACACGTGATTTTATAAAAATCAGACAACGAGCAATAACATGTCGGAAATTTGTCAAATCGGCAGAACACTTAACCAATATCAAAAGGATTGTCCTATCAAAACAAGTCTAAAAATCGCCAAATTTTCATACAACATAACCTACATATCGACCAATAAGTTTTGTTAAGAAGCCAAGTGCAGAATCCTAATAGAAAAAAATGGAACAAAAATATCAAAAGTTTGTCCAAACAAGGGTTAGAATAGGGGTTCGAATTTGATCCCATGTCCAAATTCTAATCTAGTTTTGAAAAAAATGGAAAAATGGTCCAAACGATGAGCAATTGGTATGAAATATGTGACATTGGAAACTTCTAAGTGTGCTTTTTGACTTCCTAGAAGGGTCAAGTCCAAACTAGGTCCCTTAGGTGCTCTAAGATCAAGATTTCAAAAGGTGTGCATGTCGGTTACTAAAAATCAGAACACAAACATGCATTAATAAATCTCAAAATCATTCAAGTAATGCACAAATAGCATGAAAATATCACATGTGATTTAGAATTAGATGTGACAAACGGTTTAAGTAATCATCTAACCCTAAATCAGCATGAAAAGATGTCATACAATTCAATGACAATACAAGATGACTTAAGATTCATGATAAAATGCTTGAGAGTTTATTGATAAACATACGCTCTTGTGGCACAAATTTAACATGCAAAATGACACTCAAGCGCAATGATGCGAACATGTACTCAAACCTTGTAACATGAGGTTTAAGTGTCAAACGGACATTATCTCAAAATTTAGTCTCTAAATGTCTCAAACAAGCATGGTAAGATGCATAATTGACAAGATTTCATTTCCGCATTGATTTCACAGAACATGCAGAATTTCAGCTATCTCAAGATGCGTAAAAATCTTATGAAAAATCCTACATACAGAACATACAATGATAAACGTTTCTCGTTAAGGATTTAAAAATTAAATGTGATCGCATGAATCACAGCAAAAATGACAGAACAGAGATGTACATTTACACTATGTACCAAAGCAAAACGTTTTAACCTTAACTCATGCAATTGACTCTCTTGCCAACATTAAGACTTTGCAAAGCATGCATCAATTGAATATATGTATCATGCATTTCAACTATCATAACGGATTTGAGACCAAAAAGGTGCATTTGTGGACTCAATCTAATCAAAACAAAATTCGGACCAATGCATAACAACTGTCTTATGTTCAGATTTAAGCGATTTTGACCTAAATAAACTCATCCAAAAATCACAAGAAAATTACAAGCTATTTTCAACACAATTATAAGCAACTTTTATGAAGGAAAGTTCTTCCAAGACTCAACACAAAAATCAGCACAAAAATGACAAAATGAAATATCAATATGGAACAAACAAACCTAGGCTCAAATATGAGTAGATTGGATCTAGTTAAGGACATCCAAAAATCATGAAAAATGTTATAGGATATTTTTCACACAATTATGAGCAACTTCATGTAGGAAAGTTCTTCTAAAGCTGGACATAAAAATAAGCATAAAAATGACAAAATTAGATATAAATATGGAACAAATTGACCTAGGCTTAGATCTAAGTAGATCTGACCTAGTTAAGCACATCGAAAAATCATGAACAAAATTAAAAAATGTGCATAAAAGGATTTGGAACAAAACTCATGAAAGAGAAATTGTCCAAAAATTATCACAGAAAGTTTCACAAAAATAGTAAAGTCTCATTTTGGAACAAAAACAGAATGGCAAATCCAACGGAACTACAACAGAATCACTCATATTTGGAGATACTTTTCGAGGGTCAAACGATGCTCGATTGGGGTGTGTGACATATTGTTTTGAAGCTTGGGATGTCTATTATCTAATCTTAACAAGACTCGAGTTGAAACAAGGTTGTTTCAGACATCATTTTGCTCAAAATAGTAAGTCAGTCCTAAGGCTATGAAATTGCAGATTTAAGACTAATCAAGCACAGTCATCCACACTCATTTAATCAATCACATTCAAACTTCAGCAAAATCATCTATAAGCAGACATCACTAATATTGAACCCTAGCCCCGACCGGCTAATTCGGCCTTACTTCACGGGGTTCGGCACCGAAAAATTACCTTCGTTGTGATTTTCGTCAATTTTGATCGAAATCGATTGAAGTTTTTGCCAAAATTTCGATCCAACCTCCACAAATCGCCAAGGACTAGGTCAAGACAGCAAGGGATAGCTTCAAAAGGTGGCTGAATAGCTTGGAGTGAGGGAAAATAGAAACGGTCCAAAACTGGACCGATTTAGATGCCGTCAGAGGAGATTCAACTCGGATGGAAAGATTTGGCTCTTACTAGAGCTTGATCTTGCTCCAACCACCACTGGTAGCGAAGGACGAAGGGGTTGGACGATAGTGCAAGGCTGAAGATTGTCGACGGGGGCTAAAACCGGTGGCAAAAGTTCACCGGAGAGAGATTTGGTCGGACCGAACTAGAGAGAGGGAGAGATCTGGTTTTGGCGAGAGAATTGAGAGAGAAAAGAGAGAGATACTGAGAAGAGAGAGAGTTTTCATGCAGAAATGAGCCCCTCTCAAAATGGAGGGAAAATTTCATTCATATACTCCCCAAATTAAGTGATTTCGACCGTCGGTTCGATCTGACGGTCGAAATTTCGATCCAATAGTCAAAAATTGATTTTGAAGGCTCTATCATGATCTCGAGGTGTTGGGTAATTGATCTAGTGGGTTTGATTTGTAAAAACTCGAGCCAAAATTGAGAATTGCGTCGAAATGTCCGATTATGGGTTAATTTGCAATTTGTTGAAATTTGAGGATCAATCTATAAAATTTTGGGCAATTGAAGGTGCATAAGTGAAATTGGCATTAAGAGGATTCCAAAACCAATCTTTGGAGGTCAGGAACTGGCCGAAAAAGGCCTAAACCGGCCAATCCTGCCGACGGCTGGTTAGATCAATCAGATCAGTTTGGTTTGGTTCTTGACCGGTTTGGTCTAGTTCCGGCTGTTTTGTCCACTTTGGACCCATGTGGGTCTAAAATTTATGCAATTTGGTTCTTATAGGACAATATTGAAAAGGAATTTTGTCATTTTTAAGAAGAAATTGGTGATTAAGATACAATTAAGCTAATCAAACCTTATGAACGTGATCTAGGGATCTTTTATTGACATAATTAAATTATTATTGTGAAAAACAACGAGTCAAAACTATGGGTGCTTTGAATTGGGCCTAAAGGACTAAAATGGTAAATTTTGCAATTCAATGCGCAAAATTGTAAAATAACAAAAAATGAACTCAATTAGTGTCATAATCGCCCTATCTAATGAGCTATCTATATGTGAGATCATTTATCATATTTAAATTGACCTTGAATTGAAGCGCTTGAGCTTAGGTCAAAAATAGATCTAAGCCTAATATTAAAATTGGACTTAGATTTATGAAATTAAACCATAACCATGTATGGGTCCATTCGAATTTTGAAGTTTGATTTTCTTATTCTTTGGAGGATAAAATTCTTAAAATTGATGAGTTCTTGTGTGAATTTCCCAAAATTAATTTTAGATTTGGATTATCTTAAGAAAATAAATGAGAAACAATCGTCCATTCACAAATTATGAAGGATCGATTTTGGTCCCAAAATTAGGGCTCAAAAAGGCAATCTGCATTTTGACTCAGTAAATGTTGACACCTAAATTTTGACGACCCATTTAGTCGTTTATCGCATTAAAAAATTGGGGATGAATTTTTAACCCCTAAACAAAAATATTAGAATTAAATGGCATAACATATAGTTTTCGGAGCATTTATCATCCTTGCATTGGACCGGCGACGGACAGACTCAAGTGAATGGTCTCGAACTTAATGGAGCCCACAAAAGCACAAGCACAAAATTCAGTCAAGCCCATCAAGTCTACATAGCTGAAAATCGGTGATCTAAATGGGAAATCAAGGGAGTATATTCTTTATAATTCTAGGCCTTGAGAGGAAGGGTGCGGCAAATATAAGCCGAATATATGATGGGTTTAAGCAAAAATCCAAGCGTTGGACCAATATCTTTGCCGATGGAGGAGAAGAATTAAGATCTTGAAAAAATCGAGCATATATGCTCTTCATATGTAACCATGGCATTATATGTGCAAGTATGGACAAACAAAAAATGAAAAAAAGGGGATCTAGCTGAGCTGGTAAAAACAATCGTGCGGACAAAGCAAGTAGAAAATGAGGAAAGAAGAATTTGACATTATTCACAAATGAGATTTCCTTCCTCAAACAATTCATCCACCGTTTGCGAAATAGTTCTTTTGCTGATATCAATGCACACAATAGAATAAAATATTCACATGGAATTAGTCAACCAGGGAAAGATTGAGGACAAGAATATATAAGGAGGTCAGCGGTATAAATAAGACCATCGCATAGCTAAACAGGGAGGACGCACAATTGGAATACCCGTCCACAATTGAGCGAGAACAAGAAAAAAAGAGAGTCCTCTCTCCGCCGAACCAAGGAGACCCCACGTTGCGCAAGACTCCTTGCCGCGGTGCCGCACCCGAGCCGTCTGAGTTGCCGTCGTTGCACTGTCTTTGCCACATCGCACCCTCGACCATCCACGATTTGCTGCTTCTGCTGTATTGCGAACCAACGTACCCTAGGGATGCTTGAACCCCCGTCACTTGGTGCAAAGCGAACGAAGACTCCTGCGGATTCCATCTAGTGTGACGGTTTCGCCGAGGTCCAGCAAGGCCAAAATCTCCCGAACAATGTGAACGTCCCGTCGTATTTTCGCGGCCACCACTTGCGAGTTTGAAGTCCACGGTCATAAAAGTTATCATAATCTCGCTTGAATAATTCTGAGTGGTGGATTTGTCTTCCTTTTCAAGTTTTGTCCATATTTTACTATAACATTGTGGGCTTTGTTTCATGCAAGTAAAAGAACGTTTTTTTGATGATGAGATCGCGAAGAATTCGGATGCGTGGCGACTATGGACAGTGGGGAGAAGAATAGACAGCACAATGTCACGTTTTCTCCTCGTGAGCCCTATCCACCGTGTATACCGACGACCACCTCACATTGAGTCCCTATTGTTGGCCACCCACTAAGAATTGCAAGCCACCACGGTTCACGGTCCCAAACCGCAAGTTGCCCGTCGAAATTGACGTCAAGCTCGAGCCAGCGTTGATCTTCTTTTTGAGCCGATCTATTGAAGTTTCTATTTTTGCAGGTTCATTTGCTGAGACCCACGCCTGTCACTACCCCCCACGCTCTCATCATCCACGACAACTTGACGACGAACTGCAAGCCTTGTCGTGCTGAACTCGCTGACCTCAATCTTGACGATGCTGCTGCTCTAGTCTCACCATGTTGACAACAAAGCTGCTGTCCAATCCATCATTGGTCGTGCACAAAGAATCCTTGGCTGAGACGGCATCACAGGCAGCCATCTTATGCCACGACGACCACCGAGAAGTCCACACCAACACGAGTAGCTGCTGTAGTGAGCCGATCACCCACCGCCATTGGCGCTCTAACTCGTTTCCATTGAGACCATGGAGTAATAAGCCATCGCCAATGCCACCATCATCCGTCCGAATTTGGAAGCGTCTTCCGTGTGACATCGTGAATTAGGTAAGACTCTCGATTAATCTAATTTTCATATATGTCGCTGCCTAATTCGTAATATCGCAATACTTCTTTGAATGTTTGATCGATATTGTCATATCCAAGAGATCTCTTGATCTCTCATGAATTAGGAAATTTTCCTAATTTCGCAACGTGCATATGATTGATAGTCCGATTTCACGCTCGAAATATGACTTGCAATCGCATAGGAAAAATCACCAATCCGATCTCACGCTCGAGATACGATTCGTGATTTTGTTTAAAATTGGATAATCCGATCTCATGCGTGAGATACGATTCGTCAATTCATTTCCAAAATTAAATGGACATGGATGATACGTTGCTTGATTTGTTGCCGTGCTATTCTTGATGCCTTTATTTGTTTGCTCCCGTAAAAAAAAACAAAAAAAAAAACATTTGAGTTAGATTAGATGCATGTTAGGATATTACTTATTTTAGGGTTATTTTGCATGACTAGAATAGGAAATTTATTTATTTCGAATTTCTTAAATAAAAAAATAAAAGTTTAGGATGTTAGATTTTTGTTTCATTAGATTAAATTGCATGTTTAATTATTTGGCAATTATTAATTTCGAAATTTTTTTAAAAAAAAGGGAAAAACAACAAAAAATCATCATGCATATGTCATGTAGAATTAGGACATATTTTGCACGTCATTGCATATAAGGGTAAAATTGTACTTAAATTAGTTTTAGATAACTTTTTTAGATAGATTGCATTTTAGTTAGGGATTTCTAAGTTAGGGTAACATCCTAGTTTGAATTAAGATTTGACTTAACTTCATTTCTAATACAAATTAGATGATATTTTAATTTAGGTAGATAATCTTCGCATTTTTATAATTTCAAATTTCAGGGAAAAATACAAAAAAAAATGCCTTAGAATAAATTGATTGATTTCATTTTTTAGTATAGACTGCATCTTATTATGCCATATAGTTAGGTCATATTGCCATGTCATGTCTTCCCATGTTAGATTAGTAGCATGCATTACATGATTCTCATTAAATAAAGTGAAAACGAAAAGAGAAATTGCGTGTTAATTAGAAATCATATCTTGGGTTGTTGATGTGAATTCTGATCTAAAACGCAGATGCTTTCGTTGCTACAAGGTAAGTCCCGTAATTTTATTCATTGCTTTATTGGGTGCTAAATTTGTGGTTTGCGTACCCGTATGATCACCTCACATGTTAGGGAGATAAATTAAAATCAATTCAAATTGCTTGCCAAATATTTTTTTTTGAAAATAAAAGAATGGTATCGAAAGGGCATTAGAGAAATCTAGCGTAACCAAGTCCCCGAACTCATAAATCTCTGGTTCGTAGGAGTAAAGTAAATCTCCCGTTACTTTGCTTGGGTTTCTAATCGAACCACCAAAAATAGATTAGTGGCGACTCCTAATTGAAAATCATTTACATGTTAAGAACTTGAACCTAAGTCGTCAATTGGTATGGGCTTGGGAGAGCCCGAGTTAAGTTTAGGCTTAACAATCCATTAGCCAAACCCTAGGTGGTTCACCTCGAAAAATTTGGTCGCGATAGCAAATCACTAAATTAAATGCATAGGCAAATTTCAAATAGTCTTTAAACCAAATGTCAACGAAGGAACTACACCTAATTATGACTAGAATAAAATTAATTTTATTTTTGGTTGATTTAGGACCTAAAACCGAAAAAATCATAAATCAAGGTTCTTAATTGAATTTTGTGAAATTTTTACACAAAGTCAAATAAAATAAATGTATTTGTGCACCTTACCCAAAAAAAAAAAATGTATTTGTGCATTTTTTTTTTATTTTTCATTTTTTTAGTTAAAGGTTTAACCAAAAGTCAACCATTTAGTTGATTTTTCCTAAAATGTAGATTTTTTTTGTCAAATCTGTGAGTTTTCAAGATATTGATTTAACAGAAATGAAATTAAAGTTAAATGGAATCTTTTTGGGTAAAAAGTCAATTTTTGACCCAGGGTTGACTTTTAGTCAAAGGATTGACCAAAAAGTCAACCGTTTAACTTTTCGGATTTTTTTTTAAATGAGCTAGGAATTACTTAAAAACAACAATGCAAAAGAAAGAAATGAAAAACGACACTTTTTGGCCAAGAGATGGGGGTTCTGTCACGATCAGAAACCTAAATCTCGATTTTTACTTTTAATAACATGTCGACTAAAAATCAAGTGTCAACGGAAGTAAGAGCCCCTTGTCAGAAAGGGCTTGTTGCATATCTTCAAGAAAAGGGCTGTTTGATCCCATCTATTCATGTGGGAAATAAACTAATCACTCAATATGTCTCACTCTTTTAGTGTGCACGGCTTTGAGTTTCATTTGCAAAAAGTACACATTGACCAATCTAAAAGATCTTTTAGAAGGACCGTAGTGCAAGTTTGGTCATGGTTTTAGCAATGGATAAGTATCGGTGGCTATGAAATGAATTGATAACCAATCGACATCTTCGCTCGGTGTACAAGTCAAGAAATTTTAAGATGAGAGAAGGCAACCTTACCTTGCTCTCACTTCTTTGAGTAGCATCTTCTTTGGGAAGTCCTTGTTTCCACTTTGAATCATCCCAATCTGAAGAGACTTTGAAAATGCATTGTAATGCTGGTTTGGGGAAAGGTTCAAAAGGCTTAGAACCTTCTATTAAAGGAGGATTTGACAGTTTGTGATTGTCATGGCATTATTATCATATCATCTAATTTTTTTGAAAGCACTCGACTTTTATGATTTAAATTGTCTTGAAAGTCCTTTGACTAATCATCTTAACATAAGAGCTTGCTCTTTTTTCTAATGGCTTTTGCATTTGCAAAGATTTTCTTTTCAATGTTAGCGTTTTGTTTTGTCTTGCTTTTTTTTTTTTTTTTTTTTCGGCTTTCACATAGATATTCCTCTTGATGCAATTGTTTTTCTTTTTATTTATTTTGGTCATTGACCTTACTTTTACCAAGCACATTACTTTTTTGTGCCCCGAAAATTTCATTTGACTTTTGCTCTTTTGAACTTTTTGAGCTCATAGGACTTTCCAGATACTTTTCAATTGTGACATCTTGAATTTCAGGTTCTGTTTTCCATTCAATGAATCGAGCTTTTCATCAACGCGCCTATATTTCTATTCTCTAAGCCGATCACTCGTGAGATAACTAGTCTAGCAGGTGAAGCCGTTAAGGGATTTTAACGCAATATAGACTTGAGAATTCGACCAGGAATCAACTGCACAACCGTGCTAGTCTGTAATGGTCATTACGGCACAGTTAAAAATTGATCAAAGATTAGAGATAGGCCGATTCGACTGAGATATGTGATCAAAGTGTGGGTGGTTCTACTAGATTGCAAAATTCTCGTCGATCAACACTAGACCTATTTTTCTATGGTTTTGGTACCCTGTGCCCATATTTGAAATCTCGAGATTTTCATGACAACTGAGAGTCGTCAATATGTCGAAGATGTACATTGTGGCTCGAAAATAATTGACCACGGGTCAATTGCACTAAAAATTCCTAAAATCTATCCGGTAGACTAGGTCACACTAAAATCGCGCTAGATTGAAATTAATTGCGAATTTGAATCCAACTTTAGAATTTGAAAATTCAGTCATGTCACGATTCTTTTTAGGAACGTCGACTCATCCTCCGAAGATTTTTCTAAAAACCGAGATTTTCGGCGAAAATTCAAAATAGGGCCGTTTTCAATCGAAAAATTCATGGCACCGTTGTTGGGATGCAAGCTAGTTTTATTGGCGAGGAAAAATGTCAATTTGGTCGAGGACACCTTGGTGAAATTTATGGAGACTGAATTGAATCCAATTGAAGAGGAATGGAATTGAATTTGGGGAAATTTGTGCGTAAATTCGTAGGCCATGGTTCCCACAACCTTTGGACCACTTCATTGGCTTGCTTGGGAAGATTGTGGGCCGCCAAAGGGGCCACGGATGACAGACAAGGGCTGGTAGGGCCTCTTCAAGCGACAAGAGGATAGAATGGAAGCCAAAAGGGACCCCCAAGCCTTCTACTGTCCCCTTCTTCTTCAACACGCTGCTTTGTCCATTTTCAGTCCACCTTGAAGCTCCAAAGTTGCAGAGAACCGAGCAGCCATCCCCCCTGCCATCGCAAGTCACCGTCGAGCCGCTAGGATCGCTCGGTCGCCATCGCACCCCCATCACGTGCCGTCTGCCCATCTGCCTCCAGCTCGCTGTCCCGCAAGCTCAGCCCGTCCTCCGAGCCGTCCTCGATCGTCTTCGAAGCCTAGGCTGCCGTTCAGCTTTGCCTACGCGCCGACTCGCCCGCCTGGCCGTCGGTCCTCGTTCGTTTGCTGTTCCAGCCCCGGGCCAATAAGCTCGGTTCTTGGACAGAACAGAGTAGCCCAACCCAGTCGTGAGCTTCAAGGATCGTTTTGGGCCGCTTCCGGGCCTCGTCCAATGTCGCCGCTTGGAGTTTGTTGCCCATCTTCGTGTTGACGTCATCATGGACTCACCGGATTGCAAAAATGGTGAGTTTACTCACTAAACTCTGCTTAAGGAGTTAATGATGCTTAAAGGTTGATTAGTTTAGGCTAAGTATGGTTTAGGTGGTTAGTTAGAACATATTAGCGATTTAAATATCTGTTTGTGCATGTTAGGTGGTTAGATCGGCTTAATTAGAGACTAGATAGGTTGTATTATTTATCTAGATTGGTTCGGAATTTTTCCGGGCTCGTTTCGAAGTTTAATTAGGCTTTTCCGGCCTAAGTTTCTATTTATGGCATTTAATTGAATTTATTTAATTATTTTTGGTATTTATTTAATTATTTATTATTTTCCGAAAATTATACCGGGATAGCTGGTGACCGGAATTTCTTGCTGATTGCAATGGTATTCTTGGTTTATTTAATTGAATGCTATTTTGTGCAAATTGAGTGGAATTTGTAATTTTTGATATTTATCCCAAAATTGAGTAAATTTGGTATTTAATTAGAAAATACCGGGCGTCGGTTTACAACACCAAAAATGTGTTTATGGATTATGTTAAATAGTGAGATTTTCTAAAAAAAAAAAAAAGATATTGCGTTTTTGGTTCAGGCCGACCGTGTGCCCACACATGATTATTTTTATTGGGTATTTTTAACTTGGTGATTTATCAGCTTGTGAGAGCATATATTATCAGCTTGTGCGAGCATATTTATTGATAGCTTGTGATAGCCCCTTTGCACGTCAGCTTGTGAGAGCAGTATACTGTATTAGCCTATGTGCTTTGATACATCAGCTTGTGAGAGCAGTATACATTATCAGCTTGTGTGAGCTATGATCGTTTTATCAGCTTGTGAGAGCATGATCTATATTTATTAGCTTGGGCGAGCTACTATCTATCTATATCAGCTTGTGAGAGCTATGACCATATATTGCAGCCTTTGAGAGCAAAGACCGTCTATTTTAGCTTCTGTGAAAAGTGGTCATACCGAATTGATAGATAGTATCGATGGTATCGATTTGAGTGGATCAATGGTTTGATTTAAATTGAATCGATTGGATGAATATATGAACTGTACTAACTTGTAGGAAGGAACTGAGGTGAGGTTAGTCCTCTGTCTTGTGTGTGCATAGACTACCTTTAGGTGTATTTCCTTCCTAGTCGGAGCTTATGGGGTGAACTTACTGAGACGTTGTCTCACCCCATCATGGGCTCAACATTTTCAGGTCCTTAAATGGCGAATCCTCCTGAGTGTTTTGGCCATCCCAAGAAGATCACCGAACATGTCTCTCTGATTCCTCTTCCTAAGGGCCAAGGAGCCTGGCTCTATGAACTTGTGAGATCCATTGTCTAGGTTGATACGGGTCTACCTCGGAGGGTACCCCATCAATTCAGATCGTGGTATCATCGCGGATGAGATGGACCCAGAGAAGGTCCCCTACCTGAGTCTGAGATCCCTATGTCGGTGTTAGAGATCACTTTTGGCAAGGGTACGGCTGACCCTTCTAGTAGTGCAGTGGTAGACCCAAGTCCCTAGGAGACCCCGGAGTCTTCGGTTGAGGGTTCAAACGCCTAAAGGACTTGTAGCCTTTCTGTTTTTGGTAGATCTTTTGTGTATAAACTAGTATTGTAAATAAACTAGTCAGTTGTGTATAAAGGTGTGTTGTGGTTTTGAAAATAAAATCCTGCTTTTCTATTCCATCTTTGTGTTGTCTGGGGATTTATTTATTTGCTTCCGCATGCGCATTAAAATGAAAGGGTCAGCGATGCGTCCTAGGATGTCGCAATTTAATCAACCACTGAGGGATGGGCACGCGCTCGAGGATTGGGGCGTGACACCAATTGCATTGATAAAATCATGTGCCCTGCCCCAGTGTGGGGAGATAATCACCACTCGAGCTTTAGAAATGAATAGTTAGGCTCAACATGGTTTAAGCAATGAGTATCTGTGTTTGGGTGGAGAAATGAATGCTCTTCTTCACCTTGGGATGTTTTGAGTTTCCATAAGAATTCATCTGAAGTTACTTCAATTTTTTTTTTGCAAGTGAAAGCAAAGTCTCATCTTTCCTCTCCAAATGATGTCAACCTAAACCTCCATAGTTGCCCCATTGTGGGGTGGTTCTGGATAGGGGTATTTTATAAAAAAAATTCTCCATATTTAAAGGCTCAAATGGGCTAACTATTATCACCTATGGTGTGTCTAATAGAGGAAATAAATGCCTCTTATCATCTTGATCTATGTACTACTCACGAATGAATCCATTGTCCTTAAATGACATGGATTTTCTTTTTCACTCAACTCCTAAAGTGCTTAAAGGACCTGTTTGGAAATGAGTTGCCTTTCACATCCTAAGTGTTTCTTGCTTGGCATGAGTAACATCGACTTTCATTTTTTGTTGAGATCATCTAGGTAGATTAATCTCCATGGAGAATTTTGATTCAAAATGAGTGATCCACCAAGTGGACAAACAGTTTAGAAGTAAAAAAGATTTTTGTAAACTTTGTTGAAAACTTGTTTCCTCAATTTCCATTTTTTGTGCTTGTTTTTAGAAAAACACTGAAGGTTCTTTCTTGTGATGGAGATTCTCCATATGTTTTCCATTTGATTTTGAGGAGAAGAGCACTTACCCGTGCCTTGGCAGTTAGGGTGACCCCTTCATCAATTTCACAATTTGGTGGCAAACGGTGGAATGAACCTATTGCTTTAAGGCTTGAAGAGAGTCTAAGATCTTTGGGCTCATTAGTTCAAGCACTCTCCTCTTTTCGCAAAAGCAAAAGATGCAAATTTTTTTTATTTATTTTCATGGTAACCTCGTTGCCGTTTCCAAGGATCGAACATTGTACCTATCAGATCCATTCATTCATTCCACTAGGCTGAAGCCCCAATAGTGTCCATGGGGCGCTTCTTTTTTTATTTAATTGAATCAACTCTAGAATGACACATCTTTTACACCGAGTTAGGAAAATTCGACAATGTTGTGCTCCACATGCTTGCTTGGTAGATAGATATCTTGTTCAAATCAACTTCTTGGGTTTGTTCCTCAGATACTGACATTTCTTGCAAAATGGGGAAACTCTGTCAAAAATAAGGTTATAGGGGGTATATCAGAAACAATACCAAATTACCCTTCTCCTGAGTTTGTATTTGATAACTCCTCCAAATATCTTGAATGTGAACAATTGCCATTTTGTTTTGTCACTTTAATTTTCTTTGTTTTACGATCTTTCAACTAAAGTAACTAGATGCACGTAACATGAATACATATGCACGTATGAAATGTATGCATGAAATGCATGATGCAAGTGTTAAGTGACTCGGGTTGTACAAGAAATGGCTTTACAGCCTTGATTTCATTCATGGAAAATATTTCTTGATTGCATAAACATTTATAGGCTTTGGCAGCTGACGGTCAACCATTTCTACAAGAATTAAAGCCCCACTAGGTAGTATCTTTTTAACCACATACGAGCCTTCGTAATTAGGAGTGAATTTTCCATGTGGGTCCGGTATAATAGGTAATACCTTTCTCAACACAAGCTCATCCACTTGGAAATGTCTCGGTTGAACTTTGCTATTAAAGAACTTTGCAACTCACTTCTGGGGGCATTGACTATGGCATAATGCGCATCAATCATATTCAACTGTTCGTATCTCTGCTGCATCCATTTTGCTTCCAAGAGTTTAATCTGCGAGAGAATCCTCAACGAGAGAAATTCCACCTCTACCGGTAAGACTGCCTCCATAACATACACAAGTGAGTAAGGCATTGCCCCCGTCGAAGTACGTATTGAGGTTTGATATGCCAACAACGCATATGGCAATCGTTTATGTTTTTGTTAGCTACCTCCACCGCTCCATTCATTTGCGGGCGATAATGTGACGAGTTCAAATGGCGAATTTGGAATTCATGAAGCAACTCATACACAATGGCTTCTGGTACACCATAACGGGCAATGGTGTCATGATGAATGAATTTGGCTACGTTTTTCACAGTGACATTGACAATATAAACTTGCTTCAATCCATTTTGTGAAATAATCAATAGCTACCAAAGTGAAGCGATGCCCATTGGAAGCTTTGGGGTTAATTGGCCCGATTATATCGATTCCCCATATGGAAAATAGCCACAATTGAGACATTAAATGCAGTTTGTTGGGTGGGGCATTGATGTTGTCTCCATAAATCTGATATTGATGACAGTTGCGAATATGTTAGATACAATCGGTTTCCACGCTTAACTAGAAATGTCCGAGCCTCATGATCTTTTTTGTTAAAAGGTGACCATTCATGTGTGGTCCACACTCTCTTTCGTGTATTTCTTTCATTAGCTGGTTGGCTTCTCTAGCATCAACACATTTCAATAGGACTGAATGAAAGGATCTCTTGTAGAGCACACCGCTAGAAACAAAGAATTTCGACAATAACTTATTGAGATATTTCTTGTCAGCTACCTAACATCCTTAAGGAAATTCTCCTAGGTGGAGATAATTCAAGATGTTGTGGTACCACGGCTTTCCGTATGGTCTGCCTTCAACTAACATATAGTAAGCTAGGTGTTCAAGAATCTCAATCTTTAATTGCTCAATCTCCAATCCCTCCATCACATGCAATATTGATGACAATGTGGCCAATGCATCATCAAATTGATTTTGGGACCTTGGCAAATATTCGAAAGGTATTTCCTTGAATTCCTTCATTAATTCTTCAAAGAGTTCAGGATATAATATCAGCTTGGGATCATGTGTCTGCCAGCGACCCTCTGTTTGTAGAATAATAAGTGCAGAATCGCCATATACATGTAAATTCTTGACATTCATGTAAATGGCTAATTGCAAGCCGATGATGCATGCTTTGTATTATGAGAGATTATTAGTGTAAGGGAACACTAATTTTGCAGTTACAGGATAATGTTGGCTACTTGGAGAGATCAAAACTGTCCCAATCCCGGAGCCAGATAAATTTATAGCCCCATCAAAGCACATTGTCCATTTAATACTTGCTACTGCCAAAATACGTTCGTCCAAGAAGTCTGTTGTGTTTGAAAATACTGCTTCTCTAGGATTTTTAGCCAACTTATTGGCTATGGCTCTCGCTTTGACCAATTTCTGCGCTATGCTTTGTATATTAAATTCGGAAATGAGGACTTGCCATTTGGCCATCTTTCCAACTAAAGCTGACTTCTCTCGCAGATACTTGATTGGGTCATTCTCCATCACGAGCAAAATTTGATGGTGGAGAGTGTATTGGCATAGTCGGTGCACTACCCAAATCAATGCTACACATGTTTTTTTCCACTTTTAAGTAATTCATCTCAGAGATAGTAAATTTCTTATTGAGACTTCTTGTGGATGGTCCCAAATGACTTTTCTGGGCAAGTACGGCCCCCAATGACTTCTTGTGGATGGTCAAGTAGAGGACTAGTGGTATTCTTGGGACTGGTGGTACTAGCACTGGTAGGTGCAGAAGGTATTGCTTTATTTCTTCAAAGGCTTTCTTGTGGCATCCTGAAATTTCTTGCCAATCTTTAGGGATACTCTAATTCATGTCTTGCATTAAAACTTTGGCCAAGCTTTTGGTGGGTAATTATTTGATAGAAAAATTCGATTTTTGGCCATGTGAATTATGGATTGGAATTTATTAAATTAGGTCACAAAGTTTTGTGAATTATGGAGGTGTGGGCCAAAATTCTAACTCAAGACCAGCCCACAAGAAGCCCCACCCTTCGGCCATTTGGGCCTAGCCACGAAGCCCAAAGGAGGAGGAGGAGCTATTGACCAAGCTGGTCTCAAGCCCGGTCGGATGGAGCCCCATTGGACCATCGACCAAGGAGAGCCCGGAAGGAGGAACCGGCCCATGAGAGGCCCACCTTTTTTTCATGAAGATTTTGCCAAGTGTTTTCCCCCTTAGTCCAAGTGTCCTTCATGCAAAATCAATGATCATTCATCATTGAAGAGAGCAAAGTTTGAGAGAACCGGTTGATGATGAGGGGGAAGCGTCGTCGGAGAGAGGGAGAGAGAGAGAGAGAGAGCTATTGAGGGGAAGAGAGAAATTGAGAGAAAAGGGAGAGTGAGCGTGCGGAAGAAGAAGGAAGCCAACCGTCCGTCGTCCGTCGCCGTGTCCCGTCGCCGTGTGCTCGCTGCTTGCTCGATTTAGAGGCAAGTGGGATCCTTGATCTTCTCTTGCATGTTGTGCCTAGTGTGTGTGCTTGAATGGTGATAAATTTCGGATGTTTAGGGTGTTAAAAGTTGAAGTTTTAAGAGAGATGTTTGAGGCTAGTAAACTGTTCTTGAGAAAACAGTTCAATCTTGGATGTTCTATTGGCTTGCATGTGATGTTTGAGTTGGATTTTGGTCATGACTTCTAAATGAAATTTGTTAATTACTTCTTGAAATATAATATACTCAAATTTGGGATAAAACTAACAAGTATAAGTGGGTGAAATCTCTATTTTTCGGAGAGACTGGATCTGGAAATTTCGGTAACTACCTTTGATGAATGCATGGACTGTAAGGCTATCTTTTTGTTGAAATTTCACTTCTATTTCTCAACAAAAGATGTAAAGGACATCTTGAGGTTTAATATATCAAAAATTTAGAGAAAACCAATAAGGATAGGTAGGTGAAATCGTGGTTTTACGGAGGGTGTTGAATCTGGAGATTTCGGTACTAGGAACAGAAGTTTTAACCGCCTATATTTAATTATATAGGACGAATCTGACTTTGATTCCTTCATGAAAAATCTACCTTAGGGTCTTGACTACCACATAGTCGGATTTTATAATTTTTGAAGGTCATTTTTGTATTTAATGGAAATATTTTCTAAAACTGTGCAAGCTGGATTGTGCGGATTTCAAAGGCTGTAATGCATTGACTATTCTGTTTTGCATGAGCCCCATAAATTGTATTGTTGTAAGTGATTAAATCTTGCTGCACATGTGATGATATTCAGCGTTGCATATAGAATCAAAAGCTGAATTTGACTTTGTTGCCATTACATCATGTGCCATGATTGATTGTGAGACATAAATTGGTGAATATGAATTATGATGAATGAGGAGACTGTTGGAGGTGAGCCGACAATGCCCTGGGAATGTCAGGATGCCCGGGATGAGGGGTGCCGAATGCCCGATTGTATTACGATACATGCTCGGATGTCCTTGGGAGTTTCGAGATGCCCGGAATGGTTGGGTGCCGGAAGCCTCGGAGGTTTGTGCCCGGGGGGATGCCTCGTGATGCCAGTTGGGATACAAGATGCTCGGGATGTGGGGGTGCCAGATGCCTGGTGGTGTGTGCCGGAGGTTTCTCGCAATGCCAGGTTGGGGTGTGAGTGATAAAATGTGGGATGCAATTACTGATCCCGGGAAACAAAAATGTGGTGACCCAATTGAAAGATAAAAGTGGAAATTGGATCATGTATGGTATGGTGACATGTACGCATGGCTGTATGATATGATGTGTATAGTGCATTGTGGTATGTTCACATGAGGTATGGATATGCATGAATGCTTGAGGATGAGTGCATGGTTGTATATGCACCTTTGGCATGATGGTATATGTATGAATACTTGATGATGAGTGCATGATGGTGTATGCACATATGGTATGATGACATATGCATGGCTGTGAGGTAAGTTATGCTTGGATGCATGAATTGATATGTACTATGCTATGGTGTTATGATTGGATTGTGTGATGCATCGAGTAGTTTAATGGATCCTTTACCTGCTGAGTGGTTGTACTCACCCCTTTGGGGACCAACATTTCAGATTAGGAAGATGCTTCTCTCTCCGGTCATGCGGGGTACCTTTTATGGTCTTCCATCTTACGTGGAGGTCGAGTGTTCGGAGATTGATTGCGTTACCATCCTTGGTCTGACGTTTGTACGGGTTCGCGTGCTGGTCATGTATGATGTGGGCCTGGCTGGGGGCCCGGTCGTCCAGGAGTTCTTGTTAGTCCATGTCCGCCGTGACAGAGTGATGCGGGCGATGTTGCCGCCGCCACCGCCTGACGCACCGGGGTGGGTGTAATGGCCCGTGTGAGGAGTGGAGAGCTGACACTTTTTGAGGATAGCCGACACTTATAGATGGAGGATGACACGTGATCGATATAGGGGTCGAGATCTCTTTTGAGCTGTGGCCAAGTGTAGCTAAAAGTCTTGGCTTTTCTTTTTGGTTGTACCGACCCGAGAAACCCATCATGGAAATATGTAAATAAAAGTGGCTCGGCTTCATCTTTTCATATGATGTGTAGTTGGTGTGCGTTGCATTATGGTTATTGGAGGGAGAGATGGTGAGACTCGTTTATACTTCTGCTAATAAGTTGCGCGCTGGGACCGTCAAAAAAAAAAATGCCTATGAACTACGGTGCTTCCACTAAGAGATGTAACTAGTGTTCATTAGGTGGAGCGATAGGTACCTGTGGCGACCTCAGGTGTTTCGGGGTGCCACATTTCTAGCATTCGGTGTCCCATTCAATCTTAGTATTCTTCTTCAGGAGTTTGAAAAATGGTTTGGCTGTCTCCCATAGTTGAGAAATGAATCTTGCAATGTAGTTCAATCTACCCAGGAGACTCCGAACTTCCTTGACAATAGAGAGAGCTTTGAGGTCACAAGTGGCTTTAATTTTCGACGGATCGATTTCAATAACTCAGCTAAAAAAATGATAACTTCTAGAAACATATTTTCCAAATCATTGATATTCTGCGGAACCAGTGCACCCTCAAACATTCGTTATGCTATCTTCATTATGATCTAATTTTCCTTGTTTTTTCCTTTTTTAGATTACTTTTAAAGATATATGTTGGTGATATTGAATCATTGTAACCATTAATCAGGGCCCGTGGTGAGAAAAATTTCATCTAATCAGGGTTTTGGATACTACTAGAAGAGATGAAGAACCTGACATTTCATGTCCTAATCAGAACCTACTCCTAGATCAGTGATTCTTTTTTCAATTTTCACGATAAACATATCCATCAAAAGAATCGCCAGAATATTGAGACCCAGCATTGAAATCATCTTTTCTCAGGAGCCCTTCATATATTCTATCCTTATATTCTCCAATATAACGATCCTACTGTAACTTAATTCCATACGAAAACGGATATCAATCTCTGCAAAAAGTTTGGGAATCAAACTTAATTCCAACATCACGAGTTTTATTCTATGGCTATCTAATGGCTTCTTTCTATTCGCGTAAATTCCTGGAGCAGATTTTTTTTAATTCCTAGAGCGGAGTGCGAACTGTTGATAAATGAAGAGATTGAACTTGGTCAAATAATGTGGGCGAAATTTCAACTAATGGAGGGATTGGTAAGAATCTTACCCACTAAATCAATTTGCATTCCTCTAGTTTTTCCATAGGGGCAGCATCATCCCAGACTTCAATTTGTTGTTCTGACCAGAGGCGTCCCAGTCGATTGCACAAGGCAGCGAGACGAGCTTCCTCTGCACTATCAGTGTGGTCCATCCGTGAGCGGGGATCAGCGCAATTCAGAGGATGGGCTTCTTGTTCGAAATGGACCATCTACCTGCGGGCACCATAAAATTGACAGAAGAGGCGGGCTAGGCGAGCAGGTCCATCTTCAGTACGGCCAAATCAAAGAAAGCAAAGAGCAGCGGAAGCAAGGACGACCTTAGGGCAAAGTAAAAGGTACATGCAAGCGAAAGATGGGCAGAGAAAGGGACCAAAAGGCGATGGTGAAAATGAGGCGAAGGGGGGGGGGGGGGGGCGATGGGTAAGGATGGGTCGAGGAAATGATATGGAATTAGAGGAAAGAAATGAGATGGGAAGAGCGAAGATGAAAAACAGGATTCGACCATCAGAATGGAAGCTTTGTGTTGTGCAGTAATGGAGTTAGGGTTAGGGGAAATACGGCTACCATAGAGGTAGAGAAGAGCTCTACATGTCGAGAGAGAAAAGTAAAAAATGCGTACGTCACAAAATCAAAAGTGTTGAAATATGTCTCGAGTTTGATTCCAATGTGAAATTTCGAATATTCCGAATTGGATATGTGCGGATGTTCGAAATTGAGTAAAGAATATCCGAAGATCAACTTCCCAAAGTTTGAATCTGCGTTGGAGAATTTGGCTGCTGAAATAGGAAAGTTCAACTTTGACTTGGATTTGGATTTTGTTTAAAATATATAGAGATATGTTTTGGATAAAATCGTTTAAGATAGGAAACATAATCCTATGAGAAGTTAGCAAAAGAATAAGGGTTTTACTTATATATAGACTTGTGGCCGTGGGTGGTAGAGGTGTGGATCACAAATTGTCTTGAGTGCTTGGTGTTCCGCCGTTGATCATGAAGAATTGTTCTTGAAACGCCGTCTAGTCGTCGAGTGCTTGGAAGGGATTTTTTCTTTATTGTTCTTATCCGTGAATTACATCCAAGAAAGATTAGTGTTTGTAGCCGATTTAAATCTTGTGGTAAGATTTGCATGTAATTCCTTCGTGAGATTGAGAGATTATATCTTGAGGAATTTCGGGGCTAAACACTGCGTGCGTTGTTGGGTGTAATTAGGGTTTGGGAAACACCGAGAGAGTGTTTGAGTGATTTGAGTGTGTAATCTCCTTGTATCGCTTGATCTATAGTGAAATTCGTTGCTGCTCTCCCCGTGGACATAGGTCTTTACGATTGAACCACGTAAATCCGGTGTTCGATATATTTTTCTTTTTCTGCTATATTATTGTTCGATCGCTCGCCTTTTCGCAACAAGTGGTATCGGAGCCAGGCTTGGCTAAGTTGAAGCGAATCGATGGCGACAGAAGAAGTAAAAGTGAGAATCGACATATTTGATGGGAAGGATTTTAGTTTCTGAAAGATGCAGATTGAAGATTATCTTTACCAGATGAAATTGCACTTGCCCTTATCTGGGGAGAAACCAGAGTCGATGAAGCAAGCTGATTGGGATTTGCTGGATAGACGAGTTATGGGTGTTATTCAGTTGATGTTGGCTCGTAACATCACGTTTAACATCCTGAAGGAGAAGACCACTGCTGATTTGATGCAAGCCTTGTCGGATATGTACGAAAAGCCCTCTGTGATCAACAAGGTCTATTTGATGCGACGTTTGTTTAATTTGAAGATGAGCGAAGGTGTGTCAGTTGCAGATCATATCAATGAATTCAATGTGATTGTTAGTCAATTGAGTTCAGTTGAGATTGATTTTAAAGATGAGGTACGTGCTTTGATTCCGTTATCCTCATTGCCTGATAGTTGGAATACTACTGTTACTGCTGTTAGTAATTCCTATGGATTAACAAGTTTGATGTTTGATGGGGTTCGAGATTTGATTCTGAGTGAGGACATCCGTAGAAGATAATCTAGCGAACCTGTATCTGCTGCTTTAGTAGGTGAAAATAGAGGAAGATTTAGAACCCATGTGGGTAAGAGTAGTATTGATATGAATAGGCATAGTCAGTCTAGGACTGGTGATGTTGTCTGTTGGAGCTGTGGCAAGAAGGGGCATCTTAGAAGGAATTGCCTTAAGTTGAAGAATGAGAAGGGTAAGGGAATTATAGTTGATTCTGCAGATAATGTTGCAGCTGTAGCTGATAATGCCGATTATGTCTTGTCTGTCACTGATTATTCATCGTTTGATGGATGGATTATGGATTTTGGTTGTTCTGTTCATGTCACACCAAATAGAAACTGGTTTATCACTTATCAGCGCACAGGTAGTAGTAAAGTCCAGTTAGGGAACAACGCTGAGTGCGATGTTGTGGGTGTTGGTAATGTTAAAATCAGAATGCATGATGGTATTGTGAGGACATTGACTGGAGTAAGACACGTTCCAGAATTGAAAAAGAACTTAATTTCCTTGGGTGCCCTAAATTCAGCTGGTTGTAGATATTCTTCAGAATGTGGAGTTTTGAAGGTTGTTCGAGGTGCCCTAGTGATAATGAAAGGAATCAAGCACGGAGGTTTGTATAAACTTCAAGGTGAGACAGTGATAAATTTCGTTGCGAAGATGTCGGATGCATTTGTTCGAGAGTCTATTGACTGCTTGAGGAAGACCTGGGTGTTTGTGCCAATGCACAAGTTTGATGCTGGTGTTAGGATCTCGCGGTTGAGAGCTTTGATCGAGACGGAGACTGGTAAGTTGATCAAGCATGTGCGGACTGACAATAGCATGGAGTTCTGCTCGAAGTTGGCAAATAAATTCTGCATGAAAGAGTGCATAGTGAAACACCGCACTAGTGCTAGTAAATCACAACAATTTGCAGAATTGATGAGCAAAACATTACTAGAGATGGCTCGAAAAATGATCTCTAGTGCCGGTATTGCTAGGAGAATCCTAGCTGATATGCTTAGTACGATAAGCTGCCTGGTGAATAGATCTCCATCAACTGCAATTGAATGGCGGACTCTTGAAGAAGTGTGGTCAGGTAATGTTGCTGGTTATTCTATTATTAGAATGTTTGGTTGCCCGTGTTATTTTCGAGTGAGTGATGGTAAGCTAGATTGGAGGGTAAGGTGCATATTCCATGGCATGCACAAGGTGAGCGGGCCGATTAGTTGTGGTGCTCAGATAAATTCACCTATTGACAGCAGAGAAGTTAACCTTGATGAGTCTCCAGTACTTCTGACTAGGAATGATTATAGTAGTGTTCAAACGGATCTGAACGGTGTTCCGCTTGAGGTGGAGTTGCAACCAAAAACTCCTGAGGTAGCGAGTATGAGTACTATTAAAGTAATCGACACAGATGGTGCTTGTAGCGAGGTGGAGCCTATAGAGCCAACAGTTGCTGTAACTGTTGATATTGACAAGGTACGTATTCGATCTCCTGATAGATATGGATGCAACAATGGTTTTGCTTTATCTGCAGTTAAGGAAGTTGCGTCGGAAAATCCTTGCGGAGCAGTTAAAGGTGCATGTGGAGTTGGTACTCTGATGAGGTCCTCGGTTATGGCAAAGTTCAAGCAAAACTTGGACTTGAATAATATTTGTGGCGGTTGAGCCTATCGGGGGCTATGGAAGAGTAGTAGCAGAGTTTGAATTTTAGCGAAGTGATTGCGACTTGGCTCAAATGTCGAGCCAAGATGGAGATTGTTGAAATATGTCTCGAGTTTAAGTCCAATGTGAAATTTTGAATATTCCGAATTGGATATGTTGCGGATGTTCGAAATTGAGTAAAGAATATCCGAAGATCAACTTCCCAAAATTTGAATCTGTGTTGGAGAATTTGGCTGCTGAAATAGGAAAGTTCAACTTTGACTTGGATTTGGATTTTGTTTAAAATATATAGAGATATGTTTTGGATAAAATCGTTTAAGATAGGAAACATAATCTTATGAGAAGTTAGCAAAAGAATAAGGGTTTCACTTATATATAGACTTGTGGCCGTGGGTGGTAGAGGTGTGGATCACAAATTGTCTTGAAGCGCCGTGTGAGTGCTTGGTGTTCCGCCATTGATCATGAAGAATTGTTCTTGAAGCGCCGTCTAGTCGTCGAGTGCTTGGGAGGGATTTTTCCTTTATCGTTCTTATCCGTGAATTACATCCAAGAAAGATTAGTATTTGTAGCCGATTTAAATCTTGTGGTAAGATTTGCTTGTAATTCCTTCGTGAGATTGAGAGATTATATCTTAAGGAATTTCGGGGCTAAACACTACGTGCGTTGTTGGGTGTAATTGGGGTTTGGGAAACACCGAGAGAGTGTTTGAGTGATTTGAGTGTGTAATCTCCTTGTATCGCTTGATCTATAGTGAAATTTGCTGCTGCTCTCCCCGTGGATGTAGGTCTTTATGATTGAACCACGTAAATCCGGTGTTTGATATATTTTTCTGCTTTTGTCTATATTATTGTTCGATCGCTCGCCTTTTCGCAACAGAAAGTTCTAACCAGTTGAAGTTCAACTTGTAGATATTGGACACTCCTCCAGCTGTGACTAGTACTTGACGTTGTATGTCTGGAGGCGATTTTTGAGTTTCCACGTGGATATGCCAGTTATTAAACGATTCTACTGGCTAGGCTTGGTTTTTTTTTTTTTTAACTTTTTTGGCTCAATAAGGACGGACCCAAATTTTTCTTGATTTAACGAAAATTCGATTGAGTTTTTTTTTTTTTTTTTTGTCAAAATGAAAGACGTTTGTTTTGAGCCCTCGAGAAAAATGTGGTTGTCAGGTGATCAAAAACCGACCTTTGCAATTATTACAATGTGGGAGGAGTTTAACTGAAATTGAAGTTGATTTCGTAAGAGTAGTTTAGAATAGCAAGAGTCAACCAAAATAATTCATATTAGAGCTTGATTAATCTCTAGCAATGTGGGAAGGATTGATTTTTATCATGCTAATGGTTAGATAAGAAAATAATAATAGATGGTTCACAATTAAATGTTAATAACCATAAAATTATGAAACGACATGATGTACTCATCAATCGGATTGTCAACTAGTCATGACTTATCATTGTTTTGTAGCTGATTGCATAGAGCTTCTAGAAACTATGAAATAACATTCTCGCAAGTTGGGACATGCACTTGTTTCAATGTTGCTATCGCAACCTAGACATCCAGGGCAAGTACTTGTCTACCATTGCAATTAAGCACTTGGAGGGCACGAATAGATGCACGGACATAGCAGAGGATTGATGGAGGTGTCACAGTTGCCCTAGACCTCAAACCATGCTTCGTATAGCACCTTCACTTGCAATCATTGCCTCTGGCATTACATACTCTTAGACTGTGTATAGCGGTCAGGATAAAATTCAAGATAGGATAAAATTTATCGTATCCCTAATTTAATGCATGTTCAAGAAAAGACGTAGTTGGATATAAAAGAGATATAAACTAGATAAAATAATCCCATGAGAGAGGTGTCATAAAGGTGAATGGGATTTTTAATATCCATAATAAGAAAGTTATTTTCTCAAATAATAAATTTCTTAAATTAAAAAATTAAAATTATATTTTAATGTATATAATATTTGAATTCTAATATAAGAAATTCAAAATAACAATATACAAAAATTTTGTTTTTAATTGAATCTTATTTTTATTTATATATTTGAATTTAATTCTATCTTTTAATATAAATTCAACATATAAATATAAATTTATTCCACATTTTAGGTGTTTTAGTATTTTAGGTATATTAGTAAATTTTTCTATTTAATAAAATTTTATTAGAGAATGATGGAAGGGGAAGAAAGAATTACAAAAGAAATTAGTTAAAAAAGAGAGGAAAATAAAATAAAAATAAAGTAGACAAGAATATTGCAAGAGATTTTTACCATCTTCGTTTATAAAATTTGTGATTCATATGGACATTTATATCAAACAATATATATAATACGATTTTAATATATCTGACTTTATTATTATAATCGTCAAACAGTGAAGAGGATATGTCAAAATTTCTTGGATTTTGTATCATATCATATCTAATCTATTGGAGAAAACATCTTTAAAGGATGTTGATGATGACCAAATTATCCTTAGTATATTACTTATTATGTTGTTTGTTGATGTTTGGATCAAAGGACTATGGAACATTCGTGATGTGACAAATTGGAAGAAGTTTGCAAAGTATCCTATTATTACAAACAACACCTATCAACTAGAAAGATTAGGTACTTATGATATTTATATCGAAACACTAAAGATTAGGTTAATGGTGATGTAACAACCAACATATCAACTGATGTTCGTTGGGTTAGTTAAAGAGCCATTAAAATATCTAGACTTGATAGCAGCATAACCAGAATAAAGCATATAGCATAGTAGCTAGGTTTTCTAAAAGGTCAATCAAAAGATATAGTGAAGAGAAAACAATGGTTGCTATTTTTGGTCGTTCTGCAAGAGTCCCAAAGAGAAACTATATGGGCAGTATCTTCCTAGATAGTAGCTCAACGGAAACTCTCCAACAATCACCTACCTCTCTAAATTGACCTCAATGGATAGTTTTAGGAAGAGTATAAAAGACAATGTTTTAAGGAACCAATAGAGTGCAATACATAAAAAGATCAAGTAGCTTACATACTATTGTTCTCATTCTGAATCTCTCTTACTATTTTTGCTTGTCGTGCTGTTTAGCAATTATGCTACAGATTAAGTATACAAGTGTAAGAGTAGCAATTGAGTTTAGATAGTGTGATCTTTCACATAAAGGATCAATGCTAGCTAGTTGTAACTTTCCAAGTAGATTGTTAGTGGAATCCAGCCCGTCTTTAGGCTGTTAGTTTGAAGAGTGGACGTAGGCTTGAAAATTAAGCCAAACCACTATAACTCTTTATGTCCAATAATTTTTCATCTCTTTACTCATGTTAGCATACAGTCAATGAGAGTCTGGTTAAACAATAGGTCTCGGTGATCTTTACTTAGCCATTAGCTAATTTCTGCAAAAAATAATCAAAGTTTGATAACAACCTATTCACCTTCTCTCTAGATTGTATTGTTAGCTCCAACACAATCTTATCCTAGTTGGAAATTTAGATGACTAAACGTAACCCTACAAATTCAATGTAACCCTTCGCCATGGTTGTCTTGATCATGGATCCCGCTTTTTGAAACACAAAAAGCAAACAATTTAGATACCCCACATTTATGCTTGTTGAAAAAATTGATGTAACATAGATCTTGTGACATTCTGAATTTTCGACCACGTCCCGATAATGTGAAATTGGCATTTTGTTGACACGCCTATGGTCATTTTTCTCTGAGTTGATCACTCACGAGTTAACTGATTTATCAGGTGAAGCCATTAAGGGATATAAACGCGGCAGACTTGAGAATTCGATTGGAAATCGATTGCTCGACCGTGATAATCAGCAAAGGTCAATACGACATTGTTATAATTGATCTGTGATCGAATATAGGTCGATTCGATGGAATCATGTAATTGAATTGCGGGTGATTCCACATGATTACAACATTTGCGTCGAACGGCACTAACTCGGTTTTCTATCGATTTTATACTCGACGTCCGTATTTGAAACCTTGAGATTTTTACGACAACCGAACGTCGCCTACGAGTCGGAGATGCACAAACGTGGATCGAAAATTTTTGACCACGGGGCAAACACGATAAAATCCCTAAAAGCTACCCAGTAGGTTAAATCGTACTAAAATCGTGTCCGGTCGATTTTAATCATGAAATTGAATTCGATTTCAGGAATCGAATGTTCGAGCATGTCACAATTTATTTTTAGGATCTTGCCTCATCTTTTGAAAAATTTCCGTCAAGCCCGGAATTTTGCGGAAAAATCAAAATCGGCAAAAAGGAAAATGGGAGAAATTCGTAAGGGCTGGTTTATTGGCATTTTTGGCTGCCCATTTGGCTTGTTTGTGAGGGATTTGCAAGGAAATTTGCCATTGGATGAAGCTTTGACAAAATGGGCATGAAGACTTTGTGGCACAAGTCATGAGTGCTTAGGATATTTCCTCTTGGCTCTTATTGGCTGCATGGTTGACATTCTTGGCCCCTTGTTTGCCCCCTTCATGCGCATTGCCCCCTTGGTCAAAACCGCTTAGCAGATTCTTCTTCTTCTTCTTCTTCTTCACTTCATCTTCTTCATTCTCCCTTTTCTTCTCCATTTCCATCAAGCAGCCACGCTAACTCCAGTCTAGTAGCTCACCATTCCAACCAGCAACCATCTAGCCTCCACGATCTCACACCACCGTCTCAACGTGAACCCGTCGGCAGCTCCTCGGCCAGTCCAGCTTCATGCCTCAACCAGTCGCAATCGTGTCCAGCCCAGTCGCACGTCCCTTGGCCATTCGCTTCAGCTCACCCCGAGCCAGTAGCCGCTCTGCTCGTCTAGTTGCCCGTCTAGCACGTCGTCCTCGCGTCATTCCCTATGGCCAGCTCACCAGCATCGCCTCGACCAGCCCCACGACCAGCCCTTCCAACAGCTCTTAAAACCAGCTCGACCAGCCAAGCCATCAACCTTGAGGGCTGATTTCAGCCTCATCCAGGCCTCCGTTGGTGGCGTCGTAGTTACGGTTCCTCACCGCCTTTGCGCCGCCGTCGCTGTGAAACCGTCGCCTCGCTAATCTGATTAGTTAACGTCCTAATCTTGGATTAGGAAGTTAATTGCACTTAGTGCATTAGTTTGGGCTTAATTAAGGATTAGTGGTTAGTTTAGTTAGTGTAACTAAGTTAGTTAGATTAGTTAGTTACCTAGACTAGTTAGTTAGGTGGTTAGTTAGGTTAGTTGGTTAGCTTATTAGGTTAATGTAGTTAGCCTAGCTAGATTAATTTAGTTAGTTCAATTAGGTTAGTTCAGTTAGATTATTTAGATTAATTAAGCGTATTAGTTTAAATAATTTTAATTTCAAATTGATATTAGTTTAAAAGATGAGAATGAGCAGTAAAATGTGGGCCAAATTTCAAGGTTGCCTTTGTTCAAGGGTTTTATGGGACACTTAATTCCAAATAATATTTAGGTTGTGCATGTAGATAATGTTTTCTGATGGTAAATTTCACTTAGATTTCTCATTTAGGAAAATCATTGGTCTGCTTAAGTCTATTTCTCCTGAAGACTTACTCAAGCGATAAGCGTGTTTGTCTCGCTTATTTATTGCTGGTTCCGAGTCAAAAAAATGTGCATGCGTCTTATTTTCCTCCATTCCTGAAAAGGAAATTTCTCTTAACTATGCCTATAATTGGTGGATAACAAATATGTGCATTACCCATTTTTAATTAGTTGAGTTCGTATATGATTGGTACTCATAACTTGCAACCCAATAATCAAGTTGGACGAAATTTCTTCCATCTACAGTTGGACAAAAAATATTCCTATTGTATTCGGATCATCCCAAGAACACGTCCCTGTCAATGATGATTAGCCATTACCTTTTATATTGACTCTCTTCCTTTAATATATAGTTTCATTTTTTTAGCGTTCCCTATATATATTTGCTTCCCTTACCCGTAAAGAAACAAAACCTAAAACTGCTGGCTACGCTTCTCTGTCAATCTCTTTTAACATATGATCTTAATCAAGCTCTACCAAATAAAATTTATGGTTGTATGAGTAACGAAAGTTATTATTAATGTACATATGCTGTGATATAGCTAGAAAGAGGTGGGCTATTTACGTTCGTCTTTGGATTTTACATATATTTTTTAATACAACTTAGACAACTGATCAAGCATACATGTTTGGTGTGAAGCATTTGACTTTAACTTATTCACGAGCTGCAACTTTCTTATTGGATTGTGATTCTCTAAATTTAGCATCCTCTAAATTAAATGGAGTTAATGCTTCAATCAAAATATCATGATATCTTCTCTCCCAATTTAGATTTAGATTTGGGAGCTCTGCAGAGGTGCTCTTTTGCTTGTTCAATCTCTTCTGATCTAGATCTAGAGTTAAGAGCCTGTTCAACCTGTTTTTAGCGTATGTTGATGTTGTTGAGGACGTTGAACTTAAACATGCACCCTCACTACACAAGCAGTAGTTATTAGAGAAAGATATTATGATGTGCGCTTATCACTTATGATGATGCATGATTTGCTTTTTCTTTTAACCTCTCATTTATCATCTTTGGATCTTGATATATGAATTAAGTATATACTTTTGACCAAAAAAAACTTGGATTGAAAAAATCACATCAAAAATTTTCATTAGGCTGATTAGACAAATTAACGAAAGAATTTGATTGAACCGACTAAATGTCTAAGAATTGATTGCATAATTTAATTATTTTCAAACTCGATGCACTTTCTCAATAATTTTTAAGATTTTAAATGTAATTATCCCTCAAATAAAGATAGAAGCAATCAGAGGAGAGACTCGGTAAACTCTAGCATTGGGAATTCCTTTTCTTGCCGCCATTAACCTGATGCGCAAGATGATGTTGATGCACACCAAAATATCAATAATTGTTTGGCAACATGCAAACTAACATTTATCTTTGATAAGTGACTCGCTGGACACAGTTTAATTAGAGAATATTGAAATCCTTATCCTGAAGCGGCATCAAATACCCCGGCATCTTGTTCAATGACAGCTGATTTAATAACAGAAAGCAATTCGCATACTATCTACATAGGTTCGAATTTTCGCTAACTTTTTGTGTGGACTCTTAGAATGGTGGATCATGATCGAAGATCCACTCAAGTACTAGCCTGTACTAATCTTTAGTGATATGATGTTGCCATGTGAGTTGCTAGGGCAAAAAATATTAAATATAGGAGATATGGTCAGTTCAATTAGATAATAATAATAAATATGAACAGTTCTCACGTTTTGAGGAGTCAGTGGACGAATATGGAATATATCAAACAAATGTGTGGTAAACGATTTGAGGAAGAAGAACGTTTTTTCTTGTCATGAAAAAGCTAAAATATAGATAGTGCTTGGAGATATCACTTTCTGAAGTCTATTCCAGCACGAATCTCCCTTTAGCTTTTGATTGGAAAACGGGTTTTGCGTCGATTAGATTGCAAATATACGCACGTTTAACAGGGTAAACCCCACAAGTTGGTGGGACTGCTGGAGAGAAGGTGGTGGTGGTCAACAAATTAGAATTGTTATAGTGAGAAACGGAACTTCTTTTAATATCACTAAATCTCCTTGATTTGGCTCTCATTAAGCAGTCTACACGTGGAACGAGCTTGTAAAAATTTAAATTTTTTTGCATGCTCTAACTTATCACTTAATAGTAGTATTGAGTGTCCTTGTCCAAATGTATAGACGCGTCGCCTGTATGCAAAAGGAAAACAATGGTATTTAAAAGATTTTGCTAAGTCGAGATATTTGAATTATTAATGGACGAAAAATAATTATGGGCACAATTGGAGAACATTTGTACACACTTATGTGAAAAAAAAAAAAAAAACAGTTTCATTATTTGAGCTTTTTATATCCTAGAGAATATTCAAGTATTTTAAATTGAAGTATGTTAATGATAATGACATTTCAAAATTTAAATTCTTTTATGAGGTTGCTCATAAGATAGAAAATATTCAAATTTTTCAAATGAAAATTGTGAAAGATAAAAAGAACTTATTATTTTTTATGTTTTTTCCATTGATTTTCTTTTCATCAAAAGAAAATTTTATTCATTACGAAAGTGATATATTAAGGATCCATAGGAAAAAAGTTATAATAACAAGGCACGCTTATAGAGCTCCAAAACAAATCAAAGAAGAAAATCACGGTATATCATTAAAGCTTAGTTGGAAAAGATAATCATCCGCTCGTCTTTCAAGAACAAATATGTGACTATATCCAAGTGAAAGGATCGGCAACTGATCACTGAATTAGTGATGAGCAGGATTTCTTTCTATAGTTATGACTTTGCTTTTTGACGGTGTGCACCTGGGTTAAGCATCTCTAACACCATCACCCATGGAGACAATATAAAAATGTTAAATAAGTTCAGATCTAACATCTGTGGGAGAGGAGCCCTTTAACCAATACAAGGCACCAAAACTTTAAACAAAAACACATTGAATAAGCACGGATTTGTCACTAAAACTATTGTGAACACCATTGAAACTAGAAATGTAATTTTGTTCATTAAAACTCCTAAATCAAAATTAGATCAGAGAAAAAAACTTAAATATCTAAGGTAGAGCAAAGTTCCCAGATCTAAAACTAGATAGGAAAAGTAAGGAAGAAACAAAACAAAATAAAAGGAAAAGCAACTGGGGAAGAACGACACTTTCAACCCTATTTTTTTTTCTCTCCGCCGATTGATTAAGGATGTTGTTGAAAGAAAACATCGATTGTGATCTCTTACAATAGAATATATCTTTTTTTCTTCTAATCGGCTGTCCCTCAAGCAAGTAGGAAAGAGCCATTGCTTTTGTCAAACCAAATGCTTGAGTTCGACCGATTTCTTTGTATTGTAGCATCCGCCAATCCCCTTAGCGTGAAGGAGATCGTAATAGGGTAGCTTTGTATTCAAAATTGATTGCAAATTCAATTTGAACACTTCTTATATTTTTAAAGTATAAATATAACATGTAATCATTCAAGTTTCATGCTTTAAAATATTAAAATTGTTTTTTACTTCAGAATTTAGGCAAAATAATAAGTTTAATTTTTTTTAGAATGAACAAGACAAACAAACACTAATATTTGCCCAAAAGAAGAGGAAGTGATGATATTATGTAATTAGGTTTTGTATACATTTTTCTCTTTTGGCCGAATGGTTTTGTATACATTGACTCACCTTGTACTTACATTGCATCTTTATGAGATGCATGGCTCTTTTCAGGCAAACATTTAAGCAAAAGCTAGGAAACATTCATTTGATCGTGCCAAACAATCATCCTCTTACACGTGAATTTTTTATCTGTTCCAACTAATTTCCTTTGCTGTTGCCGAGGTGAAATCCTTTCGCTTGACCTCTATCATACTCTTAAATTTATCATCTTTCAACTTACTTGGTGAACTTTCACTCGCATAGACCCTTAACCTTTATCCATACACTTTACTGTGGCAAACTTACGAATTATTTCATCAATCTTCACCATCTTTTCCTGACAAAATATGCAATGCAAGTGCTTCTCAAGTCTTACGGAGGGATTTCCCTGGAGGAAACTATTGCTTGTAATAAAAGAATTTAGGATACGTTTGGCGGTCAGGATGAAATTCTGAATAGGACCTGCATTTGATGCTTGCTCAAGATAGAATAACATTGGATATGAGAAAGATATAGGCCGAATTAAAATATCCCATAGGGGATGTGAGATAAAGGTGGATAAGATTTCTAATATCCAGAATACGAAAGTTATTTTTCTCGAATAATAAACTTCTTAAATTAATAAAATTAAAATTATATTTCAATATGAATATTATTTAAATTCTAATGTAAGAAATTCAAAATAATTAAAAATAGCAATTTTGTTTTTCAATTTAATCTTATTTTTATTTATATGGTCAAATTTAATTTATCTTATGATATAACTTCAATATATAAATATATATTTATATTTGTTACATATTTTAGATATATTAATACAATTACTATTTAGTAAAATTTTATCATAGAGTGATGAAGGGAAAAAAGAAATAACAAAGAAAACAATTAAAAAGAGAGGAAAAATAAAATAAAAAAGCAAATAAAAATAAAGTAGGGTAGAGGGTCGCGAGAGATGTTCACCAATTTTGTTTGTAAACTCTTAGGTTCATTTACACTTTTATGCCATTTATACTGTAACGTCCTGAAATTTGAGGCCTTTGAGGGATGAATGAACGTGAATTTTATCAATGCATTATTGGTTGATCTCACTTGGAATTGATCACCCTCGAGATACTGAACTTGAGAAGAAAGGCTAATTAAGACAAAACTCGTGCAACTAAAGAACTTGACTTGGGAAAACGACTTGACCGTGAGACTTGCGTGAGGACAATCCTGTAGATAGGTAGGCCGATTTCAGGGATGACTAGAAGTCAATTCGCTGATAGAACATAATAGGACGACGGGTGGTTTGTTTACTATTATTGAGCCCACGACCGATCCTATGTCGATTCTCAGTAATCGTGTACTTTGAAATAAGAATATATCCTCCACAATTTCATGTAGTCAAGGACATCCATGTGTCGAGATGTCTTGAATGTGGTTAGGCATGAGTCGGTTTCGCATGAATCCTCGAAGCCTCCTATCAGTCTAAGTTATACTAAAATGGCATTCGGGCAAAATTGACATGGCATGAGAATCCAAGATTGGACTTTGAATTTTTGGGAGCATCCGGGATGGATTTTTGGAAGATGCTTCTTTGACAGTCGACAGTGCCAGTAAAGCCAAGTGTTTGGAAGAAGGATTTACGGACCAAGGAAACGAGCTGATGAGGACGTGGGCCGGGCAAGGCTAGTGTGGGCCTCAGGCCCAAGGTGGGACAGCCACCATGGTAGGCCCGAGATAGGCAAGTGAGCCTGTTGGACCCAACCAACCATTTTACCCTACCGAGCCCAATGTCTAACCTTGAGCCATTTAGAGCCCAATCAATTCCCAAGCGCGTTCCTATTCATTTCCTAGCCTGTTTATTAGGCCCGCCCTTCATTTTTAGCCCAAGGACAAATTAGGAAATGTGCAAGGTGGAAATGACCATTTTGCCCCTAGTTTTTGTGAGGAAAGTCAAAAAGAAGAGAAAGAAGATGATGTCACTTGCATAGGGAAGGAGCAAGCCTTCAATGGCCTTAATGAGGCTTGACAACCAGCCCTCACATCACTCTCTCTCCTCTCCTTCAGCTCCCCCACTACCGCACCTCTCTCTCCCCTTAGTTTTCTCTCCTTCCTTCTTCTCCTGCTGACCTTGCTCCAAAAAGCTGAGTTGTTTCTTGGCTTCTTGTGACAATCACCTCCCATACCACCCACCACCGTGCTCAAAAGCCCAATCCGTACGGACCCAAGCGGTTGTTCGCCGGTTGGAGCTACCAGCTAACTCGCCGGGCGGCCAGAAGCTGTTGCTCGCTTGTCCGCCTGGCAGCCTGTCCGCTTGCACCGTTTTGCCTTTGTAGTTGTTTTCCTCCCATTCCGTGATGCGGGAGCATCCAACATAGCTCCATCGACCAACTCAGAACCATCGATGTTTATCCAAGCCAAGAAAGAAATTGGGCATTATGTGCTTCGATGGATATTTTGAATGAATAATGTTAATTACTTATCGATACTTAGTGATATATCGATAACTATCATTGGGTGGCCATTTTAGACATCTTGCATGACCAATTGATGAAGTTTCAGGAGGATTATTTTATGGTCAAGGGAGGAGCACGAATTTTGGAAGGCTAAAGGTCCACGAATGCGGTTCAATAATGCGGAAGGCCAAAGGTTCAAGAATGCGGTTTAAGATTACGGAAAGATAAAGGTTCAAGAATGCAAGTTCCCGTACTACTAAATGCATTTCATAAGTTCCTAGGTGTCTTTATTGTTATGTAGTTCAAGAGTCGAAGGTTTAAGTTCCTAGGTCATTAAAGTTTGTTTTTAATATTTCCTAAGGCTATAAAACCCTCCTCTAAACAGGGGAAAACTATCCAATGTAAGGGATATACGAATTTGATCAATGAAAATGGTGAGATTTCCTCTGCTTGAGTGAACTCCTTTGGAGAGTGCATAACTCCCTTCGGTCTCTTTATCCTTGGAGCGTAGATCACTCCTTGGTGGTGAGCCAAGAAGCCCTTTATCCTTGGCTAGTGGAATGTTTAGGCCTTGGTGGTGAGCTTCTCCTATCTAGAAAACCTTTATCCTTGGCTAGTGGAAGCTTTAGGCCTTGGTGGCGTGGTCTTTATACCTTGGGAGGAGATCGTTCTATCTTCTTATTCCTTTTTGTTTCTTCTTCGTATACACTACTCCATACACTCAACCACAAAAATCCCCTTTGAAAAATTTCCATTTTGGAATCACTCACCCCATCACGCATCACAAGATTGGTATCAGAGCCCAAGGTTCAACTCATTTGAGTGATTCCTTTTTTTTTTCCTATTACAAATTCCTTATGGATGATCAAGTTCCAAGAGGCTGGACTTTGGAGCAAGCGCACAACGAAAGGCGAGATTGCGCAATCCAAAATCTTCAACAAGAAATGGAGCGAGTCCTCAATCTTCCAGAGAATCCAGTGAGACAAGGACAGCCAGCAAGACGTCCTAATGAACGGCATCGGCATGACGATTCTGAATCTCGTCAAAATTCTGATGGCGCTTCCGAATCCACTGGAGAAAACAGAACGATTCCGCACTCTAGTGATTCTGAATCTCAAATTCGAAGACGAAGATGAAGAGGGATGCATAAGGAGGATGATAGAGATATTAAAGTGGAGGTCCCTGAGTTTGATGGTAATCTCAATCCCGATGACTTTATGGATTGGCTACACACAACCGAATGAATTTTTGACTTCAAGTCCTATTCGGATAAGAAGAAATGTAAGGTTGTTGTCCTAAAGCTGATAAAATATGCTTCTCTATGGTGGGAGAATCTAAAGCATCAACGAGCAAGGGAAGGAAAAGGCCGAATCAAGTCTTGGGAAAAACTCAAGAAGTTGATGAAGAAGTGGTTCTTGCCTGACAACTATAAGCAAGATCTATTCTTCAAACTGAATTCCCTAAGACAAAAAGGGATCAGTGTTGAAGAATAATTCATGATTTTGAAAAACTCAAAATGAGGAGTGAAGTTCTAGAAGTTCCTGAGCAAACCATCACTTGTTTCCTTGGCGGCATGAATCGAGAAATTGCTGATATGGTTGAACTTCAACCTTATTGGTCCTTTGAAGACGTATGCAAGTTAGCCATAAAAGTCAAAAAACAATTGAAGAGCAAGAGGAAGAAGAAGAAGTTGTGGAGAAAGCCGATGATGGCGAGCTGTTGATCATCGGAAGAGCATTGCATGTTGAAGTTTCTCTTGATAAAGAGCAAAGGGAGAATATATTTCACACCCGTTGCACTATTAACAGAAAGGTGTGTTCGGTGATCATCGATGGTGGGAGCTGCACCAATGTTGCTTCGACAACTCTTGTCGACAAGCTGAAGCTTCCAACAACGAAACATCCTCAACCATACAAGCTCCAATGGCTCAATCAAAGGAATGAACTCAAGGTAACCAAACACGTTCTTATATCATTTTCAATTGGGAAGAACTATCGAGATCAGGTTGTATGTGATGTGATTCCTATGGAGGCATGCCACTTGTTATTGGATAGACCGTGGCAAGTTGACATAAATGCTATGCATGATGGTCGGAAAAACACATACTCTTTTCATAAGGAACAAAAATGCATTACTCTTTTACCGTTGAGTCATTATTTGATACATAATAATCAACCTGGGGAGGGAAACACTTGTAAGGAAAGTCTGTTCTTGAGTAAGACAAGGGTTGAGAGAGCCATTAGCGGACAAAAGAATGTATTTGCTTTGCTCGTGGTTGAGAAAAAGAGTGAGATAGAGGGACCCATACTTCCAAAAATGCATTGCTTGTTGAAAGAATTTGCAGATGTGTTCCCGGAGGATTTGCCACCTGGATTACCTCCCATAAGAGGTATTGAGCATCAAATTGATTTGATCCCTGGTGCTCCACTACCAAACAAGCCAGCTTATCAATGCAATCCAAAGGAAACAAAAGAGTTGCAAAGACAAGTCGATGAACTTATTGTCAAAGGATACATTCGAGAAAGCATGAGTCCATGTTCTGTTCCGGCTCTACTTGTACCTAAGAAGGATGGTACCTACCGAATGTGTGTTGATAGCTGGGCCATCAACAACATCACCATTAAGTATAGGTACCCTATACCTAGACTTGATGATATGCTTGATGAATTATATGGTTCTTCTATGTTTTCAAAGATAGATTTGTGGAGTGGTTATCATCAAATCAGAATGCGAGAAGGTGATGAATGGAAGACAGCTTTCAAGACCAAGGGAGGCCTTTATGAGTGGTTGGTTATGCCATTCAGATTATCTAATGCTCCGAGTACCTTCATGAGACTTATAAACGAGGTTCTTTGTTCCTTTATTGGTCGATTAGTCATTGTTTATTTCGACGATATTCTTGTTTATAACAGGAATGAGGAGGAGCATATCTCTCACTTAAAACAGGTCTTTGACGTCTTGAGAGAACAAAAACTATAGGGAAAATGTCACAAATGATCCCTATACTATTACTTAATGTGCAATTTGGTCCCTGAACTTTCGATCGGCTCAATTTGGTCCCTAAACTATTGATAAATGTCCGATTTGGTCTCTGAACTTTCGATCGGCTCAATTTGGTCCCTAAACTATTGATAAATGTCCGATTTGGTCTCTGAACTTTCGATCGGCTCAATTTAGTTCCTGAACTAATGATAAATGTCAAATTTAGTCCTTCATTACTGTTTTTCCTTTTTTTTTTTGGTGCTTCTTCTCTCTTCACCCCGCCAGCTTTAGCGGAGAGAAGCCGGTGTCCAGCGAGCGTCACCCTCCCTCGACGGCGGGGTGCTCCGGCGAGGGCCGCCCTTGCCTGCGTTCGGCGAGGACGGCCCTCGTCCGTGCCGGCGAGGGGCTCCCTCGCTAGATCTGTGAGGGAGCCCCTCGCCCGACGCTGGCTTCCCTCTGCCGAAACCGGTGGGGGGAAGAGAGAAGAAGCAAAAAAAAAAAAAAAAAAAGGAAAAAACAGTAATGAACGACTAAATTGGACATTTATTAATAGTTCAGGGACCAAATTGAGCCGATCCAAAGTTCAGGGACCAAATTGCATATTAAGTAATAGTATATGGACCATTTGTGACATTTTCCCAAAGCTATATGCTAAAATGGAGAAATGTGAGTTCTTCTTTCAAAGCATTGTGTTTCTTGGTTATGTGGTTTCCAAAGATGGAATCTCTGTTGATCAACCCAAGGTGGAAGCTATGAAGACTTGGTTGGTTCCAAAGTCCATTTATGATGTAAGAAGTTTTCATGGACTTGTTTCTTTCTATCGACATTTTGTCAAAAACTTTAGTACCGTCATGGCTCCTATAACCGAATGCATGAAGAAGGGTGCTTTTGAATGGACAAAGGCTGCTCAAAACACCTTTCAGGTAATCAAGCAGAAACTTTGTGAGTCCCTTATTCTTGCATTTCCTGATTTTGATAAAGTATTTGAAGTTGAGTGTGATGCAAGCGGAGTTGGTATTGGTGCTATTTTGGTGCAAGCACAAAAACCATTGGCATATTTCAGCGAGAAGTTAATCAATTCCAAGAGGAATTATTCAACTTATGACAAAGAGTTCTATGCCATTGTCCGAGCTCTTGATCATTGGAGTATTATTTGATGCCAAAGCACTTTGTCCTTCATTCTGATCATGAGGCGCTTAAGTTTATTAGCGGCCAACGCAAGCTTAATTTGAGACATGCAAAATGGGTAGAATTTCTTCAATCCTTTTCTTTTGACTCAAAATATAAACCTGGGCACACAAATGTTCTAGCAGATGCTTTATCAAGAAGATATTCTATACTTGCTGTTCTGGACTCTAGGATTCTTGGATTTCAATTAATGAAAGAACTTTATCATGAAGATGCGGAGTGCTCATCCATCATTAACAATTGCAAGCGGGGAGTTCAAGGTACATATTCTCTGCAAGATGGGTTTCTTTTTAAAGGAAATCAATTATGTGTGCCGAAGAGTTCTTTTTGCAAATTGCTGATTCGAGAGGCGCATGGTGGAGGATTGGTTGGTCATTTACGTATTAACAAAACTCTTGAGGTTCTTCAAGAGCATTTCTATTGGCCAAAGATGAGTGGAGATGTGCATGCTACCATCTCAAGTTGTGCAACTTGTCGAAGATCAAAAAGCCATTTCCATCAAGGTTTGTTTACTCCACTTCTAGTACCATTGCAGCCCTAGGAAGATGTTAGCATGGATTTCATTGTGGCTCTACCAAGGACTCAAAGAGGAAAAGATGCTAGCATGGTGGTTGTCGATCGGTTCTTGAAAATGGCTCATTTCAAGCCATGTCAAAAGACCAATGATGCATCTCATATTGCTGAATTATATTTCAAAGAGATTATTCGCATTCATGGAATACCAAAGACCATTGTGTCGGATCGTGATTCCAAGTTCTTAAGCTACTTCTAGAAGACTCTATGGAGAATGCTTGGTACAAGACTCTTATTCAGCACAGCTTGTCATCCACAAACCGATGGCCAAACGGAGGTAACAAATCGTACTCTAACCACTCTTCTTCGTGGGATAGTGAGTAAATCTTTGAAAGATTGGGATTTAAAGCTTGCTCATGCTGAATTTGCTTACAATCGATCACCAAGTTATACTACTGGTCGATCGCCATTTGAAGTTGTGTATGGAATTAATCCTCTCACACCCATTGATTTGATTCCAATTCCATCTAACTCTCAAGTAAGCTTTGATGGCAAGAAAAAAACTGAATCAATGAAGAAGCTCCATGAGCAGATTCGATCCAGGATCGAAAAGGCCAACGAATCTTACAAGAAGAAAGCTAATCAACATCGCAAGAAGACTCGATTTCAACCGGGCGATCTTGTATGGCTTCACTTGAGGAAGGAGAGATTTCCATTTCGACGAAAGAACAAGCTCATGCCCAGAGCTGATGGTCCCTTTAAAGTTATTGAGCGAATTGGTGACAATGCTTACAAGATTGACCTTCTTGGAGAATTTGGAGTTTCGGCAACATTCAACGTGGGAGACCTTTCTCCTTACTTGGAGGATGAAAACTTTCTAGATTTGAGGACAAATCTCAAACAACCCAGGGAGGATGATGAGGGAGCATCCAACATTGCTTCATCGACCAACTCAGAACCATCGATGTTTATCCAAGCCAAGAAAGAAATTGGGCATTATGTGCTTCGATGGATCATTTTGAATGAATAATGTTAATTACTTATCGATACTTAGTGGTATATTGATAACTATCATTGGGAGGCCATTTTAGATGTCTTGCATGACCAATTGATGAAGTTTCAAGAGGATTATTTTATGGTCAAGGGAGGAGCACGAATTTTGGAAGGCTAAAGGTCCACGAATGCGGTTCAGGAATGCGGAAGGTCAAAGGTTCAAGAATGCGGTTCAAGAATATGGAAAGCTAAAGGTTCAAGAATGCAAGTTCCCGTACTGCTAAATGCATTTCATAAGCTCCTAGGTGTCTTTGTTGTTATGTAGTTCAAGAGTCGAAGGTTTAAGTTCCTAGGTCATTAAAGTCTGTTTTTAATATTTCCTAAGGCTAAAATCCTCCTATAAACAGGGGAAAACTATCCAATGTAAGGGATATATGAATTTGATCAATGAAAATGGTGAGATTTCCTTTGCTTGAGTGAACTCCTTCAGAGAGTGGATAACTCCTTTCGGTCTCTTTATCCTTGGAGCATAGATCACTCCTTGGTGGTGAGCCAAGAAGCCTTTTATCTTTGGCTGGTGGAATCTTTAGGCCTTGGTAGTGAGCTTCTCCTATCCCGAAGTCTTTTATCCTTGGCTAGTGGAAGCTTTAGGCCTTGGTGGTGAACTTCGTAAATCTCGATCATCTTCTTCGGTTGGTGGCATGGCCTTTATACCTTGGGAGGAGATCGTTCTATCTTCTTATTCCTTTTCATTTCTTCCCCATATACACTACTCGATACACTTAACCACAAAAATCCCCTCTGAAAAATTTCCGTTTTGGAATCACTCACCCCATCACGCAGTCTCCCTTGACCCCTAGGTGCCGCCGGTCGTTGACCAGCTGCTCACCGGAGCTCCGGCTAGGCCCTTCAACTTCTTTCCCGCCTCTGTAGTCCAATTTTCCAGAGTTGTAGTGAGAGGCAGAGTTTATGGTTGTTGTTTCAGCCTTGGGACCGCCTTGAATCGCTGTGGTTGAGGTTCCCGTGCATCGCCGCTGCTGTGTCTGTGTCTTCGACCCGCTTAATGGGTGAGTTTAGCCCCTAATCCTTCGTTTAGTGCCTAAACTTGCTTAGGGTTGGTTTAGTTAGGGCTAATTCTAGTTTAGGGGGTTTAATTAAGTTATATTAGCCCTAAGATAGGTGGCTAGATAGATGGTTAAGATTAGCTTGGCTTAATCTTACTTTTTGTTAATTAATTATGGTTTGTGTTTAATTAAGCATGTTTTACCTTAATTAATTGATTGTTGATTTTAATTAAGGTTTTGCTTAATTTCTGAATTTAATTTATTAATTACTGAATTCTAAAATTTCACTGTTCATATTGCATTGTTCACGAATTATTGTTCATGTGCATTGTTCACGCGGTACTATTCACGCGCACTGTCCATCTAGAAGCGAAAAATTGCCTTGTTTCATGTGTTTTGATCTTATGATGTGAATTGGATGTGTCATTGCATGGACATTCACCTTAATCGTATGGTTTCCACAAAAATGGGAAAATGATTTGTTCGAGGGACACCAAAATGCTTTTATGAGAAAACGATTTGAGGTTGTATACGCAAGCTTGTGTGAATTGGCTAATGCTCAAAGATAAAAAGTGGATTGTGGTGGTATGCTTGCATGATCACTAAGTTCAACCCACCACCCCAATAGGAGTTTGGAGGCTAATAGTTGATGTACCCGCCACCCCGGCAGAAGTCCAGGGGGGTGATAGTCCGATTTATCGGAGACACCGACAGAGGTTTGATTGTAGCCCTAAGGGGCAATAATAATCGAAACTTGTGTAGATGCAAGACCGTGTGAGAAACATGGCATCATTGGTTCTGATTATGTATGAGCTGATCACATTATTTATGGCACGCACGCACGAATCGAAATCGTCCAGGGTGTGGCAATGGCCAGGTGAGATCGCTTGTGACGCGACTCGTATGTGATTGATGAATTGCATCATCTAATGGTCATGTGCATTGCGTGTATTATGCTGAGATATAACGTGCAGGGTATGGCATACCGGGTAAGGTTGCATGCGAACCGATTATTTGATTATTGGTTTACCCTGGCTGTTGTTATTTGTTGATTGTTGGTTGTTGGCTTGCTTGTGGGGTGGTTCTGGAAAGATACCTCGAGTTGAGTTGGTGTATTAACCGGAGCTTAGGGGGAGGACTCGCTGAGATTTTATCTCACCAGTTATTATATATTTCAGGCCCTTAGAATGGCGCACCCGCTGGTGCGATTCGGGATCCCTAAGGACCGGGAGATCGTTGTGACATGCCACCGCTTCCCGGGTCAGGAGCATCTTTACAAGAAGTATCTCTCCACCATCTGGCTGGATGAGGGACTGGGGCAATGGATACCCCAACAATTCCTGGTGTGGTTCATCCGGGGGGAAGATATGCTTATCGATCCTCTGCGAGGTTTTGACAGGCCGCCTAGTAGGAGGCTCGAGGACGCCGATTGGGATCCCATGGAGCTGGACCCTCCTGACGGTGCAATGGAGAATCCTGCCTCCTTTTCACCAGAGATCATCCCGAACGCCTCCAACTATGACCCAACAGAGTCTTAGTTCGATGGGCCCGAGTGATAGTGGTGCCAAACCCGAGGGTTCTTTTTGTATAGTTGGATTAGCCTAGCCTAGTTTCTTTTTGGTCTAGCTTAAAGGATGGATCGGCCCCTTTAGTCGGGCTTGTAAATTAGAAACGATCCTCCGTTGGTTAATCCAATGAAAATGTATATGCGATTAGTTGCTATTGCTCTTGTTGTTCATCTCTCTATCCATGTTTGATTGCTTGATTGTCTGTTTGATTGGGGGATGGTTCGTTTTCCGCTGACGCATAATGAAAGATTAAAATGAATGGTCGTCGACGAGTCCTAGGACTTCGCTTTCTATCAACCAAGGGAAGGGGTTGTTGATTTTAATATGCTCAGGGTTCGAGGCGTGACATATACGAAAGAAAATATACATAATATGATTTTAACATATTTGACTTTATTACTACGATTCACTAAACCGTAGATAGGATATGGAAAAATCCTTGAATTTTGTATCCTATCTTGGCCAGAAATGTAAGATTTTTGGACCTACTCGATTAGTGAGCTAAGTAATGATGATTAGGTTATTATATTTGGCACTAACTGTAAATGTGTCAATTTTAAGTTTTCGGAACAACGGTACTTGGCCCGTACATTAGCCGAGAAATTTTTATGCTAATTGGATGAATTACGGATCATCGAAAGGATGTAGACGTGCATTAGGCTTGAGTTTTTGTGATTCGTCAATCCAAGTTAAGAGTCATCTTTGTAAGGAAGTCTGCACATTCAACGATAAGATAATTGTGCATAGACTGTGTGTTTAAGATACCCTATAATGAATACCATCAGAGAGCATACCGACGATGTCCTGTGGCTTCAGTGGACCATGAAGCCAGTGTGGGTTAGAGAGGGTATCGGTGTACATCGTAGCTATAACGACCCTATCTCCATCTCTAGAGTTTTAAACGATAAGGGATATTTTTGCGATGTCTCAGGCGCGTTACCGTCCCAATTCTTTTTATCTTATTAATAAACACATGCGGAAGCGTAAACAAAAAAACTCCCCAGACAAATAACAACTGGAAGATTGGGACATACACACAAAACACATTACTTTATATTACAATAGTACATTTGCAAGCCCTTTTTCTATTGGCCCCCTTTTTTTTTACATCACACTATAAGTTTCCATATAGGCCAGGAGAATTCCTATATCCTCTAGTGTGACTATTGCTCCCAAAACTGACGTGGGATTTCCATGCCTACAAGCCTGAAAAATAAGGGAGTGAGTTGAGAACTCAATAAGTAAAATCATTAGTCCTCATATAGGATGACGACTCATCATCGAATTAAAGATGCGGACATTTGACACACTATAATATCAATAGTAGATGAATAGCAGATTATTACTTTTCCTCAACTATACATATGTTCATCCTAGCTTATCTTCAATGCATAACCCACTTTTAACTTACCAAACAAGCTATCATCAACTTATCAAACAAGCTACCATCAACTTCCCAAACAAGCTATCCTTAACTTATTAAATAAGTTACCGTCAACTTACTAAACAAGCTACATTCAACTTACCAAATAAGCCACCGTCAACTTCCCAAATAAGTTACTCTCAACTTACCAAACAAGCTACCATCAACTTTCCAAACAAACTACCTTTAACTTACTAAACAAGCTATCTTACCAAGCAAGCTTATCCAGAACACATGACAGCATGCATAATAGGTTCATTAACCGTCCCAAACGGTTCTTCCTAGTTCAACTAGGGCATCTCACACCTTCACGGGCTTTCTGGTATCAACTAGGGCATCCTACCTCAAGCCAGGCATCATACATATGTGAACCATTTCAACTTATCGTTAATGTATGTTCTACCTCAAGCTTATTAATCAAATTATTAAATGAAACACACAAAAGCATGGACAAAAGAAGTTCATTCATCAATTCAACCGTTCCCATGGTTCATCTGGAATTTACTAGGCATCCGAAATCCATTGGGCATCCCATTCTTATGAACGAGGCATTGCTGCCAATGCTATGTGACGACGGGTCTTATCGTTCATTTAGTAATCATACGTTATACAACACACACACCAGCTTATCATTTTTCCTCTTAGCCCATGCATACAAGGCCCGACAGCATGCTCATACAAGTGTGTGCATGTCATGTTCTACAATATCATAACTACAGAGTATGCCGGGCAAGGTACATGGCTTGTGGCTCGAATCGACCCGTTTCAACGCTGACCATCCGCTAGGCGAGGCTCAAATCAACACACTCCACTATCGATCCAAGGCCCGGCAAGGCTCGGTCCGTCACACCTCAACACCGACCCAAGGCCAAGCGAGACTCGTCCCTCGCCCGAGGCGTGCTTTCACACATAGATCCATAATCATGAGCAAACTATAGAAAATCTACACACGAGCAAGCCATGAAAAAGCATCTGTCAATATGACATATATACCAAGTACGGTACATGAGCAACTCATGAGCAACCCATAGAAAATTACTCTCCAATATAGACATACATACATGATCAAGAACACGACTCGCTCCACCAATGCAACACAAAGCTCTTGCCAAGGGTTATGAAGTTCACTTACTCGCTCACACAAGGACAATTTAGCATGTTCATAACTAAACCCAACAATGTAGTACATCTCCCTAATAAAAAATTAGAGATTCCACTTACCTTTGATGAATCTCGATGAACTAGAAATGACTTTGCTAAGAGATTGCCATTTGAGAGGAGGTGGTCGTGAGTGACTAAGAGGGAGCGAGAAATGTGCATGATGAGAGGAGGGCGAGAATGAGAGCCAGAGTGAGAATGAATGGGGAGGTTCTCCTATTTATAGGCTCAAACCCCACTGTTACTTGTCCAACTTGCTCTCCAAGCTTGGTATTCTAGATTCTTCTACTAAATTGTCTTTATTTACTTGGCCAACTTGCTCTCCAAGTATTCTAGAATATTTTATCAAGTGCTCTTGTAATTGGTCCACTTAAGCATAACCCAATAATTTCTCCTCCAAGGCAAATCTTTTGGTCATCATTACATAATTTTCATAAGGCCACCTAAGCCAATGACTCACCTACCTCACTTAATGCTCAAGATATGGTAATCATGGAGCTTGGATTTTTAGCCTATGTTTCATGCTTTACTTGTTCATTAAGCTAAGCATTCTAGAACCTTTTATTTTGTCTTCCCTTGATTGGTCCATTGGTGCTATAACTCATCAACTTAATTCCCAAGGCGAATCTTTGATAATCATTACTAAATCTATAAATATCCACCTAAGGTGATGACTCATCCCCTTCATGAATGACCTAAGGGATTTTAGAATGTTCTCTTTTGTCCATTTCCAAGATTATGACAAATATGGGAAATAGACCATTGGAAGTGCAACCGGGATTGGACAAGGGCTTTTTGTATACATCTCCTATCGACCATTCTAACACACCCGAGGTTCGTGGCAAAGCCACCCTTGATATGGTTATCGTCGGCAAAAATTGCCTTCTCGGCTAGGTCGGTGGCTCGGGTCCTGGGCTGAATGGCCACTTTGCCATTGACATACCGATCTTTGGCCTACTAGTCAGAACCAAAAGAAGAGTCAAAATAGAGGATATTACAGTGGCGAACTGGAGGGCGCATCAGAATTCTGATGGATGGGAGATATTCCTCCTTGCATGGTTCGGTGAGCCCACCGACCATGTGTCTTGGAGTGGAAACTAAAAGTGAGAACAAAGAATTGTGTGAAACGTATGCGCATGTATGGTTGAATCGTCTATTGAGTCGTTAGATTCTTTTGTCATGAGTATGGGATACTTGTATTAGTTATTTTGTAGTTGTAGTCTCTATGAGTTTCAACTTTATAATTGCATTGTCTTAGCCGGATGTTTTTCGTGTGCATGTGATAGGCGGATTGCTTAGTAGTATAGGGCTTTGGATATTTCATTTGCTGGGCATTAACTCACCCTTGTTAATGTTTACATTTTTCAGATCCGTGGTTATGCTGCTACTCCTGCAAACCTCATCTCCCGTTACGGCGCCCTAGTAGACTTTGAGGGGCAGCTATACGAGTTCACAAACTCACACTTCCCTTTTGTGATTTTTGTGCATCACACATCTACTCTGGGTAGATATAGGCTCACTTGCTAGCTACATCGCCTACCGCTTCAGGCCGATCTATGCCAAGATCAGAGGACTTTTGGTAGGTCCTCTGCCATTCCCAGAGGATAGTAGCAGCGGTGACGAGGATGGCAACAATAGGGAGTCGTAGGCAAGGCAGCTGGTGATGGTGGTGGGGATTCATTTTTGGGAGGCACGATCTTGACACTTTTTGGGATTGACCGTGTAGTTGGGTGGCATGTTGTGGATAGTTTGAGTGTGTAAATTATTGCTGAGTGGATAGCCTATGGGAGTAGTATATCCTTTTAACTTCTCAGTATAGCCATATTATCACCCATGTATGTAAATAAAAGATAAAAAAATTAAATGGGAAAGTACGTGACGTTTGCTTCATTCTTTGCATTCATCCTCCTTGCGATGTTTGTTTGGTTTCACACTTTTGCTTCCGCTTGTGCTATAAGTGAAAAGATATAACTCGCCATGTTAAGGTAGCGGACTGGGACGTCACAAGAAATTCAAATGACTAAACGTAGATTTAATGTGTTATAGCTGGTTCACTTACATTGCATGATTTAATCCAAAGAGTTTGACGGTGTTGACAATTGAAATGATTTTCAGATTCAAGAGGATTTAAAGTGTAAATAGGAATTTACGTATGATAGGGTGAGTTTTATGTTGGGTGAGCTCTAATGATTTGAAGGTTAGCTCGAGTTAACGGGTAAAGTGAGTGCTCGCGGAGGAAGGGGAACATAGGTAAAATTGAATGATCTAAAGTTTAAATTTTAACATCTAAGAGAGAGAGAGTTCAAGGGAAATATTGTCTAAAAAGTTTTAAATCTATTGCACTTTTACTAATTTAGTCTAAATCTTTTAATTGTAACAATTGAGTCATGTTCTTCTCACGTTTTGCCAATTGAATCCATTCCACCAATTTTGGCCAAAAAATAATTTAAGTGCCAGTTGTCTTATGTGGCATGGGCAACCTTGAGGTGGACAGATTTTAAAAATATTTTGACATTTTTTTGAATTTATTTATTTTTCTTTGTTTCTTTTATTTCCTTTTTATTTTCTTTATGTCTTTATTTCTTTCCCTTTTTCCTTTAGTCAATCACCAAGTCTTGATGATGGCCGACAATCAACTAGAGGTAAGGCTCGCCCAAAGCAAATTTAGCAAGGGTTGAGCCTCGCCAAGGGTGGGCGAGGCTCACTCTCGCTAGAGGCTTACCTCACTAGCTCTTGCCTCTAGCCAGTCACTAATGTCTGATGACCAACTGAAGGAAAAAAGGAAGGAAAAAAAGATAAAGAAAAGAAAAATAAATAAATAAATAAAAATTTTGAAAAAAAAATATAAAAATATTATTAAAAACTATATATGTCACCACCAATCGTATCACATAAAACAGTCAATGTCCATGTCAGCAATTTTCTATGAAAATTGGTCAGATAGACTCAATTGACAAAACATGAAATGATTTAGGACTTAATTCAAATAATTAAAAAGTTTATGACTGAATTAGCCAAAATGTAACAAGTTTATGAATTTTTGGACAATTTTCTTGAGCTTAGAAGGAGAATGAAACTTTACTCAAAAGCTATTTAAACCATCCGGTATTTTTCATAATAAGCCTATGTACTATGGACACTCAAACACACAAGTAGAGATGAAATTTAAAGAGGGATGTCAAGGATAACTAAAATGAATTTAGAAGTAGTTGTTAAATAATATGATCCATCCTAAAGGGATATTAAAACTATTGGACCATAGTGCACACCCAATAAAAAATTGTTGCATCATCTATTTTACATATAAAACAAATTTTCGAGTATTGATACCCATCCCAAATTTACAATTATACTCACATATATGATTAACTCTAAGTTAGTGAAGTAGTTAAGGAACAATATTAACTTTTACCATTTTGGGGTTACACTTGCAATTGAAAGATCTTAATTACACTATGCAGAAACGATTTTAAATTAAACAACATTAGGAGATAGGGGGAAGGAGAACAGTTATAAATTACGTTTATATTTGTTTTAAATTGGTAAACAACCTATCAAGTGCTCTCACCTTGACAAAAAAGAAAAGAAGAAGATTCAACTTGCATTAATTAACCATCCACTTCATCCATTTTTTTTAGTAAGTACGCACTTTTTTGGCTTCTTAACAAATTTTCTTTTCTTGATAAATCATTCACTTCATCCATATTATTTTAGAAAGTTACACACTTTTTTTGCTTCTTAACAAATTTCTTTTTCTTCAGTCCTGATTACAGGCTTCAGGTATAAGTTATGATTAGTGCTAGAATCTTTGGAAATATCCTAGTCTAGCTGAGAATTTTTAAAGAGTTTTGACTTGATCTGCTTGGAGCATGTGATAAATTGGCATATTCTAACCCTTTCAAGTGGGCTTAGTGACGGTCCGTGTCCTTATATGTAGCAACCCCGTCGTTAACCCTTATCCTGATGAAATGCAATAAACCATCATTGCTTGTTGTCGTCGTGACATGCACAAACCTAGTATGGATCGTCAGATGACACTATCCTGTTTGTTAACCATTCAAGCCTTCCCACTATAAATTACTATATTAATTCATTTTTCACTTAAGTGACTTTTGGATGAATGGAATTCTCTCTGGGGCGTTACACTATTGAATTTTCGGCACTTGAGAGCTTCAACACTTTGATCTTCTTGACTTTTGGATGCCTCGATTCCTCAACATCCATGGTTTAAACTATTGAACACTTTTGGGGAGGTGGGGTGTTCGAATCCCCACCTTTTCAGGGGGTTGGGGTGGGGACGATTTAGTTTCAAGTGTGGGTTTCGATTCTCACGCCAGGCAAGGAGGTAGGACAAAAGTCTAAAAGTGAGAATTAGAGTAAAAATAGAGTAGGATCGACAAAAAAAAAAAATTATTGAACACTCTCTACAACTGACTTCGACTGACTCCAAGCAGTTTAACACTTCTCATATGCCACTTGGCATTCAACCTTACTAGAATATCTTATTTCTCATCTCGCGCCCTCTGTATTTCATCACATTTACAGTGTTAATTTTGAACGATACTGCTCCTTCTACAAAGTTAATGAACTTAAGAAGAAAACTCCTCAACAGATTTATACCATCCATGAGCTTTGAGCTTTTAAAAGAACACGATGCACTTAAAAAAATGGAAATATTTTTCTCCATTCCAGATTGAAAGAAATTTCTTTCAACCATCATTTGATTGGCAATTTACAAGATATGTATTTCAACCTCATGCAAATTTAGCTAAATTAACAGTAGGTGATGCTCATACATGCAATCCACCAATCGGAGGTATTATTGAGAGAAATTTCTTCCAACTAGGAACGACGAAAAACATGGCTCCTTTGAAAACATCAACCACCTGTTAGAAGTGAAAATTCTTCCTAGACTAGGGTCATGTGGATCAAAGCCATAGGAAAAAAAAAAAATTGATCGGCTTATTCTATGAAGGCCATATAGTTCCTCTAACTTGTTTTTATTGGTGGATTAGAAACATGGACGTCACTTAAATGTACTTTTAGGCTGTACTTTCCTTCATGCTGGATTAGAAGAAATTTCTTTTGACTATTCTTTTAATTCGTAGATTACAAACTATGGACACTTGCATGTAGGCAATATCTATATTTGTAATTCACTGGTTAAAAGAGTTTCTTCGAACCTAGAATTGAGGAAAATATGCTATTTCATTATTATTTAGTTAAGTTTGCAAGTGCATCGTATCTATATATGTGATCATCAATCAGATTGTTTCTTTTAACTGGGGATGAGGAAAAATTTAACCCTTATATAAATTACATAGTTTACAAAGCCTACTACAGTAGAGCAAACTACATCAAAACTTACTTTTTTAGAGGAAGAATTAATGGGAATACCAATATTTTGCGATAAATAATTGATATAGCTTATTAAACAAAATCACTTCTCTAACAATTTTCAACAGAACCTAATTATAAGGCATGGGCACATATGTAATTAAACATATTATGTCAAGCCTAATTGCATTCGTTCCATGAATGTGTCAATTTGTTTATACACTAATAAAAAAAGTGGTGTGTGGATTTACCTTTTTAACCTACTCTCGGCATACTTATACAGACATATATATATATATATATATATATATTGACACATTTAGTCACATTCATATTTGAAATTTAAAAAAAGTTAAACGTGTCGTGTCATGCACGTAATCTAAACATGATACGATTATAACACAACATGAAGACATGAATCACTGACCCCGCTCCGATGGGTTTCACTTAGGACCCTTTGTTATTGTCAGTGAGAGCCCACGTGAACCGTAACTACAGTGAGCAAGTCGCACTATAAAACCACGCCCCTACCTATCTCTAAAATGAGAACTAAAACCTCCCCTGCTGCATAAAGAGTATCAAAAGGATGAAGAAGCTTTCTTGTTTTGGTAACAAGGTGGAACACAGCCTGCCCAGCATTCAAAAACATTCTTGCCTCCTCCACTCTTGCCACCCTGTGGCATCTTCCCACCTCCGCAACCTGGCCCGCCGAGCCAACTCTTTCTGGACTCAACTAGGTTACTTCTTCCTCGTCTCCGCGATCGGCTATTGGGCACTAAAGCTTTGCGAGCCCAAATCGCCCTCCTACAAGCCTCGTGACCTCGACATGTTCTTCACCTCTGTCTCTGCAACCACAGCCTCAAGCATGTCCACCGTGGAAATGGAGGCCTTCTCCAACTCCCAGCTCGTCATCATTATCCTCCTTATGCTCTTCGGCGGGGAGGTCTTCACTTCCATGCTCGGGCTTTATCTCTCAAGGTCCGAATTCGCAGGACGCGATCATCGCAAGGTGAATTCTGCCGTTTCTGACCACTTCGACAACAATATCGAACTCAAACTTCCTCCTCTATACCCGGTCAAAAAGGCCAATACCTTCAAATTCGACCCTGAAATGAAAGGGATACCATTGAAGCCAGCTCCGTGTGGCGAGGGTCTCGTCAAGTACAGGGCAGTTAAGTACTTGAGCTACGTAGTCCTAGCTTACTTCATCATAGTCCACGCAGGCGGCTCGACTTTGCTTTCTGTGTACATAAGCGTCGTTCCAAGCGCGAGGAAAGTCCTTCGGGACAAAGGCCTCGCCGTGCAGATGTTCTCCGTGTTCATGACAGTGTCAACATTCGCCAACTGCGGCTTTGTCCCCTTGAACGAGAACATGTTGGCCTTCAAGCACAACCCGGGCCTCCTGTGGCTGCTCCTTCCACAGGTCCTCCTCGGTAACACGCTCTATCCCCCGTGTCTCATGGCAGCAATCTGGCTCCTTAAGTGGGTAACGGGGCGAGCCGAGTTTGACTACATACTGAGGAATTCCGGGGAGATGGGGTACGCGCACTTGCTTCCGGGTTTTCACTGCCTTTGCCTGGCCGCCACTGTGTGCAAGTTCGTATTGGTGCAGTTCGTGGCTCTGTGCTGCATGGAGTGGGGTTCACCGGCCATGGAGGGCCTGAGTCCGTACGAGAAGCTCGTGGGGGCTCTGTTTGAGGCCGCGAACACCAGACACGCCGGCGAGTCCGTCTTCGATCTCTCCATCATTTCTCCGGCAATTTTGGTACTCTTCGTCCTGATGATGTGAGTCTCTCTCTCTCTCTCTCTCTCTCTCTCTCTCTCTCTCTCTCAAGTGCCCGCGAGCGTGCACGCACAAAAAATCCTATTCCCCACCGAATTCGGACACTAAATAATGTAGACATAAATTAAACAAATAGATAGTATTCGATACTAAATTAACTCTAAGCCATAACAACTTACTCAATATTCAATCTCATAAATCCACTTTAGTATTGAATATTATCCATTAATTAACCGATGTATTTTGACGGATAAACATTTTTATATTTTCTTACAGTAGTCAATGGCCTAGAATAAATTAAGATATATACGTTAAAAGGCCTAATCAGTTGAACTTATAAAATACGAGTTAATGCTAGATTATACAGAGTCATATGCTTTATTAAATTTACTTCCTAGAAATGAGGAAAATGTTTCGCTTTCATCCAATATGATAAATAAGTATGGTTTCGTGTCCCCTGCCCCCAATGGGATTTCATGAAACTTCTTAAAGCACAGAACAGAGGAAAGGCGCAACCTGATTTTTCATTCTTTTCTTTTCTACTTCTATAATAGAGTTAGTTTGCACACCTATTTAGTTTTATCATATTTTCGTAGGATGATGACATGTCATTAGACTTTATAATCTGCAATTATCGCTCAATACTAAAGCGGCAGTGTCGAGATTTCATGAAGTGATCTCAATTAAAACACATCAGGGTGCATTTTTTTTGTGGGAATGATTTAAAAAATATTTTCTTTAAAATGATCCCTTAAAATTATTAATCAATGAATAATATTTTTCTTATCGAAAATAACTTATATCTAAATATTTTCGTGGATGATAAAATATTTTTCGTTTAATAGTAATCGATACAAATAATAATTTTTAAATTTATTTATTTTTCGTAAAACAAACAGAGCCGTACGTGAATGCAAGTTTTGTGTGTTCTTATGATACTCTTATAATATTCTTAATGGGGGCAAAATTTTCTTTCTTCTGAGCTTTGAAGAAGATTCTTGACCCCATATTCATCACATCTCTATTCTGGCCTTGCTTTCCTCCAAAAATATTTCAGCTTTAGGATTTCTACTAGTCTAAAACTCAAATGGATCTTCATGTTAGGCATCCACTTTATCAAATAGCAAATCAACTTATCAGGTTAGTGGGTGGTGGCATCCCTTGGAACAAAATCGTATAATGCTAACATGACATTGATCTTTGGGTTTGTGCCATATTATATTCATACTCTATACTCTTGCAACTAATCCACCATCTACTTTCAATTCCCAATATCAAATTCAAAACTCCGTTTTCTTCTCCAATGGCACATAATATTTGTCGTCTATTTTGTGGAAATTGGACATTGGAGGAGGGTGAATTCCATAATAAGATACTTTTAAAGAAAATGGTCTTGCTTTTCTGCGTTTCATTGAGCTTTTAAAGTGAAAATTAGAAGTTGGTTTTTGATAGATGTTATCGGAAAACCTGAGCACACGTCTTTGAAAAACAGACTCGAGTCTAATCTGGTACCCGACCACGAGACCATGGCCTTGAGACCTTGAGCCTCTATCTCAAAAACGCGGTCACCAAGACCAAGATCCTTGGGAACCAAGATAATAGGGATGATACTCTTGAGACCCGGCCGTCCAGACTCGAGACAACAAAGCCTGGACCTTGAAACCCATGCACGAGCTCTGGACCTCGCGATTGAGACTGACCTCAGGGGTCGGACTTAGGAACCCATCGCTTGGACCCGAGAAACCAAGGGCAGGGTCCCAGCTCTAGCCTCGGGGTTGTAGAGTCAAGGTATCGAAGTCCCGGGCCTATGTTAGAGTCTTGAGATCAGCCTCAAGATCCCAAGATTAGCACTCTTGGGTTCTAAACCCCGAAGTTTCGTGTCCAAGGGTCTAAGGACTCAAAGGACGTGTTCATGAGCGTTGCTCTGAAGCCTTCGCGTCGGTAGCGATGGCACCCATGGGCGGGCGTCAAGATTGGACCCATGAAAGAGAAGTGATGAGGGAGAAAGAGACATAGAACTTGTTTTTTTTTTTTTTTACATTCATTTTTCATTTTCATTTTTTTATTTTAAATTTTTTTGGATTATTTGTTTAAAGTTAAACGTGAGTACGAGAGAATGTGGCCATCATCAATCAATGACTTGGTTGAAGAAAAATAGAGTCATTTAGGATCATTTTATAGGGCATGTGCCGTTAATAAGGGGTTACAAGTTATAAGTAATAATTATATTTAGAGAAATGATTAAGTGACAATCTTAAAACTACTGTGAGAATAAAAGTTTATTTTTGATTACAAAAAACTAAATAACAAATAATTTTAAATTGTTGTGAGGTGTACACTTTCAAGAATTTGTGGCCCACGACAAGCTGTTATCCTCACAGTAGTCCAAAGACTTTTATGCTAACAAAGCCCATTTATTTATATTTAGTTAAGTTTGGTTGGGTGATATTCATGATTTATGGCGGCTTATCAAAACCAGGATTATTTTGGTGTATATATGTTCTTAAGCGATGTCCTCAAGTGAGGGTAATGGAGTCACCTTCCTTATTGTAGAGGAGCGATCTTCAACTTCACTTTTTTAAAGAAAGGAAAAGGAAAGATTTGGCCTTCGGCTAGTCAGCTCATAGAAGCTTTTTATTGTCATATGTATTCTGTCTTGTTATGGCATTTGTTCTTCGGAACCGCACCAAACTCTCTTTATCCATATTCATTCCAGCTTTGTTCTTGCCATTTATTCCTTGGAATATTCTTGCCACTGGTTGCTCAGAACCGTGCCCCATATTCATTCCGGCTTTGTTGTTGCCATATGTGTACAATCAGTCCTGTGTGTTTTCTTATGTATAGTAAAGACAGAAGAAACAGGGAACATAATACTAGAAGCAAATATACAGAGCATAACTGTCGAATGTAGTCAATGCAACAACCAGAAAACATGCACAGGCTTGACTTATTTCTCTCTCTGCAACCACCTTTTTTCCTAGGGAAAAGAACTTTCAAAGCTAAGAGTGACACCACCAGCTAAATTGTGTTTTTGCAGGTATCTTCCAACACATACCTCATTTCTTCCAGTAAGAAATGGCATGACGGCACCAAAAATTCAAAGAGATGAGCCTAGGAGGCACTTGTTGACATGCTTGATGTTTTCGCAGCTGTCATATTTAGTGATCTTCATCATTCTCATCTGCATCACCGAGAGAGAGAATTTGAAGAATGACCCGCTCAACTTCAATGTCTTGAACATCACGATAGAAACAATAAGGTAAATTGCAATTATTCTCATCAAATTTCTAGATTCTGTTCTTGTGGATGTATTAACTTTGGAAAGATTTTAACAATGATTATTACTGAACCAACTGCAGCGCCTATGGGAATGTTGGATTTTCAATAGGCTATAGCTGCAAAAGGAGGCTAAACACAGACAGCCCCTGCAGGGACGCTGCATACGGACTTGTAGGAAGATGGAGCAACAAAGGCAAGTTCATTCTGATAATAGTCATGTTCTTTGGGAGGTTGAAGAAATTTAACATGAAAGGTGGTGCTGCTTGGAGCTTGTCTTAGCATATTCTTACAATGCACGTTCCTCAAGTTAGAAAGAGAGGTCGGGTCAACAATGTAACATAGTCTCGTATCCGTGTAGAATCCACAAATTTTGGTGCATGTTCTGTACCTTCAAGTGGTTACAAATTGACCGTCCGTTATCATACTTGGGAAGAGGAAGCAAGGGGCGGTAACGTCCGTTCTGGGTTTGCTGTGACTTATTACTGGTTTATATAATTGGTATGTTGAATGATGTGTCAGTTTGTTATTAGTTCTTGAATATGCCCCATTTATTTAAAGAGCCACTCTCAATCAAACACATTATTTTATAATTCAATTTCGTATTTGAGTAAGTAATATTGTGGATTGTCCTTTTGTTTTAACATCATTTATGTTTGAAATCTATCGAGGAACACAAACAAAAGGAATACTTTTACTTGAGATTTGACTCCTTTGCACCCCTTTATTTTCGTTTATTTAGTGAGTTAATGCCCCCGCCAATATTCATCTACCTCACTTATTCCACCTTGTCAGGCAATCTAAAGGGCACTACCTCATATCAATCAGTCTGATATATCCAGGATTTTATTCCCAAAATGCGTCCAATAAAAGTGGAACGCGAGATCATAAAGAGATGAACAAACTCTGTTGCCGTCTAATGACAACAACTTGTTGGCTCCTAGTCCTTTCAAGGAAAGCAAAAGCTTAAGCCAAATTGCGCGTGGCATTGATTCAATAGTGATAGGTCAACGATGATGTAAAGCACGAAAAAGCATGTAATATACATGTAAATCAACTGGACAGAGTTATGGTTCTGTACAAGCCCATATTTAACAGAAAGAATATCGGTCAATGAAATCCTCGAATCCTTGCTACTCCCTATTACCAGACCTATAGCGGGGCAATGTACGCAGATGTTACTGAACAACATTAGCTTTTTGACATGGCTTAATTTGCCTGGTAATGATCTTTTAACCCTATACCATTCACTACTTGTTAAAGCAAGAAACGATTTAAATAAGCTCCGTCGCTAGAACAAAATAACCATTATTTTAATTTGTTCGATGTAAAGATTAGTCTTAGTTTTACAAATCTATGCTCAATTCGATGCTTAAACTTTAATTTACTCCTTTTGGTCCATAGGCTCTAAGTGCCAAATACCCTTGTTGGTTGGTAGCCACAAAAGGATCGACAACCAATGTTAAGACACGGCGAGGGGCCAAAGAGCCGCTCTCTCTCTCTCTCTCTCTCTCTCTCTCTCTCTCTCTGTTTGTTATATTCTTTTGTTGATATTTAAATATTCGTTGGCGTGACTATACAGATCACGAGCCATACATCAGCAAATGTGCATAGGATCTGCGGCTGAGTTGAATTGCCATGCTAGATTGTAACAAGACCCGATAAAATAGAACAAGATCAGTTTGAGTGCAAGAGTATATATTACCAAATTGAACAAAAATTAAAATACAATGGCCAAGTTGAACATTGGCTGAAAGTGTATATAGACAATGATCATACATGTTGTAGCTGTAGCTATTTGCTCCACTCTTTTTTCACTATTTCAGTTAATATTATCCGAGTTGAAATTGAACTACATATCAGCTAAGGGTTGCAATCCTCTCAATGTTAGAGTCTTTACACATTACCAAGTTTCTTTCGTGGAAGAATGCCCGACCAACACTTGGTTATCAGCAGCGCTAGACATTTTCAATTTGTTTTTCTTTTTTTACATTTCTTTCATTTTCTAATATTGATTTTCTTCCTCTTTTCTATCACCATTGTTGGTTTTTCACAGAAATCCTATTAGCTTCTGGCGAAATGCGATGGCTGCCTTTTCGCCTCCAATTGCCAATGCTACAATTGAAGCCTCCGTCCCTCCGTCCACTCTTCAGGCTGTAACCTGGCATGCGAGATTACAACCTCACAATTAGACCGAATCAATGGTGGATCGAGCTCACTGGCAAAGATCCTTACTCATTCCAGCACATGCTTAAAATTTAATATCTTTAATATAAAAGCGATCAAATCAGGATGAGCCTAGATGGACCGGCCAGCATGGGCCAGCTAAATTCAAGAATGAAATTTCATACCCAAGCCACGCATTTTGACCTTGGATCAACTCGGCCTGGGCCTTGAGGGCCGCTCGCTGGCTAACGTAGTTTACTCACAGTTAACCCTCCTAAGGATTACAGGTTCTAGCCTATGTAGCACCAACATGGATACACGACCCGTCGACACGTCATTTTTTAAAAAATAGAGAATTCCGACACGTTCCGACATGTTATATATTAAATATATATTTTTATATATAAATGCACAAATAACTAAATAATCATAATAAAAAGAGCCTAGAATTAATCCATACTAAAACATTAATTCTACATTTGTTAATATCATTCATTGTTTTAATTTGACAAATTCAACTACATTCCATTGCAATAGTCCATAAAACTTAGAGGAAAAAAACAAGTAATCTACATTCTACTATTAAATTTAAGATTTAACAATAAGAAAAAAAATCAACATTTCATTATCAAATATAACAAAAAGTAATTCATCCACATTATCCATTTCTTCTAAAAAAAAACAACAGACTTTATCTCCGGCTCGTCAAGTGAAAGACTTGCAATTTCAAGCACCCCAATATCTTCAAACGTGTCAAATGCATCTCTGCCAATATCTCACATCTTGGTCTCTCCTTCTATGTATTGTGGGCTTTTTCTTGATAAAAGACGAATGTTGCTATGAATGAAAATCAAATCTTCTCCACATTTTGGGGTCATCTTATTTCTTCTCACCGAGTGCACAAATGAGTAAGTATTACAATTTCTCTCAGCACATGATGAAGAAGAAGGTTGTGCAAGAAGCTTTAAGGGTATACTTTGAAGCATTGGTGCAAATGCACCATGATTAACCCACCAAATCTTAGGATCCATAGAATACCGATTTTGAATGAAATCAAAATCTCTAAAATCCCCATTTTTGCTCACAAAATCTACATATTCCAAATTCATCTTGTTGCGCTCATCCAAGTTAGGAAAGTATTTCCTAAAGCATTTTAGTCTTTCTTGATTGATCTCCTTATTCTTGTATGGAGAAACTCGAGTATGATCTTCATTAAGCCATTGATCACTATAGTACATTTATTTAATAAAATAAAATAAAAATAGAAAACAATAATAAATAAGATGAGTGTTATATTATCATGTCAAAGAAAGAATAACAACTAAAGTAATAATCTCATACATACCTGGGATTTAAAGCATGTACCAAGCAATGAAGTGGAGTGTTGTTCCTTATCCAACGATCCATGAAGTGGACTCCTCATCTAGCCTTTTCACTTCATGTGTATATATAACTTTCTTCACTTTTTCGATCATTGAACCCCACATATCATAAACTAAGTGAAGACAAGACTTACTGGTGTCACAAATTCTAAGCATGTCATAAATAGGAGCCGTGAAAGAAAGTATATAATCAATTGAATCCCACCAAAAATCATCCAACACCTTCTCCTTGACAAACTTAGCTTTCCCTTGATTATCATCTCGATAGATATTCCATTTGTCACAAATCACCATATTTTGAAGACCATTTTTTATTAACTTGAATCTCTTAAGCATCACAATCATCGAAGCAAAGTGTGTATCCGCTACGAAAAGCAACTTCAAGCTAACAAACTCATTGTATATTGTTAATCTCATGGAATGATTCATGATGAAATGTTTAATTTGCATAACTTCCTTAATAATATTTGAAATCCAACTACATTCCTCATAAAATACTTTATTGGTCCCCGTATTTTTTGTGGCACAAATGTTCTTCAAAGCTAGATTAAGGGTGTGCGCCACACAAGACATCCACATAATAGATGGAAATTCTTGCTCAATGAGTTATCCCGCGCCCTTACAATTTGAAGCATTATCCATAATTACTTGGACGACATTCTCATGCCCAATTTCGTTGATAACTTCTTTCAACAAGTTAAAAATGAAATGCATATCATTTGTTTCTCCTGAACAATCAACCGATTTTATAAACATTGGTTCTCTATCTAATACCGTCACAAAATTAATAAGCGGTCTCCTTTGTGAGTCGCTCCACCCATTACTCATAATACTTACACCCTTCTCCTTCCACATACTTTTAACAGGTGCACATAACCTATCAATATTTACTTTCTCTTTATGCAACAAAGGGGGTTTAAACAAATTATATTTCGGTGGTACATATCCTGTAATATTATGATTAGTGGCATAAGTAAAAGCGGATTGAAAATAAAGGTTCATTGCTAGGTTAAACGGCAAGCCCGCCAAATAGAACATCCTAGCAATCTCACAATCTAGACGTTCCCGTTGACTCATATTAAATGCATTCTCAAGTGATTTTCCACTCTCACTTCCAACTTTCCTTTTTTTAAAGTTAAACGATCAATCCATTCCATCACCACTGCCACTAAGTGAAAAAGTATAAAGGGGCAAAGGTACATTTCTAGGTGTAATACTTATTAATTTAGTATTGACATCTTCATCCAATCTTTCCATCACCAAAAGATTCTTTTTTTTTCTACTTTTGTGCATTTTTCAATTCCTTTTCCATTTATCATCAATAAATGGCCCCTCACTCTCGTGTATGATGTGACATCCCAGATTTTCAGCTATGTGTTCTACTGAATACATCGGGCATTTCATTAACGCGTCTATAGGGCTATTCTCAGAGTTGATCATTCTCGAGATAACTAGACTATCTGCGGAAACCAATAAGGATTTTAAGGCAAATAGACTTGAGAATTCGACTAGGAATCGGCTTCTTGACCGTGTCTATCTTTAGGGGCCATTGCGGCACAGTATAAAATCGATTTGAAATCAGAAATAGGCTTGCTTGACAGAGATCTGGGGCTAATCGTGGGTGATACCACTAAATTGGAAAAATTCTCGTCGACCGGCACTAGACTGATTTTCTTATTGTTTTGGTACCATGTGTCCGTATTTAGATCCTTCAGATTTTAACGACAACTGATAGTCGCCAATGAGTCGAGTGGGTTCATTCTGGCTCGACGAAAATCGACCACGGGTCATTTGCACTAAAAATACATGAAAGTTACCCGGTAGTCTAGGTCATGTTAAAAACGCGCCAAGTGAAATTAACTGTGAATTCAAGTCCGATTTCAGAAATTGAAGATTCTGTCATGTCACAATAAATTCTAAGAGCGTCAACTCAGTCTCAGAAGATTTTTCTGACAACCAACACTTTTTGGGAAAAAGTTGTCGCAATGCCGTTTCTGTGCAGAAAAAGCTGGGGATTGTTTTGATAGCAAAATTGGGATGCAAGATGAATCCATAGGTGATGAAAAATATCAATGGAAGCATTGGGGTGTCGATTGAATTATTAAAGGCCATACAAGATTGAATTGAGCAACAAACTAAGTCCAATTGAAGCCATTTACTATAAAATTCGTGTGCCCTCTTCACCCTAGTCATTTTGGACCGTTTCAACGTTGTAAAGTGGGCATTGGTGGCTCAATATGGGCCAAGGGTTTATGCTTGGCCAAGAATGGCCCTTAGGGGGGGATATTTTGGTGGAAATTGAAGGCATGTGGGCTCCCCTCCAACCTTATATCTCTCTCTTTTGGTTTTCCTCAGCCATGCGTTCATTCTCTTACAGCATCCTATTCTCTCATGCTTCTAATTTTCATTTCCTCTTGGTCCATCTCCTTTGCACGCCACAGCCCCCACCGAGCGAAGCCTCCACCACCCAACAGCATCCACCGAGTGAAGTGTCTTCAACCAGCTCACGCCCGATCAACAACAACACCCACCGAAGCTGCCATATGCCCATCCCCACTATTATTTGGCTCTCTGGTCAACATTCAAATCCACCAAGGCTTTTGTTGACCGAAGCTCACGTGGCCTCACGCCAGCAAACTGCCGAAGCATCGTCCACTCACTTCCCAACTCTTGTCGTCCACCCACAGTCTGTATGCCGCCTTCACCAAGCTCATCTCTACAGTTGACTTCTTCAGTTCGCTGCCCTCAATCCAACGTACCCGAGCTCGACACCAACGGATTTCCCCCGCAATCTTCCTCCACGACCGACTGCCCATGTTCTAGTCAACGGTGCCTTCTCCTCCATCGAATTGTTGACCGGAGTCCAGCCGCTTGCTGCCACGTTCATCTCCACCTTTGCTTCTTCGACGCCAGCAGCTGCTTTCGTTCATTTCTCCTCCGCGTGTCTTCGGCTCAGCAACAGCCCACGTGGAGTTCGGCCCGTCTCTAGCCACCGCAGCTCAGTTCAACGAAATTGCAACTCCAATTCAGCCCATTCATTTTTCCTTTCTAGCCCGTGGATTGAAGTTTTGGCCCAGCACCTCCATCAAGCTCAGCCCAGTTCGTTATTTTCCCAAGCTCAGCAGCCCACGTGGAACTTAGTTCATTTTTAGCAGCCCAAGCCCGCGAAGGCAGGCCCAGTTCAGTTTAGTTCAGCCCATTATCAGCCTTAGTCCAGTCCACTTGAAGCCCAAACCAAGCCCAGTGATTTTCTGTGGGCTTACATGGCTTTTGGACCCAGCCCGATTATCCACCGACGCCGCCAAAAATTTGGATTTCGGCCACCGTCGCTTTGCCGTCGCGATGTTCCGGTCTCCGCTTTGCTCAAGTGAGTTTTGCTCAGTAATGCTTTCTTAGTTTGCTAATTATGCTTAAGGGTTGATTAGATTTAATTAAGTACAATTAGGTGGTTAGATTAGAGTAGATTAGTAATTATTAGATAATTGTTATGCATGTTAGACAATTGAATTGTGCAATTAGCAAGTAGAGTTGTACTATTATTTAATGAATGCTTCTCGGGATTCTTTCCCGACCCGTCTTGGGCTTCAATTAGGCATTACGAGCCTAAATTGGATTTTTAGTATTTAATTATTAATTTTCGAAATTAATTTAATTATTTATTTATTTTTCGGAAATTAGGCAGGAATAGTCGAGGATCGAAATTTCGTGCTGATTATCGTGGTGCAGTCCATTTATTTATTTGAGCCCTACGTTGCATGCAATTGAATTAATTGCAATAGGTTAGGAATTTATCCTAAATTGATTGAAATTGAGTGAAATGGAGCGATTGATTGGCAGATAGACGAGTGTGGTTATTTAGCATTAATAATGACTTGATGAGTTGTAAAGTGGAGAGAATCGTGGGATTGAACTAGGAGTACTCTTGGTTGAGATCGATCAGGTACGAGGTATAGACATATGTGGTTCAATGATAAGGAAATCACTGGTGAAAACGGCACCTTAAAGAACGCACAAGTGCTGTCTATTACCTGCATTAGTATAGACATATGTGGTTCGGTGATAAGGAAATCACTGGTGAAAACGGCACTTTAAAGAACACACGAGTGCTGTCTATTACCTGCATTAGTATAAACGTACGTGGTTCGGTGATAAGGAAATCACTGGTTAAAACGGCGGCTTAAAGAACTCACGAGTGCTATCTATTACTTGCATTAGTATAGACATACGTGGTTCGATGATAAGGAAATCACTGGTGGAAACGGCGCCTTAAAGAACGCACAAGTGCTGTCTACTACATGCATCATTATGGACATACGTGGTTCGGTGATTAAGAATATCACTGGTGAAAACGGCGACTTAAAGAACACACGAGTGATGTCCATCGCATACGTCACTTTGGCGAGAACCACGCGCGAGAGCATTACCGTAGCTCGGTGATTGAGTATACAATTGGAGGTTATATAATGAGGAGTGAAATGACCTGGAAATGGTCCGTCTAACATGTAATCGACTAGGTCGATTGATCATTGCTTGATCTGATGTCGTGAATTGATTGATTGAATTGAAATGACCGGGGAAAGGTCATGTTGACATGTAATCGACTAGGTCCATTAATTGAGATATCGATCTATGATGTGATTGCTTGGGTGCCTATTGAACTGTGCTAATATGCAGGTGGAATCGGAGGCCAAGGTAAGTCTTCTGACCCGTGCGTGTATAGGCAGCCCGGTTAGCGTATTGGTTTACTAATCGAGTCTTAGAGGGTAAAACTTGCTGAGACGTGGTCTCAATGGTTATTATATAACCATTTCAGGCCCGTAGATGAGCCTGAGGAAGAAGAACCAGAAGAGGACGATGAGCTAGAAAAAGATGAAGAGCTTGAAGGAAACGAGCTTAGTGAAGAAGAATCGGAGGAGGATCAGGATCATCCCAAGTACGACCTGGATGAGGATTGAGATCCCATCTTGTTCTGTCAGACCTGGTTTTTATGTTGATAAGTGTTAGTTCAGACCTCTGTGAATAGTATCGTATTATATACTATGAGGTGCTTGTATAAAAGTGTGGTTGTGAATTTTCAATATGAAAAATATGGCCCTGCTTTTCTTTCCCATTGTTTTATTATCTGGGGATTTATAATTGCTTCCGCATGTGCTTATATAAAATGAAAGGGTCGGTGATACTTAATCCTGGGATATCGCATTTCAAATCGACCAAGCTAAGAGATGGGTGCGTCTCTGAGGATCGAGGCGTGACATCCCCTTTTTGTGGTATCAGAGCAATGGTTATGGATTGGAGTGATAAGGAGCGATGGTTCATGGGATAGTAGTAGGAAAGACTTTTAAATTCATGCTGGTGCATGTCTATGATAGCTGTTTAGTAGAACTGTTTGTCGTGTGTGAATCGCTCATCTTCTAATCTAGTGTGGATTTGGAAGGCAGGTGCAAGTAAAAGACTGAACCATGAGCGGGCAGGAGCTGAGAACTCCTGGTAAGAGGACAGTGTCCTCTGTGACTCGGGGTAAAGTACTTATAAAGGTCGGTACCCGAGGTGGTTGTGGCAGAGTGTCGACTTTGGCCAGCTTGAGCGTAAGAGTGCCATCACAGGTTGGTACTAGTGTAGCAGCGTCGAATGATCCTAAGGTCGATAGGATCATTTTGATGCTAGTGTTCCTTGGGATCTAGATGAGCCAACAAGATCAGGATGAAGTTGTTGTTGTTGCCACCCTTGCCGAGGTCCAACTGGAAGGATGATTAGGGAATAGATTTTGATATCTGAGTCAAGATTCAACGCAAGCAGACTTGGAATTCGATCAGGGTAAAGACTAATGTTAAGGGAAGAGTATTCTATTTCACCCAATAGGAAGGGTGAAATAGTTAGGTCAGCATTGAGACAAATGGAACATGTTGTTCCATGGAAGATGGTATGGATTAGTCTTGTGTATTCTGAGGACAGGAAATTGTGGTAAGTGTCGCCAGCACGGACAGTGATTTATGGGTTGTTCGCATAAGTCGATGAAATCTTGACAACGGTTACTGCTGCCACCGTCGATAGGATAGGTCAGAAGAAGCGTGCCATAGAACGCAACGTGGAATTTGTGGGATAGGTCTCCGGTACAAGAAATAGTGCATGATGGCACTTGACAGGAGGTAAAAGACTCACCGGATGAATTCAGTGTCCAGGTATGATGAGAAGAATGGGAATGGAACCGACCCGGCACTAGTCAGAGGAAGAATGTTTTGGGGTAAATTCTATGAAAGTATCGTAGCAGAGTTTTGGTGAAGTTGGGGAACTTCAGTTTATTGAAATAAGTGAAAGAAATAGGAATCACTAGTAATAGTTATGCTTGACTAGTTGCTGAGGTGTGACTTTGACGCTACATGAGTAGAGTGGGCTCATGGAGCATCTTGTGGTAATGAATCATGGTCATGGAGCAATTCAACTTAGTCCAGTAGCACATGAAAATGTTGAGTTTATTCGGAGTTGAAATGAATCTTTGATTTCTTTAATCTCGTCGATTGAAGACAACCCACTTGTTAGATGGAGATTGCCAAGGTTACTTGGTGATGGTTATAGTCAAGATAGATTGGAGAACTGGAGATAGAAGACATGTCAGTGGTCTAAGAATTTTTAGATGTGTTGTCATAAGAACTGTCAGACCGTTACCAGAGAAAGAGATAGAAATTGCGATCGAGCTAACGCCATAATAGAGCCACTCTAAAAGGCTTCTTACCAGTTATTGTTGTCTGAATTGATAGAACCGAAGATGCGAATGTGAAGATTGGGGAATGAGGAATTCATACATATCAGTGCATCACTTTAGGGAACATCAATTTTGTGGAGAGAGAAAGGAAGATGGTTTGTTGCAATCATGCATCAACCATCGTCAACTCAATTAGGTGATAATCGAGGACAAGTGTTCACTGCTAAAAATCAATAAATGGTGTGACTAGTTATAAAGAGTGTCGATGTTTTAAAGGTCAACTTGAAGACAGATTATCATCAGCTAAGGACTAAGAAAGAGGTTATACCGAAAACAGTGTTTCATACTTGATAGGGCCTTGGTGAGTATAATGTAATGCCGTTGGGCCTAGCGAACGCTCCAACTAATGTCATAGATTTGGCAAACTGAGTGTTCAAAGAATATCTAAATCAATTGTGATCGTGCTTTTCCATGATATTCTGTGTAATAGATAAATGCTAAGGAGCGTAAGAAACAACGGGGAATGGCGAAAGAATTTCCATGGATCCGATCAAGACCGAGTCAATTATCAGGGGACCAAGACCGACAATAGTATCAAAGATCAAAAGGCATATGGGCTGTACAAGTCACTTCAGAAAGTTTGTGGAAAGAGCGTTAACATTGGTGTTGTCATTGACTCGACTCCTGAAGAAAAGAGAGAAATTCATATGGATAGACGAGTGTGAGGATAAATTTCAAGAGCTTAAGTAGAAGTTGGCTACCACACTTGTGTTGACCATTCCTTAGGGTTCTGGAGGATGCGGAATTTATAGTGACGAGTCGTTTAGAGGACTGGATTACGTATTGATGCAACATAGTAGGATTGTTACACACGCGTTCCGTCAACTGTGATCTTGCGAGTTGAACATGAGACAGTGTCGTGAATCAGAACCTTGGCAGGACTAGAATGGTGCTATCTGGTATCACCTTGGAGGAAAGAAAGAAGTCACTGATATGTTGAGTCGAGAGACTTCAACTGTGCACAGGTTGGCTAAAGTATGGACCTTACTTGAGAAAGTTCAAGATTCTGTTTTCAAATTCGAGGTAGGCCACCTTTCGAATCTTATGGCCACCCTTAGAATTGAACCGAAGGTTTAGTTCAGGATCAAGACATTTTAGTTGACGGACCCAGATATTCAGAAGATCCTGCAAAAGAATACTAATAAGGAAGAGACTAACTTTCATATTTTTGAGGATGGAACACTCAAGTTTCGAGAGCGATGGGGTGTACCTGGTGATGTAGCACTCAGAGAAGAGACATTGTTAGAAAGTCACTGTAGTAATTACAATTTTCGACCAAACAGTACAAGGTAGGTCAGAATTAGCATCAGCTCGATTGGTGAGCCAGTAGAAAGGTAGACATCGCCGGATAAGTTGTAAGTGTCAGATGTGCTAAATAAGTGGAAGTTCAGTAGTGCAAACCGGGAAGACTCTCACAATCACTTGAGAGTCCTGAGTGGGAGTAAAGTGTATCATGATGAAACATTATGACAGACTTACCCAACGAGTTAAGAGAGTAATGATTCCATTTGGGATAATGGTCAGTAGATGGATGAAACCGACTCACTTCATTGCTGTGTGAAGGGATATTGATTTGATCAAACACGAAGAAGTGTATAGGAATCAAATAGTTCGTTTTCATGGAGTACCAGTGGCAGATCTATATCAGATTTAGAACAAAGGATTTCCAGTTTCAGCAGGATAGTCAAATGGATCCTTCAGAAGTATTGCTTAGCAAAGTGTGTACAACATCAATTGTGGGAAGGAAAATACACGAAGAAAGATCACAGGTCTAGAGGCAGATCAACAGTCGGTGATTGCAGTTGTCATGATCATAATTAGATTATAGACCGCTTAGAGCCATCAGAAAGATTGGATTTTGTGAACCAAGAAGATCCCCTTGGTTAAAGTGATCGAACAACACCATGGGACTGAAGAAGCAACCGGGAAAAGTGAGACTCGATGAGACGACAATACCCCCACCTTTCGTTGGGATTGGTAAAGGTTTAAATTTCGAGGACGAAATTTTTATAAGAGTGGAAGAGTTATGACATCCCAGATTTTCAACTCTGTGTTCTACTGAATAAATCGGGCATTTCATTGACGCGTCTATAGGGCTGTTCTCAGAGTTGATCACTCTCAAGATAACTAGACTATTTGAGAAAACCAATAACGATTTTAAGGCAAATAGACTTGAGAATTCGAATAGGAATCGGCTTCTCGACCGTGTCTAACTTTAGAGGCCATTGCTGCACAGTATAAAATCGATTTGAAATCAGAAATAGACTGGTTCGACAGAGATGTGGGGCTAATCGTGGGTGACACCACTAAATTGGAAAATTCTTGTCAATCGGCACTAGATTGATTTTCTTATTGTTTTGGTACCCTATGTCTATATTTAGATCCTCTAGATTTTCACGACAACCGAGAGTCGCCAATGAGTCGAGTGGGTTCATTGTGGCTCGACGAAAATCGACCATGGGTCATTTACACTAAAAATGCCTGAAAGTTACCCGGTAGCCTAGGTCACGCTAAAAACGCGCCAAGTGAAATTAACTGTGAATTCAAGTTCGAATTCAGAAATTGAAGATTCTTTCATGTCACAATAAATTCTAAGACCGTCAACTCAGTCTCAAAAGATTTTTCTGACAATCGACACTTTTTGGAAAAAGGTCGTCGCAATGCCATTTTTGTGCAAAAAAAGCCGGGGATTATTTTGATATCAAAATTGGGATGCAAGATGAATCCATAGGTGAAGAAAAATATCAATGGAAGCATTGGGGTGTCGATTGAATTATTAAAGGCCATACAAGATTGAATTGAGCAACAAACTAAGTCCAATTGAAGCCATTTACTATGAAATTCGTGTGCCCTCTTCACCCTAGTCATTTTGGACCGTTTCAACGTTGTAAAGTGGGTGTTGGTGGCTCAAGATGGGCCAGGGGTTTATGCTTGGCCAAGAATGGCCCTTAGGGGGGGATATTTTGGTGGAAATTGAAGGCATGTGGGCTCCCCTCCAACCTTATATCTCTCTCTCTTTCGGTTTTCCTTAGCCATGCGTTCATTCTCTTACATCATCCCATTCTCTCACGCTTCTAATTTTCATTTCCTCTTGGTCCATCTCCTTTGCACGCCACAGCCCCCACCGAGCAAAGCCTCCACCGCCCAACAGCGTCCACCGAGTGAGGTGTCTTCAGCCAGCTAACGCCCGATCAACAACACGCACCGAAGCTGCCATACGCCCATCTCCACTATTATTTGTCTCTTTGGTCAACATGCAAATCCACTGAGGCTTTTGTTGACCGAAGCTCACGTGGCCTCACGCCAGCAAACCGCCGAAGCATCGTCCACGCACTTCCCAGCTCTTGTCGTCCACCCATGGTCTACACGCTGCCTTCACCGAGCCCATCTCTACTATTGACTTCGTCAATTCGCTGCCCTCAATCCAACGCACGCCAGCTCGACACCAACAGATTTCCCCTGCAGTCTTCCTCCACGACCAACTTCCCCCGTTCCAGTCAACTGTGCCTTCTCCTCCACCGGATTGTTGACCGGAGTCCAGCCGCTTGCTGCCACGTTCATTTCTCCTCCGCGTGTCTTTGGCTTAGCAACAGCCCACGTGGAGTTCGGCCCGTCTCCAGCCACTGCAGCTCAGTTCAACGAAATTGCAGCTCCAATTCAGCCCATTCAGTTTTCCTTTCCAGCCCATGGATTGAAGCTTTGGCCCAGCACCTCCATCAAGCCCTGCCCAGTTCGTTATTTTCCCAAGCTTAGCAGCCCACGTGGAACTCAGTAGATTTTCAGCAGCCCAAGCCCGCGAAGGCAGGCCCAGTTCAGTTTAGTTTAGCCCATTATCAACCTTAGTCCAGTCCACTTGAAGCCCAGACCATGCCCAGTGATTTTCTGTGGGCTTGCAAGGCTTTTGGGCCCGGCCCGAGTATCCGCCGAGGCCACCGAAAATTTGGATTTCCGCCGCCGTCGCGGTGTTCTAGTCTCCGCTTTGCTCAAGTGAGTTTTGCTCAGTAATGCTTTCTTAGTTTGCTAATTATGCTTAAGGTTTGATTAGATTTAATTAAGTGCAATTAGGTGGTTAGATTAGAGTAGATTAGTGATGATTAGATAATTGTGATGCATGTTAGACAATTGAATTGTGCAATTAGCAAGCAGAGACGTACTATTATTTAATGAATGCTTCTTGGGATTTTTTCCCGACCCGTCTCGGGCTTCAATTAGGCATTATAGGACTAAATTGGAGTTTTAGTATTTAATTATTAATTTTCAAAATTAATTTAATTAATTATTTATTTTTTGAAAATTAGGCAGGGATAGCCGACGACCGAAATTTCGTGCTGATTATTGTGGGGCAGTCCGTTTATTTATATGAGCGCTACATTGCATGCAATTGAATTAATTGTGATATGTTAAATTGATTGAAATTGAATGAAATTGAGCGATTGATTGGCAGATGGCCGAGTTTGGTTATTTAGCATTAATAATTCCTTGATGAGTTGTAAAGTGGAGAGAATCGTGGGATTGAACTAGGAGTACTCTTGGCTGAGACCGATCAGGTACGAGGTCTAGACATACGTGGTTCGGTGATAAGGAAATCACTAGTGAAAACAACGCCTTAAAGAACGCATAAGTGTTGTCTACTACATGCATCATTATGGACATACGTGGTTCAGTGATTAAGAATATCACTGGTGAAAATCGCGCCTTAAAGAACACACGAGTGCTGTCCATCGCATACGTCACTTTGGCGAGAACGACACCCAAGAGTATTACTGTAGCTCGGTGACTGAGTATACAATTGGAGGTTATATAATGAGGAGTGAAATGACCTGGAAATTGTCTAACATGTAATCGACTAGGTCGATTGATCATTGCTGGATCTGATGTCGTGAATTGATTGATTGAATTGAAATGACCGGGGAAAGGTCATGTTGACATGTAATTGACTAGGTCGATTGATTGAGATATCGATCTATGATGTGATTGCTTGGGTGCCTGTTGAACTGTGCTAATATGCAGGTGGAATCTGAGGCCAAGGTAAGTCCTCTGACCATGTGTGCATAGGCAGCCCGGTTAGTGTATTGGTTTACTAATCGAGTCTTAAGGGGTAGAACTTACTGAGACGTGGTCTCAATGGTTATTGTATAACCATTTCAGGCTCGTAGATGAGTCTGAGGAGGAGGAACCAGAAGAGGACGATGAGCCAGAAAAAGATGAAGAGCTTGAAGGAAATTAGCTTAGTGAAGAAGAATCGGAGGAGGATCAGGATGATCCCGAGTACGACCTGGATGAGGACTGAGATCACATCTTGTTTTGTCAGACCTGGTTTTTATCTGGATAAGTGTTAAGTCATACCTCTGTGAATAGTAGTGTATTATATACTATGAGGTGCTTGTATAAAAGTGTGGTTATGAATTTTCAGTATGAAAAATATGGCATTGCTTTTCTATCCCATTGTTTTATTGTCTGGGGATTTATAATTGCTTCCGCATGTGCTTATATAAAATGAAAGGGTCGGCGATACTTAATCCTGGGATATCGCATTTAAAATCGACCAAGCTGACAGATGGGTGCGTTTTCGAGGATCGAGGTGTGACATATGAACTACTAAATTTTTTTTGACAAACATTGCATCTCCAAGACAAGTTTCCCCCCGCATCACTATAATTAACTAACTCGGTAACATACCTTCATAATGGTTGTTTTAAAACTTCATTGCTAGAGGTAGGTGGTTGTGTCACGCCCCGATCCTCGAGCACGTTTCCATCCCTCTGTGGTCGATAAAATTTTGCGGCTTCTCAGGACGAGTCACCGACCCTTTCTTTTTATTGCACGTACGGAAGCGAATAACAAATCCCCTGACAATAACTATCTCGGGATAGAAAAGCAGGACAACAGATTTACAAACAAAACATACTTTTATATGCATAATAAATCATATACAAGAGTCTACAATCAAAGACTTCAAAAGATCGACTCTCAAAAGAAGTGATCCTATCTGACCTACACTTCAGATCACCTCAGCTCGGCTCCAGGTCGTCCCCCTACGGTCCTGAAAATTTAAGCCCATGACTAGGTGAGATATAAAATGAAAGGGTCGGCGATACTTAATCCTGAGTTCACGCTCTAAGCCCCGATTAGGAGGGTAATACGCCTAGGGCGTTCTAACCACACGATCATAAAACCATTGAGACTTACCTCGTATCAGATCCTCCTTACAGGTTAGTATAGTTCATATTCCACCCATATGCATATAGCAAATTCACACATCAATTGGAATATCTAAATCAATCACTGCTCACACAAGCAAGAATTATTGACACGCGTCGATCCATCAATTTCACTTAACATGCATTCCAATTGATAATTACTACCCACACGGGCTGTTTTACCCGACACACGCCGGTCCTCTATCCAGCGACACACACCGGGGATAGGTGACGTCCACCGACACAAACCGGGGACTGTAATATCCACCGACACACACTGGGGATAGGTTCTCGTAACCTTTAACGTCCACCGACACACACCGGGGACGGAATCTCTTAACCTTTAACATCCACCGACACACACCGGGGATAGGTCCTCCTAACCAGCACATGATCATTCAATTCTAGCCATGGACATTGTACTTTGCACTCACATGCCTCAATTAAGATAACGACCTTGGCTTGTTTCCTTCGTATTAAAAACACTTTATGAAAATATCATGTGTGGGTGCACAGTCAGATCGAACCCGAAAAATTGATATCTTCCTTCTTAAAATCTCACTGTTTTATATAGTATATGAAACAATTTTCGGTGTTAAAACCCAACACCTGAGATTTCTGCATAAATATTGTAATTTCACAATTTTTTCAATAAATGACAAAAAATTCAATCGGCACTCAATTTGCACAAATTAACACTCAATTGCATAAATTAAACACACCATTGCAATCAACACGAAATTCTGGTCACCGACTATCTCGGTCTAATTTCCGGAAAATATTTAGTAATTAAATAATTATCAAAATTAATTAAATAAATCAATTTAAATTCCAAAAATACTCACTTAGGCCGTAATTGCTAAATTAACCGCCTAAACGGGTCGGGAAAAATTCCCGAGCCTGTCTAGATAAATAGCTCATCCCATCTAGGCCTTAATTAGTCTAAGCTAACCACCTAACATGCATAATTAACTAACTAGATCACTAATCTAATTTAACTAACCACCTAATCCCTAATTAATTTAAACTAAATACACATTCAATGTCATTAGCCTACTAAGTAGAGTTCAGTGCATAAACTCACCACTTTAACGCAAAAACCGGTTCACCGCGACGGCGGCCGAAACTCAAGCTTGCGGTAGCGCCAACGGGCACTTGGATCGGGCCAAAAAGGCCTTGCAACCCTCTGCTCGAGCTGAAAGACTGAATTTGCACAAAGCTGGTCGCGGGCTTGGGCTCGGGACTAGGCTGAAATACACGGGCTGGAAAACTACGGGCTGCTGGGCTTGACTGAACCTGGGAGCTAAACTTGCAGGCTGACTTCAAGTGGGCTTGCGGGCTCGAGACTGGGCTAGATTGAGACTTAAGATGGGCTTCGGTGTGCTGGGCCACTTCGAGGGCTTCAAGTGAGTTAGACCGAAGGCTGAAGATGGCTTGGAAATTGGCTGGGCTGCTGCAGCTGAAGATTTGGGCCGAAGACTGACTGGCTTCCGTGGGATGGACTGCACGAAGGTGGAAAGCAAGCTGGCATCGAGATGGGGGAATCCGAGAAGGAGGCAACGTTGATGGAGAAGGCGTAGCTGAAGTTGACTCGGCAGGGGCTGGCTTTGTGGGTTGAAGACGCGTGGGCAACACACGACGAAAGAGAGAGCAGCTTCGGTCTTCGTTGCTGGGAGTTGTTGACTGGACCGAAAGAAGACACGAGGAAGAATTCAGTTGCATGCAGTGGGGTGATCCGAACGTGGCAGCAGAGAAGCGGACGAAGAAGATGCAAGGGCTACTCGGTGGAAGGAGACAAACGTGGGTGGAGAGAATTGTTGGCGGTTGACTGGTGCGGGACGTGTGGCCTTGAGGGGTGGAGCAACAGATGTTGGTGGCCTTGTTGGTGTGCGAAGGAGGAAAACAAAAGTTTGCGACTGAAAGGAAATTTGAGGGAGAACCGAGCTTGAACGAGAAAAGAAAAGCGAAGGTAGAAACTCGAAGAAGCAAGGAGGGGTCGACGAAAGCTGACGTGCATGGGAGGAGGGAGCAATAGGGGTAAAAGTCAAATGAAAATATCTAGGAATTAATGCATAGTTCCCTCCTAAGCCTGCATGCATATCCTAATGTCCCCATTTCTTTCTTGCTTATAAAATCCTATAAATAAACCAATTGAAGCCAAAAATTCCAGCCCCTTACCTAGCTCCGAATTCTTCAATTTGAGCATCAATTTCTACCCAAATTTTGTCAATTCAGCGTCCAAATTTTGATGAAGATAAAACCCACAACCTTTCTACAAGTTCCCATCGCCAAAAAGCTCTGTAAGGAGACCAAAAATCCCTTCGATTTGGCTATCCGAATTTCTGTTCGTTTTCGAATCGTCTGAAGTGATTTCTGTAAAAAATCCTGAACTCGATGGAATTTCTCCAAAAGACAAGACGACATCCTATAAATGAATCGTTACATGCTCAAACGTCTGATTTTCGATACCGAATTCAATTTTGTGGTTAAGATAGACCGAACACGATTTTAGTCCAATCCAACTAATTAGGTAGCTTTTAGGGATTTTACTGCGGATATATCCCTTAACGGCTTTACCCAATAGATTGGTTAACTCATAAGTGATCAGTTCAGAGAAAAAGGACCATAGGTGCGCCAATGAAAAGCCCATTTCGTTTTATTGGGACGGGTCGAAAATTCAGGATGTCATAGGTTATGTACTTGAAGTACTAATAGCCATGCTTGAACTTTAATACATTCTACAAAAAAAAAAAAACAATTACAAGAATTATAAGTTTAATATATATTACAAGTAAATGCAATGGCAAAAAAAGCAAAAATAATTCAGAGCAAATAGAAAGATGTAAAAGAATTCAATAACCTGGATGTACTAAAAAAATAAGCATAAGCATGTTATTATCAATTACTACAAGGTTTCTTAATTAAAGTTAACTAAGGAAGATTGGTACCAACTGGAAGCACGTTGCGGGAATCAACTAGAAGGATGCACAAGCAATAACCAGCAGCAAAAAACAGAGATGACGGCATAGCAGCAGCAGCGAACAGAAGCAAAATAGCAACAGATAACAGCTGACAACAACAAATAACAGCGAGCAATAGTAGACAGCAACAAGCAGCAATAAACAGCATCGATGAACAGCAGTAATATAGCAGCGAACAACAACGAACAACAGCAAAAATCCACAAGAGTTGGAAGGTGAGTAGCATAAATCATAGAGTTCACTTCATCAGACAATATGGGTAAGACCCATCCAACCTAATCTCTCTGCAAAAACCCACAAGAAATATTGAAAAACAAACAGTTGGAAGGCGGGCAGCAAAAATCAGGCAAACCCAGGTGTCCTGGTCCTATGTGAGAATAAGTACAATGGTCTTTAAGATATCTCAGGTCTTTAAGTGCAAATTCCTAAATTGGACTATAGTTGCACGACACTAGTTTCGAGGACAATAAGTACGAAACAACTAGAAATATCATTATAATCAAAATTGATGAATAAGTACAAAATACACTCCTCTGAGTACTTAATGGCAGAAGAGACAAAGTTCTTGATCAATTACTAAAGAAATACCATGCAAGCCACAAAGAACCAAACAAGATTTTCTTGATCTTCAGAAAAGAAAAACGAGAAACACTAAAACGAGAAACACTACTATAGAAGCAAACATAATCATCCAAAGCTCGTTATGTCCTTATTATATAGACCATCTTCCATGCGTAGAAATATTTCTACATACACAAAGGCATCTAGAATTAATATAGCATAATGTTCTATGCTAATGCAAAGCAACGGAGGAACTGAATAGAAGTAGCTCTCTATTTATTACCATCATGTCATGAGCAAGAAATAACGGAGGAGGAGGAGCAGAAGGAGGTGTTATGGCTGATTTACCAAGCACTGTAGTCACTTCCATTGCATTCATTTGGATGTTCGGCATGGTTTTAGGTGACACGCCCAACACCTTCATATATGACATTTGCAACACTGCAGTTTATGCAAGCGGCGATCCCTACGGAAACAACGTAGCTTATGTCCTCAAAAATATGGTGTTCATCACGGTTGAGGCTCAGAGTGCCTGATTGCTTGATGTGTCCCCACCTTAGACCAAAAAAAGCCCCTGTGGAATTTGCAATTTGCACACTGTCTTGGCGTTAAAAGGTGGCTTTTGCAGGATCAGATATTTCAATGACCCCCAAGAAAAAGATATGAAAAATTGCATAAAGGAAAAAAAGGAGCAAGAAAGGGGTAAGAAGGCTATTTGCTGGAACTAAAAGCAAGAGGAAAGAGAAAGAGACCAGGACATCTGCAACATGAGGCAGCAAGGCAACCACACAATCCATACCCATTTGACAAGAACGGGAAATATCAAATTCCACGCAAATGGTAGTCAGACGATCGAGAGTCGACGATTCCAGGGCATCTAAGAACTCGCCGTCTCCCCCGCACACACCCCCAATCGAAACTGATCACACACACGAAATATAGATACAGCAAGCGGAGCACACGGCGGGACGCGAAATCATCCATCAATCAAAATAGAGGCAACGAAAACGACCCAAATTCCCCCTTTCTCGAACTAGCTCTAGGGTTCGCAAAAAAATCCCAAGTCGCATTACAAAAAAATCCAATATGCCGAATCGAAAAAGAAAGCGAAATAATTCAACTTGCTAACCTGAGCAACCATCAGCTTTTACTTTTTGTATTATCTATAAACATGGGTGATTTCGTTGGGACTACAATTGGGAGATCAAAAAGATATAGCGCTCCCACATGACAACAGCACTACGATCATGACTGCACCCCATAAGCTATCTATAGCAGCCATCACCCAACTGCTCCGATCCTATCCCAAAAGTATCAAGACCGTGCGTCCAAATATGGATCCCTACCACCAGCACCTTCTTCGCCCACTACTCCCTGCCATCATCGTCCTCAGTACCACTGTCGTCCTCACCACTACTGTCCTCAAGGAATGGCGGAAGGCCTATCAAAAGTGCTCCGATCTTGGCATAGATCGCCACAAAGCTGCAGGGCGAGCCTATGTCTACCCAAAGCGTAGAAGTATATCATACAAAAACCACGGACCGAAACGCGGGGTTAGCAAAGTCGCACAGTTGCCCCTCGAAGTCTACTAGGGTGCCGTTGCGGGACATAGGGGTAACAAGAATTGCAGCCATATTTATAGATATGAAAAATGTGAACTTCAACAAGGATGAGATAATGCCCACCAAATGAAATATCTAAAATACTATACCATACGATCCACTCATCACTAGGGGTGTAAATGGTTTGGTTCGATTCGGTTTTTTTGAAAAACCCAACCGAACCAAACCAACAAAGAAATTTATTGAATTGAACCGAAATCCAATCCGAACTGAAATTGGACCAAACCGAAATCCCGGTTCGGTTCCGTTTGGTTTTCAGTTTTTCGGTTTTTACTTTTGTGTTTATTTTTTTCCCTACATACACCCCTTTCTATAGATTTTTTATTTTTTTTTAAAATCAAATTTTAGTTATTTTTTTATTCTTTTTATTTTCTTTTTTTCCTTTTCTTTCTTTGTCTTCTTCTTCTTCTTGTTTTTCATTGGTGGGGCGAGCGACCGGCCAAAGGCGAGTCGAGCCTTGTCGGCCGACGAGGTCGAGCCTCACCTGATTTGGCGAGACCAAGCTCGCCCGACGCCAATGAGCTCGAGCCCCGCTAGATCCGGCAACCTAGGCAAGGCTCAAGCCTTGCCGGAGATCACCAGAGCCTTACCAACATCTGGCCAAGGCTCAAGCCCCACCCAGGTGGCCTAACCTAGCAAGGTGGAGCCTCGTCGGCCCGTGGCAAGGGTTGAGCTCGCCTCTAGCCGGTCGTCAGTTGTCACCATGGCAAGCGACAGGCCAATGAAGAAGAAGAAAATAAGAAAAAGAAAAGAAAAAATCATAAAAAAGATTTTAAAAAAAATAAAAGGAAAAATAAAAAAGGACAAACTTTGGATTTGATCGGTTTGGTTTGATTAACCGAACGGATAAAAATCGAATTAGTTAAAAAAGTTTCGATTTTTAATGAGAACCAAACTGAATAAAAACCGAATCGAAAAAAATCGAATATTTCAGTTCAATTCGGTTTGGTTTTTGACACCCCCACTCATCACACGTATGAAAAATCTACCTAAGACATGCGACTCACCCAATAGCTATGTCATAAATAGTACTATACAAGAATAAACTAAGGACAAATGAACTATAACAAGTATAATATAAAATCAGGACGTAAAAACCTATCAACTTTGATGAACAACTTGACCATGCATACGCATACAAATTTGCTTATTTTAGTTTTCACTTTGAATCGATGTTTCCACTCCAAGATACACGGTGGATGCGCTAGCTAAACAACACAAGTAGGAATATCACCCATTTAATGGAATTTCGGTTCACCCTCTGGTCTGCCATGGTGTACAACGATACACTCTTTGGCCCCCGCGGGCTTCATGGTCCATTGATCAAAGCATCCCAAACTTCGCAGCATCGAGGGTACGCTCTCCCTAGTTTTCTAGGGTACACTCTCTGTGGGCATCCCAAATTTCTCTCTGACTCCACGGGCATCGTAAGTATGCTCTCCGGCTCCACGGGCATCGTAGGTATGCTCTCCGACAATATTCATTACATGGTACCTTATACACAGAATTCATGCATAATTATCTTATCATTAAACATGCAGACCTTATTGTTGGATGCAAATTGTGCAATCCCAAGATCTCCATAACCAGAACAAGAACATGCATAATTGAGTAGAAAGATTAACGCACATGTTTTGGGATCCATCGAACATAAAGCGGAAGCAGAAAAGGGATTACCCACTCATCAAGGGGATCCACGCATCAAATCCTTCTCATCTATTGCCCTCCTATCACTGGCTCAATGAGGTGGCCTCCCTCACGTTTAGCGTTAGGTAAATGCTCCTTAGGTGAGCATACATGTGAGAATTAGGGTTAGATGAGAGACTTGAGCACTATTTATAGAGTTTCCAGCCAAGCCCCCTCATTACGGGTCAGGCTCAACTCGGCCCACACTAGCCAGCCCCATATTAGACTAATTAAGAAACCTTCTATCTCACCTTAGACCAAACCCCGTAAAACAGTAACTGTTAAACGGTAAATTACAATATCAATTAATGTAGTCCACATTAGGAAAACTCTTACATTCTCCCACTTTGACTATATTAATTGAAATCGTACTGTATGTGTGCACTTTGGTCTAGAGATAATTCTTAATAGTCGATCCTATCCCATAAAGTCTCAAACACCGAATCATGGCGGTAACTGCATGTATACACACAGAGCCTTCCATGGTCACGAGTGCTTTCAACTTTATTGATATGGATTCAATATGGTAATGTGTCAAATAGATAACATCTCTCATAGAGAGATCCCATTTGTCAGTCACCATTCTCTTACCTTAAGCGTCACAAAAACTTGTGCCACTAGAGAATGTCCATTCTCTTACCTTAAGCGTCACAAAAAACTTGTGCCACTAGAGAATGTCTTTATGGTTCAATGAACCCACATATGTCTTGTCTTTACGGTTAACCATTCTTGATATATAACAAGACATATGGATAAGGCTAATAACCAGATGCCCCTAGCCTTCATTCAAGGTTTATACAATACGTTGAGACTTTATTAATATGTATTCAACATAATAACAACACATTCAAAAATATTTTATTGAATGCAAAAGTTGATACATATCAAATCGTTACTAAATGTAACGAATACAGATAAAACCTTTATCAGAGTAAAGCCAAAATAGCTCCCACTAAACAACAACATCTCATGATGCTCTAGGCCCATGCTAATGACATGTCACTCAAATACACATGGGCATAGTCCTTTAATTAGTGGATCTGCAACCATATCATCTGTGAAAATATGTTATGTTATAACGTCACCTTTCTGTACCGTTTCTTTATGGTAAAAAATTTTGACCGCCATATATATAGACCCCTTGAGACCATTGTAATTAATAAATAATACTACATATATATTGTCTTAATACAACTGTATGGGTCTATCCATAAAGTTAAAAACGGTCAACTCCTTAATGAGGTTCCGGAGCCTAATAGCCCAAGTAACAGTGTAAAAGAATGTTACTAATTCTATTTACATAGTAGAAGATGCCATAGAGCTTTATTTACTACACTTCCTGCTAACATAAATATGTATTTCATTAATAATCTCATGTCATCATAACAGCCAGCAAAGTTTACATCTAAATACCCTACTAGCTGTAAGAACTGAACATGTCTGTAAATTAATATATAATCTCTTGTCCTCTTTACGTATCTTAAAACTTTCTTGGCAGCAACGCAGTGATCGCGTCTTGAATTTGATTGATATCTGCCTAGAAGTCCCGTCGTAAAGACGATATTTAGTCTAGTGCAAATTTGAGCATATATTATACTTTTAAGTGCACTGACACAACGTACGCCATTTAATTAGATTTTCTCAATATTTAAATAAGGACAATGTAATGGATTCGGTCCATCACCCTTAACGACAGGTGCAATTCCTGGCTTGCATTGATGTAAATTGAATATTTTTAAAATATGATCAGCAAATGTCCTCTGAGATAAATCTAATAAAATATGGCAAGAACAATCCTTACGGATCTTAGTGCAAAGAACAAGAGATGCCTCAAGGTCATTACTTGTCAGCGAAATATTATGTTCATAGAGTATGAGAAAAATAAATTTCCTCCCACTGACCTTGCAGTATATTAAATTACTTTGTTTCCAATTGAACAAAATAACAACACTATGAAACTTTAATAATATTGTCTGGAAACTTGCTTAAGACCACGAATAAGACTTTTCAGTCTACACACAAGTTTACTTAAAACATGTGTTACAAAATCTTGCGATTGCACTATATAGATTTTGTATCTATTTGACGTAAGTTTTTATCAAAAATAGTTATTAATGCCACGTTCACTCTGAAAGAATCTTTAAAATATATATAAAGAAATAATTATTTCTTCACTATAAACTATCCACCCCTCTTTCAGAGTGAAAAATTTATAATCTTTTATGGCATCTAATCACATACTTGGTTGAGAATAAGAAACGACATTTATATATATGTCGCTAAATCAACCATGTAGTGGACATTGTAATCATGCTCTCACTATATAGTCTGATGGTATAACTGACCGTATTTGCTTAACATATCTCCTGATATAATCATTTCATTATGCACTTGAGAGGTTTGAGAAATTTCATCATTAACTATATCAAGAATAGTACCTTAAACCTCAACAAGTTTAGTCTATGATACAGGAGATTCCATAATTATCTGTATAGGCAAAGACAAAAACACAATAATCTTCCATCATACTATTATCTTTAATAGTCTGAGAGCAGCTATCCTCTACAATTACGTCGATCTCTAGAAACTTTATTATATGTGATTCCATAATTCTTGTACCTTTATTAGGGTCATTAAATCAATACCCCTTTGAACAATTTGAGTAAGACACAAAATAATTTCGAGTGGATCTAAATTCCAACACACTTAATATTATATTAGATAACCTCACTTCTGCATGACCATCTAAATTTATTATGATTCAAGTAATTTATGCCCAGTCCATAACTCAAAAGAAGTTTATGAAACAACTTTAGTAATTAAACACATTTTGTATGTAAAAAGAGTTGCTTTCAAAATATCAACCCACAGAAGACCGGATAAATTAGTCTTACTAATCATATTCATCACCATGTTCATTATGGTGCTTCATGCCATTTAGCCAAATCTTCTTGTCAGGATTTTCAGGCATAGTAATTAAATTACCACCCCATAATTTACCAAGTATTTGACAAATGACCCTTTAAGCAATTCAGTATTGTCATACTTGCCAAAATACTTACCGCTACTATTAGGCCTGACAACCTTCAAGACTAATTTTAACCAATTTATTCTTATCTCGGCCTTTTTCCTTAAATAGAAAACTTTTGGAAACAACCTTTTAACCATATACGAGATGTATATGCCATTAGGACTTAAACACAATCTTTGCAGATGTGTCCTAATTTCGATATCAGACAAGACATAATTTCAAGCAACTAAGGCTTCCATCATCTTATAGCAGTGCAGTCCGCAGGCAAACCCCTTTTCAAGTGTTCCAGAATGGAACGCTTCATGGACAGTAAGCAAATTTTATTGCTCTTTTCTCAAGCAACAAATCATATGTCCACAACTTAAAATTTGAAACGGTAAAAACCTTAATAATAGTGAAGTTATTAATTACAGAAAATGTGACTAAAATAACAAGCAATGTATATAATTATCATCATGTGAGCACTGTGTAACTTGATGTACCAGTACACATCCAGAGAGTTACACGCATAATCATATAATCACCTTTGGGCAAAATACATGACATGCAATTGTACACTCCCCACATGATAGCGGTTATGAGAATTTATTCCAATCTTCGTGAATTCATCACTTTTGGGCATATGAGCCATTGAGATCAGTCACTCCTCCACCACACCATCATGTGTCCCTCCATGAACTAATACACAATCACCTCCTTTGGGAGTATGACTATGCATTAGACCAGGAGACATCCCAATCAATATACGAGATCGAAATTTCTCAAAACCAATCAAGCGTGCCACTTTGGCGGTCACTACTCAATTGAATCATTGAAACTCTCTCATACCAGGGATATAAACCTTCTTGCTCACATACCAAGCAATGTATGTAATTAGCATCATGTGAGCACTGTGTAACTCGACGTACAAGTACACATTCAGAGAGTTACACGCATAATCATATAATCACCTTTGGGCAGAATACACGACATGTAATTGTACACTCCCCACATGATAGCGGTTATGAGAATATATTCAAATCTTCGTGAATTCATCACCTTTGGGCATATGAATCACTAAGATTAGTCATTCCTCCACCACACCATCATGTATCCCTCCATGAACTAATACACAATCACCTCCTTTAGGAGTATGACTATGCATTAGACTAGGAGACATCCTAATCAATATACGAGACCGAAATTTCTCAAATCCAATCAAGCGTGCCACTTTGGCGGTCGCTACTCAATTGAATCATTGAAACTCTCTCATATCAGGGATATAAACTCTACTGCTCACATACACCATATATATGTGATTTTAACTTTAGTGACAGGGGCAGTAAATCACCAAAATCACATATCATGCTAATTACACTGCTTTATTCATTAATAAAAATTAATCAAACATATATATACTGAATGACAGATTCCAATGAGATCATCGATCATAGCAACACAAGAAACTTCTCATAACGGAGAAGAAAGCATCTATTATGCACCCCGATTACATATTACCAGCACGTAAAGGAGTATGCTTGAGTAACAAAAGTTTCATAACTTTTACTGCCTCTCATAACCTCAATACATACTTCAAATACTTTCCCATAATGGTTATATCTCATTAAGACAGCTTCAATTCACAATAAAGTTTAATTTTTATTAATGAATCACACCTTTATAATGCTTATGTGATAACATACCTGTAACCCAATACTTGTATTTCCAAAATCATAGAAAATACAAGAAAAATACACAAAAATATACTAAAAATACACGTATTTAGGGTTCTGTATGTATTTTCACATCCATAAAATCATCAAACATGTAATATAAATACACCACGACGTAGAGGATGACCATACAAATCCAACGCTGCCAGCCACGCGCCGAACGGAGGCTCCACGCGCCCGCATGCGCCGCCTGAGTGCGCGGCGCGTGGATCTCACGCGCAGGCACGTGAACGCGCGTGGGGCGCGTCTTCGACGCCCAGCCAGCGTGTGGCCGCGCGTGGGGGCGCATGAGGCCTCCCCCAGCGACGCGCCGCCGACCGTCTTACTAGTCTCGTCGAGCCCAGTCCGAATTTGTGATTTAATTTTATTTTTATTGAACAAAAAATCTCGAAAATCACAAATTAGGGCAAAAACTTTATGTGTTCAAGTTCTAGGGTTATGGTTGCTCTGATACCACATGTTGGATGCAAATTGTGCAATCCCAAGATCTCCATAACCAGAACAAGAACATGCATAATTGAGTAGAAAGATTAACGCACCTGTTTTGGGATCCATCGAACATAAAGCGGAAGCAGAAAAGGGATTACCCACTCATCAAGGGGATCCACGCATCAAATCATTCTCCTCTATTGCCCTCCGTATCACTGGCTCAATGAGGCGGCCCCCCTCACGTTTAGCGTTAGGTAAACGCTCCTTAGGTGAGGATACATGTGAGAATTAAGGTTAGAGGAGAGACTTGAGTATTATTTATAGAGTTTCCAGCCAGGCCCCCTCATTACGAGCCAGGCTCAACTCGGCCCACACTAGCCAGCCCCATATTAGACTAATTAAGAAACCTTCTATCACACCTTAGACCAAACCCCATAAAACGGTAACCGTTAAACGGTAAATTACAATATCAATTAATGTAGTCCACATTAGGAAAACTCTTACACTTATATAAAAAACAACTTGTAAGTAGGATTGACAATCTCAAAGACTCAATCCCAAATGCATGCTTGAATCCTTCCGATAATCCAAGACTAATTTGACTCAAAATTGGCAACTACCAAAGACACAATTCGGTTACACCAACCACATCACCTAGCCGAACATATCTTGCACTATGTTGCCAAAATTTTAAATCTAGAATCATAAAAAACTGATGCTACTAACAACCTAACCGAACCATGCACCAGCCGAACGTCTACCAAAGTTTTACTATCACATATATTCAAATAAAACACACGACACCACTCGTGAATTCATCAATCCAATGCACCACCACCCTAACCAAATCCACCTAAGTTCTGGCCACCACCAAGCACGTCCACAATTTCACCGAAATCAATCAAATCAAGGAGCCTTGCAACCATGCGATCTTACAGCACGATCCACACGCCACCGAACCTCACGAATACACATCAACAACCCACGATTATACCACTGAACCTCATAACTGCACATTGAAGACCCATGATTACACTACCGAACCTCATCACCAAGCATTAAAGACCCGAGATTACTGAACCACACAAACTAATCTCACAATTAAAGCCATCGACAATTCGAGGCCACCAAGCCGGACGTGAAACCCATCGAAACCCACAACCATGAACCTTACTCTGAACACACTGAGACCCACCATCACCGAGCCTCATACCGAACCCACTGAGACCTACCATCACCAAGCCTCACATCAAACCCATGTGTAACATCCTCGATTTCGACCATTATTTTGGTCCCAACTAAGAGGCTGAGCTAGATAGACCTTAGGTTAGTCAAACCTTCCTAGAAAATAAGTGTGAACAAGTGTGAAAAGCATTAAATGAGGATGATGAATGTAAAGGCTTATGTGTCCATATAGAAAAACACATGCTCCACCACTTGTGCAGGCCCCCGTCAATTCCTTTGAGTTTCATTCTTGCGAACGTACTCCCTAGGCGGGATACTTAACGCATTAGCTACAGCACTGCATGGGTCAATACGCACAGCGCCTAGTATCCATCGTTTACGGCTAGGACTACTGGGGTATCTATAATCCCATTCGCTCCCCTAGCTTTTGCCTCTCAGTGTCAGTGTTGGCCCAGCAGAGTACTTTTGCCGTTGGTGTTCTTTCTGGAATCAAATCCAACAAAAAATACATTAATTCATCTCTCCATTTGGATGTGAAAAGAGATACAAATAAAATAGTCGAATTTCATTCCCAACATGTATTGGATTTCTCTTATTTTTCTCTTTTTTTTTATTTTTTCGTTTCCCATTTCTCATCAAAGAAATAGAAGAATTTCCATTCCATCAATCAGTATTGATTAATGGGATAAGAACATACTTGCCAAGTTATAACCCTAAACTAAGTAGGAGATCTTGGAGGCCAAGAAATGGACTACACATCCATTGGAAGAAAGAGCAAGCAAGTCAAACCTTCTTAGACAAGCTAAGAGCACATAAATTACATTTGGCTTCTAGTTGTTGAATACCGAGATGAAGTGTCCAAGCTAACCTTGGACCTAGTTGAAAACTTGAGAGATAAGGATGCCCGATAATTAATGCTTCTTGACCAAGTAGGAGGCAGTCTTTTTCCAATGAAGACTACCTTTGATTTTCGAAATTATTGGACCTGCGCTATTTGCCAATTTTACACAGATTTTTGTGGTGCGAATTTAAAGAAACTTCCCTTATGAAAGTTATTTTAAACATCTTGATTTAAAACATACTTAAATTTAATATATTTCTGAGGTGAAATGATAGAGACAAAGGCCCAATCATTCACCGTCTTGAACTTGTCCTGTGACCAGGTTATCTTCTCGAATTTTTATAAAGTTTTCTCTTTCAAATTTAACCATGTTTCCTCCATGAAAGTTTTAAATAACGTCCATATCTATAACATATTAAAATTTCAGAGACTTTTGTGAAGATTTGGATTTCGAAATGAGTCTCTCTCTCTGACCATTGAATTTACTCGACAGACGAATTTTTGGGTTGTGTTCAGTGAATTCCTGGTTTTTCCACAGCACGAATTTGGCTAAGTTTACTTCATGAAAAATTTTTCTTAAGGTCTTCTCTAAAACATATGAAAATATCATAAGTTTTCAGAAATTGTTTCTTAAGGTCTTTCCGTTTGATAAGAAAAAGATACTGATTTCAGAAATTGTTCAAAACTATTTTTCTCACCCAAGAGGTATGAGTCACACCCAAGCTTGGACTCAAGTTCTTAAATACCATGTTGAGGTGTACCTAATGATCTCTTCCTCGGCGAAATCAACTTGGATGATAAACTTTTCCAGATTGCCTTCTTGAGGAAGGAAAATTTGCCTTTTTAAAGAAGGAAAGGAAAGTAGAAAGAAAACTCTAGAATTCCTTCATGAAGAAGGTGAGGTGTCCCTTGATTGTGGTCCAAAATATCTTGGATATTCTAGAAAAGTAGCATACACATGGACCAATTGGAGAGTGATACACGGGCCCTCATTAATGACCGAAGATTCTAGAATTTGCTGAGTTGGTAACTTTGGCATTATTATTGTCAAATTTCATTATATGCTCATTTAATGCGGGGTATAGCTGGAGCAATGGAAAAGTGAAAAGCGGGTCATCATCGATGATGCCTATGAGCTTACGTTGCCAAGTAAGGCCTTTTAGCCTTCCAACTCATCATTTAGGCTTCAATTATTGGACCCATAGCCTTGCTACCCAAGGAATTTTGGCGGGACACTTGGAAACGTTGGAATGGACTGCTTGGCATGGTAATGATGGCTCCAAGGGCTATAAATATTAGGAGCTCCCTCATTTTCCTCACTTTGGTCCCATTTTCTCCACCCTCCATCTCCTTGAACACCCTTCACCTCACGTCTCTCTCTCTCAGCCTTCAAAGTAAGCCGCCCTTCCTTTGTAGTTCGTGTCTTAGCTCGAGTTTCATCGAAGGTAAGTAGAATCTCTAACTCTTGGTGATGGCGATAGCCTACATCGTCGAGTTTAGTGGTGTGCTTACCCGTGTAAGCCGTTTGTATGTTATAATGTTCTTTTGTGTGTTTACCCAAGCTTGTATGCTTGAGTGTGTTCACACCTCGGGACAAGGTCAAGGTTCGGTCGGCTTAGAATCGACATTAAGTCGCAATGGCCTAAGCATGCGACTCAAGCCACGAACCAAGAATCATTCCCGACATATTTTATAATATGATGATAAGGATCACGGCACACTCACTTGAATGAGCACGCTCTCGGGCCTTGCATACGTTGGCTAAGAGAAAAGATAAGAACCGGCTTATATGATGCATTTGTGCATGCACTTAAAGAGGAAAAAGCGACTGTCGCCACATAGCGTTGGCGGCGATGTCTCGTTTATTGAACAAGATGCCCTGGTTGAGCCAGGATGCCTAGGTTTGAGCCCGAATGCCTTGGGTAAGCTAGCCCCAAGATGCCCTAGTTGAGCCAAGATGCTTGGGTTGAGCCCGGATGCCTTAGGAAGCTAGCGCCAAGATGCATCGGTTAAACCGGGAGGGTCTGGTTGAGCTAGGATGATGATAAATGAATTTGCTTGAGTGCCGATATATGCATAAGTATGATATGTTGATATGTTCATTGACAAGCTGAAGGTAAGCATGCATTGAAGCAAGTTGCAATGGACATTTGCATGTAGCTGAGGTGTAGCAATAAGTTTGCTAATGATTTGCCATCGATATTGCATTGCAAGCATTGTACCTACTAAATTTTGATGATGAGATGTCTTCCTAGTAGAGAATTAGGGGTTTTACTTATTGAGTCAATGACTCACCTAGTTGTTTTTCATATTGTAGGTGTGGAGGGGTTGCAGTCTCGCTAGAGGAGTTAAGATTTACCCGGCCTTTTGAAGATGTAATGGTTGTAAATATAATGGCCCATGACAAAAATGGCTTGTAAATATAACTGATGTAATTGCATATTTTAAATGGTTGTTTTCCTGGTTGCTTGTTGTCTTTCAAGTGTTGTATGTACGCTTTTGCATGTGCTTAATGGAAAGATAAAAAAAGAAATGGGACGATGACGTGCTTGGGATATCGCGAAAATAACACTTGCTGCTCGTGATCCTAGGGATGGAGTCGGGGTTGTGACAGTTTTGGTATCAGAGCGAGGTTATTATTTGAAGTGATAAGGTGTGGCATCCTAGAATTCCATGATAATCCCTAGATGCACTATGAGCCATGTGGAGATGATGAAAGCACCACCAATTTATATTGTAGCCTTTTGACCCATGATTTGCATTGATTAAGGCCGAGCTCTTCAATGGATAATTATTTGATAGGAAAATTTTATTCTTGGCCATGTGTGTTATAGGTTCAATTTTATTGATTTATGTTGCAAGTTTTATGGCCTTGTAAATTTCAATTAAGTATTTGTTGTAAATGGGGATTTAGGGTAGATTTTTTTTAAAAGGAAGGGTGGGCCGATTTCTTAAGGCCCAAACCAGCCCACCACTCCCTATTGTTGGGTCGACCAGGAGCGGCCCAAAGCCGGCCCAAGGAGCCCTATGGGCTGTCGACCAAGAAGAACCGAAATGAGGGGAGGAGTGGCCATGAGAGGCCCATCTTCTTTGCATGACATTTACCAAGTGTCATGTTGCATGTAAACTAATGATTACATGCTAATCATGAGGGGGAAGAAAAGAAGAAGGGGCGGATTGAACAAGGGGGAAAGGGTTGCATGAGAGAAAGGGAGGAAGAGGGTTACCGAGAGAGAGAGAGAGAGAGAGAGAAAGAGAGAGAGAGAGAGAGAGAGAGAGAGAGAGTGACCATCCGAGAGAGGGAGAGCGAGCGTGCGAGAGAAGAGGAGGAGGTTCGTCGTCGCCGTCGAGCCGCCGTGTCCCCGCCGTCCTTGCTTGCTGTGGTGCTCGGACTAGAGGCAAGTAGAGTCCGTTTCTCTACCCTTTGCTTGTTGTTATGTGTGCATGTTGGATGGTGAATATTGGAAGTGGAAGAGGTAATGAGATTTCGAAGCAATGGGAAGAAGTTTTGTGGCTGTGCATGCTGTTTCTAGAAGAATTAGTCCGACCCTCGGTGAGATTTTGAGCTGCATGCGACTTTTTAGTGGGAATCTCACTTTGATTCCTTAACAAACATGGTAGAGGACTTCATGAGGTATAACATATCACAAATTTGGAGTAAAATAACAAGTATAAGTAGGTGAAATCGTCTCTCCTTGAAGGAACTAGATTTGGAAAACGTTATCTCGACCTAGCATGATTCTGTGATTTTTATAAAATCGTACAATTGAAATTTGATCTTAAGCCCTTAATGAAAGTTATATATGACCTTCTGAGGAACAACATACCGAAAATTTAGATAAAATGGACATGAACAGGTTGGTGAATCGAATTTTATTTGAAAGGATTTAATCTGGAAAACAGTACCGAGAATAGGAAGAACTAAATCCTCCATAGCTATTAATCTAGAACGAGTTGGATTCAGATTTCTTCATGAGATATTTACCTCTAGGTGTTATATATAACTTACCAAAATTTCACAATTTTTGGAGCTCCTTTGGATATTTAATCGAAATTATTTTCAAAACTACACAAACTGTGATGTTGAAATATTGAGAGCTTTGATGCTTGGACCGTGCTGAATTGTGTGATGTTCATTTAGTACAATGTTCTTCATGAGATATTTACCTCTAGGTGTTTTCTATAACTTACCAAATTTTCATAATTTTTGGAGTTCGTTTGTATATTTAATTAGAATTATTTTCAGAACCGTGTAAAATGTAATGCTAAATTTTGAAAGCTGTGATGCATGGACCGTACCGAATTATGTAAAGTTCTTTTTTATAGTGTCCTACATGAGATATTTACCTTTGAATGTTGTGTGTAACATATCAAAATTCCATAATTTTTGGAGTTCGTTTGGGTATTTAATTGAAATTATTTTCGGAACTGTGCATACTGTTTCACCCGAATATTGATGTATTTTCAAAATATATATATATAGAATAAAAGGATTGGTTCTATGTGATGTCATGTGTGATGGAATATGCTGCATTTGTGGTGTCATATGGCATGGTACATATTGTCAAAAGTTGAGATAGATCTTTGTTACTATCACATCGTACATCATGTGGAAATGTGGTGCATATATGAAAATAAATTACGAAAATGAGTATACCGTCGGAGGTGTGAGCCGACGATGCCTTGGGCGTTTCGAGATGCCCGGAGTGTGGGTGCCGGGCGCCCGGAGTGTGTAAGCCGGATGTCCTTGGGAGTTTCAAGATGCCCAGAGTGTGGGTGCCGGATGCCTGGAGGTGTGTGCCGGAGGTTCCTCGCGATGCCAGGTTGGGTGCGAGCGATAAAAGAGAGATGCAAGTATTGGTCCCTGGGAAGAAGAATGTTGTGATCCAATTGAAAGATAAAATTTGAAATTGAATCGTGTGCATGGATGTGTGCATATGGCATGGGATGAACCTCATGGAATGCATGATGATATATGCATGGCTAATTGATGATATATGTACAAGTGCATGGTAGTATATGCACGTTGCATGGTGATATATGCATGGTTGTAATGGTGAGTTATGCTCGAATGCAGGAATGACATGTGTTTGATTCATGATGTCTTGATTGTTCTACTTGCTGCAATGTGTAGATTAATGGATCTTTATTGCTGAGTGGTTGTACTCACCCCTTTTGGGGATTAACATTTCAGATTAGAAGATGCCGTAACCACCGGTTGCGCATGGTACCTTCTATGGTATACCTTCTGACACTGAGGTTGAGTGTGTGGAGCACATCTGTGTTAGTGTTCCTGGTTTGGTGTTTCTTCGAGTCCGTGTGCTGGTTATGTATGACGTAGGCCTGGCTGGGGGCCCTGTTGTCCAAGAGTTTCTATCTATCCATGTTCGACGAAATAGAGTGATGCTGGAGATGCTGCCACCGCCCCCGCCTAATGCATCGAGTTGGTTGTGATGGCATGTATGACTATTGGGAGCTGACACTTTTTGGGATAGCCGACACTAGTTGATGGATGGGTATATATGTATGATATAGGGTCGAGTTCTCTTTTGAGTCATAGCCAAGTATAGTTAAAATCTTGGCCTTTTGCTGTACCGACCCTAAAGGTCCATCTTGAAAATGTAAATAAAAGTGACTCGGCATTGTCTTTTCATTCGGTGCGTAGTAGGTGTGCATTGCATTATTGTTATTGGAGTAAGGGATGGTGAGACACGTTTATACTTCCGTTGGTGAGCTGCGCTGAAACCTTTTCAAAAAAAATAAAAAAATAAAAAAAATAAAGAGGGAGGAGAAAATATTAAATTGAGCAACCCCTATAAACTATTGTTTCACTTTAATTATAAAGGTATTAGACCGGTATATTGATTTGAACAAGTGATAGGTACCTGTGGCGACCCCTAATGGATCGGGGGAAAGGGGTGCCACATAAGGTGCGTTGGGATATGGGATAGTTAGCTGGGAAAACACCATGTGATTGCTTTAATTGATTTTCAAATGGTGGTTCGTGATTACTGACTTCTTGTGATACATAAAAGTTCCCTTAGAATTCCTATAGTTGTTCTATAGGTTTGTCACATGAGTACTCAAGATTAGGTGACCATGAAAGGAAACAATTGTCACGCCCTGATCCTCGAGTGCGCAGCATCCCGCCATCTCTTCGGTCATGGAATTGCAACGCCTTAGGACGCATCGCCGACCCATTCATTTTATCTTTTGATTATACGCAAGCGGAAGCAAAATAAACATCTCACAACCATTAACAAACAATAGGGATAGTAAAAGGCATACATCATAACACAATTTTATATATATGCATCTTTCGTCAAACATAATTGTTTCCTTATAACAAAAGCGTAGTCTTTTACATGTCCGTGTAGCGGATTCCTTCATACTTGTCCAAGAATCGGGATTGGTTTTAACCTAGCACCTCTATTCTACAAGGCAACCACACCAAGTGATATCCCCTACACGTCTAGTATGCGTCCACCTCAAATTACTTTGGCTCGAACTCGGATAGACATGATTAGGGCCTGAAAAATTTAAACAACGAGGAATGAGATAATCTCAGCAAGTAAACTCCCTAAACCTCGCATAGGAGGGTTCTTCGCCTCAGAGAAACCCTAAACATGCAACTAATCTATCAACGACAGATCAGTAACAAGGCCTTTGTTTTGCATTATCTATTAACAGGAATTAAGCCACTCAACATCCGACACTCTATCATGTGTCCAGCTATAGTATAATAATCACTACGTGAGTGCACCATTTCATTAAGCATACGGTTCACAATTGAATAATCCAGGCATGAATAATAATAATTCCATGCACCATGCAGCAACTCAAATCTCTTGAGTCCTAATCAAAGGCATACAAGTCCACAACCTTATCTACGCCTTTCTAACTCAAACATGGACCTGCAGGACTTCCTCATGTCTCCCAATATATAAACAGGGTCGATCAAAGCATGCACGTGCCATATAAGTCACTGAAATGAGATTTAACTCATGCACTTTTCTCATGTAACTCATATATATCCATGCTACACATGTGCAGGGTATGGCATCATTCTTATCATATGCATTCAACATTCATACGCGTTACACACGTTGACGTCTCAAGAATATCATGGCATCCCATACTACCATGCTATCCTTGAGACCATGCTGCACAATATAATATAGTCATGCGCCCATGCCATGCAATCATCGAACCTGATCACATACAAATCTCATGCACTTTTCACACAAATATGTCTAGATTATTACGGCTGCTCAGGGCCCAAGACCAACCCGAAAGTTCACAGTCATTCGACATAACCGGGCATTGTCTCGCCCCATCAAGCATGGCAATGTCCCGCGTAAACGCATCAAGACGACATTCCTGTAAAGAGTATCGTTCCGAAATCCATTTGTGAACAACATCCCATTGACTTGGGGGCATCCAAACTTAATCAGGCATCGTCCCACGTAAATGCATCAAGACGGGTTCATTACCCCGTGTAAATGCATCAGGGTCTTAGGTGATTGCACGAACATACCATTACTCAAGTCCATTGTTTTCTTTCTCATTAGCCAAGTATGAATGCCTCAATAGCGTGCCAGGAGGAGTGTATCGCATGATCTATTGAAACTACATCAATAGTATGCCAAGCACGAAACGACAATCTGTGGTTTGACACAATACGTGGAGCACTAGCCTAGCACTAGCCTTAGTCCAATTCGAATCGGAAACGATATGCCTCAAAATCACACCGAGACCAAGAAAGAACCAATCCGTCGTGACATGATCACCGGCCTAATACCAAACTTAGCTCGGAAACGATACGTCTTAATATCGCACCAAGGCCAAGAAGGATCGACCCGTCATGACACGATCACCGATTTAGTACCGAACTTGGTTCGAGAATGATAGGCCTCGGTATCGCCGATCCAAGAGAGAGACTTGACCCAGCGTGCTTTCACTCACGTCCAAGAACCATCGTATATCCCGTCTCGGAGGCTCGGAGTGTTCTCACACATTGACCATGGACAATGAACATATGTGAAACTTCTAATGAACACATATAAAACATTGCCATTAATACCAAAGAACATCGCATATAACAGGTACATCCAATAACATCACAAGTTGCTTCCAATGACAATATCATATCGAACAACCTTAGCATATTACCTTTCAAACTAGTCTGTCCTTACTTATAATTATATAATGTTTACCCTTTTCACCTTTGGAATTGCACAAGCATATATCATCTTTAAAAACTAGCATTCAACAAGCATACACATTTTAAAATTCACAACACAATGAACACCTATCATAATCAAGATAGGTTATCGCATTCAACGATAATATCACTATAGCTTATCGCATCTAACGATAGCCTATGATGATAACTTATCGCACTTGACGATAGGCTATCACGATAGCTTATCACATCTCACCATAGCCTATCACGATAACTTATCACATCTAACGATAGCCTATCGCAATAGCTTATCACATCTATCCATCACTTATCGCAATAACCTAACGCATCCACTTATTACCTATTGTGATAGCTTATCACCACTACTTATCACTTTAATCCACTAATCACCTAATCTAATCACCATTAACCATAAACAAATCCTAACTCTACTCTTTAGCGCAATTACCACATTAATCAAGAATAAGGAAGCTACTCACTTTCAAAACTAGGCCACAGCAAGTAGCGGCAAGGCTCATGGCATGGTGGCGGCTCTTAGTGAGGCTCCATAAGGCACGGCAGTGGCTGATCTGTGGTCAGTACCCCACGGCAAGGCTAGGACGGACAAGGAACAATAGCACACGACTCAAGGGAGGTCGGCAACGGCTTGGGACTCACGGCCAACACACGGGAACGACGGCACAGTGAGATCTTGCGGCAAGCATAGCCCGGCGAGCTAAACGGCAGACGGTGGCTCACGGCCACCACAACCAAGGGGGAAAAGAGAGAGAAATGGTTTTGAGATGAGGGAGAGTGATAGAGGAAAATTCGTCCAAATGAGGGGTAGAGAGAGAAAGTGAGAGATATGATGGAAAAAGAGGAAAACTTGGGGAAGAAGTTGGGCATTTAATGCCCATTGACTTATTGTCCTAACTTGGGGAGCAAGACTAAATCTCATGCCTCCTTATTGCCACAAAATTCAAAGCCTTCTAGAAGTTAGGTTATTGTTCACGCGCACAATTCACGCACATGGGCTAGGTCCAAGATGGCCCAATTGTCTTAATGGGCTTGTCCTTGGGCTATATAAACTTGGGCTTGGGCTTAATTAATCTAATTTGGGCCCGAACAAGCTTAATGGGCCTTAAAGGGCAAAAAAATCCAATTTCCATCTATTTTGGCTCTTGTGGACGAAATTAAAAGGAAATTTGGCCCATTGGGCCTTTCCAAACTCATGGGCCCCCTTTGGGCTTCCACTTTCCGGCCCGATTCCACTTATCCAAAATTTGGGGTTTACTGATAAATAAGGAATTTGATTAAGTAATGTCCAATGGTCGTCTCTTAATCCTCTATAAATCCAACGAGCAGCCTTTAGGAGTTTCATGAGTTCAACTCGTGGTTGATTTTATATCAATCCACATTAAGCCATTTTCAATTCATGGATCATCTTCAGTTGTCATATAATTGTGAGGGGTCAATTGCTCATTCCAAAGTACATAATCATTTGGAATTGGTTTAGGGTTGTTCGTAATTAATATAGTAATCGTACGGAATCACCCGCAATCTGATTATATACTATTATCGAATCAATCTATAACTATTTCTAGATCGGTTTGAAACGACTTAAGTTTGTCCCTTATCGATCCTTATTATCGAATTGTCAATCCATGGTTAAGTTCTCTGGTCGTGCGCATCGAAATCCTAAATTGCCTTTCCCAATAGGTTTTACACTCTTGAATGACTCACAAACCAATTCAAAGTCTCATTCTACTAATTGTGCATTGATAGAAGTAAACCCCTTATCATATCCTAACTAGGGTAAAATTTTGAGGATGTCACAATGGTAGAACTAGTCGTGTTGACTATGTACCATTTTCAGGAATAATAATCAGAGTGCGCAGCATAAAGGCGAAGGAAAGACTAAGCCCAAGGTACGTAGGACCTTTGAAATTCTTGAAAGAGTAGGGAATTTAGCCTACTGATTGGCTTTATCACTGAGACTTGGTCAAATACACGATGTATTTCATGTATCGATGTTGAGAAAATATGAGTCCAATCCTACACATGTGCTGAACTTTGAGAAGATCAAAGTAAACGACAGAGTGTCGTATGTTGAGGAGCCAATGTGGATTGTGGACAGGAAAAAGCAAGTCTTGTGAATAAGGTCATTCTCTTGATTAAAGTCCTATGGCAACAACATATAACGAAAGATGCACTATAGGAAAGTGAGAAAAGCATGATGAATTTTTTTTAGAGGGGGAGAGTTGTAACATCCTCCATTTCGATCCTTATTTTGGTCCCAACTAGGAGGCTGAGCTAGATAGGCCTTAGGTTAGTCAAACCTTCCAAGAAAATAAGTGTGAACAAGTAAGTCAACATATTAAAATTTCAAAGAGTTTTGTGAAGATTTTGATTTCAAAATGAGTCTCTCTCTCTGACCGTTGAATTTGCTCAATGAACGAATTTTTGGGTTGTATTTAGTGAATTTCTGCTCTTTGCACAACACGAATTTGCTCGACGGACGAATGTTTCTTAAGGTCTTCTCTAAAACATATTAAAATTTCGTAAGTTTTCAATTCCAAGAAAATAAGTGTGAACAAGCAAGTCAACATATTAAAATTTCAAAGAGTTTTGTGAAGATTTTGATTTCAAAATGAGTCTCTCTCTCTGACCGTTGAATTTGCTCAATGAACGAATTTTTGGGTTGTATTTAGTGAATTTCTGCTCTTTGCACAGCAAGAATTTGCTCGACGGACGAATGTTTGTTAAGGTCTTCTCTAAAACATATTAAAATTTCGTAAGTTTTCAATTCCATTTGGTAAGATAAAGACACTTATTTCAGAAATTCTTCAAAACCATTTTTCTCACCCAAGAGGTATCAGTCACGCCCAAGCTTGGGTTTAAGTTCTTAAATGCCATGTTGAGGTGTACCTAATGATCTCTTCCTCGGCCGCAGAATCAACTTTGATGATAGACTTTTCTAGATTGCCTTCTTGAGGAAGGAAAATTTGCCTTCTTAAAGAAAACTCTAGAATTCCTTTATGAAGAAGGTGAGGTGTCCTTGGACTTTTCAAACGTCATGATTGTGGTCCAAAATATCTTGGATATTCTAGAAAAATGGCATACACATGGACTAAGGGTGTCCAAAAACCCGACTCGACCGGACCCAGCCCAAACACGACCCAAACACGACCCAAGCACGAACCAAACACGAAACAAGTTAAGTACATATTTTTGGTTTTAAAATTGTTCGGGTTACTATTATGAAACAAGAAAACAAACATGTTTTGGGTAGGGTTAGGGTCAAAATATTGTTCGGCCCCAAACACATTATTGGCCTCTCATCCAAACAAAGTCCCAAACCCATACACTCTTCACTCTTTAGTCTTCATCCAAACCTAGACACGAAACAAGACTCTTCACTTCTCAAGCCACCTTCACCGCCGCAGTTGCCGCCACTGCCGATGCTTTTGTGGCATCCCGGAATTTCATAAAATCCCTAATTATGCCATGAGCTATGGATAGGCGATAGAAGTACCACTATTTGTATTTTATAGCCTCCTAGTCCATGAGTTGCAATGAGATGTATGGCCAAGTCTTTAAATGGATGAATTTTGGGAAAGGAAGTTTTATCTTTGGCCATGTGTATGCGATAAATTGGAATTTAAGGATTTATAATTTCAAGTGTATAGTCATCTTAATTTGTAATTAGTACTTTAATTTAATAGGGATTTAACTAATTTTAAAAGGATTGAATTTGGGCTAATTAAGCTTGGGTCTTAGGCCCAAGATGGATGGGCCTAAGATGGCCAAGCTGGCCGGCCCATGAGCCCATGAGGGGCCGTCGACCGTGCGAAGGGGGAGGGGGGGGAAGAACCGGTTGCATGCCCTCTCCCATTTGTCCATTGAAGTGTGCCAAGTGTTCCCCATGCATTGTCAATGATTGCTCATCATTGAGGGGAAGAAAGTTTGGAGAGATGGTGGCCGGTTTAAGCGAAAATGAGAGAGAGAGAGAGAGGTTCGTCCGAAGAGAAAGGGAGGAGAGGAAGAGAAGAAAGGGAGAAGAGAAGAGGAAAGGGGGAGAGCTGTCCGTCGACCGTCCGCCCGTGCGCCGCCCGTTCGCCGCCGTGTGCCATCGTTCGTTTGGTTTAGAGGCAAGTTGGGAGTCCACTTTCTACTCTTGCACCAATGTTTTGCATGTATGGTCGAAATCTAGGACGTTCGGAGGCATGGGAGCGGAGCTAATGTGTTTTGTTCTTGAGATGCATGCTGTTTTCGCATGAACAGTTTGAGTCAGAACTTTGTGCGAGCTTGCATGCATGTTTTGAGTTCGATTTTGACTTTGATCTCTGCATGAAAGTTGTATCCAACATCTTAAACTATAACATACTAAAATTTGTTGCAAAATGATGGAGATTTAAGGGGTCAAACTCTCATCCTACGGAGACACTAGATCTGGAATTGTTTTGCTGACCCTGTGGTAGATTTGTGGTTGCATGTTGATTTGTACTAAGAATATCTCTTCTATTTCTTCATAAAAGTTGTAGGGGACATCGTAAACTACAACATACTCAAATTTGAAGCAAAATGAACAAGTGTAGCCTAGTTAATCAACTTACTCTTGAAAACCGTAGATCTGGAGACGTGGTATAGGACACCCGAGACTTCGTGGACCCATATGATGACTATACTCTGGATATTTGACCTATATCCTTTCATGAAACTTGTAGAGGATATCTTTAAGTAAAACATATCCAAATTTCAGAGGAAACAAAGAAGAATAGATAGGTGAAGACTCAGTATTTCGGAGAAGCATGCACTGGACGTTTCGGTATTAGATCCAGAAGCTTCGTGTGACTGTAGAAAATAATCTAAAAGGAATTTGTCTCGGAAGTTCTCATGAAAAATCTTATTTAGTGTCCTAACTATAACCTGGTAAAATTTCATAATTTTCGAAGGTCGTTCGGGTATTTTAATCGGATTATCTCAAAAACTGCACATTCTGACTTTATCCGAAATTTGCATGCTGTATCTGTGCGAGTTATACTTTCTCGTGTGGAGCTCTTTTGGGTATGTGTTCTTCATGAAATTGTTATATTATTGTCTTGTCTATCACATGTCTTGATTTCATGATTTTTGAGAATCATAAGGATATTTAATTTAAATACTTTCGAAAATGGTACAAGCTGTGATTTAAATAAATTTCAAAAGAGGCAATGATAAATGGACTATTTTTAAATTGTATGAATTCCATAAATTGTATTTTTAAGAATGATTGCATCTTGCTACATGTATGATGATGACTGATGATGCATGTATACATCAAAGGATGAAAGTGATTTTATTTGCCATTATATCATGTGCCACGCTAAGTTGAGACTTAAATTGATAAACATGATCAATGATAAATGAGGAAACTGTTTGTGGCGGATGATAATGCCCCGGGAGTATCGGGATGCCCGGGATGGGGGTGCCGGATGCCCGGAATGTATAGAGATACATGGCCGGATGCCCTCGGGAGTTTCGAGATGCCCGGAATGGTTGGGTGCGGAAGCCCCGGAGGTCTCGTGCCCGGGGAGTGCCTCGTGATGCCGGTTGGGATGCGAGATGCCCGGAAAGTGGGGGTGCCGGATGCCCGGTGATGTGTGCCGGAGGGTTCTCGCGATGCCGGGATGGGGTGCGAGTGGTGATGTGTGGGACGCAATTACTGGTCCCGGGAAAGAGATGTGGTGATCAAATTTAAAGATAAAAGTGGAAATTGAATCATGCGCATGAGATGTGATGACATGGATGTGTGACATGATGATGATCACCTATGGCATGATGACATGTATGTGACATGATGATGATCATTTATGGCATGATGACATGGATGTGTGACATGATGATGATCACCTATGGCATGATGATATGTATGTGACATGACGATGATCACCTATGGCATGATGATATGTATGTGACATGATGATGATCACTTATGGCATGATGACATGGATGTGTGACATGATGATGATCACCTATGGCATGATGATATGCATGTGACATGATGATTGTAAGGGTATGACATGATGGTGATGACTATATGATGATGTATGTACATGAGATATGATGACATGTGCATGATATCAAGGTAAATTGTGCATGGATACTTCAATGACATGTAATGCTATGATTGTGATGATTGTGTGGCATGATGCATTGAGTGGTTATTGGATTCCTTTACCTGCTGAGTGGTTGTACTCACCCCTTCGGGGACCAACATTTCAGATTAGAAAGATGCCGCTCCCTACCGTCACGCGGGGTACCTTCTATGGCCTCCCATCTGATGTGGAGGTAGAGTGTACGGAGATCGATTGCGTTACCATCCCGGGTCCGACGTTTGTGCGAGTGCGAGTGTTGGTCATGTACGAGGTGGGCCTAGCTGGGGACCCGGTCATTCGGGAGTTTCGTCGGTTCATGTCCGCCGAGATGGAGAGTTTAGGGGCATGTTGCCACCACCACCGCCCGATGCACCGGGATGGGTGTGAAGGCCCGTCAAGTAGGAGCGTTGGGATAGTTAGGAGCTGGATGGGGAACGTGAGTTTTGGGATGGGGTTTTTAGGCCGACACTTTTGATGGGATCGCGAAACCCATCGAAAATATGAGTGGCTGTCTTATATTATGATGTTTAGTGGTGTGCTATTGTATCATGATTGTTGGAGGGAGAGATTTATTAAATTTGGGGTTTTTAGGCCGGACCGCTTTCAAAAAAAAAATGCCTATGTGTGACACTTTTACTAAGAGATGTTATCTAGTGTTCATTTTTCCTTTTGAATATCGGGGTGGTTCCTCTCACGTCGACTACGTAGTCTCGTCAATTCTGCTGCTGCCCTCTTCTGTGATCCTCTCAATATAGGGTTCCTCTCGATCTGATCTCGTCGGTGAAGGATCGAAGCTGGAGCTACGGTCATTCTTGTGTCGTCTTCGGTTGGGTCCGCGTCCGTTGCTAGCATCGACGACTTTGGTTTGACTTCCATGACTCCAGACATTTTCACTCTCTCGGATTTGAGGATTCTTGCGATTTGCGCGGTCTTTTCGTTTCTGGGTTTTTCGAGGGGGTCCGATGTCTCTGTCTCTCTTTTTTTTTTTTTTTTGTTCTTTTCTTCCTTAGCTCGCTGTTGATTACCTGCTCTTTTGTTCAACCTTGTTGTGATTGTTAAACGTGACAACTGAAGTGAGAGGCGCGGTGAGTTCTTTGGCTCGCTATTGACTTGGTCTCCGGGAGGGGGGAATTCTCATGAGTTCGTCAACTTCTCTTCTTGTTGGGTGGATCATTACACCGCTCTTCACTTAATTCGAACTTTTCTCGTTTCCTTTTGCTCTTTTTATGTTTGTGAACCCTTGGAGGTTGTGTCGATGCGTATGGCCACCTCATCTCCTCAGGAATTTTTGTGATATTATGTCTATTCTTCTTGGATGTCTTGTAGTCCTGTTTCGCAGCTAGGTGGATAGTGAAAAACAAAATGTCAAATGGATGTATGTAGTTGTTGAATTGACTAGGGAAGTTTCATTTTTCAGTTTGACGTTTCTGAGGTTTTGGTTTATCCTGAGTTTATCATTCTAAAAGTCTCCTGTTGACTTTTTGTAGATCGTTCACTTGATTGGCACTCATATAGGCATATGGAGGCGTGGGGGCGAGAGAAGCATATTTCCCTTATGTGAAGGAACATTATCTAAGGATTTGTGTTTGCGGTGCATTGAAATATACTCACTTGGATATTAATTGCTTTCTCAGAGCAACAGATTCATGAGCACCAGCTATACTTTCAATATCCATGGGATTGTCTTATTAATAGAGACGTTTTCACTTGATTGCATAGAAATAGGCATTACAATGTTATGGACTTGTCATTTGGGTCAGTATCTAATGTTCATATTGGAAATGCATTTGGAATGTCTTTCTTGTGGACTATGTGAATCGGCATCTTCCAACTTTATGTAGATATGAGAACAGATTGAGCTTTCATTCTAATCTAGAACACTTAGAAATACTCTGGACTATCTCCATTTTGTTGATGTAATATTTCATGACATGCCATTTCCACAGGCAACTTTACCACTATCAAGGGTCAGAAGATCATGTGAAACAAATGCGAAAGGAAATTACGGACATGCTGTGTGCATTATTTATCTTGGAGGATCACCACTTTGATTGAAACAAAACTTTGTTGCTCATTTTCACACTGGTTTTGTGATTTCGGAAGTGCATACTCTCAATTCACTCCGTTTCCCGACTCTGTAGATGCTTCTGTTCGTCATTGAGTATCTAATTGCCATGCATTGGATTCACATCTCGAGAATACTCGAGAGTGAAATGATCAGATGTGAGGATCAGGTATTTAGGGCAAATGGACAATTGAGAGGACTTTTAATGCATAACACATGCACTGCTTGACGGTCTATCTTTAGTCTAAACCAATACTCTCTCTAGACCTAGCAAAGGAAGTAAAAAATGCTAATAAGGCAGACGTTCTCCCACCTATAAAGGTCCTTTTATTTGAAGATCAAATCAACTATAAAACAACTCTCAAATCCTCAAAATATGTGATAAATAAGTCGGATATTCCCCTTTTGCAAAGATGACCAAAGCAACAAAACCCTCCAATGAATCAGGAGTGTACCAAAAAGTCAAACGACAAAGTCCAATTGATAAGAGATCCTCATAGATGTGCTTATTCAGTTCAGAGTTTGCAAAGACGACATGTTCCTGTCATGCGTGATGGCCGTGAGCTTTATCTCCGCCCTCAGCCTTTTGTGCAGCTGCCCAAAGTTCTTCCTTGTAAATTCTGTTTCTCCGTTGGAACTCGGGTCTAATGTGTTGAAAGGTTAATTATCAAAAATGGTGCCCCCAACCCAAACCCCAGAGAAAAGGGAGGTGAAAAAGAAAAAAAAAAAAAAGGAAAACCCAAAAACCCGATCCGACCTATTGACACCCCTACCTAGGACGTCAAGAAAATAACCCTTGCTGCTTGTGGCCTTGAGCAAATCAACATAGTATACGGAATTGGAAATCCACTTGCCTCTCGAGCAAATCAAACCTAATCTTGCTAAAAAGCCAAGCTTCAATCCCTGTCCTTCACTGGACGCAATGTAGCTTGATTCCATCGATCTCTAGAGAAAAAAAAAATCAAGAAAATCAAGGTAGTGTGTGATTGGGAAGGAGAGAGAGGGATCAACAAGAGAGAGCAAGATGAGTTGAAAAGAGAGAGACAACCGAAGATCATCCATGAATTGAAAATGGCTTAAACATGGATTGATATCAAATCAACCACAGGTCAAACTCACGAAACTCCTAAAGACCTCCCAGTAGTTTTAATTATGCTAAAGCTGCAATTGATAGGTTTCAATCACAAATTCTAATCCGATTAAAGGTATCATACTGTAAAGGATTAAGACACAATCGTTGGACATTACTTAATCAAATTCCTTATTTTTTGGTAAACCCCAAATATTTGGATAAGTGATATTAGGCAAAAAAAATTGGAAGTCCAAAGGGGGCCCACGAATTCGGAGAGGTCCAATGGGCCACATTTCATTAAAATTTCAGCCACAAGAGCCCAAGTTGGTGGAAATTACAGTTTTCACCCTTTAAGGCCCATTAAGCTTGTTTAGGCCCAAATTCGATAAACTAAGCCCAAGCCCAAGGACAAGCCCATTAAGACAATTGGGTCATTTTTTACCTAGACCATGTGCGTAAACAGTAACCTATGTGAATAGTGCCTGTGAACAGTAACCCAGTATCTAGAAGGCTTTGACTTTTGTGACAAGATGGAGGAATATGATTTATTCTTGGTCCCCAAGTTGGAATGGAGAGCCAAGATGTTTCTTGCTCCCCAAATTAGGGCATAAGTCAAGGGCCATTAAATGGCCAACTTCTTCCCCAGGTTTTCCTCTTTTTCCATCATTTCTCTCACCTTCTCTCTCTACCCTCCATCACTCTCCCTCATCTCATACCTATTTCTCTCTCTCTTTTTCCTCTTGGTTGTGTGGTTGTGAGCTACCGTCCACCGTTCAGCTCATCGAGCTACCCGTGCCATGAGATCTCACCGTGCTGTTGTTCCTGCATGTTGGCCTCAAGTCTCAAGCCGTGTGCTACTGTTCCTTGGCTGTTCTAGCCTTGACATGGGCTACCAACTGCCAACCAGCCACCACTGTGATTTGTGGATCTTCAACGAGAGCCAGCACCACGTTGTGAGCCTTGCCATCGTCGCCGCCGCTTGATGTGGCCTAGTTTCGGAAGTGAGTAGCTTTCTAACCCTTGATTAGGGCACTAATGCGCTAAGGAGTAGAGTTAGGATTGGTTTATGGTTAATGGTGATTAAATTAAGTGATAAGTATTGGTGATAGGCTATCACGATAAGTGGTAAGTGGATGCGTTAAGTTTTCGCGATGAGTGATAGTTAGATGTGATCAGCTATCGTTAGATATGATAAGCTATCAAAATAGGCTATCATCAGGTACGATAAGTTATTGTCATAGGCCATCGTTAGATGCGCTAAGCTACAGTTATAAGTTATCGTTGGATGTGAGAACCTATCTTGATTTTGATAAATGCATATTATGTTGTGGCTTTTAATGTGAGAAGCTATTGACTATGTGGTGTTCTTTGGTATTAATGGCAATGTTTTATAAGTGTTCATTGGAAGTGGTCTTTACACATATGTTCATTTCCATAATCGATGCGTGAGAACACTCCAAACCTCCGAGATGGAATACACAATGGTTGTTGGACGTGCGTGGGAGTATGTCAGGTCAAGTGTCTCTCTTGGATTAGCGATACTGAGGCGTATCGTTCCCGAACCAAGTTTAATACTAAATGAGTGATAATGTCATGGCAGGTCAGTCCTTCTTGGCCTAAGTGTGGCACTAGGCCGGTGATCATTTCACAATGGATTGATTCTTTCTTGGTCACGGTGTGATTTCGAGGCATATCGGTTTCAATTCGACTTGGACTTAGGCCGGTGCTCAACGTATCGTGTCAAACCATGGACTGTAGTTTCAATAGATCATGAGACACACTCCACGTAGCACGCCATTGGGGCATTGATACTTGGCTAATGAGAAAGAAAACAATGGACTTGAGCTTTCAACACTTCAACAATGGAGAAAGTGAAGCCAAGGAAGAAGAGGAAGGCAACAACTGCAAGGGGGACCCAATTGCCTCCAAAGTCCAAGGAAAATATCTGAACCACTCATTGCTTGCCCCCACCACCTTTATCCTTCATCCTCAGCATCTTTGCTGCACCAAGGCTTCTCAACCAAGCTTCCCAAACAGTTCAAAATGTTGCAGCGCCCCCTAGCTACGAATTTTGAACCTTTGCCCTTCAATTTCATTCAATTTCAACTCCAATTAAGCTCAAATTGGCTCCCATAAAATCAACCAAGGTGCCCTCATCCATCTCATGATTTTTCCTCATCAATTGAACTAACTTGAACCCTAAAAATTCACCCAAAAACAGCATTTTAATTTTCCTGGTCCAAAAACGCCTAAATTTGATTTTTCGCCGAAATCTTGGGTTTGCAGAAAAATCTTTGGAGGATGAGTCGATGTTCCTAAAATGAATCGTGATATGATAGAACTTTCACTTTCTGAATTCGGGTTCAAATTCGCGGTTAATTTCAACCGAGCGCGATTTTAGCGTGACCTAACCTACCGGGTAGCTTTTAGGAATTTTTAGTGCAATTGACCCATGGTCGATTATTTTCGAGCCACATTGTACATCTTCGACACATTGGCGACTCTCGGTTGTCGTGAAAATCTCGAGATTTTGAATATGGGCATAGGGTACATAAATGACAAAAAAATTAGTTTAGTGACATTCGACAAGAATTTTGCAATTAGATGGAATCACCCACACTTTAATCACATACCTTAGTCGAACCGACCTATCTCCGATCTCTGATCGATTTTGACAGTGCTGTATTAACCCCTTGTAGATTAGCACGGTCGAGCAATCGATTTCTGGTCGAATTATCAAGTTTATTGCGTTAAAATCCCTTAACGGCTTCTCCAGATAGACTAGTTATCCCGTGAGTGATCAGCTTAGAGAAAAGAACTATAGGCACGTCAATGAAAAGCCCAACTCATTCAATTGAAAACAAAATCAGAAAATCAGGATGTCACATAGTGAACGCCATAAGGGATATCGATGTCTTGTTCCTACTAATGGTCGTATATACATTAGTCGACATGTGATGTTTGATGAAAGTTTCTTTCCTTTCACTAAGAAACTCACAACAGAGTGTAATAAGTATATTGCTCTATATCGACTATGGGCAGAAGAAGTTAACCTCCTGGATTCTACGAGTGTAGATCAAGTGCAATCTCACTCAAATGCACATACAGGACACTTACAAGATAGTGGAATTGTGGAAGCAAAGAACCTCAATACTCTCCATCCTGTTACAGTACCATCAAATTCATCTCACTTACAACTGCAATCTGCAGAACAAGAAGTTCCTACTTACACAACTAACATACCAGATGAAATCATTATCGATCAAGCTCATCCAAATCCTCTCCACAAGGTACACTTTCTACTCACTCTATGCAAACTCGATTAAAATCTGGCATTGTAAAGCCAAATCCCAAATATGCATGTCTAGCTAAATATAAAGTTCCTATGAACCATGATCAGTAAAATCAGCTTTAGTAGATGAAGGATGGTATACGGCAATGAAGGATGAAATGGATGCTTTGTATAAAAACCAGACATGGATATTAGTTCCTCGAACTAACCAAATGAATGTCATTAGGTGTAAGTGGGTGTTTAAAATGAAGTTAGCATCTGATGAAAGTCTTGATAGATTGAAGGCTCGGTTAGTAGCTAAGGGGTTTCACCAAGAGGAAGGAATTTATTTTACAGAAACATTTAGTCCTATTGTCAAACATGCCACCATTCGTATAGTACTCTCTGTGGCAATGATGAAGAAATGGCCAATACATCAACTTGATGTTAAAAATGCTTTCCTACATGGAACATTGAATGAAACAGTATATATGGAGCAGCCACCTAGTTTTACACATCCTCAGAAGTCTCAATATGTGTGTCTTCTTAAGAAATCCTTATATGGTCTTCGTCAAGCACCGCGTGCTTGGTTTGACAAGTTCAGCAATTTTCTTCTTGAAGCTGGTTTCTTCTGTAGCAACTCTGATCCCTCACTCTTTGTACTCCATGATGGACCAGACATAGTCCTTTCGTTACTCTATGTCGATGACATAGTGTTGATTGGCAGCTTAGATCAGTTACTAGCCAAATTAATTAAATCTCTAAGTCTTCACTTTCACGTGAAAGATCTCGGATGTCTTCATTATTTTCTCGGTATTGAAGCCAAACGCACAACTAATGATCTGTTTCTATGTCAAACAAAGTATGCTCTTGATCTTCTTACAAGAGCCAACATGACGGACTACAAACCTATCTTAACTCCTCTATCACTAAGATCAGTCATCATGAAGAACGATGAAATCCTACTCACCAATCCACTTGAATACATGAGTCTAGTTGGTGGACTCCAATATCTAACCATAACTCGTCCTGATCTTGCTTATGCAACAAACTTGTTGTGTTAGAAAATGCAGCAACCAACAGTTGGAGATTTTCATAAGTTGAAAAGGGTTCTTCGTTATGTTAAGAGAACTGTTCATCTTGGTATATTTCTTCACTCTCACAATTCCATGACTTTATATGGATTCTCCGATGCTAACTAGGCTGGTTGTGTTGAAACTAGACGCTCAACTACCGGCTTCTACACCTATCTTGGTTGTAATCTCATTTCACGGGCAGCTAAGAAGCAACCCACTATCTCTCGTTCTTCCATAGAAGCAGAATATCGAGCATTTGCCTCTACTATTGTTGATCTTACATGGATCAGCTTTGTTCTGCGTGACATTGGTCTATGTCTCTCCTCACCAACACTTTTATTCTGTGATAATCAGTTTGCTATTTCACTTACTGCCAATCCTAACCTGCATGCTCGCACCAAACATATTGAAGTCGATTTCCATTTTGTTTGGGAGAAAGTGTCCTCAGGTTCTCTCAGTGTGCGTTATGTTCCCAGCACTCATCAGCTTGCTGATATTTTTACTAAAGCACTGTCACGACTAGCACACTTCACTATCAGAACCAAATTCGGTATGGGCTCTTGACCCCTTCTCAATTTGCGGGGGAATGTTAAGAACTATTTGATGAATACACATTTTGTTGCTGATTCAATCATTGCGGCTTCAACAAAGAAAAGAAACGAAGATGCTGGTGAGAACAGAGGAAGTAAAGTGAGCAAAACTGGTGCTGCTACCGATTCGACCAAGAAGGAAAGGAATGAAGTCAATAGCGAAATTTTCAGCTTCACGTGTTCTCTGCAAAATCGTTATTCTGTTTTTGTTGTACTTTAGCTGGTACGTCCACGATGGGGTGCGATTAGAACGCACCGTTTTGTCTTGATGCGTTACGATGGAAAGACACAAATGGAGGGGTACGAAGGGAGACGTATAAAAGTCTCCCGAACACAACCGTTGGGTTGGTTGACAGATCATTCGCACCTAAATTTCTCTCTATTTCCATTCAAGAGATCAAGGCGTTCCATTTTCTTCTTTACAAGAACGATTTGCATTTACGCCGTGGAAATCGGGTGTTTTCCTTGTGATTACATCCAGACTAACGTGAGGTAGTGTCGTTTGTGTTTCATTGGCAATTCAACGTTCGTTTCGGGGCCATTTGCTGTTTGCGCATCGGAATTAGGTAAGTCGTCTTTCGCCGACTAGAAATTCTAACATTGGTATCAGAGCCCGGTCGTGGTTTCTGCCTTGTTTTTCATCGAAATTTCCAGTACACCATTTGATATCAAGATTAAGAGTATGATATCTACATTGCTTGGATGTTTATTAATCGAAATTGATATGTGAATCGTCGAAAAATCGAACCAAAGCGAAGAACGGGTTCAGGGTCGCGTGCATCCATGCGGTTTTGGACAATTTTCGAAATAATTTTTTGGCCAAAATCAACTTTTGAATATACAGGATGAAAGTAGTCGTCGAGACGAGTCCGACGGTGGTTCGAACGCGGCCAGAGGAGGCCAGACGCGCCCACACGCGCGGCCAGAAGCCGCTGCGCGTGGGCCTCACACGCCTGACGCGCTGGGGACGCCAGCGCGTGCGCAACACGCGCCGGTCAGCGAACCAACGCGTGCGCGTCACGCGGAGGGACGCGACGCTTGATGACGTCACGGATGACGTCATCCAACGGTCGGTAACCGCTTGGATGACGTCATCGTTGACGTCAGCGCTGGCAGCAGTTGGCCGGCCGGTCACCGGCCGGCGACCCGACCCGACACGACCGACGACCCGACCCGTGACTCGAACCGACCCGACCCGACCGTTGACCGGCCAGCGGTCAAACCGGTCGGACCGGCCAGGAGCCATTTGGCTCGCTGGCGCGTGCGCCACACGCGCCGCGCACTCAGGCGGCGCGTAGGGGCACATGCGAGGTCCGATTGGAGCGTAGTTGGTGGCGTTTGGTTCGTATGAGTGTCCTCTACACTGTGGTATATTTATTTTTGATTTTTAAATTTAATAAATGTATGAAAATGCGTAGGAAACCCTATGTACGCGTATTTTTTGGGGTTTAATGCATAGTTTATTCATTTGTAGCTTGTATTTTCTTGTAGTTTAGGAAATACAGTAGCTAGCTTGTGTGAAAATGATGGCATATATGCTGTGTAGAGCTTGGTTCGATGATATTATGTATACAGTCTAATATACTAGCAATTTTCTAGTTGTTAGAAAATTCGAACAATGGTAGGAAATCCATTACATGTTGAATTGCATTTTTTTTATTATAGTTGAAGCATGATTGTTGTTTGTATGTTGGTTCATATCATGCTATGCTTTTATGTTAATGGAAAAATGTAGAAATTACATGGGGTCATGTAAATTATTTTTTCCTAGTGGGAGTTCGTAGGTTGGTAGAATTCGAATGAGCTCTCACCTAGAACTTAAAATTTGTGCAAATTAAACTAATTAATGATAATAGAACAATTGTACATACAAGTTGATTGGGAACATAGTGAACTTTTGCTTTTGTGTCTTTTATTAAATTATCATTAATTTAGTTTGTCTTTGCTGCAAATTAGATATGTGTGTTACTCTGAAAAATGTGCTAGTATTGATTCTGCGTTTATTATGTCAATGTGTTATAGCAATTGATTATGGCTTCGGCATCCAAGACCATTGTTGCTGACCTCAATAAGGGTGAAAAGCTGAACGGTGACAATTATGATATTTGGCACCGAAAGGTTCAGTACATCCTTGAGGAGCAAGAAGCTTTGGAAACCCTCAACCATACCATGGATGAACCCGAGCATGGAACTTCAGCTCAACACGGGAGAGATCTAGAAGCTTATCAAGCTTGGAAAAAGAAAAATAGCATTGCTCGCATCACGTTCGAGCTGTATGCAAGATGATCTCATGTGTGAGTTTGAAAGTTATGATAAAGCTCAAGCTATGTGGGTTGCTTTGAAAGATAAGTTTGGGGGTACATCTGCCACTAAGCTAAGGAGGCTCACCATCAAGTTTGACGCATTCCGAAAGCGCCCAAATGTAATGATGAGGCAGCATCTTCGGGAGATGTCAAATATGATCCGTGAGCTGAAGTCGGCAGGTCACTCCCTTACTGATGAACAACAAGTTCAGGCTGTTATAAGGTTTCTTCCTGACAATTGGGAGCATATGAAGATCAATATGATGCATAATGAGAATATTGTCACTTTTGATGATATTGCGCGTCATTTGGAATTAGAGGATGAGCGCCTAGAGGCTGCGAGATCCTCTACCCATGCTTATGTTGCTGAATCGAGTTCGCGCAAAGTTTCGGGCTTCAAGCGCAAGAGGAATCTTCAATTCAACAACAAAGGGAAGATGTGACATCCCAAATTTCTGATTCTGTTTTCAATTAAATGAGACGGACTTTTCATCGACACGCTTGTAGTTCAATTCTCCGAGCTGATCACTCACGAGATAACTAGTCTATCAGGTGAAGCCGTTAAGGAATTTAAATGCAATAGGCTTGAGAATCGACCATGAACCGACCGCTCGACCGTATAAATCTGCAAGGATCATTACGACACCGTCAAAATCGAATAGAGATCAGTAATAGGTCGATTCGACCGAGATATGTAATTAGAGTGTGGGTGATTCCACCGATTGCAATATTCTCATCGACCAAAGACCGAACCGATTATTCTGTCATTTTGGGTACCTTGTGTCCGTATTTGAAACCTCAAGATTTTCACGACAATCGAGAGTCGCCAATGTGTCGAAGATTATTTCGTGGCTTGAAAATAATCAACCATGGGTCAATTGCACTGAAAATTTCCTAAAAGCTACCCGGTAGATTAGGACGCGCTCAAATCGCGCCAGATTGAAATTAACCGTGATTTTAAACCCGGATTTAGAAATTGAAAGTTTTGTCATGTCACAACTCATTTAGGAACATTGACTCATCTTCGGAAGATTTTTCTACAAACCGAGATTTTTGGCGGAAAAGCAAAGTAAGGCCGTTTTTGTTCGAGGTTGTCAGAGGGCCGTTTTTGATCGAATCTATGGGATGCAAGTTGGATCATTTGACGGGGAAAAGTCGTAAGAAGGTCGAGGACACATAGACTGATTTAATTGAGCTTCAATTGGAAGGAATTGATGAAGAATTGATTTAATTAAGTGTACAAATGTTCAAAATTCGTAACTCCCTTAGCACATGACATTTTGGACACTTAGACAAGCTTCTTGAGGAAGGTAAGGAGAGGAAAAGGCTGAGGGTGAGGGCCAAGAGTGGTGGGGGCATGAGTGAGGAGAATTGGCCAAGTGTTGAGCTCTAGAGAGCCCAAAGGAGACCCCCTCTTCAGCAGCCTTCTTCTCCCTTGTTTGTAGGCTTTATCCATTGTTGTTCAAGGAGAGAAGCTCAGCAAAAACCAGAGCAACCGAGCAGCATCAGCCCTCCACCGTCGCATGCCCATCGGACCCCATTTCCTCCTCTGTTTTCCCCTCGTTCCAGTTTCTGCTCCAGCTGACCTTTCGCCAAAGATTCGAGTTAAAAGTTATCTTTCCGTGAGAATCAGCCAACACTCCACCCACCACCGTGACGAACACTCCAAACTCGTACTGGAGCACTTTGCCTTTTGCCGGAACGATTCTCCGGTCGTCCCGAAATCCGGTGAGAAGCTTCCGCTCGCCGGACCGCCTGGTTCCGCCCTGCTCCGCCTGTTTCTCGTTTTATTGCTGTTTCGCCCCTTTCCGACCTTTTCTTTGCCCATCCCAACCTCCAAGAAGATTTCCTTGACCCCCGGGAGCCTCCGGTTGTTAACCACCCGCTCGCCGGAGCTCCGATCGGCCCGTTTTCTCCGTTGAAGTTATTGGTTTCTTCTCTGCAGTTCAGCCCAGATCAGAAGCAGAAGACAGCAAGGTTTTGGAGACTTCGTGGCCCGTTTTCAAGCCCTTCCCAGCCTCCGTTGGTGTCGCTGCTTTGGGGTTTATCGATCCCCTTGGCGTCGTGGTCGCCGTGAACTCACCGGCGCGCAAAACCGGTGAGTTTATCCACTAAACCTCGCTTAACAAGTTAATCATGCTTAAGGGGTGTTTAGATTAGTCTAATTAGGTTTAGGTGGTTAGATTAGATTATTTTAATGTAAATTAGATTAGTTGTATGATTAGTTTAATGGATGTTTAATTAGGGCTAATTATATGTTTAAATTAGTGTAATCTAGTTTAAGCCCTAATTAATTATTTTTAATTAATTAATTATTTCGAATTTTTAAGTATTATTTTATTATTGTATATTATTATAATATAATAATTAATTATTTAATTTTCCAAATTAAATTTACTTATTTAATAATTTTGAAAATTTTGCTTAGGGATGGCGGTCGTTAGAATTTCGCACCGATCGCAAAGATGAGTGCGGTCAGTTTGTGCCAATTGCTTGTTTAATTGAGAAATTGAGTGGAAAGGATGATTATGGTTAATTATTCCAAAGTGAGGAATTGAATGAAATTGGAGAAGTTTTGGTATTTAACTTGAAAATACCCGGTGTTAGCTTCTAGCACCGTGATTAGTTTGTTTGACCAGTTTGAATTGATTGGATTGATTGATTGATTTAATTGAAGTATGGATTAGTTTATTATTGAATTATTAGCTTTTGAGAGCTATTATATCGATTCTGACTTTGGTGAGCTACTATATCGATTCTGACTTTGGTGAGCTATTATATCGATTCTGACTTTGGTGAGCTATCTATCTATACAAACTTGAACGAACTACCGTCTATATATTACAGCTTTGGAGAGCATATGTCGTATTAACGACTGGTTTGATAGATGGTATTAAATGATAGATAGTACGGAGTGGAATGGAAAGATTGATGGTATGATTGAATTGAATCGTTGGATCAATTGTTTGATTTGAGAAATGTTCGAATTGTACCGACGTGCGCAGGAATGGATCGAGGCGAGGTAAGTCCTCCATCCTCTTTGTGTGGCTAGAACACCTTGGGGCTTATTTTCTTCCTAATCGAGTTTTAGGGGGTAGGACTCGCTGAGACATTGTCTCATCCCCGTTTGGGGAAAATATTTCAGGTCCCTAGATGGCGGATCCTCCGGAGCTTTTTGGTAGACCAGTGAGGGTCGCTGAGAGGATTTTTGACTTCGCCGATCCCGACTGAAGAGCTGGCGAATGGACCTATCTAGCTGGTCTTGGGACAGTTTAAATTTTGAGGACGATCTTCTATAGATCTTTTTTTAATAGACTAGTCCCGTAATCGAACCGGTTTGATATGTATAAAAAGTATGTGGTTGGTTTTGAAAATGTGATCCCGCTTTTCTATCCCAATTGAGTTTTGTCTCGGGGATTATTTATCCGCTTCCGCATGTGTAATTAATTGAATGGGTCGGCGACGTGTCCTGGGAAGTTGCTTTTCTATCGACCGTAGTGGGATGTGCGCGTGCTCGAGGTTCGGGGCGTGACAGAAGAGGACTGATCAAGCACCCAAGAGGGCTAAGACCTTCCAACGCAAGAAGCGTGGTGGGAAGAAGGACAAGGCCAAGATGGAGTGCTACAATTGTGGCAAGATGGGTCACTTTGCTCGTGAATGCACTGAGCCGAAAAAGGTACCTTATTACTCCATTACTTTAAGTAATGCTTTTGTTTCTAGTACTGTAATGCTTGCTGAATCACATCCTATGTGGACTGTAGACTCAGGAGCAACAGACCATGTAGCTAGAGACCGAGAAGCATTCGTGGAGTATCGTCGGATACCGCCCGGAAGAAGATGGATATATGTTGGGAATAACTCAAGAGTTGAAGTAAAGGGTATCGGCACATGTAAATTAATCTTACGTGGTGGTCGAAGCCTATTCCTACATGATGTCCTCTATGCTCCAGATATTCGACGAAACTTGGTCTCTGTAGTTGTTCTTCTTAGCTTAGATTATGTATTAAATTTCCATGGTGATTGTGTTGACATTTTGTATAGAACAGTTTATTATGGTTCAGGCCATGTATCGAATGGTTTTATGGTGTTAGACATTGACTATGATCAGTACAATGTTAATGTTGATGGTTGTTTTTCTTTAATTGCATCTTCTAATAATGTTAAGATTGATGCAAGTACTTGGCATGCTAGATTAGGTCACATTGGATTGCAAAGAATGCAAAGATTAGCTAGAGAAGGCCTTTTAGGGTCACTCACTAATGTTAGTCTATCCGTATGTGAACATTGTCTGGAGGGAAAAACGACTAGAAAACTATTCGGTAAAGGGACTAGAGCTGAATTTCCATTGCATCTCATACATTCTGACATTTGTGGTCCTTTGAATGTGAGGGCGAGGCATGGAGCCTCATATTTCATCACTTTCATAGATGACTTCACACGTTTCGGTTACGTCTTTCTGATCTGTCAGAAGTCAGAAGCATTAGACTACTTTAGACGATATATAGCGATGGTAGAGAATCAGTTAAACAAAACAATAAAGGCATTGAGAACCGATCGTGGACGTGAGTATCTATCGGAGCAATTCAAGGCTCTTTGTGATGAAAAGAGAATTGTACGACAATTGACTATTCCTGGTACTCCACAACAAAATGGGGTAGCTGAGAGAAGGAATAGAACCATATTGGCAATGGTTAGGTCTATGATGGCACAAGCAAATTTACCTATCTCCTATTGGGGAGATACGTTATTGACTGCTGCCTATATACTTAACTGTGTGCCCTCAAAATCGGTCACTTCCACCCCTTATGAATTATGTACTGGAAGGAAACCAGACTTGAGTAGTCTACGTCCATGGGGATGTGCAGCTTATGTTCATGATTCTTCCCATAAACATGGCAAATTAGGCCCTAGAGGGGAGAAATGTATCTTTATAAGATATTCCGAACACTCCAAAGGATACGTGTTCATAGGTGAACAAGCTGATGGAAGTGTGACCGAAATGGAGTCACGAGATGTCACGTTCTTGGAGAACGATTTTCCTAGTAGAGGTGAGATTGATAAGGACTTCCAATTATATGAGATGGAAGATCCTTATAACACACCCACTGATGTTGTAGAAGGAAATGAAGATTTACCTCAACACACAAGACCTAGTGGGAGTGTTGCATCGACTGATGAATTGAATTCAAGAGAAATTCAATTGCGTAAAAGTAATCGTAAGAGTATTCCCCGTCGTCGTTTTGAGATTGAAGGGAAAGCATTTATGATTGCTCAAAAAGACGATGCCGAGACTAAGACTGTTCAAGATGCTCTCTCGTCCTCTGATAAGGAAGAATGGAGAAACACTTTGGAAGATGAGATGGAGTCAATGAGGGCAAACCATGTCTGGGACTTGGTTGATCTACCACCCAATCGTAAGGCCATTGGAAACAAATGGGTCTTCAAGATTAAGCGTAAGGTGGATGGATCCATTGAAAAGTATAAGGCTCGCCTTGTGGAAAAAGGTTATACTCAACAAGAGGGTATAGACTATGAGGAAACTTTTTCACCAGTTGTAAGGTTTGCCTCAATATGCCTTATTCTAGCCATCGTTGCACATTTGGGCCTTGAATTACATCAAATGGATGTAAAGACAGCATTTCTCAATGGAGAATTAGATGAAGAAATCTATATGAAACAACCAATAGGTTTCATAGCTAAAGGTCAAGAGCATAAAGTTTGCAAACTTCATCGCTCAATATATGGCCTTAAGCAATCATCTAGACAGTGGTATCTTCATTTTCATCAAGTCATAACCACTTTTGGTTTCACGATGATCGAGGAAGATCACTGTGTATATGTCAAGCGGTCCGAAGATAAATTTGTGATATTATCACTTTATGTGGACGATATTCTATTGGCTGGAAATGACAAGGTTTTGGTTATCACCATAAGAGAATGGTTGTCCTCCAATTTTGAGATGAATGACATGGGAGAAGCTGCTTATATATTAGGAGTTAAGATCGAAAGAGATAGATCAAGGAAACTCCTTACTTTATCACAAGAGTCTTATATTATGAAGATTCTTGAGCATTTCAATATGCAGCATTATAATCCCATTGATACCCTTATCATGCAAGGTGAAGGCCTAAGTACTGAGCTGTGTCCTAAGATTCCAGAAGAAATCAAAGTGATGGAAACTGTTCCTTACGCTAGTGCGGTTGGAAGTTTGATGTATGCTATGATGTGTACTAGACCCGACATATGCTATGTCGTGGGATTGGTGAGCCGATATCAATCAAATCCTGGTCAAGCACACTGGAAAGCAATGAAGAGGATCCTGAGATACTTGAAGGGCACCATGGACTATCGACTTCGTTACCAAGGGAATGGTTTACGTCTATTAGGCTATTCAGATGCCGATTGGGGCAGAGACCTGGATGAGCGTAAATCGATTCTGGATATGCGTTCTTGCTCAATGGAGGTGCGATTTCTTGGAATAGCAAGAAACAGACATGCACGGCCTTGTCTACGATGGAGGCAGAATTTATTGCATGTTCTGCCGCAGTGCAATAAGCAATATGACTAAAACGTTTCTTGGAAAATTTAGCCACTTCACTGAAGTTCAAAGACCGGTGACAGTTTATTGCGATAGTCAAGCAGCCATTGCCTATGTGAAAGATCCTAAGTATCATGGAAGGACAAAGCACATTGATATAAAGAATAACTTCATCAGAGATATTATAGCGCAGAAAGAAGTGATCCTGCAATACATTTCAACCAATAGAATGGTTGCTGATCCATTTACGAAGGCTATTCCTAGAGACATATTCTTGACCCATAGGATGTCACTAGGATTGCGTAGAATGTAATATCTGTTATTGTAGAGGATCATTGGTTTATGTATTTGTGGACAGATGTATTGTACTTGTTCATTTATTAGTGATTTGATGTTTTATCAATAAGTACAAATCCACTATGAGACTAGCACAAACACACATGTATTATTGAAAAGTATGTCAACAGGCAATGATTGGCTCACTCACACGAGCAATCGCCTCAAGTGCTTTAGATAGCACGTTGAGATGAGACGTTATGTACAAATAAATGCTGAAGAGCAAGTTTAGTACATAAAATAATATGTCGCCTTGATTGGAGTCAAGATGAGGTCTATGATTTGTTAATAATAAGATCGAATATGATAGTCCCGTAATCATGTATGCCTGACAGATGCCGGATGCGAGTACTTAATTGGGCGCTATAAAAAGCGAGCTGATATAGCACTCGAGCTAAACATGAGTACGTAAGGAGCACGTGACTATGTTTAGGCTAAGATCCATATAGTGGATATATTTAGTAAATGACATGCGCTCTTATAGAAAGAGAAATCCACTATAGCATGTAATTCATACTACATGTGCATTGTACGAGAAGATGAGTAAAATTATCCTTATTTACTCATCGTGTGAGCTCTTGAGGTAATTTATAATTTACCTCATTTTGTGCCCTATGTTACTTCTGACTATGTTCTCGAAGTGAAAGATCAATGTTGCTACTTTAGCATGTTACGGGCGGTCATGAATAGATATGGCCTATGCGACATGTATAGGAAAACAGTTGTTCTGAAATGGAGAGAGACATGAGTGCGAAGGAAGACTATTGTTGTTTTACATCTATCACATGTATTTACTAGTCGACCAATTATATCACCCTCTGTGGTTGCAGATATAATTGTAAATACATGGTGTTGTGAAAATAGTCAAGTATAGCCTTTAAGGGATAGGCATACTTGGACTGATGTAACAAAATATGTCTGGGGCACTGTGAGACATCGATTGTTTATTTCTTTTCAGGGTTGTAGCCATTATGTCATCCCTAATAGGTGCATAATTTGAGCTCCCAAGTGCAGGTGTATTCACTGGTCGCACGGCTTGTTTGCCAGTATGAATTGTTTTGTAAAGTTGATGAATGTTGAATGCCGAGTGGGAGATGTTGTACTTTAGCTGGTACGTCCATGATGGGGTGCGTTTAGAACGCACCGTTTTGTCTTGATGCGTTACGATGGAAAGACACAAATGGAAGGGTACGAAGGGAGACGTATAAAAGTCTCCCGAACACAACCGTTGGGTTGGTTGACAGATCATTCGCACCTAAATTTCTCTCTATTTCCATTCAAGAGATCAAGGCGTTCCATTTTCTTCTTTACAAGAACGATTTGCATTTACGCCGTGGAAATCGGGTGTTTTCCTTGTGATTACATCCAGACTAACGTGAGGTAGTGTCGTTTGTGTTTCATCGGCAATTCAACGTTCGTTCCGGGGCCATTTGCTGTTTGCGCATCGGAATTAGGTAAGTCGTCTTCAGCCGACTAGAAATTCTAACAGTTTTAAACATGTAACAATTTACTTTCTTATTCTATTTCTTTTGTTAGTTAGTTTCTTAGTTAGTTGAACTGTGAAACCGCATCTTGGCGGTTCTTTAGATAAACAGCTTGTAATATAAATAAGAGAGGAGAACAAGCAAGAGATTAATGCTCTCAGATGAATGTTCTTCTTCAAATACAGAGAAAGAAAATCCAAAATCCTTCTTCCATTCTCATCTCTTTTTCTTGTTCTGTTCGTAAGTCTTTACACTGTGGAAGGCGAAGTTGTAGACAAACTAGAGCACAGAGGAAGGCGAAACCAAAGAAGAATTGAGAAAGACAAAGCTGACCAAATCTAGAGCCATGGTGATGCCAGGAACACGAAGCGACCAGATTTGGCCAGTGGTCGAAGACAAATGAAACTCGCCGTCAAAGCTCACAACCCTGAATGAGCTCCAAATTTGGAAGTTCGCAGTCTTCTTGTTTTTGTAAAGGGTTTTCGCTAAATGTAGAAGTTCTCCATGGTCCCTGTTTGTCCGTGGCTGATGCCTCCTAATTTGGCTCGAATTTGGCCATGCTCCAAATATGTCACAGCATATGATTTGTCGCAACCAAGGCTCTAGATTTGGACGCAATCATGGCTCCAAACCCAATCGGAGGAAGACGAAGACGACCACAAAGACGACAAGGGGAGTTGCTCGATTTTGATGCCCGACAATGTTGACCTGGATGTGGCACTGTTGACGGTAGGGAAGGCGCGGAGGTCAAGCTCAAAGGTCGTGTGGATGAAGGGTAAGAGTTAGAAACTAGGTGGTTAGAGTAGATTCATATTATTATTTTTTTCATTTGATTCAATTTCAATAAATATGTGTCAAATTGTAATTGTATGAAAGCACAAAAATGCTTGCTATGTCAATTGATGACATGGTGAGAATAAACTCCTAAATACCATCTTGATTAGGGAGGCCATAGCGAGGTTGAGTGGGGCGTAATTGCTGTTCCGTTCAAGACAAAAGCCCCTCTGATCTCTTTCTCTCTCTCAAGTTTTTTTTTTCTTTTTTTTTTTTTTTTGGTTTTTGTTTTTCTGTTTTTCATTTAGGGAAAGTGTCTCTAGTAATCCATCTACTTTGCCCGAAATTTTAAACCATCTCTCTACTTTTAAAAAAATAAAATAAAATAACATCCTTCTACTCTTTAAAAGGTGCCATTGTCATCCCCAACTAAGTCCGGTCACGGAATTTCTTGACATGGATGTTAAGTAATTATGATTATGATGTGGACCGTTTCTTACTATTTTCCTAGCTAACCTTAGACCGTGAATTTTATTTTTGCATAAATTTCCTCTTTTTTAAAACCTGACCTGGTCAAAATGTTGGCCACCCCCCTCTCCGACCAAAAAGAAATACAAAAAATAACGCAAAAAATAAATGTAGACCCGGAGAAATTTACGCGTAATTAAATAAACTTAAACGAGTGACCTCTAGCTTCCGACCTTGAAATGCCCTATCTTTCAACCAACTATATCAATTATTGGGGATTATAACATTATTCTTGCAAGGTTCTTCAAATAAGTAACTTTGAAATACAAAAATCTTTTTGCCAATATAAAGTACGTGATTGCAATAAATAGTGAATGGGGGCAAAGAACACCTTAATCGCCACAACTTGGCACGGAGGAATATATAAGTGTTAAAACTACTAAAAGATATACTTAAATGCCACTTTTTTTGAAAATTGAATACTTAAATGCTAACTTTGGTTATCATAAGAAAATCCGATATGGCTTTATTTTATTAATAAAATCGATCAATGTGGCTCACTTGAATGTCCACTTAGCAATCATTGTCTTAAACGACGTCGTCACTCGTGTTCACTTAAGTGCTAATCATTGTTAAAAAAGGATCACTTAAACGTCAAGTTATGGTGTAAGTGATTACTTAAGTGTCATTCATGGTCAAAGTTGAATTTTTAAGTCTTAAGTGCTAAAATGACGTTGTTTAGCACCGTCTCACATAATCTATGTGGATGGTAAGACATCTTTCCCCTTGTCTACATAAATAATTTTTAAAAAATAAATAAATGTCACATCATTTAAAAAATTTTAAAGAAAAAGCTATATCGGCTATTTGGTCGGAAATTCTCACTATGAGCACTTAAGTGTTCCTTTCTTCTCGATTTGTGGTACTTGAGGTGTTCTTTTGTATTAGCATATGTATATGCTCCTTGTTCCTACTCTTATTTTTGCAGAGTCCTTGTACTAAAATAAAAGTTGGTGCAATCATTTATATCACATAGTTTGCATTAACTTTAAGGGAAAATTTCCAAAATAGTCTAAAAACCTATCGTAATTTTTCCAATACAATCTTACGACCTTTTATTTATCAATTCAGTTCTAAATCTTTTGTAATTATGCTAATTAAATCTATCTGACTAGCTTGGACGGTCAATGCTAATGTGGACACTGATCGATACTGATGCATTGATTTTTTAATAATATATTTTTTTCAAATTTTCAAATTTTTATTTTTATTTTTATTTTTTTCCTTTTCTTTTCCTTTCTCTTTTTTTTTTCTCCATCCTCCTTCCTCATTTCTCTACTCAGTAGGCGAGCGTTGGTGATGGCAAGCCTCGCCTTGCAACAACAAGGCTGCCCTCGCAATGGTTGAGTGAGGCCTTGGCTACAACCTACTAATGGCCGGCAAGGCTCACCCAAGGTAAAGGCCATGCGAGGTCACGCCCTTCAACCTCGTGGTCTCTAGCAAGGTCGGGCATTACCCATGCCTAGTGATGCTTGACTCTTCTGCAGATGTAGTGAGGGCAAGCCTCGCTTAGCCAACAGCAACCCTCCTCGATTACAACGAGGGCAAGCCTTGCCAGCCCAGCGAGCGGCTTGTGCGAGGTTGACCAACTATAGCAAGGCTTCCCCAAGGTCGGTGAGGTCCCTCTTCGATGACCGACTGGAGGAAGGAGGAGGAAGTGAAATAAATAAAATAAAATGAAAAGAGAGAGAGAAGAGAAAAAATATAAAAATTAATAAAAAATCAAAAAGAAATAAAATATTATTAAAATATTAGCTAGATCAGCATCGCCCAGTGTCTATGTGAGCGTCGCCCAACAAAAATTACCTGGATATATTGAATTGACAAAATTATAAAAGTTTTAGGATTGAACTAGTTAAGAAAAAATTAGGATTTAATTGAAAAAATTACGATAAGGTTATGACTTTTTAAGTAATTTTTCCTTAATTTCATTTATGCATCTGGACAAATTCTTGTCAGCACTCTAGTCCGCATGGATTTGTCCATCATGATTGCCTTGGATTCACGGATCCAGACCTAGGCACGTAAAAGTCTCTCCTGTATCTGAGGCTCCCCTAGAAAACCCGTAACGGTTTTAGGATGGGAAAATATCGTTTGTCATAGACTTTTCCTTTTGTGACAAAACTTCATTTCTTATTTCACGCAACAAACAAGACTGGGAGGACTAAAGTCAAACAATGTCATTGTTATCACCAAAAAAAAAAATATAATGCCATTACTTTTTATAAGATGGCAAAATTGTCATTGCCAGTGCAGATGGGAGTAATTTAATGCGCAGCCTAGCACCTTTTTTTTCGGTCACTAAAAGCACTTTCATTTAATCAGAAGAGGTTCGAGAGTACACGGCTTTGCAATATGGTAAATCCCAAAGATCTAATAGGAATAAGGGTCTGTTTGGCAACTTGCCAAATAGTGATAATTTCTGCTCTCTTTTTTCCGCGAGTAGATTTGGAACAGAAATCCTTTTGGTAAAATTTTTGTTCCTAGAAAAAAGTTTCTATATTTTTGTTCCCGGAAGTAAATTTGAAACAAAAAAAAAGTTGATTCTTTGTTCCCGGGAACAATTCTAGGATCAACCAACCTATTTTCTTTTTTCTTGTTCTTCTTTTCCCTTTCTTCTTCTTCAATTGCCGCCGCCGCCGCCGCTGTTGCCGTCCACCGCCACCGCCGTCCGCCGCCCACCTCCGCCAGTAGTTGGCGATCGGTTAGGCAAGGTCTAGCGAGCTCATCGGAGGCTCACCAAGCCAAGGCGAGGTCACCCAACCACTAATGAGGCTCGACCTCGCCGGTGATTAAGTATTGGCATCTAAAAGGGCACGTGGGCCCAGTGACTTGATGCATCGCTTTGGCGAACTAGTGTCTAAGAGAATGCACGTGGGCCCAACGTTTCGGTATGGCATCTAAAAGGACACGTGGGCTCGGTGACTTGATGCATCACTTTGGCAAACTTGGCGCCTAAGAGAATGCACATGGGTCCAACGAGTGAGTATGGCATCGTAAAATGGGCACGTGGGCTCGGTGATTGATGCATCAATTTGGCGATCGAGTGCCTAAGAGAATGCACGTGGGCCCGGCATCGTAAAAGGGCACGTGGGCTCAGTGAATTGATGCATCACTTTGGCGAACGAGTGCCTAAGAAAATGCACATGGGCCCGAGCATCGTAAAAAGAGACACGTGGGCTCGGTGATTTGATGCATCATTTTGGTGAACTAGTGCCTAAGAGAATGCACGTGTGCTCGACAACTAAATATACATTGTAGGGAATGTATGGTTTGATTGATATGTAATCGACTAGGTCGATTGATCATTACTTTGATCTGATGTTGTGAATTGATTGATTGAATGGAAATCGACTAGGTCGATTGATCGGGATATCGATCTTTGATGTGATTGTTAGGGTGCCTATTGAATTGTGCTAATATGCATATGGAATCTGAGGCCAAGGTAAGTCCTCTGACTCGTGTTGTGCATAGGCAGCCCTAAGGTGTGTTAGTTTACTAACCGGGTCTTAGGGGGTAGAATTTGCTGAGACATTCTCTCATTGGTTATTGAATAACCATTTCAGGTCCCTAGATGCAGTAGACTTGGATTTTGAAGATCTCGAAAGTCCAGTGCCGTCTGCTGAAGGCTCCAGTTGGATTGTGGAGGATGATGAAGAGGAGGACGGGGACCCATAGCTTGTAGAACCCCACTTCTTTTTGTAGACCTTATTTTAAATTGGCTTAATGTGAATTGAACTTAATAGTTCACCTTGTATATAAGAGTGAAGGTTTCTAAGAGTTTGAAATTTAACCCTATTGTTCTATCCCAATGTTTTATTGTCTGGGGATTTTTAATTGCTTCCGCATGTGCATATGAAAATGAAAGGGTCGGCGATACGTCCTGGGATATTGCAAATTCTTTTTATCGACCAGGTGAGGGATGGGAACGCGTTCGAGGATCGGGGCGTGACAAAGGCCGCTCGCCCAACCATGGCTTGGCCGAGCCTCGCCTAGCCGTCGGCGAGGCTCAACTGCCGAGGCACGTCCTCGTCGAGGGCCGACGACGCTCCGGTGAGGTCGCCAGCCCTCGTCTGGCCGATTGCCGGTCATCCCAAGGCCAGCTACCGGCAACCTTGAAGAAGAAGATAAAGAAGAGAAAGAAAGGAAAAAAAAAAAGGAAAAAAGTAATAAAATTATTTAAAAATTAAAAGAAAATGATTTGAAGTAGAAATTTTAAGAATGGTGCAAAAAGCAATTCTATTCCAGGAATTGAAATTGTTCTCGGGAATAGAAGCGTTACCAAACGCGCCCTAAAAGACCCAGTTACTCAATAAGCTATTTCTTCTTTGGACATTAGCATATTTACTTCTCTAAAATATGGGCCATGTTTAGCTTTGAATAGGGCCTGCGAAATTGATGGGCTTCGCCGATAAGCAAGTGGAGTTCCTCGCTGATCTGAGCTTGATCTTCAGGTCCACGTACTAGATCTAAGGGATGTGTTTCTATCTCCAAGTCTTCTCCTGCACGAGCGTGGAAGTACTTTGGGGTTTCGACCAAGGCCATCACCTCAGCCATTGCCGCCGATGAAGTTCTAATTGACCGTGCAAACTGTCGACAAGACACCCATGGTTGTCTCTACATACAGCTGCAATGGCTTCTTCACTCGTTCCTTCCAGGTAAGCACCGTCTATGTTGATTTTTAGTTTTTCCTCTTTCCGGTGGTTACCACAATTGAGGAGGCATTACTGATAAAGTTTTGTTTTGTTTTTCTTTTCCTTTCTTGGGAGCCATCTTTTGCATTTTTGAAACAAAAAGTAAGCATTCTCCACCGTGCACTCGGGATTCGGTTTCAAAGATCGAAAAATATTGTTGTTTCTCTCCTTCCAGATTTGCCAGGAGGACGTTAGCCAATTACTCAAGGGAACACAGGTACGCTTGACATTCGCCAACCATTCATCAAATCTGGATAGACCAATTGAGGTTATGGTTAATTTCAGAGAGGGATCATCCTATACCTCTTTGTCCAGGGGCATAGAAGGAGGGTGTGTTCGACAGTCTCCGGACTTTGCTTGCATATGCTACAAAGTGGATCCGGTACGATTTGCGTCCTATATAAATTTTTTCTGGTAGCTATAGCATTTTGACATGCACCCTATAGAAAAAATTTGATTTTTGGCATAGCGTGGGACTGCCAAATCTTTGCCCATGGAGACCGAGGAGCTTGATACGATGACGAGGCTACAGCTGAATTGGGTCGTGTAGTTTCCTCTCTGATTTTGTTGCAAACACTCTTCATCGTGTACTCCCCAGTTCTGGAATTCGTCCACACCATTCTTGGGAGCTCAATGGAATTGCAAGGAATTCAGTTGCCCTATCCGGGTCAAAAAAATTATATATTAATTGTTCCTTCCATTTTACTGCATTTGTATCGATCAATTCAGGCACTCTTCTCGGTTCGTCTGTATTTGTCGTACCCTCAATCAATCCCCTTTTTAACCACCTGGGCACCTGTGCTTCCTCATTCTGATCCTCCTTCCATTTCCTACCACCCATTGTATAGAAGGACTGATGGTATCTCTCTCTCTCTAATAATATGCTCTGCCAACCCCAAGATGGTCTACTCCCTTTACTTGCATGCCAGAAGTCTCCTTCAGGAAAATAAAGTCCTTCCAGAACCTTACTCCACAGAGAAGAGGGATTTTGAAATATCCTTCATGCATGTTTTCCCAACATAGCCTTAGTAAAGGAAATCAAGTCTCGAAAACCAAGTCCTCCATTTAAAATTTCCCATTTCTTCTAATCCATTCTACAAATCCTCCATGCCCGTTTTCCATTTTAAATATACTTGCATGCCTTGTCACTGTTGGTTTCCACCAAAATGTTGCCACCTTCTTTTCAATTGCTTTGCAAATAGATACTAGTATCTTGAATATGGACATAATATTGGGGGAGCACTTGCATCACGATTTTGATTAAAATTTCCTTTCCAGCTTTTGAAATGAACTTTTCCTTCCAACCTTCCAACTTCATATTAACCTCGTAACTATCTAAGCAAACATTTGCTTTTTCGTTTCTCCCTAGTCAGATGAAATTCCCAAATATTTGCCAGTTTTCTCAATTGCAAGAACTCGCAATTCTTTTGGCATATTCCTTTTTAAAGCCCCTAGACAATCCCTGCTGAAAAATATCCCTGATTTATTACAATTGATTGATTGGCTTGAAGCGTAGCAATATTGATTCAAGATAGCAGCAATGTTTTGGCGTTCTCTAATACTTCCATCCAAAAAGAAAAGCAAATCATTCGCAAATAGAAGGTGGGATAAAGTGGGGCATGATCTATTCAACCGTATCCGTCCTATACTCCCATTCTCTAAAGCTTGTTTTAGCAAGAAAGATAAACCACTCGTTTCCAAAATAAATAGGTATAGGGACAGCAGATCACCTTGGCGAATCCCCCTCATAGGTTGGAAATAAGGTTGGGGCTCTCCATTAATTTTAATACTAAAAGTAGCTGTAGAAGCACATTTCATAATCCAGTTTACCCATTTAGCGCAAAATCCCATTTTCATCGTACTAGCCTCAAAAAAGATCACATTCCATTGTTTATACGCCTTTTGCATATCCAATTTAAGAACTACCTGAAATTTCTTCTTTCTTTTTCTTACTCTTAGTTGATGAAGCACTTCTTGGACTATTTGATGAAGCACTTCTTGAACTATTAGGATATTATCTTGAATTTGTCGTTCACCTACAAAGGCACTTTGTTCTTCTGAAATAAATTCCGGTAGCCACAGCTTGAGTCTATTAACCATGACTTTAGAAATGATTTTATAGGAAAAGTTACATAAACTAATGGGCCAAAATTGCTCAAGTTTTTCAGGATTTCGGACTTTTGGGATTAGAGTGATATGTGTTATGTTGAGTTCAGGGTCAAGGTATCTATTAATAAAAAAGTTCTGCACCTTTTTAAAAATATCAAGCGTGACATCTTCTCAATGTTGTTGAAAGAATTTTCCATTTAAACCGTCCAGTCCCGGTGCTTTGGTGGAACCCAGCTGGTGAGGGGCCACCCTCACTTCCTCCAAGGATAATTCTGCTGTTAAACTTTGATTGATTTCCTCCCCAGCTAGACCTGGATAGTTCTCCAATACCGGTTTAAAGTCAAGAAATCCAGTAGTAGTGTAAAGGTTTTGAAAGAAACTCATTGTCAATTGCTTTAACTGGTTACTGTCCCGCACCCATTCATCACTGAAATTTTTCAGCAATGTTATCCTATTTCTCTACCTCATTTGATCATTGTTGCATGGAAGAATTTTGTATTTTTATCCCCTAGTTTCAATCAGCTTATTCTTGATCTCATTCCTCAGTACATCTCTTGTCGCCAAAGATTTTCAATCTCCGCTTCGATGGCAGTAGTTCTCTCTCTTTCACAGCCCACAACTTGATTGCAATTTATGGGTAGCAGTTCATTCTTCAATGAGTTTATCTTCCACCAAGCATTTGTGAATTTTTTCCTGCTCCATATTTCCAACTCCCTTTTAACCCTCTTTAATTTTTCCGGCAAGTCAGCCTCAGAAGATTGCCAAACGTCTCTAACGATCTGCCCACATTTGACACCTACAAGCCGAAAGGCTTCAAAACGGAACTCCTTTTTCCTCCTGCCTACCTTTGGGAATAAAGATATCACAATGGGGCTATGATCCAAGCCGAAAGCCGGTAATGCCACAACTTCAGCACATGGGAAAGTAATCCTCCATTCTATAGTGTCAACTGCTCCATCTACCTTTTCCTTGACATAACCATTTCCCTCTCTTTTGTTGGCCCATGTGAACACACACCATTTACTCTCTAAATCCATCAAACAACATGGTTGACTTGGCGTGTTTTTTCACAGTCTTGACACCGATTGCAAATTGTCCATTTTTCTTTTCCCATTACTGGGGTTGTGGCTTTTGAATAAGATTCGTGAATCTCTCACATCACGAACGATAATTGCATTTCATATATTACCCAACACTTGAAAATTCAACGGAAAAGAAACCACCTCCGAGAAATCCGACTACAATACCCGTTTTTCTATTCAAAGTTAGGGCAGTTATTTAACTGAATTATTTGGAATCAATACGTGACTGAGGAGTTGGAGCCTATACAATAGTGTTTTTATTTAGTCTCCCCATTACATACTACACTAGATCCTTTAATATAAACTACATTTTACCAATTCTCATATATATCTTTTTGCAATGATTTTTCTGGTGATCGCACTTTTCTGCTTCATTTGTATACCTTCCAACAGAAACGCTACTTCTCGTGGAGTCCATATGCAAGGTAGATCGCCAACATCATATCATTGAGGTCTGAGGGACAAATTGCCCAATCAATCAGAATCATACTATACGGATGTCAATTCAATTCTAAATTTTCCACGTTTGTCAATATAGTCCAAACCTTTAATGCAATTTTCAATGTTGTCATTCTAATCAATTTTCATTGAAAATAACTGAGTCATGGTAGGGATCAAACCCACAACCATCATTCATGAGTAGTAAGCATGGGAACGTCCTCGTCACTGAGTCAATTGTGGATCCTCGTCACTGAGTCAATTGTGGAGTGGGTAAAAATTTGAACTAAATACCAAGGAGCAATTTATATTCAACTGTAAGGGCATGCTGCTTGTGCAAAAAAATTACTATCATAAAACATGTTCTTCATTTTCCAACATTTGGATTGTTTAGGGAAGTGAGTATCTGTGCTTAAATTTAGAAAAATGGCTTTCTTATTTTAAAATAAAAAATCATATTCCAACATACGATTAAACTCCAAAGGAAAAACGCGAGATCCCAATTCCTTAACCAAGATCCCAGCAGCTGAGTCCACACTACCAAAAGAGAGAGAGAGAGCTAAAGTGATGAAATCCGTATTTCGCTTTTCACAAAATGTATTTTTTGTTGTTTATTCGTTGCATTTGTCCCGTTACCTTTGCTTAAGGTGAGAATTTTGTTTTCAAAGGCCAAAAAATAAGGTTATCTTGCTCAAAGGCGACAAGCTTTTTGTTGTTACCGCTATAGACTGACTAAAGGCACCAAAAATTCATCGTGTGGACAAGTCCATGTGACCAAAACAGTTGCTAAGGTCAATTTTTGGACTAAAAGGCAACAGAAAATGGAAAATTTTCTATCGCGTTATTTTTATCTTTCGGGCTTGGCTTGCCAAAGAATACTTTTATTTTTATCGCCTTTGACATTGTTCGTTTCTTTTTCATTGGAATTTGCGTATAATTGTTTTTTATTATTTAGATATTTGAATATCAGGTTATAAAGTTTAAAAGTTCAAAATTTGACTGCATGAAATATGAATAATCTCAATGAACAATTTCACAACATCAAATCGAATATAAATAATATGTTCAACCAAACATTGATCATTGTAAGTAATTAAATCCAGCGAAAGTCCTCTCGAGAAAATAGTGTGGCATTTGCGTTTGTAATTGATTTTTCTTGAGACAAATGACACAAATGGTTGTTGAGCTTTGACATAATATGCAATATGGCATCAAAACTTTTGATTTGCTCAATATGATCCTAGAATTATAGCCCAATGTGGTCCTTGAACTTTTAAAATTCTCAATGTAATCCTTGAACTTTTGGTACATATTCAATTTAGTCCCTCGACTATATGAAAATGTTCAACGTTGTCCCTAAACTTGAATTAATAGAATGACAACATTGAGGTTTTTCATATATTTTGGGGATTAAATTAAATATGTACTAATGGTTTAAGAATTACATTGAACAAATAAAAAATTCAAGGATCACATTGCACATTCGGGCAAAGTTTTGAGAGCTCATTGAACAAATTAAAAGTTCAACGATTGCATTGAATGTTAGGTTAAAGTTCAGGGACCATTTGTGTTATTATCCAATTTTTCTTGTCTTTTGTTTTTGTTTGTTGTCAATAGGCAAGAATATCCTACCCATTTTGCTTGTGGGCCTTAGTCCGATACGTTTTTATTTTAATATTTGAAAGTCATTTCTTTGAAAAAAATTCCATTCTAAGAAAATGTTATCTATATTATTGTTAGTGTTAACAATACAACTTAATAGGGGGTGAATAGGTTGATTGAAAACTTGAAGATAACAAGATGCACACAATACAAAGAAAGACTGAAAGCTTCAAATGAGTTGTGCTCATATCAAACAATTACCAGCACTAATGAATACATGGGAAATAGCACACAATGATTTATAGGAGGTCGATTTTATCTCAAAGTTTATGTCCACTCTTCCAATTAATAGTCTTAACACGGGCTGGAATTCACTAGTAATGTCGAGAAGTTACAATCAACACGTATTAATTTTGTCGCAAGATAACTCACACTATTAGAACACAAGTACCGCTATGTCTTATACACTTACTCTTATCACGATTACAAAGTAGTAAGAACACTATAGAGAGAGTTATGAATATAGACAATGTGCATAGTTTTATCAATATAGAGAGATGATAATAACAGAACAAGCTTTTCCCTATTTTTTGTCTAACCCTTATTGTCTTCTTTGATCCTTTTCACATAGCCATCTACAATCGATTCGTTGAAAATGATTTTCGGGGATTAAGAGTCGTTGAGAGTTGATTGGATCTGTCGCCTAGGTCTAGATTGCCCATGCAATCCTTTCCTTCAGGTGAAGCAAGTTTCCCAAGATGGAGTTTGCTAGCACAATTATATCATAGGACCTCTGACTATTTGACCAAATTTTTCAATGTTGTTGACTCATTTCCAATTCTTCTATTTTTTTATTTTTTTTTATTTTTTTTTTTGTCTAAAACAGAGTGTTTCATTCAAGCTAGCAAAACAGAACAACCCTTGGCCAGGGCTTCAGAACATAAAAGATCCAATATGGGTTAAGGAGGTGAAACAGCCCAATTCAGGGGAAGGATGCGGCGACCATGGGCTTTAGCGGCCCAGTCAGCAATACAATTGGCCTCTCTCCTACAGTGTTGAATCCGAAGGTTGGAGAAACGGAGGAGAAACGCTGTACATTTAGCAAACAGAGCACGACTCTCCCACGACGTCAAGTTGGGGTTATGCACGGCAGCCACGAGTACCAAACAATCGGACTCCAGAAGGGTTTTCATGCTCTTTCCCTTTCTGCAACAGATGTTTGAGGGTAAGGGTTAGTACTTGTTGTAAGTGCCAGTTTGAACACCTAGAGGGGGTGAATAGGTGTAAAAATAATTTTTCGCAAAGAACAATGAAAATATTTTACTTTAGAAACTAAGTTTGAAGACAACGGACTTTGAGCTAGTTCAAACTTTAGCAGTAAAATAAAGCTACGAGCAAAATAAAGAAGTTCGGGGAAGAGAATATGAACACATAATTTATAGTGATTCTGCTTAGACCAAGTGCACGTCCACTCTCCCACACTGACAGCCTTCTAGCTGGATTCCACTATGAATCAAAAGAGAATTTACAGTCTTGCGATCTCAACTTTATAGTGAAGAGTATCTATTGCTCTCTCACGAAGTCACTCAATAAGTTTCACTTTTTGGAATACAACTTTGAGCTCAGTATATGAAATAATAAGAAACTGGGAAGCTTCAGACTTTGGAATTTCTCTTTCACACACTCTTTTGAACAACTGGAGAGTCCTTTTTAAATACTCATTTATACCTTCTCAACCGTTGGCACTTTCCAAATGAATTCTTCCAATCAATCCGTTGGACATAATCAATCAAGGAGATCTCGAGCCGTTTGAAGATTGTGATGAAAGCCCGTCAATCATATTCGCCCATACAATCATGATCTTGGTTTCCATAAGTAGATTCTTTCCAAAATACTTGCATTCCAAAAAGATTTGATGCATCCAAATTGATTCTAATGAAGATATCCAATCTCGTAGATGTGATTTCCAACCAGAAGTCCATATAAAATCCATACAAACCAATCCCTTGAAGAAAGAAAGATAATCCCTTATCTAGAAAAGTCTTCATCATTCACTTTCGTTCAGTCTGAAATTTATCAGTGTGGGCAGACTTTGACATAAAGTCTGGGAGTCTTCAGACTTTGACACAGAGTCTAGGCGTCTTCAGACTTCGACACAAAATTCTGAAATTCTTCATAATAGACTTTGGACAAGTTTTGTCAGCTTCAAAACATCAAAGGAGTTTTCTCCAACACTTGTACCTCTGCCTGCAGCGCCGAAGAAGCTTGGATGCCGCTGGTGAAGCCGTCGACGAGTTTTCTGAAGTGATCACGGCACACACACGCCATGGCGCCCTCGTTGCATGCCGTTGGAAAAGCCCGATCGACGTTAATTTTTACTATGCCAGGCTCCAGTGGGCGCCACGCCAGATCAAGGATTGGAAGCTTCTGCCCTGGTTGCGACACCATCCGATCACAGCTACGGGCGATCCTTGCGTTTGCGAGAGCCACCTCCACTACCTATTCTGGATTTGGGCGCTGCTTCCTAAAGACAAAATGATTACACGCCTTCCAAATTTGCCACATTATGGATGCGAGGGTCTCCAAATCAGGTAAGAGGTCTCTGTTCTCGATCAGATATGCAAGCCAGGCCTCTATTCTGTTTACTCCATGTGATGGTATTGTGATTTTGACTTGTGAGTGTGACCAAATGCCTTGCGTCCATGGGCACAAGAGAAAAATATGTTTTGTTGTTTCTGGGAGTTGATCTTGGCATAAATTACATACCGAATCTGGTATGATTCTTCTGTTATACAGGTTTTCCTTTGTAGCCAGTGCAATGTGGCATAAGGACAACATGAATATGCGAAGTTTAGGGGCTATCTTCATGGTCCATAGCTTTCTCCATAGTTTTCGTGGGGTTTGATAGGATGAGGAGGTGAGGCTTTGAATGTTGCTGTTTGATGTATGTCTGATATATTTGTACCCACTCTTCACTGTATAAATTCTGGTTTGCGTCCCTTTCCATATGAGTTGGTCAGCTGTGAAGTGGGTTCGTACCTGGAGGGTAAGAATTTCCTCTATGGTCTAGTCAGCTTGTCTGTTTTAAGCGGTTCCTTTAATCTGATTTCGACTCTGGCCCTCCCAACTCTGAGAGTTGTTCCTTCTTTAGTCTTGATTTTAACTTCCAGCACTCCACCGACATGTCTCATAGCTTTGCAGATCATACTCTCAGTACACCGTTCCAAGGGAAGCCCAAATACTTGAACCCAGAAAGCGCAAGTCGTAAAGTCATAACAATGTAGGGGAGTATTTGGTATCGAAGGATTTAAAATTACAAGGTGATTCGAGAAGAGCCAAGGACCATTATCCAATACCCTGTGTTTTTCCCCTTCAGAGCTGAACTTAAAAACATACAGCCCAACTTCACGTTGAGATATTTCTACTTGGTCGGTTCGCCATGCTCGTTTCATTGTATTCTGAAATGCTTGGAAATTAATGGATGGGTTGGAGAGAAGCTTACCCATCAGTATAAGTTTACATTCCTCTATTTTCTCCGTTGGGGTCGCGTCATCCCATACCTCGATTTCCTGTTCTGACCATAGGCGGCCTAATCTGTTGTAGAGTGCGGCGAGGCATGCATCGTCTTCCTGCTCAGTGCGTTCCATCAAAGATCGGGCACCAGGTTGATTTATAGGAGAGGTGAGCCGGGTTGACAATCCCGCATGCAGAGCTGCCGGGAGCTACAGGATTGGGAGCGTGACTGTCGAAGGAGGCAACTGAACGAAACAATTGAGGCATGCAGTGGTAAGAGATGAGGGGGGAAAGGGAAGGGCGCAGGTGTAATGGTGATGGTCCCTCGTTGGGAAGGTGATGTGGGTCTGAGAAGCGGGCGGTAATAGCTAAGTGAGGGAATAGATGTAGGGTGAAAAATCGAATTCCATAACCTGTACTGGAAGGGAGCGACAGGGAAGTGAATGGTTGAACTTGCAGGATGATAGAGGGAAGATGGTGGTAATCATCTGTAGGCTTTAGGATTCTGGAAGAGGGTCTACCATTAAGGTAGAAAGAGCTCTACTATTGACTCTTAGTCTTTATCATGCTTTTTCCGAGGTGAATCACCAAGGGAAAGCTGATGAATAACTATGCGGGTACAAACGGTTATTCATGGATTGCAATGTCGAGACCTAGCATCTCTGCCCAGTTTTCCCTAAGGCTAGACCTAGGCTGAGAACTTGGTGCCCATAACCAGGGCTCCCAGCAAACTCTGCTCAAGTCCTAGCGTTTGTCTTTGGGTCTCAACTGATGCTTAGGTCCTAGTGGCCACACAAGGTTTTCGGTTCTCATGCCTTGGTATTTGACACCTGGGTCGAGGCTTTTTGAGGCTGGGATGAACAATCTAGTGTCCATGCCCCAGTCCTCGATGGTTTGGCCTGAGCCCTAGCTATCACGCTGGGGGACAACAACATTCAAGACCCAACTTCCTTGAGGTTGCGATTGATCCTAGGACCCGATGCCTGGTGCCTAGGTCATTAGCCAAGGTTTCCAACTCGAAATCTCGGCGGACATTCCCTGATCCTCGGCTATTGACCTTAGGTTACTTGAAGCCGGGCCTTGGTCCTTGATGCTGCTCCTGTGACCTTGATGATGGGGCACTCTAGGCCAAGTGCTCGACACTTGAGCTTGGGAGCTAAGGTTGTATTCCAGAGGTTTTCTCAAGTACATGTTTCATCATTTTATGGAAAATACAAAAATTTACTTCCATGATTTTTGCTAAAGACAATCACAGGAAAATGAAATAATCTTTTGAAAATATTATTCAACAAGTTTCATTTTTCATAAAATGAACTATTTCTAAAAAGATTTGAGCAATACTACATGTGCATTCTGATTTTTGCAAAATATAGGTTTTTCCACGATACATGGTTTCTGTTTGAAAAATTGGAAGGGAATAATATTTTTTTGGTCGAATTTGGAAGGGAATATAAACGATGATAATTGAATCATTTTTTACTGACATGGGAGGCTGAGGGTGGCGGTAATGCAAAGGCCGATTCCGTTTCTTCTGGACCATACTCAATGTCCAGATGTCAAAATCTCATTGACGATACACCGAATTACACCGAATTACACCTCGACCTCCCTCTGCTGTGAAGTTTGAACAGACTTTCCTAGCGAAGAAGCCACCGATAGCTTCCTGCTTTTGACGCTTTGCAGATTCTTTTATCTCCAAGAGGCATCTGTACCGAGTGGACCTCAAAAAAAAATTATTCACCTTTTTGCACTCATGTGTGCAGTGCGCAGTGTGCATCTTTAATTTTTCATGAACGTTGACGATGCCTCTCTTTTTACCATATATAATGCAAAAAAATAAGAACGGATGTCCCAATCATCTAAAGACATAAATTACTTTGCAATTCTTATACACCAGTTAAGTCTAAAGGTTTCATTTGGGCAGGTGGCTTTTTATCCATGGCAGTTTGATGATTTGAACAAATATTTTCGGTTCTTCAAGTAGAAATTTCTTAAGGCCATGACTAACTGCTTGAACCTTAGGTTGAGACTCTCCTATATATACACCAGCACTCCAACCTCAAGTTCTCGCAACAACAAGAACAATTTCGTTCCTGTGCAATAACAACAAAAAAGGATGAACCTTCCTTGTTTAGGCAAAGAAGCTGTGTGTCTTTGTAGTGCTCCATGGCCTAAACTAGCCTGCATCTGCAGGTCCTTTTGCTTCCTCTTTTCTCACATTTACCGCTTCCTGCTCCTCCGAATCAACTCCTTTTGCATCCAAGTTTTCTACTTCGTCTTCCTCTCGTTCCTTGGCTTCTGGGTCCTCAAGGACTTAAGGCCACGGACCAATTCCTTTAGGCCCAGGGACTTGGATCTGTTCTTCACCTCCGTCTCTGCGGTAACCGTCTCAAGCATGTCCACGGTGGAGATGGAGGTCTTTTCCAATTCCCAGCTTGTTGTGATGACTGTCCTGATGTTCATCGGAGGGGAGGTTTTCACTTCCCTTGTTGGGCTTAACTTTACCAAATCGAAGCTCCAGTGGCTCATCAAAACCAAAGAAAAAGTCGCCTCTGTCAATAGCAATCTCTACCCCTCGAACCCAACAAACGACATCGTTGACCACATAGAGTTAGGTGAAATAACGAACTTAGATTGCCCGAACTCACAAGTAGACCCCCACTTGTACAGATCACGAGACGAGTCCTTAGATCTTGACCATCTGAAATATTGTTCCGTTAGATTTTTGTGTTTTGTAGTGTTAGGTTACCTTATAGGAGTCCATGTTCTCGGTGTTGCCATGGTTGCGCTCTATATGAAACGTGTTTCTAGCGCTAGAGACGTGCTGAAGACGAAGGGTCTCAAAATGATGACCTTTTCAGTCTTCACCATCGTGTCGACCTTTGCTAGTTGCGGGTTTGTCCCGACAAATGAAAACATGATTGTCTTCAGCAAAAACTCCGGCCTCCTCTTGATTCTCATCCCTCAGGTCCTTCTCGGGAACACGTTGTTCCCGTCGACCTTACGGTTCACGATTTGGCTCATGGGGAAATTCTGGGTCAAAGCAGAAATCATGTACTTGTTGAGCAGGACAAGTGAAGTTGGTTACAAGCACTTGCTTCCAAGCCTCTACTCGTCGCTACTGGTGGTCACGGTGTTGGGGTTTATTGCTGTTCAGTTTGTAATGTTTTGCTCGATGCAGTGGGATTCAGAGTTGCTGAGTGGATTGAGCTCGTATGAGAAAATCACGGGTGTGCTTTTTCAGTGCGTGAACACCAGATATACGGGCGAGACGATCGTCGATCTGTCCCAAGTTGCTCCTGCCATCTTGGTGGTATTCGTCGTCATGATGTGAGTCTCTCTCTCTCTCTCACCTAGCCATTCACTAATAAAATATTTGGCTGGCGATTTGGAAAAGAAAAACAAAGGAATGTACATAAATTCCTGCCTATAATTTAATCTTCTTAAACCAAATAAAAGTCGCATGTAAAACAGTTTCTCACCTTGCCACTTCCAATCCCCACTCTCCGTGTCTTATGATAGAACATGGGCGTCTAGAGAAGCGAAACATCAATCAATTTAGTTATTGACATGTGGCACATTTTCTTGAAAAGTAAGTAAATGGTTTGGACGTATTTGAAAATGACTGCATCACCATCTCAAAGAGGTCTTCCCTTATTTGTAAGGATTTCCACCTGACTTTTAACATAGTTGATTTGTTCGTAAATTACTAAAATATTGACTCTTAAGGAAGGTTGCTAAAATAATTGCATTATTGAAGGATGAATAATCTAAAGCATTATTATGCGGCATTATTGAGGTTTTCTTCAGTCTATTTGGGGCGTTGTCCGAGGATTTTATGTTCATGCCATAATAGGTCAACTCATTTTTGTCACTTAGTCACTATTTGTATTCGAATTAAATATGGTGATGACGAAGATTGGCTAGATGCGACTTGATAAGAAAGTAGAGATTGGTTATATATTGCACGTTGAAAACTCTCTTAAGGTTGAGTATTCAAAACAACAAGAAGCTCCAAATCACAAGTTTTCTCAGAACCATACCCTCAATTTTCATTGTAGAGGTCCTTTCTAACAACTTATGAAAACTGTCAATAATAAATTCTCTTAGACCGAGATGCCCCAATATGTACAAACACTTAGGTCAACTGTGTAATGAGCTTTAATAACTTGGCGATTTTCACGACCCATGATTTTCAAGAATTTCACTGAAACAAGTAAGATTAATTTAATAGAAAGGGCGTTTTATTTAGCATTTGAGTTATTTGACGAGTGTTTTCGGAACACTAGTCAAATTTTATAGTGATTTAACTTTCAAAACATCAATTAAACATAGTACGAGAAGAATTACAATATGGCTGGCAAGTTATAAGTCCTTAGCACAATCCGATTAAAACTCTGTAACCAGCATAAATAACCAGCATCTACCTTGTAAATGCATATTCTTCTTTATCAAACCTACCACAACGCCTGATGATAATCAATATCGACCATTCTTCAACTAACAAATTTAATCATCTAACACGCCGGATGTGCATAAGTAATGTAAATGATGATGATTACGTGATCTTTGTCCATTAAATACTTTCATGTGTATAATCTTCAGGTACCTTCCCCCGTATACCTCGTTTCTACCGGCAAAAGAGGGTGAGAGGCTCCCGGGAAACAGAGAAGGCAAAGAGCCGAAAAAGAATTACAAGCTACTATTGGAGAATCTCAAATTCTCACAGCTCTCCTACCTGGCCATCTTTATCGTCATGGTTTGCATTACAGAGAGGAAAAAGATGAAGGAAGATCCCCTCAATTTCAATGTGTTGAACATCGTGGTCGAAGTGATAAGGTTAAGCATCTCTATTTCCCTCCTCTCCTTTAAATCTTGTTGTTTAAATGCCGATATCCATATTCATAGATAGTCATAAAGAAATAATACGAGATATGAAATGATCTATAAATTTCATCACTACAGTAAGTTTTAAGACTTTTTGTGCATCTAATCAAATAAATATAAATAAATAGAAATTAAATATATAGTTTATAAATGGGTAACGGGACAACTGAATTTAATTAATTAGGATTATTTTTTTTTCAAAAGAATAGATTCTGAGGCATTGTTGAGTATTATTAGTGCTCACGAAGCACCATCCCTCGTTACCACCTCCTCAAATTATTTAGACAATCTCCATGAAAAAGGAAATTATCCAAACAGTCATCAACTTAATATATAGTAATCAATTCAGTTCTGAATCTTTCAAGTGCGTCAATGTAATCCTAAATTTTTTGACAATTTGTCCATTTAGTTTTAAACCTTTTAGATGTGTCAATTTAGTTCTAAATCTTTAGACGATTTGTCAATTTAGTCTTAAACATTTTAAAAATGTCAATTTAGTCCCAAATATTTTGATGATTTACCAATTAGTACTTTACACCAATGATGCTTTCAAGTGCATCAATTAAGTTATAAGCCTTCCAAATGCGTCAATTCAATGTCAACCATTCTATTTAGTACAACCGACGCTGATATAGATAATATTTGAAATTTTTAAAAATTTTAAGTACATTTTTCTTTTTTTTTCCTTTTTACTTTTCTTTTTTTCATTTTCCCTTCTTCCTCTACCAACCATTGCCAACCTTGGGCAAGGGATGCTCAAAGCTTGGCCTTGGGCAAGGGTTCCCTTGCTAGGGGCTAGCAAGGGCAGCCCATGCTTGCCCAACCAAGGGCAACCCTCCCTAGCGGCTTGTGAGAGCGGCCTAACAAACCTGGTGAGGGCAGTTGTTGCCTAGCAAGAGCCTTGAAGCCCTCGCCAGTGGAGGGAGAAAATGAAAAGAGAAAAAAAAAGAATAGAAAAATGTAAGAAGAAAAAGTTGAAGAAAATTGTCAACGTTAGTAGTTAGCACTGGCGGTACCACGTAATAGAACAACTAGCATTGACTAAGCTGCCATGTAAGCAATTTCCGACCAAAGCTAGCTGAAAGAACTATGTTAGCAAATCGTCAAAAAATTTAGGACTAAATTGACAAAATTGTCAAAATATTTAAGATTAAACAGGCACAATTAAAAGGTATAGAACTGAATTAGCCAACATATAATAGGCTTATGACTGTATTAGCATAATTAAAATTTTTATGATTGAAATGGCCGCTGTATAATTTTTAGGATATTGTTTCCCCAGGAAAGTGATCCATGGCTTGCCCATGATCCGTGTGAACCGCCTCGAGGACGTCGCCCTCTCCCATTCGAAGACCCTCTAGGCACTTGATTGCACGTTTCCTCACACATTGTTGACCGTTTGCTTGAGTCAAACATTTGGATAATACGTTTCCGTGAGAACGAAAAATAATGTCGACATTTGGTTGTCCGTTAGAGCCTTGCTAGGATGACCAATCATTATCTCCCAGCTCTACGTGATTTTAATTGGTGATAATCAAATATTCGATCAGCTAGGCGAACGAAAAAAAGTATTTGCGTGATTTTCATAGGTGATTACCAAATATTGTCAACATTTTCAAGGTCTAAATTATTGGATAAACTATGTTGCAGGAATAACATCACTTATGTAGCCTGGGCCGGTAGAGGTTACCAAAAATAAAAGTTATCTTCTTTTTGTTTCGTCAATAGTCACACCAATATGAGAGCTCTCAAATCATACTGATATATTAGTGCAATGGCAATCACACGTACTAGATGCGGGTAAATTCATAAGTAATTTGCTTTTGTGTCGTGAAAGTGATGGACATGTATTCATAACATGAACAAACTAGTGTAATGAAGTTACGATTTATGAAATTGCAGCGCATATGGGAATGTCGGATTCACGATGGGTTACAGTTGTGAACTACAACTAAGGCCCGTTGAAGGCTGCGAGGACAAGTGGTATGGATTCTCTGGAAAATGGAGTGATCAAGGCAAAATCATTCTCATTGTCGTCATGATTTTCGGAAGATTAAAAAAGTTTAACGTGAAGGGTGGTCGAGCTTGGATACTTTTGTGAGAGAGACAAAAAGACCTTGTTACACCCCACGAGCAAGCAAATGGAGCATCACTAGATCTAGAGATCAGGGCAAAATCATCCTCATTGTCTTCATGATTTTGCTCCTTCAACTTCTTTTTTAATCTTGTCCAGTACACAAGGTGTTCTTGTTGTGAACAATTAATATACCACAGAGTTGGAGGCATAACTACGTTTAGAGACCACAACGTAGATATCCCGTGTCAATATATCGCATGTAAGACTTGACCATAATTGAAAATTCTCGAGCTTTTTGCTAGTACTTTTTTGAGTTATTACATTGTGCACTGACAGTGGAATTCGGATTCCACCGTCGGGGCACAATATATGGAAATTTCCGGTGGCGTTGACATAGGTACCAAAAAACTGCGACGAAACCAATGCTGCCCATATGTGTACAATCCAACAGCTCAATATACGGTTACCAAAATTGGCATGGAATATATCACAGTGAGCATAAGTCTGACTTATTTTCAGTTAGGTGAAATCTTAAGTATAACAGGGGTACATTAAGATTGATCCATTTAAAATAAACTTGATCCATTTGAAATATTAAGCATAACTTATTCCTGTTTCTGATCCATTTAGAATAAACTCAAATTCAAATTAAATATAGTGAGAAATAAATATATATATATAAGTATATTTAACAGAAGTAAATTCATTTTCATGTATTACATTTTCTGCTCGAGTCACATTTATTTTAATTATAATTCTTTTGTTATGCATGTCAATCAAAGAGAAGTTTGATTTTTATCTGATTTTATAGAATAAAGTTTTTTTATAGATAATTAATTGATATGTCTATTGACAATATGCTTTCTTAATTTTTTAATAAGTATACCAATATAAGTAAAGTTTTCATATATAGTGCTCCAACGGTGGAATTCGGATTCCATCGACGGTGGACTGTGTAATAATTCTAAATTTTCTCTTTCATTATATTATCCACCGAAAACTCTACCGTTGGTTGATTGAATTTGAAAACTTCAACTAGTTGATTAAGTGCTTAAAAATAATCGGTTTCATTTCTTTTGATAAGTTTTGTGTTTTTTCGCTCACTTCATGAACTTTCATTCGTTTTCCCGATAAAGAAAAGTGAATAAGTTGCCAATATATCCGTGTTCGATTAAAATGCTAAGTACAATAAGTATAACGATGAAATATATTTGCATTGGTTGTCAAATTTTGAGATTTTTTTATTTTAAGTGTGGTAAACTAGTAATCCAAAACTTTGTCACCTAGAGACGGAGAAAAGGACACCACATGTAAAAGTTGAGCGGTTTGATTGGTGAATTATATTACTACTCAAAAGTCAAAAAGTTGAAAAAAGAAAAAGACACCGCCTCAATTGAAAACGACCAAGAGCTGTTTAACGAAGAAGAGGGCTACAAGGAGAAAAGGAGAAAACGAAAGGAGTGACGAAAGAGGGAAAAAAGTTTCTAAGTGTAGCCGATCTGGACATCCTGACAAGCCGAATAAAATTCGAATTGCAACACTTGGTAAGTATTCAAGACCATTATTCATTTAATCAAAGTAATTTTTGAAAGTAGAGTACAAATTCAAAGTTATGTCGATTTTGAACTGCAAGATTTGATTGTAAAGTTATTGAGCCGTGGCTTTCTATGTGAATGATAGTTTAAGGCATTACGGAGCTGAGAAATTTGACGAAAATTGATTTCAAAAGTACAGTTTGATCAAAATGAATTTCGAAATTTTCACGTTCGAATTATGCCTAACGGACAATACACATAACGAAAAAAAAAATGCACATTATAAATGAGTTTCTTTGTTAGTGTCAGGAGTCAATTCATTGACAACTCAGCGTGGTTTAGATAAGCCGTTTGTTGGAGCAGTGTTTTACTTGGATTTTGATATTGTTTTTCGGTTAATTGAAAAGAATTCCAATACGTTATCATAAGTAACTTTCGTAAGTTGGTTTTCAGCTTTCTTAAATGAGTTGTACCATCTCCTTTTTGAGTTTACGATCTCATATTTCAAAAAGTGATAGCATTTTTTATTGAATAAAAATCTAAATTGAAGATTTACTACTCTTTGGTTATTTGAGAGTTATTTGAGAAACATATCATGAAAATTGTGTGAAAGTTTATATATATGTATTACGTCGCTCCCTGGTTTATGAAATGAGTTTTAAAATGATTTAAGAAATGTTTTATGAAAGACATTATAAAAAGTTGTGTATATATATATATATATATATATATATATATATCGATTTATGAGTTTCATTTATAAAGAATTTTGAAATGGTTTGAAAAATGCCACGTGAAATGTACGCTGATTGAATGAATAGAGTTTAGGAAGATTACATGTTTTGTTTTGTGAAATCAATTAATTATATTAGAGGATGGGTTTATTGTTGTCAACTCGATCAAGAGTTTGTGGATATACAATGTTAGGATATGCTCGTGAGCCAGCCAATGATAATATAAATGGAGACCTAGGCAAGGGCAATCTTGGCCGTCTTGTTACAAGGTATTATATGTGATCATGGTTAATATTCAATTATGAGTTTGGTTAATGGAATAGACCATTAACATATGATTTAAGGTTAGTAGATGAATGGACTATTGACGCATGAGACGAGATTAATTAATGAAATAAATTATTGATACGTGAGTTATTGAGATTTGATCAATAAATCGAACCATTATGTTTTGTTTTGATATTATTGAGCAATGAGTATTTCAATTATGTATATAATTTTATTGAAAAAATAATCTTATCTTTGACGTCGTACATATGCAATCATGTGGATTTGAAGAGGAAACTCTGGATTCTTCCTTCCTCCGAAGTTTGCGCCGGTTCTTTTGCGTCTTGAGGATGTGGATTTAAGAAGCTTTTTATTTTCCAAGTTCTGGAGCCATTGAAGTCCCTCTTTCGGACTTCTTAAACGAAGATGTCTCTATCTCGTTTAAGGGACGAAGAACTCGAGACCCTCTCTCCTCCAAATCCACGCCTTCATGCTTAGCAATGCTCTGGACCTCAAGGTCAGTCTTGTCACCAAGCTCGTCGCCAGTTGCGCCTGTCCAAGTTCCGTCGCCTCTGATTCCGACCCGCCCACGAGATTATGTCATGCTCTGTCTGTTGTTCGATAAATGTCCCCATAGAGACGATGGGTTTCTCTGCAACGCCATGATCAGAGCCTAAGTGGGTCTGCGCTAGTTTGACGGAGCACCTGTTCTTTACGGAGATCTCCGGAGGAACACCGGCTTTTCACCGGATAACTTTATGTTCATGGCGTTGGCGAAGTGTTGCTCCTTAGCTCTGTCCTGTTGGGAAGGGTTGTGGGTGCAGAGCGTCAATGACGTTTGTCGATTGGTACTGTTGTGATATAATACGCGAAAATGACATGATCTTATAATTTACGTCAACGTGAAATCGCCAGAAAAATAAACAAGAAAGATAAGAACACCAGAAATTTATGTAGTTCGGTTCGAGTATTGGTACCTACATCCACGGGGAGAGCCAGTAGTAAATAATCCACTATAATCGGAGAATCAGAGTTTACAATCACTCACACACTCAAGTGTTTCCCACACTTAGATTTAACCCCAAACCCAAAGTATTTGTAAATAAACAACTCACTTGGACATAAACTCAATGCTCAAAACTTATTGCACGCACAAGTTGTACGCCAAAAAGAAAAAAAGATCTCCAACATCTTTTTCTTTCTTTCGTGCAGCTCTCTCTCTCGGCGTGGACGTGCGGCTTTCTTCTACGTAGGGCTTCAACGGCTTCTTGCAGAAGGAAAGAAGACCTGCAAGTTCTGTTTTTATACGTGTGCTCAGGTCAAAGTTTGACCTGGGCCCACCATGTTTTGGCTCCACGAGTGCAGAGGACTTCATCTTCACGCCAACGTGCGTGCCCAGAGTCAACACTTTGACTCTACGCCCCCACGATCTGATTGCCTTTTTTTCGGATTTCGCAGGCTTCCGTAGCAAGGAAGAAAACTTTGCTCCCATTTATTTTATATTTCATCTTTTGTAAATCTTCAAGAGTCCAGCGAATTTTCTTCTACTTGGGAAATATTTATCAATAAAATTCGGTTTAACAAATCGTTATCTGAAGTCAAACTCGAGACATTAATTTAACAATTCTCCACCTTGGCTCGATGTTTGAAGCCAAGTTATAGTGCACATTATCCTTGCTGCTCTCCCAACGCCCCGACGGGCGCTCACTCTCCACAGACGCAAATAAAGCTCAAGCAGAGCTTGAGCTTTGCCAAAGGAACAAACTTAGTCATCATGTCTGCCGGGTTATCTGCTGTAACAATCTTTTTGACAATAACATTATCCTTAACTAAGACATCTTGGATGAAGTGGTACTTGATGTTGATATGTTTCATTCGCTCGTGATAAACTGGATTATACGCTGAATATATCGCACCTTGGTTATCATAGTGTATATCCATACTTTTCTGTTCTAAACCAAAGTCCGAGAGCAAACTTTGTAACCATATCGCCTCATTCGCTACAAAGGTTAGTGCTATGTACTCTGCCTCAATTGAAGACAATGCAAGGTGATCCTGTAAGGACGCTTTCCAACTAAATACACCATCAACTAGCGTAAACACATACCCTGCTAAAGACCTGCAATCATCCAAGTCACCGGTGTGATCCGAATCCACAAAACCAGTGATCTCACTGCCATTACTGTCCCTTCGATACATTATACCCATGTCTGTTGTCCCCTTCAAATATCTGAGGATCCACTTCACAGTTTCTCAATGAGTTTTACCAAGACGCTTAATATAGCGACTAACCACGCTCACAGCTTGTGAATCTTAGGCCTAGTGCACACCGTAGCATACATAATACTACCCACGGCACTAGAATAAGGAACACGAGACATATGCTCCTCCTCCTCCTTAGTCTGTGGTGATAATTTATCTGAAAGTTTAAAGTGTTTCTCTAAAGGTGTATTTACAGATTTTGCCGACTGCATATTAAAACGTGTCACAATCTTCTCAATATATTTCTTTTGAGATAGATGTAAAACTCATGTAGCCCTGTCACGCAAAATCTCCATACCCAATATTTTCTTTACAGCACATAAATCTTTTATCTCAAATTCAGCATTTAATTGCTTCTTCAGCACATCAATATCAGTCATATTCTTAGCTGTTATCAACATATCATCAACATATAAGAGTAGATAAATCAAAGAAGCATTCTCCAATCTCTTATAATAAACGCAACTATTCATCTGACTTTTTTAGTAGTCTCAACTAGCCATGAAAGTATCAAAACGTTTATACCACTGCCTAGGAGACTATTTCAGCCCATACAAAGATTTCTTCAACAAGCAAACATGATCTTCCTTACCCGGAATGGCAAATCCCTTTGGTTGCCTCGTGTAAATCTGCTCCTCCAACTCACCATGAAGGAACGTAGTTTCACATCTAGCTGCTCTAACTCGAGATCCTGCGAAGCAACTAAGGCAAGTAAAACACAAATATAAGTATGTCTTACCACAGGAGAACACCAAATTGTAGTCAATGCCCTCACGTTGTGTATATCCTTTCGTCATAAGTCTCGCCTTATACCTCGCTGCCTCAACCCCGGGAATGCCCTCTTTCCATTAAAGACTCATTTACTTCCGACAATCTTTTGGCTCTTGGGTACTTTAACCAGCTCCCATGTATGATTTCAATGGAGTGATTCTATCTCTTCACTCATAGCCCCTAGCCACTGACTCCGAACTAGTCATCGCCTCAGAGTAAGACGAAGGCTCATCTGTCTCCACATCATCACCTACAGTCAATGCATAAACAATATATGTATAACCAAAACGTACCAGTGATTTAATTTGTCTTCTCTGTCTATCTACTGTTATAGTGTGCTACAGCTTTGCTGGTTGTTGACTATCACCGACTTCAGGAACTATTGCTTCATCTGCAGTCTCAACTTCGGTTACTTTCAAGGTCTCCAGAGTCTCCACCTGAAGCTCCACCTCACTAATGACACCATGATTTGTCTTCTCTGCTGGTTGTGTCTTAGAACTCCTCTATTGAAGCCTTGCGGTCTCGTCGAAGATCACATCTCTGCTGATTAGAAAATCAGATGATCTGGGATCAGTGCACTACAGCTGGTAGCCTTTCACCCCATGTGCATAACCCAGAAATATGCACTTCTTCACCCTCGGCTCAAGCTTACCATCACTCGCATGAGCATACGCAGGACATCCGAATATACTTAATCCGAAGTAATCAACAAGTTTCCCCGACCATACTTCCTCAGGAGTCTTCCACTCGATAGCAGATGATGGAAATCGATTAACTAGGTAACATGCCATGTTCACTGCTTGGGCCCAAAATTCCTTGCCAAGTCCTACATGCGAAAGCATGCATTGAGCTCACTCAAGCAAAGTTTTGTTCTTCCGTTCTGCCATGCCATTCTGCTGTGTCCCAAGTACTATGCGGTGCCATAGAACTCCATGCCATTATCGGTTCTCAGGTACTTAATTTGTTTATCTGACTCCTTCTCAATCAATGCCTTAAATTTCTTGAACCGATCGAACACATCATATTTGTGCTTCAGAAAGTATACCCATACCTTCCTCGAATAGTTGTTGATAAATGTCAGCATATATCAGGCACCTCCTTTTGAAGGAACCGTAGACGAGCCCTAGACGTCTGAATGAATATATTCAACTGGTCGTTTGGTCGAATAAATAGCTATAGTAAACTTAACTCGATGCTGCTTCCCAAAGATACAGTACTCACATAAGTCCAGCTTTCCTGTCTTTTAACCCTTCAACAACCCCTTATCACTCAGCATCGTCATACCTGCCTCGCTCAAGTTAGAGTCTGACTCACCCAATGAAACTGCAGCAATTCCAGTCACGGTCTCTCATAGTAGATGATAGAGAGTATTCACTTTATTTCCCTTCATCACTGTCATGGCACCTCGAGAGATCTTCAGTACTCCACCTTTAGTGGTGTACCTACACCCGATGTCATCGAGTGTCCCTAGAGAAATAAGTTTCTTCTTGAGCTCTGGTACATGCCTCACATTTGTCAATGTGCGCACCACCTCATCGTGCATCTGAATCCAAATTGTCCCTATCCCCACAGCCTTACAAACTGTATTATTCCCCAAAAGAACTCTACCACCATCTGCAGTCTGGTAAAAAGTAAACCAGTTCTTATGAGGCGTCATATGATAAGAACACCCCGAATCTAGCACCCATTCATCTCCTGACGAAGTAGTAGTCACACATAAAATAACTTATGCATCACTAATGCTTCCCTCGGCAACATTTGCCACACTGCTTATGGCATTCTGCCTATCAACTTTATTCCTCCGCTTTGGACAATCTCTCCTAATGTGCCCCTCCTCGTGACACTCAAAGCACTTCACACGTCCCTTGGACTTTCTATGGCGTGATTTTGATCTGCTTTTACCTCTGCTTTTACTAGGCCCTCGATGTTGTTCTCTACCCCGAATCGTCAGTGCTTCCGCTACTCCTTGCGCCAGACCGTCATCTTGCAACTTTCCCTGCCACTCCTTAGAGAATAAGGCGGACTTTACCTCTTCTGAGGTAATTGTAATACGCCCCTACAACAGTGAATCAGTAAAGTGCTCCCATGACTCTGGTAAAGAGGCTAACAACATCATACCCTATTCTTCATCATCAAGTATCTTACCGACGTTCTTCAGATCCATCATGAGTTTATTAAATTCATCCAGGTGAGTTCTGATAGACGTACCTTCAGTATATCTAAATTGAAACATCTTCTTCAACATATACAAGCGATTGTTCAAACCTTTCTTCACATAGAGTGCTTGAAGTTTTACCTATAATATTGCGACATCATTCTCCTTAGCAACCTCTATTAAGACACCATCCAACAAATTTAACAGGATTGTGCTCTTTGCTTTTTCCATTAGCTCTATCCTCTTTGAGGCTTTCATTGTAAGAGACAACTCATCTTCACCATCCAGTGCCTTGGCCAAACCTTGGGTTGTCAATAAAACCCGCATCTTGATGCTCCATAACACAAAGTTGTTACTCCCATTAAATTTCTCAATTTCAGATTTCCTCTTAGACATAATTGCAATAGCAAAATTTCCAAATAATAATCAGACAAGCAAGGCTCCAAATCACAATCAAGAAATCTGGTCCCAAGCTCTGATACCAATTGTTGTGATATAATATGCAGAAACGACAGGATCTTGCAATTTACGTCAACGCGAGATCGCCAGAGAAATAAACGAGAAAAATAAGGACACTAGAAATTTACATGGTTCGGTCTGAGTATCAGTATCTACGTCCATGGGGAGAGCTAGTAGCAAATAATCCACTATAATCGGAGAGTCGGAGTTTACAATCACTCACACGCTCATGTGTTTCCCACACCTAAATTTAACCACAAACCTAAAATGTTTGTAAATAAACAACTCACTTGGACATAAACTCATTGCACAAAAATTACCACATGCACAAGTCGTACGCCAAAAAGAAAAAAAGATCTCTAACATCTTTTTTCTTTCTTTCGTGCATCTCTCTCTCTCTCTCTCTCTCTCTCTCTCTCTCTCTCTCTCGGCGTGGACGTGCGGCGTGGACATGCGGCTTTCTTCTACGTGGGCTTCGGTGGCTTCTTGCGAAAGGAAAGAAGACCTGCAAGTTCTATTTTATATGTGTGCCCAGGTCAAAGTTTGACGTGGGCCCACCACGTTTTGGCTCCACGCATGTAGAGGACTTCATCTTCACGCCAAAGGGTCCTTATACGTGTGTGCCCAGAGTCAACGCTTTGACTCTGGGCCCCCACGATCTAATTGCCTTTTTTTCGGATTTCACAGGCTTCCGTAGCAAGGAAGAAAACTTTACTTTCATTTATTTTATATTTCATCTTTTGTAAATCTTCAAGAGTCTAGCGAATTTTCTTCTACTTGAGAAATCTTTATCAATAAAATTCAGTTTAACAAATCGTTATCCGAATTTAAACTCGAGGCGTTAATTTAACAGGTACACTAAATGAGGGAACATGGAAACTCCTAGGATGTTGTTTGACAACATGAGCGTGAGAAGTTTGGTGTCGTGGATAGCTCTAATAGGTGGTCATGTGAGGAGTGGGGTAATGGGAAATGTGAGGAAGTTGTTTGAGGATATGCCTAAGAAGGACTCTATACAACATTTAACGATTGTTCGAAATCTCTGCAGGAGTACTTGAGGAGATGCTAGTTGTATAGTGGAAGATGGCAGGGGATTAAAGAACCAAAGCCCGCAGTAGAGCATATGAAAAATAAGTTTTCACTGAATCGATGAAATGGAAGTTCTTAGTAAGCAAACAGCTAAAATCTTCTAGCAACTCCTACAGCAACTCAAGGGACGATATACGTGTCTTCTCTGTGACCTCGTCACCATCCTTCTTCATGCCTATCTCATTTTTTTATTTTTATTTTTTTGCCCCAAAAGAGCATTCACGCTTTCTTCAGTTGACTGGAGCATCCCTCCTAGTTTCTCTGCAACTGCAAGGCAATCGTATTATTGGTCCTTTGCCAAAGAGAGGACGTGGCCCATTGCTTTGGCCTGGAATGAAGCTCAGCGCTCAGATTTGCTTCTCTAGTGACTCGATGACTTTCTCTGAAGCGCTTCACGTGGCTCTATAAAGGCTAGTGTTATTTTTGTTTTGATTTAGTAATGGTAGCATATGCTTTTGCCATTATGATCTGATCACGCATAAGTTTTAATGTAGAATCAGAATTAGGATTCTCATAATCTCTTCTCTGTATGCTGTACTTTCCTTTCACAGTGGTATTGAGATTTTGGACCTTTCTGTTGTTGCTTCAACCATCTGGTCATCCTTCTCTTTACCTTGTTAGATAAACTCTGCAGTTTGGACCCTCCTTTCCTGGTGCATCATCCAATGCTCAAATTTCATGGGGTTTAATGGAGTCACCGGTTGATTTTGGTTTTCCCGTCCACCATCAAATCTCATCTTTGAATGATTGTTTGTTGTCTTCTCTACCAGGAGATTTTTTATGCAACCATGGTTTCCATAGACTGAATTTTTCGGCATCCATGAAAGAGAAAGGGTCCTTCATTCTTACAATACCCATTCGAACTTCCCCAGAGGAGTGGCTGTATATGGCCATGATCTTAATATCCTCTTCATCTGCAAAATTACCTTCTTTAGCATGAAAGATGCCCTGCCGCAAGTTTTTGCTGTCGACATAACAGGCCAAGCACGAGCATAAGAACGTAGTAGCACGACACCATAAAACCCATCTTTTAATATATGGTTCAGCTTCGTGTTTCCATCAAATTTCCCAAATTCAAGTCATCGGCAATTCTTGATCTGGGAAGCCTCTGCTTCAATCGACCGTAGCGGCAACAATCCATGGAAAGAAAGAGAGGAAAGTGAAGGAGACGCTTTGGTTTTCGACAGCGGCATCAGCCCCACGATTGATACACCCAACTTCAGCAGCGGATTGCCATGTGCTATTAGTCGAAGATTTAGTCACACTCAAAGCTCCATCATGTTTGGTCTTCCCTTCTTTATCAACTTTTCTAAACGTCCCGCAAACGGCTAATATCTTCGGCTCCTTATGAAGCTAGGCCTTAATGTAGATGCTGCTAGGCCTCAAGGAGACCGTCTCGAAGAATATATCCTTGATCTCTATAATGATCCATCTTGATTTTATAGTTCACCGAAAATTGTGACGCGTTGAGTCTACCTTGAGTTGTAAAGCTCTACTCTTTTGTCCCTTAGAAGAAGTGATTATCAATCTCAAACACATTCGTCATTTTACCTGTTTGACAAAAATGGATGAACAAGTCAATTGTTGCACAAAAAATTGTTACTGGAATGATTACAACCTTACCATCTTAAAGCCTCATCTCGCAGATCAACTTGCGAAAGGGACTAAGTGAAGAGATAAAATTTTATGCAAATTTTTTTTTGAAACTTATATACAAAACATTTTGAGAGTAAGGGATCAAAGCTCAACTCCAATGGCTAGTTCAAAGTTCTTCGAGTGCTTTCAAGGAAAAATGGCATGAATTAGAACCTCATTACTCAAATATGAGTTGTAATAATTTACAAAAGCATCAATTAGGTTCACAATTAAATTTCAAAATTGAAAACATGATTTTTAATGAGAATGACGACAATGATAAAATAAAAGAAAATCCAGCATAAATGAGCGTAAAAATCAATTCTCGCCTTAGCTTGAAGGTTCATTCATTTGTGTGGTTAAGCAAGAAAATGTCAAAGAGTGGCCATTCTTCGCATCCCACAAGAAGAAGAGAATGTTAGCATGTAAGTAAGAAAATGATCTCTCAATGAGGTTGCCTCTTACAACGAAATCAAGGTGACGGTACATGCCCCATAGTTCCATCACGGGTGTCGCGACCAAAATTTCGAGTGCACCACCTAAAATTAGGCTAATGGATTACTAAGCCTAAACTTAGCTCGGCTCTCCCAAGCCCATACCAATTCACAACTTAGGTTCAAGTTCTTAACATGCAATTGATTTTCAATTAGGAGTCGCCACTAATCTATTTTTGGTGGGTCGATTAGAAACCCAAGTAAAATAATGGGAGAATTATTTTACTTCTACAAACTAGAGATTGTGAGTCCGGGGACTTGATTACGTTAGATTTCTCTAACACCCTTTCGGTATCTTTCTCTTTTATTTTGAAAAAATGTTTGACAAGCAGTTTGAATTGATTTTAATTTGCTTCCCTAACATGTGAGGTGTACATGCAGGTGCGCAAACCACCAATTTAACACCCAAGAAAGTAATGAATAAATTGCAAGACTTACCTCATAGCAATGAAAGCATCTACGTTGTTAGATCAGAATTCACATCAACAATCCTAGATATGATTTCTAATTAACACGCAATTGCTCAATCTTTTTTCATAATTTTCTCTTGTTTAATAAAAAAAATGTTTTATGCAATGCATGCTACTAATCTAACATGAAATGATATGACATGGAAATATGACCTACCTATATGACATAAATAAGATGCAGTCTATTTTAAAGAATGCAATTGATTTATTCTAAATTTTTTGTATTTTCCATGAAATTCAAAATTAAGGAAATGCAACAATTTAATATGCAATCTAAATTAACCAAATGAAATAATTCTAATGACGAGCAATTTCTAACTAAATGAACCTAGCAACACTCACTAGATGACGAGCATTTCATGAACCTAATCCTACATGACATGCGCATGATTTTTTTATTTATGATTTTTTTATGGAAATTCATAATTAAAAACCACTAAAAATCACTAAAGAAAAAAACTAAAGTGAAATGCTATCTATTCTAAATGTCTTCTAAACATGCATTTTAAAAAAATAACTAACTGTCACGACCTATTTTCCGGGTGCACCACCTAAAACTAGGTTAATGGACTACTAAGTCTTTAAGCTTAGCTCGAGCTCTCCCAAGCCCATACCAAATCGCGACTTAAAGTTTTAACATGCAAAAGATTAATATTTAGGAGTCGCCACTAATCGGTTTAGGGTAGGTCGATTAGACACCTATGTAAAATAATGGGAGAATTATTTTACTCCTACGAACCAGAGACTAAGGGTACGGGGACTTGGTTACACTAGACTATCCTAATGCCCTTTCGGCACCATTTCTTTTTTAATTTTCAAAAATGTTTTTGTAGGCAGTTTGGATTGATTTTAACCTAAATTCCTATCATGCAAATGAGTGACCACACGGGTGCTCAACCATTATTAAACAATCAAAAGACTTCCATTAAAAGAAATAAACACACAAAGTATTTTTTTGGGTTTTCTTTTATCTTGAAATCAAAACGTGCATTTTAACTTCATGATCTAACAAGAAAATTCTAATTAAATAAACCTAACATGCAAACTCAATTTTGATTTTTCACTTTTTTTTTAAATGAATATTATGCGATGCACGCTAATAATCTAATATGACATGGCGACATGACCTAAACTATATGATATGAAGAAATGCAATAATTAAATGCAATTTAAATGACCTAATTCTAATAACATGCAATGCGATGCAATGACACACAAAATTATTTCAACTAAAATGACATGCAACATGCAATTTAATATGCGAGCTATATGTCACACGACATTTATTAAATGACCTAGTCTAATGACGAGAAAGTTCTAATTAAATGAACCTAATAAAAACTAAATGACGTGCATTTGATATTTCTCTTTTTTTTTAAAATGCAATCTATCCTAAATATTGAAACTAACATATGCAAAGAAGTTTTGTATTTTTTCATGAGATTCGAAATTTAAGAAAAATGTAAAAATGATCTAACTATATTAAAATTATATCTAATTTAAAATAGGGATTAAGTCATATTAAATCCTAATTTAAACTAAGACATTATCTTAATCTAATATGCGATTTATCTAAAAAGATGATCTAAATTTAAAATGAAACATGCAATTCTAACCTAATATGCTCAATGATTTTTTTTTTTTTTTTTTTATGAAATTCGAAATTAAAACTAACACATAATTAAACATGCAATTCAAATAATAATAATAATAATAAAAACTAACAACCAAAATGAATGCATTTTTTTTAATTTTTTCTAAATTCGAAATAAAATCCCTATTCTAGATATGCAAGATAACAGTAAATATTCTAAAACAAACTGAATCCTAATTCAAATATTTTTTTTGATTTTTTTATGATTTTCCAAAACAAGCAATTATCAACTAAATCTTAAATTTAAACAAACAAGATATTCAACAGAATAAAGGATTAAAGTAAATAAAAAAATAACATGTTGTCTCACAAGTCAAATTAACGATTACTTTTAACCCTGAACATCACGACAAGAAATCAAAATAATTAAAAATCTGATCCGAAATCTTACGGATCAAATTAATAATTGTATTGATTCAACAATTAATATGCTATCAACAAACCCCAAGAATTAATATAATTAAAAAAATGACCCGACATCTTACGGGTCAAATTAATAATTACAATAATTTTAGGGATAATCCCTATGGCTAATGCCTATAATAATCGAACCTAAAAGTCACCTTACAATATTCAAACTTAAACAATAATAATAAAACTAACTAAAAGTAAAATAAAATAATATAAAATAAGAGAAATAAAAATAAAAGAAAAATAAACAACCTAAGGAAAATGGGGGCAGCAAGTTCGTCGGCGCCGGGCAGGGGATTTGGGTCGCCGGAGTTCGGGGTTCCGGCGAGGTGGTTCTGCAGCGACGGTGAGGGGCGTCGCGGGAGGTGGTGGCGCGACCGAGGCACGGCGGAGGAGCCGTGGACGTCGCGGGTGCGGCGCGGGTGAGGCGGTGGGAGCAGCGATGGCGGCGAACGGTGGAGTCGTGGGCTGCTGCAGGGATGCGGAGGCGCGGCGATCAGCTCGGGCTACTGGCGGAGGGATGCGCGGCAGCAGTGGCGGTGCTTGAGCGAGCTGCTGGTGGTCGCTCAGGCGAGGGACACCGAGCGGCGATGACTGGCAGCAGTGACGGCGGGCGGTCGGGTCGAGCAGACCGGCGGGGCGTCGCATCGCTCGTAGGCCGACGGCGTAGCCCGGAGAAGATCCGCCGGTGGATCGGCGGCGGAGCAGCCGCGGAGGCGGAGCTGGGCTGCAGATCGAGGGTCATCGGGTGGAGCAGCGACGGTGGCGGAGGTGAGCGGAGCGACGGTGCTACTCGGAGACCAGCGGTGCAGCTTGGAGATCGGCGGTGCAGGCTCGCGGAGGTGGATGGCGCGCCGCTTGCCGGGAGGAGGTGCTGGTGCGTCGAACCGTACGTTGCTGGTGGAGGTGACGTTCGGGAGCTCGGGTGGTCGGGCGGCCGCTGGCGCGATCGAGCTCGGCGCGACTGTCGCGGGCCGGCTTCGAGGCGGCGAGCGCGCGGGTCGGCAGGACGTCAGGGCGGCGTCAGATCTGGGAGTCGAGGAGGAGGTGCAGCGGCGGCTTCGCGATGCGGCGTCCGACGAGCAGGGGCGTCGGGTCGCGGTGCGCGGGGACTGGTGAAGCGGCAGCGGTGCTCGTGAGTTGCCGGCGTAGGGTTGCTGGCAGCGGCGCAGGGGGTGGCGCGGTAGCGGCGTGCGAGGAGAGTCGGCGAGGCACGATGCGGGGAGGCCGACCCGCGCTCGGACGGGGAAGTCCGGGAAGAAGATGAACAGTTCCTCCGTTTTCTTCTTTTTTTTTCTTTAATTTCTTTTTTTTGCTGCACTCGTCTCTTCATGTCTTCTCTCCCTCTGACACTGTTTACTGCTGCACTTGCTTCTTTCTTTTCTATGCCTTGTCAGAGAAAGTGGCCCTTTTTTATTGATTGAAGATGAACGAAGGTTCTCTTCCTCTCTTCTTTTCACTCTTTCTCTCTTGCACAAATTTTTTCACGAATTTGCTCTCGAACTTTTTCGTCTCCCCCAAAACAAAACCCTCAAAAACGCTCCCCCTAAAGCACAAACATTCTTTTTTTCTTGTGTGGATTTTGACTTCGAAAAAAAAACCAAGAAAAGCCCCCCCTCCACAAGCAACTTCGTACACCCTTTTATAGGCAAAATAAAAATGAAATCCTAATAAAATATTTCGAAAATTGCCTATAACCTCCGAATCACAAGAATATTTTATTCTCCTTATCTTATGAATATTTTCTCGTGATTTCATCATCTATTGCTAAAGATAAGATTGCAATGCGGTTTTCTCAATTTAAAAAAAAAAAATCATCAGAATATCGCATCAAATCTCAATTTTTCATAAGATAATTAATTAAAAATAACAACGGGCTTGAATTAATTTGTTCCTTTCGTGGGCCTAGCCCGACCTGCTGAACTAAAGCTTAGAATATTAATTCGAACCAATCCACCACCGGTCCTAAAAAAAATAAAAGAATGCAAATGCAACTAAATTTATATGCTATGCAATTGAATTATAATATTTTTTCTTAGGGGTTAAAAATTAATCCCTAATTTTTTATGCAATAAATAAATAATTGGGTACCAAAATTTAGGTGTCAACACTAACCTATCATGCAATCAATTCAAATCTACATGGAATGCAAATGCAATTCTTTTTATATTTTCAGGATAAATAAAATAATTAAAAGATAAACACCAAATCATCCATGGTCATCAAAAATGTTATCCATCATTCGAATTGAATTTCAAACTTGATTATTTCGCTAATAAAATCAATAATTGATCTTAAGCCTTAAAGATCAAAATATCTATTTTACTCCCGCATGATTAATTATTCCATCTAAAGCCTTATAGATAGAATAAAAATTTGTGCAGTTGCGAATTGGATGCTACGTCAAGGAATTTCAATCATGTATTGGAAAATATTTCAAACAAAAAGATAAAATATCAAAAACTAAAATAAGATAAACCAAATCTACCTAATAAATTAAATCTACCTAAAATTAAAATCTACTTAAAAATAAAATAAATCTCTACCTAAATTGAATTTTTTCAAAAATCCGAACAGTGAGGTGGACTGTGATGGAAGCTCGGCGCGGCTAAGGACGGGACAAGGGCAGCGACTGTGGTGTCGCTGGTCACCGTCTGTCGGAGGTCCCGGTGTCAGAGCTCCGGCAAGGGGCAGCAGCTCGGTACAAGCAGAGGGTGGCCGATTATGGAGGTACTTTGCTCGGGATTCCACCAAAGACGACAACGGTGGTCCATGGTACTGCAAGCTCAGCTCGGTGCTCAACGGGAAAACTTCGGCTCACCTGCAAAATAGAAGCACGAGAAGATAGCAAACTCAAACAGGTAGCGATCTCTTCATCGTTGGCAAAAGGGATCCACAACAACTCCTTGGCTTGTGAAGGCAACAGGGGAAAGGTGGGTTCGTGCAAACAGCAAAGATGTCACACAGTTGGACTCAGTAGTAGCAATGCCTTCAGGGACTGACACGTCTCAGTGAAGTAGCACGGTGGTGACCGGAGGGATGGCCATAAAGCACCACAGCAGCGAACTTTGCGAATCACCACAGAGATACTCAGAGAGCAGCGATGGGCATCATTCGCCAGCGCAAGATCATCGACAGTGGTTCAGGAAGCAATGGCGTCGGGCGGTCCAGCAGGCGTTGGGCGGTCCAAGAGGTGTCGGGCGCCGGCGGAGAGGAAGCTCGAGCGGTGTTCTGCAGCGTCGACGCCCGGGACAGGGGTGCTGCGACAGGCGGACGGCCGGTGGAACAGAGGCGGAGGTGCGACGACCGCTCGGGATCTGCTGGTGTCGCGGGTCGTAGGATCTACAGGTTACAGGCAAGGCGAGTGGGCTGGGGGCAATGGCGCTGCAGGCGAAGTAGAGGCAGAGGCGCCGCAGAAGCGAAACAGAGGCAAAGCAGGGGCGACGTTGGCGTTGCTGGTGACGGACGAATGAGCAGGGGTGAACGGCAGGCGAAGCTCAGCTACTGCAGGGCATCGCTGGCGACGGACGAATGAGCAGGGGGGGACTCAGAGACGCTGCAGAAGCTCGGTGAGTGTGGCGGACGGGCGGTGATGGCGTGGCGAGGCTCGACGCAGTGCAGGGAGTCGGCCACAGCGGCGGAGTAGAGCGGGCAGTGGCGGAGGCGGAGGTGGTCTGTGGCGGCAACGAGCAGTGGCGTCGCGGGTGACTGCTGTGCGGAGCACAGGCTGCAACAGACGTGGGGTCGAACGACACAGTCGCAAAGAAGAAGAAGAAAACCCCTTCTTCCTCTGCTTCTAGTCTTGCTTTTTTCCCTTTTCGTTTTTGTCTTGTCACACGTCTTCTTCTCTCTCTGTCTCTTCTTTCTGCCTTCTCTGTTGTCAGCAGAAGACTTTCTTCTCTCTCTCTCTGTCTCTTCTTTCTGCCTTCTCTATTGTCAGCAGAAGACTTTCTTCTGCTGCTTTTGCTTTTTTTTTTTCTCAAAAAGGAGACCAAAGAAAGCTTTTCTCTTTTTCTTTTTCTTTTATGTCGCTTTTCCCCCAAAACGATCAAAGAAAAAGCCCTCTACTCAAAGAACGAATTTTTTTTTGCTTTCTGTTGAATTTTGACCTTAGAAATCGAGAAGAAGCCTCCAAGAAATAGAACCCCTCTTGTGCGACCGTATATTTAATGTGTGACCCTCCAAAACCCTATGCGAACAACATATTTATAGGCCACCGATTAGGTTTTCAATTTTTCCAAATCGATATCCACGAAAATTCTTTTTTCCAAACACAATATTCGTTTTGCCGAATGCAATATTTGCTTTCCCACTTGCCTTATCCAAAAAAAAATTAATCATATCCCGGAAAATTTCAAATTTCTATTTTCACGAGATAATCTTTGATCATTAAAAAAAAACGAGCTTTGGCCAATTTGCTCGCTTTGTGGGCTTAGTCCAGCCTACCAAGCTAAAACTCAGAACCACTAATTCGAACCCATTCATTACCGGTCCAATGCAAATGCAAAAAATGCAAATTAAAAGCAAATGCACCTAAATTTATATGCTATGCAATTAAATTTTTTTTCGAGAATAAAATTAACATCTAATTTTTTATGCAATAAATAAATAACCGGATCGCTAAAATTTAGGTGTCAACAACAAGGTTTTAGTGTTTCGCCAAGATCTTATCTTAAGGGAAGGCATCATTAAAAGATCAATCTGCAGCTATCAATCAAATGTTCACTCTATTTGCAAAATGTGGCATTAATTTTGAAAGATAGATTTGCGATTTCATTCTTTGCAAAACTGAGGTGATTTTTATTTAAGAAGTCTATGCACAAGATGTGATTTGAATTTCAATCTCAGAACCCGAGAGAGAAAGAATTTGATCGAAAATGTAATTTCAATTTTTATGCCCCAAGATACAATCATGACTTGGAAGAATTTTTGTACAAGATGTGATTTTAAACCCATAATTGAAATTTTAGACAAAACCATCTGTTTTGTAGGGTCACATTAGAGATGTTTGAAATTTATGTTCAAAGTTCACTATCTGGAGTGATTGCCTAAAATTTTCAATAATTAGCCTAGGTCACCTAAGGCATTCGATTGATTTCCACAAATTTCAAAAATGAAAAGTCCAATCAAAAGTGAACAAGTAAAGAGAAATTATACATACAGTGAGTTAGCGAGACGAAGTTTCAATCACATAGACATGCAGATGGGATGTGGGTCAATTTCTATTCTAGACGAGTTAGCAAAATGGAGCCATAGGATCACCGGACTAAACTGACGTGATTGCAGTTAGGTGGGAACCCAGCATGGTCAAAGAGGTGACCCATGTCATAGGATAGCAAACTGGGGTGGTAATTCTCGACATCAAGAAAAGAATTTCGGGGTTGAGGTGGGCGACTCGTACTATGTAATTGTAGTTGGAATGCCATTCACCTCAACGCTATCCTAAGTAATCATCTCCAGCGTAGGTTCGACGATGAATTGTGTACTCGAAGGTGTAGTGCTAAGGCAAATGTAAAGGCAAGCATAACAATTGCTATTTAAACAACACTTCAATCTTATTTATATAGGCATTCATTCCTTATAACACCTTGCAAAAAAAAAAAAAAAAACATGTTAACAAACACTCTACCCCTTATGATTCTCAATTGTAGGAACATTTAACACTTATGTTAGAGACATACCTTACCTTTATGAATGCACTACCATGAAAGCACATTAGTTAACACACAAGCAAGTTCATTAGGCCTAAGTCCTCAAAATCTCTAGCGGAGTTACCAAGCTGTCACGACCTAACCTTTCTCGAGGGAGGAAGTTATTAAGTTTAAGGGTATTATCAACTTCAGGATAAAGGCATTTCATTGACTTGGGCTCTCTCAATATTATACCTCGTGTAATATAAGGTGTTCAAAATTTTAATCAATTAATCCTATGCAAATCTTAAGTAAGAAGTCACCACTAGCCTTTGAGGTCGACTAAAAATCTAGTCAGATATGGGAGGATATTTTACTATTTGCGCAATCAAAGATTCCAAACTTGGACACTTGATTATATTAGCCTTAAGACTAACACCCTTTCGATACCCAACTTGATCGTGCTAAGTAATATCCATAGCAGCCTATCAAAGCATTTTAGGTATTATCCTAACCATTCTAGAGTAGGAAATAACATCTAGGATTTTGAAAAGCGCAACCAAGTATAGTCAAAAAGGAAAGCACATAAGCATCCTATTATTATCCCTAAAAAAAAAAAACAATTCAAAACAAAGAACCCAATTGTAAAATCCTAAAAGCTTGTCCAATTTTAGGCTTCAATTTCTAAGGATTTCTAATTTTTTGAATTTTTTTTTATTTCTGAATTTTGAATGATTTATCTATTTTTTTTTTTTGTTATTTTATGGATTTTCTGATTTTTACTGATTTTCTGAATTTTCTAATTTTTTAATGATTATCCGAATTTTCTAAATTTTTGTTAATTTTCTGATTTTTCAAATGTTTTAATGTTTTCCTCTTTATTTTTATTATTTTTTCGAATTTTTTAATTTTTAGTTTTTATTTTATTATTATTATAATTGGGGAATGGGTTTGGACCGGGTTTACCATTCGAACCAAACCCAGATCCAACCCAATTGGATTAAAAAAAAATGATTTTTTAGTTTTTTAATGATTTTTTCTATTTTTCTTTCTTTTTCTCCTTTGTCTTTCATCATTTTCCCTTGCACCATCTTCTTCCTCCATCCATCCTCACTCAAAGACGTCTCCACCTGCAACTTCAATGTCCACCGACCGGAAACCAACACCACTCGTCCCCACCTTCTCTCCGGTCATCGACCGCCCTCACCCGCCATCGCAAAATCAACAATATTCGCCAATCATCTACCTTGACCGGCGACAACATTTCCAACTACTCCCTTCGGTGACTTGAAAAAATAATAGAAAAATATCATAGCTACACTTCTAAAACCAACTATCTCATCAAACCAATTAGCGTAAATACATTAAATGAGAAGAAATAGTCCAACTCGTGTGGCCTTGAACCGTAGGGCTCGCCAGCGTGGGGAGGGTAGCTTCGGCGAGATATTCCTCCTCCAGCGACTGGAAAAAAAAAAAACAATGGATATGCCATGAAAACACTGGAAAAACATAGAGAGAAACGGGATACTAGACGTAGATCCACAATACAGGAACAAACACAGGACTTCTAGCACTGATCCGACCATGAAGATTTCGATGCTTCATTTAGGCAATATATCAAATAGTCGGCGTGCATTGATGATTATGGGTTCAAAGTTCAAATCTAAAGCGCTCCTTGGTCCAAACGTGATGCGTTAACTTCTAAAACATTATAAATAGTCATGAAATTGCTTTGATTTATCCAGATTTCATCAAGATTTGAACAACTCAGATGTATATCTCTCGACCGAAGATGGGGATAACTCAGAGCATTCAAAGAAGAAGGGTGTTTTGTTACTTCGCTTGGCAAGTTGAGGTCTTGATGAGCGACGACGGGGCACGATTAGCTGGGCTTCTTCTTTGGCAGTGGAATAAGCGACAGTCGGCTCACGAAATATCCCTTGACAGGAGTCCTTAAAAACCAACAACGAGCTCCAGCGAGCCCCTTTTTTGTCACTCTAGGGACTAAGGGCGCGTTTGGTAACCATTATGTTCCTAGGAAAAAAAATTATCAGAAATGGCTTTTTTTATGACTTTGTTCCTGTGAATAATTTCTTGATAAAAGAACATGTTTAGTAACTATAGAAAATTCTTATTCTCGGGATAGAAATGTGTTTAATAGGATTCTTAATTTTTTTAAATATTTTAAATATTTTTATTATAATTTTCTTATTTTTCTCTTTTTTCTTTTTATTTTTTTATTTTTTCTTTTCCCTTTTTTTCTTCTTCTTCCTCCTTCTTTGTGGACCAACGACCGGCTGGACGAGATCCAACAAGCTTGCTAGAGCCTCCTCGAGCCAGGGCGAAGCTCGCCGACGGCTTGCTTGGCCATGGCGAAGCTCGACCTCGCCCAGGCAGGGCGAGATTACCCGCATCGGATCACCTAGTCACTGGTGAGGCTTGATTTCACCCAAATCTAGCAAGACCAAGGCTTGTCGTGGCTAGGCAAGCCTCCGGTGAGCTTGTCGGACCTCGCCCAGTCGATCGCCACTCACCATCAGTGGCAGTGGCGGCGGCCGACAGTGGCCAGTGACCAGTTAGGGTTGGAAGGAGGAAGAAGAAGATGGAGAAGAAGAAGAAGAGAGAAGGAGAAAGAAAGAAAAAATAAAGTTAGGCTTGATTCTTGAAATTGTTCCCAAGAATAAGAAACAATTTTTTTTCTATTTCTTGATCCTATTCCGAATCTATTCCCGGGGAAAAAAATAGATTAGTTATACGAAAATCGAATCGTCTCGTCGCGGCAAAGACGTGACTATGAGGGTATATCCTAAGATCATCGCGTAACTTGACGACTCAGTCTGACGATAACGATAATGAAATGGCATTCGCAAATGGTGTCAATGACACAGTCCTACAGCAAATCCGTCGATCCGTGACGAGCTGTTACTTATTCTAGGTCTAACGAAAACCCGGATGCCACAATTCTCCCCTCCTTAGAGAATTTCGTCCTCGAAATTGGACAACTCTTACATGTCATGGAAAAGATGAGGGTACCTTTGCCTCATTTCTCTTTCAATTTCCCATGTAATTTCTTCCACATGGTGGTGTTGCCATAAAATTTTCACTAGTGGAATTCTCTTGGTTTGTAGAACTTGCTCCTTTCGACCCAGTCCTTGTATTGGCTCTTCCATGCACCTCACTTGCTCATCCACCTTGATGGCTTCATGATCGAGTATGTGTCTAGGATTGGGTTGATACTTCCTCAGCATCGACACATGGCACACATCATGTAAATTTTCTAGCTTAGGAGGTAAAGCTAGCCGATAAGCTACGTCTCCTATCCTTTCAAGGATCTGCAAGGGTCTAACAAATTTGGGGCTTAACTTGCCTTTCATCCCAAATCGTGATATTCCTTTCATCGGGGATACCTTAAGAAATACGTGGTTTCCCACGTTAAATTTCCAAAGGTCTTCTACGCTTATCCACGTAGCTTTTCTGTCTACTTTGGGCTGTCTTATGTCTTTTCCTAATAATCTCGACAGCTTCGGTAGAAGTTTGTATTAGTTCAGGTCTTGTCAGTTTTCTTTCACCTACCTCATTCGAGCAGACAGGAGTCCTACATTTTCTCCCATACAATGCTTCATAGGGAGTTATGCCTATACTTTTCTGAAAACTATTGTTACATGCAAATTCTACCAAGTGCAATTTTTTTCATCCCAACTTCCTTTATAATCAATCACGCAGGCTCTTAACATGTCTTCTAGTGTCTGAATCACCCTTTCCATTTGTCCATCCATTTGCAAATGAAAAGCAGTACTGAATTGGAGCTTCGTCCCTAAGGCGGTTTGAAGACTTCGCCAAAGGTTTGAAGTAAATCTCGAGTCTTGATCCGACGTGATGTTACAGGAACACCATGTAAGCGTACCACTTGGCTTACATATATATCAGCAAATTTATCCATCGGATAGTGTACGCAGACTGCTAGGAAATGGGCAGACTTAGTCAGGCGATCTACTATCACCCAGATGGAGTCATGGCCACTTGACATCCTTGGTAATCCCTGCACAAAATCCATCGTCACATGGTCCCATTTCCATTCTAGTATATCTAATGGTCTTTGTTTGCAACACTACGCTTAGATGATGCGCATGTTCTTCGGGTTCTTTAGAATATATCAGGATATCATCAATAAAGACAATCACAAATTGATCCAAATATGGCTTAAATACCCTATTCATCATATCCATGAATGTAGCTGGGGCATTCGTCATTCCAAATGGCATAACTAGGAACTCGTAGTGTCCATAGCGAGTCCTAAATGCGGTCTTAGGAATTTCTTCTTTCTTAATCTTTAACTGATGGTATCCTGACCTCAAGTTAATTTTAGAAAAGACCAAACTTCCTTGCAGTTGGTCAAATAAGTCATCAATTCTAGGTAATGGGCACTTATTCTTAATGTTCACCTGATTCAATTGCCCATAGTCAATGCACAAACGCATCGACCCATCCTTCTGTTTCACAAACAAGAGTTCTACAGGCTTAACCATGCTTCCGCTGCACCATTCTGATAAAATTATCCCAGAAACACTGCCCTTCCAGTTCGGTTCATAGTTCGGTTCATTCCTGCCCCCTTTTGCCATCCTAGAAGCCTGCCAGGAGCCATTCCTTGCTCAGGCACTCTGGTCTCGGTGTCCACTCCCCGCCCTCATCGGACTGGGTCGTTGCAGGTACACCAGCTTTCGTCTGGTTCGAACCCGAACTACACATCCACTGGAGGGTCTTGTTTCGATAGGGACTAACTTATAGAGATATTATCCGCTTGGCTTATCCCATACTAAGCATCACGGTTTTATTCTTTGGCGCACGAGTAAGCACTATCCTAGGAGATCATCCATCCTAGTTCGTTGCTTACGGAGCTAGTCCATTCATATGACGACGTCAAAGTCATACATAACTATCACTACCAAGTCCATTTCCAGATCTCGTCTCCCTATGGTTATCTTACACTTCTCACATACTAACGTGGACAATACCATGTCCTTCAGTGGTGTAGAAATACGAAGAGGCGTGTCTAAAGATTTGGTTCCTATTTCTAACAATCGTCTATATCTCTTAGACACAAGTGAATGCGTAGCACCTGTGTATACCTTCTTATCATTTATAGAAGTCGTACCTGGGTTAACATTTTTTTTTGGGAAGCTTTCGCTTCCTCTTGGGTGATCGCGTACACCCTTCCTTGTGCTAGTGGTCTCTAAGATTTCCCTTGTGGAGGTGGTTCGTCTACACGTTGTTGCACTTGTTGCACCGAGCTGACATTCAGTTGCGATCCGTCCTGTGGACAATTTCTTCTAAAGTTTCCTCTCTGTCCACAACCAAAACACCTTGATTGATCGTTACAGGGTCCTAGTCCATGTTGTCTACCACTCCTTTGACAAAAGTCGTCTCAGGAACAATTAGTGACTCAATGTCACTAATCAACTCAGAAAGAAAAGTAACGTTCTCACGTTGCTAGGATCACATAAGTAACATAAAAATATTACTCGCACGCACAAGTAACTCGCAATCGTTACCAGTATTTTACGAGTGAACTCAATCACCAATTGTTCATAGTTAGTCAACTATCCCTAAAATACCCTATAGTGTGCATCATCATATCCTCCTTTTCTGCTAATGCACCTTATCACTCCAGATAAAACCATAGCTCTAATACCACTTGCTGTGGCACCCCTCAACGGCCCTCGATCCGTTAGGGTCACCACACATCACTACCTTTCTCTCAACATGAAAGTCTGTTACTCTGATACCATAGGATTTCAATAATCCATGAGTTCTAGGGGTCTATATCCTTTTCATTGGTCCCTGCGCAAAATATGGTGGAAGCGTATCCAACAGCTCCCTTTCCTATATTTAAAAATGATGCACGCCAACTAAACACGTTTATAGATAATAGCCAGAATTTTTTAAACTACATAACTAGATTAACATTCTTTTGTTGGTACACCAAAATGCCGTAGTTTTCTATACTCGGCTATACTTCAAAAGTACCCGACATTTCCAACATCTAAATACATAAAGTCCATCGTTTAGTGTCAGCGCCCGAAAAATTCTCCCTCTGCTGACCCCATCTCACGGTCACACCTAGCCAGTCGGTCCTTTTGCTGGTGGCGGCGGTAATGGCCCCAGCGTTCGTCCATCTCGACAGACAAATACGGCGACATACTCCTGGAGTACAGGGCCCGTGGGAGGACCGGTATCGAACATCATAATCACTCTCACCAGTACGAACGTTAGTCCTCACACCTCAGGGTCCTGATATTCCGACCGCTCCCATTGCAAGTCGATCGAGACTCCATAGAATGTACCGAGAGGTGCGGGTAGCAAAGGCATCGTGCTTAGTCTGAAATGTTAGTCCCTACAAGGGGGTGAGTACAACCACCCAGCAGCAAAAGATCTACTAAACTATGCTATGTCGAACCATCATTATCAAATTTCATGCAAGATAGACAAAACACATCACTGGAAGAATCGGTAGGCATCAAATCAATAGAGCTTTTGAAAGTAATAGTAAACGTAGTTTCAAAACCAAAACACATCATTTCAATCACAGGGGTCCCAATTATAAGAACAAACTGTTATGACACATTCCATACCATGCCACACAATTTTGTTCCATAATTAGGCGTAACTCAACAGCACAATTAGTTTTAAAACTCAAAAGATTTTTCTCCCGGAGGACCGGTGTTTGCGTCCCTCCAGGCATTCGCACCCAACCTGGCGCATTCGCACCCAACCTAGCGTCGTGAAAGCCTCCAATATTCAGTCATCGGGCATCCAGAGCGTGTTACATCACACCTCTTAGGCATCTTGCACCTCACCTAGCATCACGAGGAATCTCCGAGACTCGCCATGACAATGGTTACCCCTACCCTCCGAAATACGTATCCGGGCATCCCAACACTCTCAAGGAACCTCTGAGGCTCACCGGTCCCCAGGCATCCAGAGGCATCGACCCCTACGATCCTCCAGGCAACTCGACTCCTGAGGCATCGTCGACCCGAGGGCTTGACGGCAGCAATCATATCTCAGCCATGGTTTAACAACCAAATCATTTTCAATGCCAAAATATTTTCAAAACATCAACAACATCTGAAATCCTTTGGATTCCTTTCAAAATTTCATGTTCACAACTCATACTGCAGCATTTTCAAAATCTATCAAAAGTAACCCGAGAATAGTACTCACACTTACGACAAATCATTTATAAAAAAATAAGTAATTTTTAAAACTCGTATAGTAAGTCTGAAATTCAACCCAATTTTCAATGGTTTAGAAAAATTGAAAGCACCTCACATTTTCTTAAAATATTTGAGGTCGGTGCCAAGGTAAATAAAATTTCTCATACAAATCGGGAGGTTTTACTAACACAATCTACAGTCAAATTTTTCAAGGTTTCATAGTCACCAAAATTTGTTTTCGATTGAAGTTCAAAGGGATCGAAGCACACTTAGAAAACCCAAGCATTTCCTCAATTCCCTAATCCCAATCCATTTCAATCATTCCAAAATTCAGCAACCAACATCCAAATCTCAAATCTTTCCAATCTAACTGCACTACATCAGACAACAACATCATTGCATTACATAGGCTAGTAGACTTTCACTTGCCTTAAATCAGACGGTATCGAAAGGCTCGGCAACGGCAAGTGCGAGCGGCGTCGGCGTCGGCAGTGCGCGCACGGATGGAGGGGCGACCTCCTTCTTTTCCTCTCGCGGTTCACTCTCTCGCGCCCTCTTCTCTCTCTCGGTTTCTCTCTTCTCACTTGCCGCTCTCTCTCTCTCTCTCTCTCTCTCTCTCTCTCTCTCTCTCTCTCTCTCTCTCTCTCTCTCTCTCTCTCTCTCTCTCTCTCTCTCTCTCTCTCTCTCTCTCTCTCTCTCTCTCTCTCTCTCTCTCTCCCCGTCCTTCCGTTCATCTCTCTCTCTCTCTCTCTCTCTCTCTCTCTCTCTCTCTCTCTCTCTCCCCGTCCTTCCGTTCATCTTCAAATCTCACTTGTTGACTTCCCTAGTCAACAAAAAGGAGATTTGGTGGCAGCAGGAGGAGCGGCAACGTAGAGGGAGTCCCATGCGAGGAGACACCTTGCAATTTTCCATGCAAGGCGTGTCAACGAGCAAGTGTTGGTCGGCCATCACGGAGGGAAAGAGACGTGGCCGTTGTTGGGTGCCCCTCGATCAACCACCCACCTTGGTTGACTCCTCAACGTTCGAATGGGCTGCATGGGCGTGGGCTGTGGGCTCTTCATTCCAACGTGATTATGGGTTGTAGACGTGGGCCATATACGTGAGCTTCATGTTGCTGCATGGGTCGACAATCTTGTTTTGTTGACGGTTGAACAACAAAAGAAAGGCGCGGCTGCAAGTCTTGTACGTGCATGGGATATTTGGGTTGGCATGGTCTTCATGCGTAAGAAGAAACGGGCAGCTCGAGGCGGCTGATTTTTTGGTGCTCCTTCACCGACGTATTCGGGTCAGCATGTTAGGAACTCAGGCATGGTCGAGAATCAGCGCGAAAATAGGGGAGTCCTCGACGATTTCTGTTATCAACTTCCACATACGCAGGGGTCGAAAACAACTGGCATGAAAGACTCATTTAACAAGGTGCAAATGCGGGTGAGGTTGGTCTCACATGTGGCCTTACCTAAGGGATTTTTTTACGAGACTATAAGTTATACGAAAATCGGATCATCTCGCCGTGGCAAAGACGTGACTATGAGGGTATATCCTAAGATCATCGCGTAACTTGATGACTCGGTTTGACAATAACGATAATGAAATGGCGTTCGCAAATGGTGTCAATGACATAGTCCAACAACAAATTCGTCAATCCGTGACGAGCCGTTACTTATTCTAGGTCTGACGAAAACCCGGATGCCACAGACGGCCCCAAATCCGTTAGGGTCGCCACATCGCTTCCTTGTCCTAGATGTCCTTTATTCTGATACCGTTGGATTTCGGTGAATCCGTGAGTCTGGGGGTCTATCACATTTTTCATTGGTCCCTGCGCAATTTACATGACGGAAGCAGATCCAACAACTTCCTTTCTAAACACTGAAATGATGCACACTAGATACACATAGATAATAACCAAGCACTTTTTATTTACATATACCGGATGGACATCGTTCATCAGTACATCAAAAGCCAAAGTTTCCTATGCTTGGCTATATCCAAAAAAACTAGACCGACATCTTCCATTAGCTATTCACATGTCATCCATCAGCAAGTGCCGATGTCCAAAAATTCACTACTGACCTCACGTCCTTGGTCACGCTACTCCGCTTGAGCCTCTATCATCGTCCTCTGGTGGCAGTGGCAGCTTTATCACTCCGTAATATGTTAGCCCCCATGAGGGGTGAGTACGACTACTCAGCAGTCAAAATTCTATAATAAACTATATTACGGAGCCTATCGTCACCCAAATCCAGGCAATCCAAATCAATACACATAATAGTAGTAATAAACATGCGACAATTCAGGAAGTTATAAAAATGGAGTGGTATATCGAAAACAATGAGAATTCAGAAATTCATTTTATCTTAGTCTACTAACACAATCTTCCGGAGGACCAGTGTTTGCGTCCCTCCAGGCATATCGCACCTAACCTGGCATCATGAAGTCCTCCGGTTCCATATTTCAGTCACCGGGCATCCAGAGCATGTTACGTTACACCTCCATGCTTCTCGCACCCCACCTGGCATCACGAGGAATCTCCGAGACTCACCATGTCAATGATGTACCCAGCCCTCCGGAACGTGTATCGTCATACTTCCGAGCATCCCAATACCCGGGGAACCTCTAGGGCTCACCAATCCCTAAACTTCCAGAGGCATCGCCACTATGATCCTCTAGGCAACCCAACGCCCGGGGCATCGTCGACCCGAGGGTCCGACGGCATCGATAACATTTCAACCATGGTGTAGTAATCAAATCAATTTAATGCCAAAATGTTTTCGAATCACCAACATGGAAAATCCCTTGGGTTTTCAAAAATCATAGTTTATAGTATCAAGTATTTGCAAAATAGGGATTTCAAAGACACAGCAATACAACAACAATAGTCTTTAAAAATAGGTCAATCTCATATCGATGAAATCAATTCACGAAATCAAAAACTTGATAGTGAATCCATAAAATCCATTTTCACATTTACATCTCAAATGTTTTTCGAAATTCACGGGTATAAACTCAAGATGTACTCGTGCTTCAAGATTTAACATTCCTACGTAATAATTTTCATCAAAACCGTGAACATTTCTCAAAATATTGGAATTGACACATCGGCGGTTGGTAATCTCAATTTCGACCCTAAAGTTTTCAAAGTAGTTCACACACATAAAATCTTAGAGCTTCGAAATATCATAAATCAGCACGTTCGTGGCCTCCAATTCGGACTCAACCACAACAGTTATAAAATCATTTCCCATATAGCTCAAATCAACCCGATAACCTTGGAGTTCACAATTCAGCGCGAGTATACCAAAATAATCTTAATATACGGGACGGTTTCACCAAGCAACGACAGCATTCACGTCTTATAGGTTAGTAGATATCGACTTGCCTTTGGTTTGGGGCGTCAACAGCAAGGCGAATCCGGGAACTTGCGGGTCGCGAGTGCAGCTAAGGCAAGTTGGACGGCGCAAATGGTAGAGCGGGAACACAGCTGGTGGCGTGCGTGCACGGAGGATGAGAGGCTGACGATGGCGAAGGAGGTTGGTGGCTAGCGGTGGTGCAGTGGTGCGGGTTTTGTGATGCGGGTGGTCGCCGATGAGCGGAGATAGCGGAACGACGCTGGCTCTTGGGGGTTTGTTAGACGGAACAAAGTCGGCGAGGGATGGAGGCACCGAGAGTAACCCCACGATTTCCTTCTTCTGTGGTTGCTGTGTGCCGATGAAAGATGAGAATAGCTGAGAGGGAAATGTGCTGCTCGCTGAAGGAAGGCCAAGGTCTTATCGATGTTGATTTTTTTGCAGTCAACTATTGGGGTTCTTCGGTGGCTGCGGCAACGATGGGCAGGTGTGCCATGCGTGTCTATCAGCCGGGCTCCCTCTTGGACGCACGCCACCTTCCATTCCCCATGCAAGGGCGTGGCCTTCATCCGAGTCCCCCCATCGTCAGCGCAAGAAGTCTTCATTACGTGACTTTGTTTAGTTGACTCTTGAGTCAACTAAATAAAATCACGCTGACCAAGATTTTCCCTTTTGTTGACCGGTTGGATGGCGAGAGAGAGGGGCTGCATGGTCCTGTACGTACATGGGGGAAATTGTTTAGTTTGGCCGGTCATCCCTCTTTGGTCGACTCCCAATCGTTGACTTCCGAAGAGAGGGACGTGTATGGAAATTCAGGGTCAATGGTCTACATTTCCTTGGCTGTCCATGAAGAAGATAACGTGGTGGTGGTGTGGTCAAGGTCTTTGCATGGAATTGCATGGTCTAATGTGGCTGAAATTTCGGAAGCCTACTTCTCCTTGTGCATGAAATTTCGGAAGCCATTGCGTCCACTGGCCAGGGCTCAAGCCTAGCTAGAGGTCAACAAGGTTGACTTCGACCTCACCGGCCATCGCCTCTAACCGGTCACCGAGGTCTCGCAATTGGCTAGAGGAAAGAGGAGTATAAGGAAAAAAAAAAGAAAAAAAAATATTAAAATATTATTAAAAGTTGTTTATGTTAGCGCCAATCGTGCTACGTCAGCTGACCAACGCCCAGTCAGCAAAATCCTACAAAAATTAGTCGGAAATGACTAAATTGCATTAAGTGAAAATGTTTATAACTAAATTGACACAAATACAAAAGGTTTAGAACATTTTAACACTTTTCCCCTGGTTCTCAAATTGGGGACGGGAAGCGGGTCATTAACCACGTCGCTTGCGAACGTTGTGGCACCTACCGGTCATGTGTATACATTTTATTTCCAAGAACAAAGAGCTACATTCAAATTGGCTCCTACTGGTCATGTCTTGGCATGTTCAACAATTCACGGGATATTGTGGTCCAGATGAGGCAACTTTGTTATGAAGATTCTGACTTGTGCTTATTCCCATATATATCATTGACATATTTGGGTGAATTATGTATGTTCTCGTGTTGTCTTATCTGAAGCTATGTTAAGGCTTCAGCTTAGCCTGAATTAGAGTGTTTGTAGTAGTTTTAAATGATAGGGGTCACTAAGGATCCGCATGACAAAATTTCTAGAGCAGGAATTAATTAATCAATTTATGGTTAGAAATTGATTTCTTAATTTCTATTCCCCGAATGAGTTTTTGAGTAAAGAAATACATTTGATACGCTGGACATCAGCATCCGGTGTTCAGCGACAAGCGGTGATCGGCGATGGGCGGTCGGCGGCCGATGATTGGCGACCAACGACAAACAATCGATGGCCAGCAGTCGGCGTCCCATGAGCGGCAAGTGGATGGTGGGTGGTAATGAGAGTAAATGATAATAAGAGTTTTCATTTCTTACTTTTGTTCCAAAACTAAAAAGCTTGTTGACACCTAAATTTTAATTAGGTTTTTTAAATTAGGCTTTAATCTCTCTTTTAATCCTTATTTTCCTTTTCATTTTTTTCTGATAATAATAACAACAATAAAAAATAAAAAATAAAAAAAGCGGCCAATGGGGCTAGGCCTCTTGCGCCCAGCCCCCTTTCTTTCCCCCTTTTTCCACGCGGGCCCCTAGGGCTCGGCCCTTTTCTCCCAGGTCCGGCCCCCTTCCCCTGCTTGTTTTCTTTCTCACGTTGTCTTCTTCCCCGAGCACCACGCGCGACGCCGAAATGGAGGGGACAGCAACATATGACTCAGCAGGCGGAAGGGACGCGTCTTCAATGCGAGGCGGCCTAGCTAGAGCCACCTCGACGGATGGGACCGGTTCGGCCAACGAAGGCCATTCGGTGTATGAAGGATCGGCGAATGAACCTCCATCGACCGGCCTTCCCCTCACCTATAAATAGGGCGTCGGGGGAAGGCCAAACTACGGCGAAGAGAGGGATTATCGGCAATGAGCTTCGATAGCTTCCCCTTCCCCTGAGAGATTTCAGGGAAGGTCCGAGGGTGAGCCGCCGGAGATCTCAGATCTGATCGAAGAGGGTTAGATCCGGCGGAGAGACGCTAAGCAGGTGCAATTGAAGACGACCGGAGGAGAAGAGCAGGCCGAGAACCGCATGAGAAGACCAAATCTGGGGGGAGGAAGGCTCACTGTTGCCGTTCGGAGTCCAATACCACCGTTGCTTCCAACGCCACCATCCGGCCCTACATCTTCGTCGCCCAGCCACAGCCCCAATGCTCGTCGCTTGACAACCAGCAGCCGATGCCCCACCCCCAACATGATGAGTAGTAATCGTTTCCCACACCGTCGTGCCATGCCGTGCCCTCGCTACGAACAGGTAACATTACCGCTAGTCGCGTCATCGTCGTCTCTCCCCCTCTCGAAACCCTGGTCGCCGCCCCTGCCTGTCGCGTCATCACCATCACCCCCCTCCATGAAACCCTAGCACTTGGTCCTGACTAGCCGAATAGGCCTGCTACGTCGCCGCCATTGTCAAACACTGCGCCGCCATCCGGTGATGTCCCCAGCCCCTCCATCGGCGCCGTAGACAGATGGAGAAACCGGTGGCCTCGCATTGGGTCGAGCCGGGTCGAGCGTGGGTCGCAAAATCGAGTAGGGTTCTACAAACTAGAGGCGGCCGGTCATCAAGTCGGGCGTGGGTTGCAAACTGAGTAGGTTTTTTTTTTGGGCAAATCGAGTAGGACGAACATGGACCGGGTTGATTTCTAGGCTGCTGGGCTCCAAAAAATATAAAGAGACTGGATTGGGCCTACGCATCAAGCCCAGCCCGGCTAGGGTTCAACTGGTTCGGGCCCGGGTCGTCCGACCTAATCCGATCTAGGCCCGGGCCACTAGTTTTAACAAACCGGGTTGGACCCAACCCGAGGGTTTGACCCGGGTCGTTTATAATATAATATTATAATAAAATCAAATATAATATAATAAAATCAAAAAATATAATAAAAATAATTTATTTCAAAAAATCAAAAAAATTAGAAATATCCCATGTTTTCCTAATTTTCCCAAAAAAAAAGGCCAAAAATGATTAATATTTTCAGAAAAAGATCGAAAATCCAAAAAATACTTTTTATGTTCAAAAAATTAGAAAAAGACCTAAAAAATGTCTTTCCTCCACAAAAATGCATGGAAACCCCCCCTCAAAAATCCAAAAAAAAAAAAACTCAAGGTTTAAACAAGATTAGGTACCGAAATGGCATTAGTGATTAACTAGTGTAATCAAGTCTTTGATCCTAATTTCTCTAATTGCGCAAGAGCGAAAGTTCATTCCAATATTTCGCTTGGGTTTTTAATCGACCCACCCTAAATTGATTAGTGGCAATTCCTTTTAAAATTAACTTATAGGTTAAAATATCAAACCATTAAGTTGTGAATTTATGGGTTTGGGAGAGCTCGGGCTAAGCCTAATAAACCTAGCCAAACCATTAGCCTCCGCAGGCGCCCGTCCCTAATCGAGCGCCAAAAAAAAGAGGTTGTGACAAAGCTAAAAATATCAATTTTTAATTTCTGCTTCAAACTTATTTTTAGAATAGAAATTTGTTCTAGAAAGAGGAAAATGAATTCTAAGGAAAAACAATGAAATAAAGTAATAAAAATTTTGCCATACGCATCCTAATCCTCTGGGTTTCGCTGTAGTTGAATGACTGCTCACTAATTTCGTGTAAGTATACTCCTGACTTAAACAAATATAATGATCTAGGAGAGACTTTTATGGATGCTCTGTGACATCCTGAGATTTTAGTCTTGTTTTCAATTAAATAAATTGGGCATTTCATCGACGCGCCTATAGTGCTATTCTCTGAGCTGATCACTCACGAGATAACTAGATTATCGGAGGAAACCATTAAGGAATTTTAATGCAATAGACTTGAAAATTCGACTAGGAATCGACTACTCGACTGTGCTCATCTGTAGAGATCATTATGGCACAGTTAAAAATCGATCAGAGATCAAAGATAGGTCGTTTTGACTGAGATAGGTGATCAAAGTGTGGGTGATTCCACCAGATTGCAAAATTTTTGTCGATCGGCACTAGGCCGATTTTTCTGTCGTTTTGGTACCTTGTGTCCACATTTGAAACCTCGAGATTTTCACGACCACCGAGAGTCGCCAATGTGTCGACGATGTACGTTGTGACTCAAAATAAATCGATCACGAGTCAATTGCACTAAAAATTTCTAAAAGCTACCCGGTAGGCTAGGTCACCCTAAAATCGCGCCAAATTGAAATTAACTACGGATTTGAATCCAATTTCAGAAATTGAAAGTTATGTCATGTCACGAGTCATTTTAGGAATGTCGACTCATCCTCTGAAGATTTTTCTGCAAACCGACATTTTTGGCGAAAAGTCAAAATAGGGCTGTTTTTGTCCGAAAAATTCAGGGGACCATTTTTTATAGCGTTTTTTGGATGCAAGTTGGTTATATTGGCGAGGAAAAATGTCAATTTGATCGAGGACATCTTAGTTGAATTTATGGGGGCCGAATTGATTTAATTCAAGAGGGAATTGAAGTGGATTTGGGGAAATTAAGTCCAAAATTCTTAGGTCCCATGGTCCCCAACCTTTTGGACCACTTGGGACTTGTTCTAGGGGGAATTGAGTGCACAAAATTGGTTGAAGAAGTCTACCAAGTGAGGTGGGCCATGGTCAAGGGGACAAACGGATAGGATGAAGCCAAGAGGGTCCCTCCAAGGCAGTTGTCTACCTCTTATTCTCCTTCTTGCTTGCTATTCTTGAGCTCAACAAAACTAGAGAACCGAACCAACAGCTCCCCCCCCTCCACCGTCGACACCCCCTAGCCCGTCGCACGTCCATCCGAGCTGTCCAACACCGCCACTCGCTGTCGCACTTAGCCGCGAGCTACCTACTCATCGCTGCTGTTCCCACTCGTCTGCAAGCCAACTCGCCATCCTGTGCCATCGTCCACGCCAACCAGTTGTTCCGATCCTTCTCAGGCCACCGTCAAAGCCGTGCCACCGCCGTTCAGCCACCGGAGTCACTCGCCTAGGCCACAGCAGCTTCGCCGGTCCTGTCTTGCCGAACCAGCCGCTCGGTTCTATCCCTCGGCCCACCGTCCAGAATCCGAACCTAGCAAGTCCTGTGGGCTTCGAGGCCCACTTTAGACCCCTTCCCGGCCTCATACGGTGCTGCCATTTTGAAGTTTGTTGCCCGCCCTCGCGTCCCCGTCGTTGTGAACTTATCGGATTTCAAAACTGGTGAGTTTACTCACTAAACTCTACTTAGGGAGTTAATTATGCTTAATGGTCGATTAGTTTAGACTAATTAGGGATTATGTGGTTAGTTAGAACGGATTAGTGATTTAATTATTCGTTTATGCATGTTAGGTGGTTAGAGTAGCGTAATTAGAGACTAGATAAGCTGTAGTATTTATCTGGATAGGTTCGAAATTTTTCGGGCCCATTTCGGTATTTAATTAGGCTTTTCCGGCCTAAGTTTACATTTATGGCATTTATTGGTATTTATTTAATTAATTTTGGTAATTATTTAATCATTTATTATTTTTCAAAAATTATATCAGGATAATCGATGACCGGAATTTCGTGCTGATTGCAATGGCGTGTTTGGTTTATTTATTTGGATGCTAATTTATGCTGATTGAGTGATGTTTGTGATTTTAGGAATTTATCCCAAAATTGAGTAATTTAAGTATTTAATGGGAAAATACCAGGCGTCGGTTTACAGCGCCAAAAATATTCTTATGGACTATATTAAATGGTGGGATTTTAAAAAAGGGAAATTATTATATTTTGTTTAAGGCCGACCGTGTACCCACACACGATTATTTTTATCGGGTATGATAAAAATGGTGAAATTGTCAGTGACGGAGAATAATATACTATATCAACCTACGAGCTTTGATATGTCCGCTTTGGTGAGCAATATACTCTAGCAGCTTTTGGTGAGCATATTAAGTATCACACAACTTTGGTGAGCATTATGAGTATACTATATCAACCTGCGGGTCTTGATATATCAGCTTAGGGTGAGCTGTATACTCTGTTATCAGCTTTTGGCGAGTTATATTAATTATCAACTTTTGGTGAGCTATACTATCTATATTCAGCTTAGGGTGAGCAGTCCTCGATGTGATTGGACTTTATAGATAGTATTGAATGGGGTGACTGAGAGATGGTATTGATGGTATGAATCGATTGGATCGATTGATCGACGACTCAATTTGATTTGATGAGTTAATTTGAATTGAAGTGATTCATTGAATATATGAATCGTACTAACTTGCAGGAATGAACTGAGGCAAAGGAAAGTCACCTATCTTTTGTGTGCATAGGTAGCCTTTAGGCGTATTTCCTTCCTAGTCGGGTGAACTTGCTAAGACGTCGTCTCACCCCGTTGTGGGATAACATTTACAGGTCCTTAGATGGCTATACCTCTTGAGCGTTTTGGCAGGCCGAAGAAGGTCACCGAGCAGCACACTCAGATTCCTTTCCCTGGGAGCCAAGGAGCCTGGGTCTACGAACTCGTGGGATCCATTGTCTGGGTTGAAAAGGGTCTACCCCATAAGATACCCCATCAATTCAGATCGTGGTATCGTTACAGGCAAGATGGACCCAGAGAAGGCCCCCTTCTGGAGTTTGAGATCCCTAGGTCGGTTCTGGAGATAGCTTTTGGCGAGGGTACGGCTGACCCTCCTAGTGGTTCAGTGGTAGACCCGAGTCTATCTAATCTAGAGTCCCCGGAGTATTCAGTTGAAGACTCACATGCTTAAAGGATCTGTAGCCCTCTAACCCCCCCCCCCTTTTTGTAGACCTTGTATATATCGGCTAATATTGTATATGACTTAGTTTGATGTGTATATAAGGGTGTTGTGGTTTGAAAAATGTGTGATCCTACTTTTCTATCCCACCTTTCTGTTGTCTGGGGATTTATTTATTCGCTTCCGCATGAGCATCAAAATGAATGGGTCGGTGACACGTCCTAGGACATCGCAATCTAATCGACCACCAAGGGATGGGCAAGTGCTCAGAGGATCGGGGCGTGACATGCTCAGTCTCAGATGATGTTATAGAGAGAATTCTCACCATAGTGTAGCTATTTAAATGATTAGGACGGATGAGAATGTCCAAATCTGGGTAGAACTTTTCTGGGGTTGTTATTGTAGATTCTCAAGTTCTTGATATGAAAATTCTCCACTGTTTTGGTCCTAAGGCTATGCATATTTCAATGTCTTTCGTCTGCATGAAAATTTCAAAATGAAGTAAACTCTAAATCTGCTTTCTTTGGCTGGCTCAGCTTGTCCCCGCACTCGGAGTCCGTCTCTCTTATTAATGTAAGTGCGCTCATCCTTAATCTTTGCTGCTCAAAATAAGAATTGCTTTGATATCAGCAGGCTATCTAGGGAAATTTTCCTCAAGTAGATTAAATGGACCTGTCGAACTGCTCCCACCTGTCCCATGATTTTGTTCGGCAAATTTCCTTGTACTGCATGTAAGATGATTAATCTATTCCTATCTTTTCTATTTTCCAATATGATCAATTTATGCATATTGCAATCTAAAAGGTATGTTTTGATGCATGTTCCCAGGGTTTGAAGTTCGAGAGATTTCAGAAAATAGTCCAGATGACTGAGAAGACTTAGATGCTTCAGCAGCGCATATTGCCAACCTTTTGTCAACAAAGCCAGCTGATGGTAATTAAGACCAGGAGAAAATTTTGTAGAAGAAGCATTTCTTTAATATGTGCAATCTTTAACTTTTTCTATTCTGAATTACCTTCTGGAACTAATTTTCAAACTTTGGTTGTCAATTAAGCAGAAAGTTGGGATAAGCACATTTTCGCAACTTTTAAAGTAGGAAAGATACCTGATAGATAGTCCATATACCCAAGGCAGTCGCAATCATTTGCGACACCACTCGTCTTTTTGTCTGAAAGAATGCTTAATTGTAAGTGCCATGTGCTTCTCTGATATTTACTAGTAAAAAATTGCTGATCAATCAACAATTCCATCTTGAATAACATTTTGTGATTTAGCAACCGCTTGTCATGCTTTTGCAGTGAAAGTTGGCATTGGAGGCTTCAGTATGGGTGCTGCCACAGCTCTTTACTTGGCAACTTGTTTGGCTTTGGGTAAATACGCAATTTGAAGTCCATACCGGTCAACTTAGAAGGCAGTTATTGGTTTGAGTGGTTGGTTTCCAGGCTCAAGGTAATTATTCAAAGCATTTTATGTTTTCCATGTAAACAGTCAGTTGGAAGGGGTTACCCAAACATGTTCTTTCAGACAAGGGATCGAAGTTAAATTTCTCACTTTCTATTCACAGGAGCTTCAGAAACAAAATGGAGGCTTCAAATGATGCTGCAAGGCGTGCCTCATCCTTGCATATTTTTCTCTTCCACGACACATGTTAGTAAATCTCGTACACCTTGCTCCGTCAGTCTCTCTCGCAAGTCATTCAATTCCAGTGATTTTCGGCTCCTCTAAATGGGAAATAAGGGCATTATCGATTCTGCCACAGGTGATAATGTAGCTCCTTTTAATTTTGGAGAGACGTCGTTCCACTACTTGAGCTCAGCAGGATTCCGATACGTTACATTCCACTTTCAAGTCCTATGAGGGGTTTTAAGCTGATTCCTTGTATTAGGAAAAAGCATACACTGGTCATACACGGTCCCTAAAGAGATAGACGACGTTTGCCAAGGGTTTTGGCCAATAAGTGATTCAATACTGAAGTTGAAACTCATTTGAATTGCTGATAGTCAAGGCGACAAACGTTTGATTAATATATACGTGATATCTAAATTGATTTTCAGTTATGTATCTCTTATGGTTGTTTTTCCCCCAAGATTGTTTCACGTGGGATGATGATGTGGTCTTCAAAAATCAGCCTGCGGTGAAACCTAGGCTCCTAAGCACTTCATCAATCACGCCATCAGGAATGACTTCCACCAAAATTTTTTGCAGATATACATGAAGTAGTTGTTTAAAGCTAAGAAGCTTCCAGAAAATTAATGTATCTTATTTCTGAGAACTTGCAAATTGCTTGTATTTGGATTATCTTGTGGAAGCAGCAATCTGAAGTCTAATTCTCGGATATGAATTTTCCTTTCCATCGCACTGGTATGTGTTAATCTTAGTAAATGCGTTATATCTTCAAATGCAAGCTGCGAAATTAGTTTTTTTGTTGCACGAGCGGGAAGTGCTTTTGGAGAAGACCAATTTCAGAATGTCAAGATGGAACACATCGGTATGAAAGACGGGGGTGTAGGTCAATGTTTGATGGCTTAAAAGTGAGAGCCTTTAGCTTTTGATGAGTAGTTTAGCTTTGAGTTGTCCTGCAATCAATGGACCTATCAAGCACACTAATTACAACACGTGTCTGTTGGTTTTCTTCACTTTCTACCAAGGCTGCTAAGCAATTAGAGTTGCAAGTTAAAATGGCATTAAGCTTTAACAAGACGTCGAAGGATACATTAAGTTATCATTAAGCTCATCGCAGACTCAAAGTGGAGTTAAAGTTTGCTGCTGTGACCTGAAAATTGACCTCCCATCGAAATTGGTCATCTGAGCCAGCTCCTTGAGCGCAGAGTTTCTTCATTCACCCTCTTTTGTCCCTCTTCCCCTTTTGGCATTTTGATTCAAAATTGCGATTTTCATGGACGTTGATATGCTCGAATTCAGTGAGCTTAACCTGCAGTCATCAATTTCCATCACTAGAAGAAAAACCAGTCCGCAACGTCAGTTTTGCCATTCAACTTTGCCTGAAGAAGCCGATACTTTGAAACTCAATTGGCAAAAATTGCTTGGCAGGCCATTCAAGGATGGTCATAAACTAAAAATTTATAATACTCCAACCTGAGGGGAATGAATAGGTGACCAAGAAGAATGATGAAACCACAGAAAAACCATATTTATTCCAGTTTCCAATATAAGCATCATGATGTCTTCAAAATGGATACAGATTAATGTACAATCACATTAGAAGTTAAAAAAAGCTATGCATAAAAAATATTACAAAGAACCATCTAAAAGAAGAAAAACAAGCTTCACCTCAAGACTGATCGCCCATCAATTGCAACTCACAAACAAATGACAATAAATAAACCATACCAACAGAATTGATGTCTAGATGCAGTATATCCTTTCTTATTAGCTTGATCTCGATAAAGAGGCTCCCACGTGATTGCAAACAAAAATTCAAGCAATGCAGAGAGTTGGATCGAGTATTCTAGTCATGCTTTTCCTTTGGTTCGTCTAAAACAAACTTAGTGTACAAATCCTTTAGAGCAATCACGGCAGTGATTATGAGAGCGCCCGTGATAGCACCCTGTAAAAATGAGAATAACAACATTAGTGACAGATAGAATCTACTTTATGAAGAGATAACTAATTTCACCGTGTGCCCATTCATTTGAATGTTAACAACAAACTGATGAAGATACCATACCTACAAGATAACAATATCTCTTTTTTTCTCGGAATCAGATTGTTGAGATGAAACCAAGTGAAAATACAAGTATAATTAAGAAATATTCAATAAAAAAAAGTAATGCCCACCAAGATATGTACTTTTTTTTCTCGGAATCAGACTGGTAAGATGAATATACAAACACCACTGCAATCTCTCTAGAATTCCTTGTAAGAGTTTTCCTAATGTGTACTACATTAATTGATATTGTAATTTACCGTTTAACGGTTACCGTTTTACGGGGTTTGGTCTAAGGTGAGATAGAAGGTTTCTTAATTAGTCTAATATGGGGCTGGCTAGTGTGGGCCGAGTTGAGCCTGGCCCGTAATGAGGGGGCCTAGCTGGAAACTCTATAAATAGTGCTCAAGTCTCTCCTCTAACCCTAATTTTCACACGTATCCTCACCTAAGGGGCGTTTACCTAACGCTAAACGTGAGGGGCCGCCTCATTGAGCCAGTGTTATGGAGGGCAATAGAGGAGAAGGACTTGCGCGTGGAACATCGTGTTTCCGCTTCCGCTTCAAGAACGATGGATCCTAAAACAGGTGCGTTAATCTTTCTACTTGATGTTCTTGTTCTGGTTATGGAGATCTTGGAATTGCGTAATATGCATCCAACATGTGGTATCGGAGCAACCATAACTCTAGAACTTGAACGCATAAAGTTTTTACCCTAATTTGTGATTTTCGAAATTTTTTGTTCAATAAAAATAAAATTAAATCACAAATTTGGACTGGGCTCGACGAGACGAGCAAAAAGGTTGGCGGCGCATCGCCGGGGGAGGCCTCACGCGCCCCCACGCGCGGCCACGCGCCGCCAGGGCGTCGGAGACGCTCCCCACGCGCGGTCATGCACCCACACGCGCTCCCACGGGTGGGGCGCGGCTCGCGCGTGTGCTCCACGCGCCGTGCACTCAGGCGGCGCATGCGGGCGCGTGGAGCGTCGGATCGGCGCGTGGCGGGCGGCGTTGGATCCGTATGGCCGTCCTCTACGTTGTGGTGTATTTATTTTACATGTTTAATGATTTTATGGATGTGAAAATACATACAGAACCCTAAATACGTGTATTTTTTGTATATTTATGCGTATTTGTCTTGTATTTCTTTTTCTGTGATTTTGGAAATACAAGTGTTGAGTTACTAGTATGTTATCACATAAATATTATAAAAGTGTGATTCACTAATAAATAAATAAATAAAAATTATTGTGAACTAAAGTTGGCTTAATGAGATACGATCATTAAGGGATAGTATTTGAACTATGTATTGAGATGATGAGAAACAGTAAAAGGTTAGAAACTTTTGTTGCTCATGCATACTCCTTTACATGCTGGTAACTTTTGAATGATGGACGTCTTAAGAACCTGTGACCAAACTGATTGTACTAATTAACACATCTGCTAAATGTGAGTAATGCATGTCAGTTAAGTCATTGCATATTGTACTTAAACTCATCTGGTCACTGGTTAATGTCCACTAAGTTGAATATTTTTTATGGCTAAGGAGTATGACAACATTTACGCGGAGCAATAGTATCTACTGTTAAAGTTTAGATTTTGGTTCTCTGGTTTGACTCAATTAATGGGTCATTGGTTGATTACAATGATAATTTGTTACTTAAAATCAACTATTAGCCTTGGAGTCATGTTTTGCCTTATGAAACTCATGAGTGATAATTGATCAGCTATTAGGCTTGTCGATTTGGTGTACCCTGTATTACTATTGATGTTAATTTGTGAGATATCTTCTAGACCAGCATTCTTTTTATGTTGTTCTGGTAATATGTAATCGGGGTGCATAAGAGATGCTTTCTTCTCCGTTATGAGAAGTTTCTTGTGTTGCTGTGATCGGTGATCTCATTGGAATCTGTCTTTCAGGTTCGCTATATATATATATATATATATATATATATATTTATATATATGTTTGATTAATTTTTATTAATGAATAAAGCGATGTAATTAGCATGATCTGTGATTTTGGTGATATGATGCCCCTATCACTAAAGTCAAAATCACATGTATATGGTGTATGTGAGCAATAAAGTTTATGTCCCTGATATGAGAGAAGTTTCAAGGATTCAATTGAGTAGTGACCACCAAAGTGGCACGCTTGATTGTATTTGAGAAATTTCGGTCTCATATATTGATTGGGATGTCTCCTGGTCTAATGCGTAGTCATACTCCCAAAGGAGGTGATTGTGTTTTTAGTTCATGGAGGGATACATGATGGTGTGGTGGAGGAGTGACTGATCCTAGTGGTTCACATGCCCAATTGTGATGAATTCACGAAGATTGGAATATATTCTCATAATTGCTATCATGTGGGGAGTGTACAATTGCATGTCATGTATTCTGCCTAAAGGTGATTATATGATTATGCGTGTGACTCTCTGGATGCGTACTTGTACGTTGAGTTACACAATGCTCACATGATGCTAATTACATACATTGCTTGTAATGTGAGCAATAAGGTTTATATCCCTGATATGAGAGAGTTTCAATGATTCAATTGAGTAGTGACCGCCAAAGTGGCATGCTTGATTGGATTTGAGAAATTTCGGTCTCGTATATTGATTGGGATGTCTCCTAGTCTAATGCATTGTCATACTCCCAAAGGAGGTGATTGTGTATTAGTTCATGGAGGGATACATGATGGTGTAGTGGAGGAGTGACTGATCCTAGTGGTTCATATGCCCAAAGGTGATGAATTCACGAAGATTGGAATATATTCTCATCACCGATATCATGTGGGGAGTGTACAATTGCATGTCATATATTCTGCCCAAAGGTGATTATATGATTATGCGTGTAACTCTCTGGATGTGTACTTGTATGTCAAGTTACACGGTGCTCACATGATACGAATTATATACATTGTTTATTTTTCGGTCACCTTTCGTAATTAATAACTCAACTATTATTGAGGTTTTTACTGCAATTGTGAACATATGATTTGTTGCTTGAGAAAAGAGCAATAGAATTTGCTTATCTTGTACATGAAGCGTTCCATTCGAAACACTTGAAAAGTGGTTTGTCTCGCGGATTGCTCGCAATAAGATGATGGAAGCCATAGTGGCTTGTAATTATGTCTTGTCTAATATCAAATTTAGGACAAATCTGCAAAGATTGTTTAAGTCCTAATGGCATATACATCTCGTATATGGTTGAAGAGGTTGTTTCCAAAAATTTTCTGTTTAAGGTTTAATCTCACACATGTCTAAAGGAAGAGTAGAAAAGTTGACAGTGTTGATATTATGTCTACTCTTAATGGTTATTTAAAGACTTCTATTGATTATTGTGGAAATAAAATGACCGAGGTAAAGAATAAATCGGTTAGAATTAGTCTTGAAGGTTGTCAGGCTTAATAGTGGCCATGAGTATTTTGGCAAGTATGACAATACTGAATTGCTTAAAGGGTCATTTGTCAAATACTTAGTAAATTCTGGGGTGGTAATTTAATTACTATGCCTGAAAATCCTGACAATATGGTTTGGCCAAAAGGCATAATTGCACCATAATGAACATGGTGATGAGTATGATGAGTAAGACTAATTTATCTTGTCTTCTGTAAGTTAATATTGTGAAAGCAACTCTTTTCACATACAAAAGATGTTTTCTTACCAAAGTTATTTCATAAACTTCTTTTGAGTTATAGACTGGACATAAATTACTTGAATCATATTAAATTTAGAGGTGTCATGTAGAAGTGAGATTATCTAATCCAATTTCAAGTGTGTTGCAATTCAGATCCGGTTGGAATTATTTTGTATCTTACTCAGATTGTTCAAATGAGTATTGATTATGACCTTAATAAAGGTACAAGAATTATGGAATCACATACAGTAAAGTTTCTAGAGATTGAGGTTATTGTAGAGGATAGCTGCTCTTAGACTATTAAAGATAATAGTATGATGGAGGTTGCTGTGTTTTTTGTCTTTGCCTATACAGATAATTATGGAATCTCTTGTATCATAGACTAAACTTGTTGAGGTTTAAGGTACTATTCTTGATATAGTTAATGATGAAATTTCTCAAACCTCTCAAGTGCATAATGAAGTGATTATATCAGGAGATATGTTAAGCAAAGACGGTCAGTTATACCATCGACTACATAATTAATTTGTGAGAGCATGATTACAATATCCACTACATGATTGATTTAGTGACATATAAATAAACGCCGTTTCTTGTTCTCAATCAAGTATATGATTAGATGCCATAAAAGATGATAAAGTATTCACTCTGAAAGAGGGGTGGATAGTTTATAGTGAAGAAATAATTATTTCTTTCTAGTATTTTTAAAGATTCTTTCAGAGTGAACGTGGCATTAATAGTTTATTTCGATAAAAACTTATGCCAAATAGATACAAAATCTATATAGTGCAATTGGAAGATTTTGCAGCACATGTTTTAAGTAAACTTGTGTGTAGACTGAAAAGTCTTATTTATGGTCTTAAGCAAGTTTCCAGACAATATTATTAAAGTTTCATAGTATTGTTTTTTTGTTTAGTTGGAAACAAAGTAATTTAATATACTGCAAGGTCAGTGGGAGGAAATTTATTTTTCTCATACTTTATGAATATGTTATTTAGTTTACAAGTAATGACCTTGAGGCATCTCTTGTTCTTTCCACTAACATCCGTAAGGATTGTTCTTGCCATACTATATTAGATTTTCTCGAAGGACATTTGTTGATTGTATATTAGAAATATTCAATATACATCATTACAAGCCAGGAATTGCTCCTGTTGTTAAGGGTGATGGACTGAATCTATCACATTGTCCTTATTTAAATATTAAGAAAATCTAGTTAAAGGGTGTACCTTGTGTCAAGTGCACTTAAAAGTATAATGTATGCTTGAATTTGCACTAGACTAAATATCGTCTTTGTGACGGGACTTCTAGGCAGATATCAGTTATATTCAAGACGCGATCACTGCGTTGCTGCCAAGAAGGCTTTAAGGTACTTAAAGAGGACAAGAGATTATATGCTAACTTATAGTCATGTTCAATTCTTGCAGCTAGTAGGGTATTTAGATATAAACTTTGCTGGCTGTTATGATGACATGAGATTAATAATATAATACATATTTATGTTAGTAGGAAGTGCAGTAAATAGAGCTCTATGTCTACTATGGCTACTAGGCTCCGGAACCTCATTAAGGAGTTGACCGTTTTTAATTTTATAGATTGACCCATACGGGTGTATTGAGACAATAGATTTGTAGTATTTTTATTAACTACAGAGGTCTCAATGGGTCTATATATATGACAGTTAAATTTTTTGAACATAAAGAAACGGTATAGAAAGGTGACGTTATAATATAATATATTTTCACTGATGATATGGTAGCAGATCCACTAACTAAAGGCCTATGCCAATGTGTATTTGAGCGACATGTCATTCGCATGGGCCTAGGAGCATCATGAGATGCTGTTGTTTAGTGGGAGCTATTTTAGCTTTACTCTGATAAAGTTTACATCTGTGTTTGTTACATTAAGTAACGGTTTGATATGTATCAACTTTTGCATTCAATAAAATATTTTTGAATGTGTTGTTATTATATTGAATACATATTGATAAAGTCTCAAGGTATTGTATAAACCTTGAGTGAAGGTTAGGGGCATCCGGTTATTAGCCTTGTGCATATGCCTTGTTATACATAAAGAAAGGTTAACCGTAAGGACAAGGCATATGTGGGTTCGTTGGAACCATAAAGACATTCTCTAGTGGCACAAGTTTTTTGTAACGCTTAAGGTAAGAGAATGGGCATTCTCTCGTGGCACAAATTTTTGTGACACTTAAAGTAAGAGAATGGTGACTAACAAATGGGATCTCTCTATGAGAGATGTTATCCATTTGACACACTACCATATTGAATCCATATCAATAAAGTTGAAAGCACTCGTGACCATGGAAGGCTCTGTGTGTATACATGCAATTACCGCCATGATTCGGTGTTTAAGACTTTATGGGATAGGATTGACTATTAAGAATTATCTCTAGACCAAATGTGCGCACATACAGTACGATTTCAATTAATATAGTCCAAGTGGGAGAATGTAAGAGTTTTCCTAATGTGGACTACATTAATTGATATTGTAATTTACCGTTTAACGGTTACCGTTTACGGGGTTTGGTCTAAGGTGAGATAGAAGGTTTCTTAATTAGTCTAATATGGGGCTGGCTAGTGTGGGCCGAGTTGAGCCGGCCCGTAATGAGGGGGCCTAGCTGGAAACTCTATAAATAGTGCTCAAGTCTCTCCTCTAACCCTAATTTTTCACACGTATCCTCACCTAAGGGGCGTTTACCTAACACTAAACGTGAGGGGGCCGTCTCATTGAGCCAGTGTTACGGAGGGCAATAGAGGAGAAGGACTTGCGCGTGGAACATCGTGTTTCCGCTTCCGCTTCAAGAACGATGGATCCTAAAACAGGTGCGTTAATCTTTCTACTTGATGTTCTTGTTCTGGTTATGGAGATCTTGGGATTGCGTAATATGTATCCAACATTCCTCTCTATATCCCTCCTTACGAATGCTCGAGAATATACTAGTATGCTCTTCAGAGTTCCCTCCTAATGAATTACGAAAAAAACATTTTGAGAACACAACCCCTCGCACTTATTCCCTCCAATTCTACAAAGAGTTAATTCCAGCACCTTCTCCTCATACAAGCAAAGTTATCAGACCTGCTTTATTCCCTCCTTTCTTTCTCAACCTTCTCTTTTTTGCACGTTTATTCAAACGAATACATAAATGACTTATTCATCATTCATCTAATACATCTCCAACATATTTACATTCAAGCCATCATCTTGCTGGTGCGGACCACCAACCACCATAAGAGCGCACAAAGAACAAAGAATAGGGCAAACAATACATGTTCAGATTCCTTCTCAACAACCATGAAATATATAAAATAATTCACCTAATGGTTAACGCAATGATTGCTAGTAGTAGTATATAAAGTACATCAAATGTCAGATTTAAGAATTCTTATTGGTCCAATTGAAAGAGCAATGCTGGGAAGTTTGCCTATAAATAGAGGCACCAACCCCTCATTCCTCACCACACCACTTCCCCTCCTCTCCTGTTCCCCTTGTACGGCCCTCTTTCCTCTTAGGCCTCCTTGCTTGCACGTCGTCCTTCCTCAGTCGACTTAGGCCAAATCACTGCCACCGCTTCGAGTGGTAAGTAGAACCCCTAACTCTTGGCTAGGGCGATGCGTTATGTTATTGGAAGCATGAGCTCACGCGTGTTCTACCGTGTGTATGATGTCATCGAGTGTCTTTTGTATGATTTACTCATGTTTTAATTGTCTATGTGTGAACACGCCTCGAGTCACAATGGGTTTCCGCTTGGTTATGAGTTGGCGTGGAAGTGTGACGAAACAGGCTTTACTTGGTCTCGAGTCAGTACTGAGATGTGCTAATTCCAAGCCTTGTATGGTTCTGGGCTGGTGCCAAGACGTGTCGACTCAAGCCGCGGGTAACGTATGCACTCAGTTCATCGTTTAGGTTATTTCTACTAGGTCATGGCAAACTTGCATAAGCACACCTTTAGGCTTTGTTTGCAACGAGTAATGATCAAAGATAAAATTTGAACTTGTGTGAATGCTTGCTTGTGTGGTCACACAAAGAAACTAACCGTAACCGATGGATTTCGGGACAATGCCACCATCAATGGATTTCGGGCGATGCCGCCACCAATGGATTTCAAGACGATGCCTAGTGGATTCTAGAAGAACCAATGGATTTCGGTTGATTAATAAATGATCCCATGTGCTTGACCCTATAATATTCACGTGCATGTGTTATTTGCCCTTGCATTGACCTTGAGAGGCATGTGCATATTTTATAAGCTCTTTTTTTAGGTCTTGAAAGTTACGTGCATATTTTATATGCTATTATTTGGGTCTTGAGAGTCACGTGCATATTTTATATGCTATTATTTGATCTTGGTCATGCTTGTTTTATATGTAGTTGAGGATTCTCGCATGTTCTCGCCAAGGTAAAGCACGTGTTTCGCTATTGATTTGCCACCATCACTTATTTGAAGTTGAGACTTGCATGCTTTGGTCCGGTGACGAGTTGCCATCCTAACCACAATTTAATGGTTTTACTTAATGGGTCTATGACTCACTCTTATTTTTTTTAGACTTGTAGGTATGGACCCTCCCCCTGCTCGTTTCGATGTGCTTGTAAACATGACAGTCTCCGTTGTTGACGTAGATTTTACAAGGATTGGCCATACTTATCGTAGAGTCACTGCCAAGGTCTGGGTAGATGAAGGCCTCAACAACCTCGTCCCCTACGTGTATGTGGCATGTTACCTTTGGTCTGATGGGATCTCATTGGACCCCTTCATAGGTTCGATGGATTGCCTAGGTGAGAAGACGATCCATCACCAGAAGGGATCGGGGACGACGGGCAGGGATCGAGCCCATCATAGGGGAAACCAAGTTTTATATGATGTCCTCTTTAGAGGAGTTAAGGTTACCCCAACACTATGGAGAAAAATAAAACGGATGTATAATAGAAAGAATATAATGCCCATAATAGGAGCTTGTATAAAGTATAGTCTTGGATAATATGGTAGTGTGATGTATGTATCTCTTGCTCCCCATGTTTTTTGTTGTATGGGTGTTAATATATTCGCACTTCTGCATGTTCGTAAGAAAAAATAAAAAGAAATGGGAAGGCGACCCCCTGGGACTCGCAACGATAACCCCACCACTTTGATTCAGGTTGTTACATTTTTGGTATTAGAGCGAGATTATTACCTAGAGTGATAAGGTGTGCTATAGCTAGGAAAACACGCATGCATATGATTGTTTGATTGATTCTGACGATAGTCTTTGATTACTAACTCTTTAATGTTATTGTAGAAAAGCTTTTCTAGAATCCCTATAGCTGCAATATGAATGCTCGAGACTAGACCATGACCTTGAGAGGAAAGTTGAAGTAGGACCCCCCACTGGATGGAATTTTGCAAGCTCTTATGACCAATGGAGGTTTAATGCAACAGTAGGCAATAAGTAGCCTATGTTATTGGATTTGCCCTAGTGAATGGGAACAGAAATGGAATTGGGAATGGTGAAAGCCCGATGCGTGGACTGCTTGTACATTCCTAAAGTTGTGACCCCTACAATTTGCTGGGATCGGAGATCTCGAAGAAGCAGTATCATGGATCAATAAGTTGGAGAAAATATTTGCACTTCTGAAGTGCCCCAATGAAGACAAAGTGACGTTGGCAATATACCACTCCAAAGTAACGCTAATCACTGGTGGGAAGCAACCAAAGGGAGAATATGTCCTAAAGGTACCGCTATAACATGGAATGCCTTTATCGAGGCATTTAATGGAAAATATTTTTCTGAATGTGCTCGTGATAGGAAAATGACAGAGTTTCTATAACTCTGACAGCATAATATGACTGCGAATCAATATGATGCCAAGTTCGCTCAACTATTGAGGTACGCCCCCGAGATGATTGAAGATCTAGTGGATAGGGCAAAAAGATTCCGAGATGGCCTGAAACCTGACATCTGGAGTCAATTGGTACCACTTAATCTTAAATACTATAATGAATTGTATGAACAAGTCCAATTGATAAAGAAGGATTTACTAGAACGAGCAATTGTAGCTAGATCCCATCATTCAGTCTCTCGAACCAACCAGCGTCTCGGTAAGAGGCCAATGTCAGGAGGAAAGCGTTCATTCACTCCCAACAAAAGGAACAACAATCAAAAGTTGACCTTTGCCTCAGGTGATATATGTTACACTTGCGGAAGGCAGCATGGAAATGCTTTGTACCTAGTTTGGATAGAAGCATATTTCAAATGTTATCAAGGAATACAGCTACAACAACCACAGTGATGTTACAAAATGGAGTTTAGCCACGTGACAACTTTAACTGTCCTCCAGCTCAAGGAAGATTATTTGCAGTTACTTAGGAAGAAGCGAAGAAGTTAAGAACTCCAAGACCATTATTATATATAATCATGTTGCATATGCGTTGTTTGATACGGGTGCTACACATTCATTTTTATCCGAACGATTTGTACGATGGGTGGGATTAGAACCTAAACCATTAGAATTTGCACTTAGTGTTTCCACCCCCAATGAAGAATGAAGTATTATCCATGGTAGGATGCCGAGAATGTATGATTCTGGTAAGTGGATAGGAGGAAACCATAGATCTAGCCGTATTGGCTATGTATGATTTTGGCCTCATCATTTGAATGGATTAACTTAGTAGACAATGGGCCAACGTGAATTGCTACAGTAAGGTCATCCAATTTAGTCCACCAAACCACCCCTGTTATCAATTCATAGGAAACAGGGGAGGACCTTCAACACCTTTAGTTATTTAGCAACAATGGAGAATGAGTGCAGGGAAGAATCAAAGTTAGAAGATATTCCTGTGGTATAGAAATTTCCTGATGTTTTAGCAGAAGAGCTACCTGGATTACCTCTAGAAATGGAGATAGAGTTTGTCATCGAGTTAGCTCCTGGAACAGAGCCCATTTTCGAAGCTCCCTACAAGATGGCCCCAGTAGAATTGGGAGAATTGAAGGTGCGGTTGTAAGAATTGCTCGATAAAGGGTTCATTTGTCCCAGTGCGTCACCTTGGGTGCACCAGTCTTATTCGTGAAAAAGAAAGACGGGTTGTTATATCTTTGTATTGACTATCGGTAGTCAAATAGGGTTACTATAAAAAAAAAAAAAAAAAAAAGCACCCACTGTCAAGAATCGATGACTTATTGCTTCTAATGATAGCCTATCTTGATAACTTATGCATCTAACGATAGCCTATCATGACAACTTATTGCATCTAACGATAGCCTATCCCGATAGTTTATTGTATATAATTTTCACTTATCGCAATAGCTTATCACTTATCACGATAGCTTATCACCTTAATCCACTTATCCCATAATCTAATCATCATCAACCTTAATCTAATCCTAATCCTATTCTTAATCACAACTACAACCCTAATCAAGGGTTAGGAAGTTACTCACTTTCGGATCTCTGCTCGGTGAGCAGTGGCGACAATGGCAAATCTCACGGTGGTGGTAATGGCTCATGGTGAGGCTTGTAGTGAGAAATCACAACCAAGGTGGCTTGGCAAGGCTGTGGATGATTGGAGTCCTTAGGAGGTGAACATCAAAAAAGCAAAACCCCTAAAGCTCAATCATCGTCCTTGGAATTTAGGAAAGGTACCGTCCATTGGAATATATAGAGAATCAATCAAAACTCTAGAAGTGAGCCTTTTTTATAAGTAAAACCCGTTTTGTCTAAAGTTTTACAACTCTTCATTTCCAAAGTCTTCCCCAAAGGTGTCAAGGGAACATATTTTTTTGAAAAACATTCGGCACATCTTTATTCCCCATGGAGTGGAATTTATCCAAAATGAGTTTTGAAAAACTTGAAAATGATTGTTCAATATGCCTAGTGGTGATGCCTACGATGATGAGAGGCAAGTCTTTGACTAAACACGTCTTTATACACACTTTGAGAGAATCGAATGAAAAGAACTTTGTCATAGGGTATAGGATTCATTAACAGTGGATATGAGGATTGAAATGATAAAAGCATTTCTTTCTCAATCCCAAACACTATTGATATCATTTGTAAACTATTTTGAGCCATATAGGGAGCATTTCCAAAGTAACCCTATCAAGAACAACCCCACGTTAGGCCAAAATAGGGAGTCTTGGTTGAAAATTAGGTAGTAAAAGATCAATAGAGATTTTATTGCCTTCACTTGCATTAATCTTCTTGTGGCAGCTTCAGGTGAATTTTTATGAGAGCTCGAAGTATCTCTAAGTGACGGAGAGCATTTCATTTACTACCTAAACACAATTGCCCATTTGTTAAGCCAGTTTAAGCCTTATGCAATTCTTTCGTAACCACAAGTGATGATTATCTCCTCACACTAAGGCAAAGCACATGATTTACCAACAAAATTGAGGATGTTGGTCATGTTTGTTAAAACCACAAAGAGTCCTAGATACTCAAAAGAGAGTGAACATTAGGGGGGCACCAAAAAAAAAACAAGTAGTGTGCCAGGTAAAAGCAAGGTTGACGCCCATATAAGAAAAATTCATTGCGGTTGATAAACAGAATCAATGTTGTGCAAAAGACAGCGCATTAGAAGAAAAATGAGAGAGATGCTTTGCAAAGAATATATTGCAAGCAATGTCATTATAAAAGAGAGCAAAGCTCTCAAATCTCAAAATAAAATAGTCAAAAGGATTCTTGAGATAGGTTATATTTCAAGAGTTGTAACCTCCCAAAAGTTATGTAATGGTAATGATACCAAGGTGATCACTCACTTTTGTACCATTGGTATTCGAAAAAAATTTCAAGCCTTTGGAGCCTCACCCAAACCAACATTACAACTCTTATCCAAAGTCTCTTTCAATTGGGATGTTCGAGTTGAAGTGGAAATCTCACATAGAAGCTACCATTAGAAGGAGTGTAAGCAATCATATCTTATCTTATTTTCAATGTTCTTAACTTGTAAATCCGATAAAAATATTGATTCAATATTCCTTTCTTGACCTCAAAGCGACCTGCCTATTGTGTAAGCCCATAACTAAGCCTTTATTATGGTCCCTTCAAAGACCTTTTCATCAATGAATTTGTATTTGTTGTGAACGTTTCCGAAAACCTTAGACATAGATTGTATGAAACCTCTCCAGTGAGTAATTAGACAGCTTTTCCCAAATCAAAGGATGGGAATAAAAGCTTTTTTTGAGGGCCAAGGCGAAAGACCTATTTGATTAGGTTATTTCCAGTTGTCATATTTAATTTAGCCCTTAGACGGTTGGTCAAACTTCATTTTGTTAAAATCCTCTCCGGAGGAATTTGATGATTGGTATTGTTTTACCAAGACGTATTTGAATGATTTCGCAAGATTGGCCTTTGAGAAATCTCGAAATTCTTTTGAAAATATATGTTTCCTATTGTTGAAACATCACATGTACCCTTCATGTGTATTCACGTCATTCATTAGCAATGCTTGTGTTCGTGGTTGGCGCATGCCTTAGTAATAAGTGACCTACCAACGGTTCACTAATTTGTTTGATTAATTGAGAAATAAGGCTCAAAAAGCTTGCATGCATGTTTGATTCTTACAATGCATGTGAATTCTAGATGTATGTTAGGCACGGTGCATGATACCAATGGGAAATCCCCGGAATCACATGAACCTTTTATTAGGGACTTATAAGTGTTAGTGACCATGAGAGAATACAATTGGTCAAGAAAGGCTATAAGTCATAAAACGAACTGGGTAGTTGTCTAAAGGGACTTACACATTAATTCTAAAGGTCGACCTTGAGGCCAAAATTTGATTGATCTTAAGCTTTGTCTTGCTAAATCATGTGACCTCAACTCTGTGGTGCTTATGGTTGTTTCGATGTGTATGTTTGTTTCTTTCTATTGTATGCATTTAGATCATAATTCTTAGTCTAGATTTAGATTAGGATCCCAGAGATGGTGAGGACACAAAGACGGTGGAGGGTCGATGTCCATTCCGATCGATGTTTTGTACCATTTATTCCCAACATATGTCTCGGGTTCTCCCTATTTGTATAAACACCCAAGGCGGATTCCTTTCTTTCCTGTCTTTTCATATTATTTCTCTTTTGATTTTTATTAGGATTGCATGATAGATTTACTACTTTCTTTAGTTGTTTACTTACCGTTTTGTACTTTCAATTCAATTGAGTGCTTTCTTTTCTCTTTTCTTAGAAATAGAATGGCACGAAAATGACTATCCACGCATGATCGCCTCACTTAAGATGCCAATCCCGAAAAAAGGTAAAAAGAAATGCATGAACACGTTAGATAACATGACATACTATTAGGTACCGAAAGTGCGCTAATAAAAATATTCGCATAACCCAAGTCCCTAAACCTACAAATCTGGTTGTGTAGAAATCGAGAGACCACTCCGACCACCGATTGAGTTTTCAAGCCAACCACCTAAAAATGAGGCTAGTGGCGACTCCCGTTTATTGACACCCGATTTTTAGTCGAATCATAATTAAAAAGTAAAAATCGAGGTTTGGGTTTCTAATCGTGATAGAATCTCATTTCTTGGCAAAAAAAAAAAAAGTGTCGTTTTTCATTTCTTTCTTTTGCATTGTCGTTTTTAAGCAATTTCTAATTTACTTTTGAGAAAAATCTGAAAAGTCAAACGGTTGACTTTTATATTGACTTTTCGGTCAACCATTTGACCAAACGTCAACCCTGGGTTAAAAATTGACTTTCTACCCCAAAAAAATCTAGTTATCTTTAATTTCACTTTTGTCAAATCAATTTCTTAAAAATTCAAAGATTTGACCAAAAAATCAACATTTTAGGAAAAAATCAAGTTATTTGAATGGTTGACTTTTGGTCAAACCTTTGACAAAAAAAAAATGCACAAAAACATTTTTTTATGTTTATTTGACTTTCATGTCGAAAATTTCACAAAATTCAATTAAGAATCTTGATTTTTGAACTTTTCAATTTTAGGTTCGAAATCAACCAAAAATTAAATTACTTTCAATATAGTCATAATCAAGTATAGTTCCTTCATCGACGTTTGGTTTATAGACTATTTTAAATCTGCTCGTGTATTCAATTTTACAATTTGCTGAGTCAAAATGAGAATTGCCATTTTAAGCCCTAATTAGGGGTCTGAGTCCATCCTTCATGAATTGTGAATGAACATTTGTATTTCACTCATTTTCTTGAGATGAGTTCAAATTCAGGGTCAATTTTGGGAGATTCACTTGGATGCATTCTAATTTGGTTGATTTGGCGTGTTCAAAGATTAGAAAGCCCAGCTAAGGTGCTTCAATTTATATATTTCAACTTGGCCCATTTTAGACTAGAGTGCAATTGAAGTAATTGAGCTTCAATTTGGCCAGTTGAAGTTCAACTGAAGATATGAGTTTAGCTTGTAGCCTCGCTCCGATAGGAATTCAATGAATTTAAACATTTTGTGCACAATTAGTCGACTTGAGATAGCCCAATCGCATATCATTTGATCTGATTCATATATGAAATATTTGATTTCGTTTAAATTGGGCAAAATCATAACAAAATTCGAACAAAACATCAACCCAGTCAACTTGGCGTTGACCGGCATTGACCAGCGTTAACCGGCATTGACTTGTGTGGACAATATTTGACCGACGTTGACTAACAGATTTTTCCGTCCATCTTTTGGCCGGAAACCACCGTCTGCTGGCCCACTTCATGACCAATGCATCCACGCCCTTAACTTTCAAATTTCCAATTTTGTTCCGAATTTTACGAAATTCGCAAGTTGATCCCCCATGTTATGAAAATTGCAAAAAAAGACCCCAATTAGTCCTAATTGATCATCATCCGTTCGTTAAGAATGCATCGTGGCCATTGAAATAGACATGTGCTCAATTAGGGTGCTCTCAACAAATTTAACAAACCAATTAGATAAGGAGATCCAACCAAGGGCTAAGATTTGATCTTGCCCTAAACTATATAACCAACTTTCCCCCCAAAATTGAAGGGGGGCTTCATTTTTTCAGATCAACTTTCTCTCACTACTCTCCCTCTACATCTCTCTCTATCTCTCTAAGATTGGGCGGAAGGAAAAAGCAAAGGAATTTTCTTCGCTCATGTGCTTGCCCGCAAGAAGGATCTCCATTTATCCTTTCTCAATCCATTGATTCTCTCTCGGGATTACCTCTACAAATTCCCTCCACTCATCCTCTCTCATCTGCTCCATTAATTCTCTCCCTAGATCTCACTGATTGTGGAGCCTGCCTCATGAAGTTCAATACACATAGCTCATATAAAGATGAAGGGATTTTCCTCTTGCTGTTTAGTCATCAGAAGCTTGAAGATTGCTAGTTTTGTCTCGATTTCAAGAGGATCGCAGAAGCAAGATTAAAGCTAAGTTTTCTCAAGCTCTACTTTGATATTTGTTGTAGTTAGATCCTTACTTCAGCAACTTTTGTTGAGTCGATTTTATTGATTTTTGTTGAAGAAAACGCATCTACATTGCGACTTCAAAGAGGCGGCGATGATTTTCAAGTAGGAAGCAAAGGCGTCCAATGATGAATCTCGAAACTTGGAGATCAACGTTGAAAAGTTCTGAGCACATAAAATGGATTCGAGAAAAGCGATCGTGATATGCAAGAATCATAAATTAGAGCTTGAAGATCGGTGCTGAACAACTCTTATACAAGAATCTGACTCGGCGTTCCTCACGTTCCATGGTCCTCGAAGCAAAATCAGAGCTAAGTGCTCCATTTCCTTTTTCTGTTTTGAGTACAGAACAAAATCAATTCTTCACCGATTTCGATGTATTTTTTTTGTTAAATAGCAGCTTCATTGTCGCTAAATGAGGACATCTCCAAAGGCATGTTCTTCGCTAGCTCATTATGAGTCAAGGTAAGTGCGATAAAACTCCTTTTAATAGTGTCCGATGAGGCGAGAACTTCTCGTGTCTTGACTCATGATCAACAACGAAGGTTCGGGGTCAAGATGCATTGCAAATCTAATTAAAATCAATGCTTGTATGATCTGAAATTGATTGTAGTTGGATTCTGAGATTTTGTGATTTTCGAGTTTGGATGAGTGACATTTTGTTTTGGCTTGATTGATGCCTTCAAATCGAGTCCCTTAAACTTAGATAATAGACATCCCGAGCTTTAAAACAATAGGTCGTACGCCTCAATCGAGTGTTGTTTGACCCTCAAAAAATATCTCTGAAGATGAGATGAGATTTTGTTATTTTTTTGTAGTCTTCTGTGATGAATTCTGGATAATATTTCCTTCACAAGTTTTGTTCCAAATTGTCTTGTGCATGTTCTGTAGTTTTTTTTTATAATTTTTAGATGTGCTTATTTAGGTCAAATCTATTCAGATCCAAGCTTAGGTTAGTCTATTCCGTATTAATCTATGATTTTGTCATTTTTGTACTGATTTCTGTGTTGAGTTTTGGAAGAATTTTCCTCATGAAAGTTTCTCATATTTGTGTGGAGAATATCTTGTAATTTTTTCATGATTTTTAAATGAGTTTAACTAGGTCAAAATCATCTAGATTTGAACATAGAACGGTTTGCCCTACATTGGTTCGGATTCTGTTTTGATAAAATCAAGTCTACAAATGTGCTTATTTGGTCTCAAATCTTTCATGAGAGTTGGAATACATGATGTATATATTCAACCGATGCATATTTTGTGAAGTCTTGACGTTGGCAAGTGAGTCAATTGCATGAATTTATGTTAAAATGCGCTGCAGCAACACATAGTCTAAATGTGCATCTCTGTTTTGCCATTTTTGCTACAATTCGTGTGATCACATTTAGGTTTCAAATTCTTAACAAGAAACGTTCATCATTGCATGTTCTATATGTAGGATTTTTCATAAGATTTTTGCACATCTTGAGATGGTTGAAATCATGCGCGTTCTGTGAGGTTAATGCTGAAACCAAATCTTGTTGTATGTGCATCTTGTCATGCTTGTTTGAGTTATTTAGAGTCCAAATTTTGCAATAATGCATTCTTGACACTTAAACTTCATGCTACAAGGTTTGAGTACATGTTCACGTTATTGCATTTAAGTGTCATTTTGCATGATTAATATGTGCCGTAATAGCGTATGTTTACCTAGAAACCCTCAAGCATTTCATCATGAATCTTGAATCATTTCCTATTGTCATTGAATTGTATAACATTTTCTCGTGCCAATTTAGGGTTAGATGATCACCCCAATTATTTCTCACATCTAATTCTATGTCGCATGCGATTTGTACATGTCATTTGTGCATTACTTAAATGGTTTTGAGATTTATTAATACATATTTGTGTTCCGGTTCTTAGTTACTAACATGCGCAGCTTTAGATATCTTGATCTTAGAGCACTTAATTGACCCAGTTTGGACTTGAGCCTTTTGAGGAAGTTATAAGACACACTTAAAGGTTTCTAATGCTGTTGATTTCATACAAATCACTCATCGTTTGGATCATTTTTTTCATTTTTTCAAAACTAGATTAGAATATGAACATAGGATCAAATTCAGACCCCTATTCTGACCCCATTTTAGACAGACCTTTGATATTTTTGTTCATTTTTTCTATTAAGATTATGCATTTGGCCTCTTAATAAAACTTGTTTGTCAACATGTTGGCTACGTTGTGTGAAAATTTGGTGATTTTTAGACTTGTTTTGATAGGACAAATCCTTGTGATATTAGCTGAGTGTTTAGTTATTTTAACAATTTTCTTACCTGTTGTTGCTTGTTGTATGATTTTTGTAAAATCATATGACCAAGTGGAATCACCCGTGACCAACAAATGACCATTTGGACCTATCCATGATCATCCACTGATCCATGGTGGTCGTGACCATTTCTCAATCAACCCTGACGGTCGGGTAGTCATCCATCGACTAAACCGCTCGAGTCCATGCTCGTGGTCATAGGATTGGTCCATGACCATTCCTTTGATCGATCCATAATCAGCATATGACCGAATCTTGGAACAATCAATGGGTTATCCTTGCCACCGGCACAATGGATTTACAGCTATTTCTCGTAGGTTGAAACTGGGATGTCACAAAACCGAGGAAGAAACGAGGGAGAGAGAGCTATTGTGAGGGTTGGACAGCAACCTCCTCAACTTCAAAGCTTCGCCACGATGACGGAAACAATGTGCGGAGGGCCAGTTCAGCGTCAGGAGCGAAGGATGGTCACCAATGAGGAAAAATAGGAGTAAGAATGAGGAAACAAGCTTGAGATGAAGATAAGGATGGAGTGGGGGCCTTAAGTGGTGTCAAGAGGAGAGAGGGGATGAGTTTGAGAGTAAACAAGTTAGGAAATGAGAGAGAATGAGAGTGAGAGGGAGGTGAGGCTAGTGGTGGGGGAAAGGGAGAGGGAGAAAGTGAGATTTTTGCCAATTAATGCACATCCCATCTAGATCCCTTGAATCCCTCTCATCCAAGCAAATGAAGGCTTCTTAAAGAAGTAATATCCATGCATTAATGGAGGATTTTTGCACTTGAGTGGATAGATTAGGGTAGGCTAGTCTAGGCTAGGCTAGAATGGTCCTTAAGCTTCCTCAATTGCCACTCATTCTTGCTTGTGCCACTCCCTCCCTTGCCATTTTCCGATTTTGCCCTTTTGTCCTTAGTTGGATGGAAGGGCATTTTGGTCATTTTACCAAGATTGTGCACTATTCATTCACTATTCACGTACTTGATGCCAAGATCTTACAAGAGAGGGTTTCATGGGCTTGGAGGATCCATGGCCCTCATGGGCTACCCACTCCACTTGGGCATGTGGCCATGGGCCGCCCAATATGGCCATGGGCCCAATTGGGCCCAATGGGCCACCCAACATAGGCTTGGGCCCACTTAGGTCCTTGCTCGTGGCATGTTCTTAACTCTTCCAATTTCCGCGTCCCATCGATGAGAATTTGAATTTTTGCCCCAAAATGGCCTTTCCAATGCTTTTGTGGTTTATCGATCCTCAAGATAATCTCGTCCGAAAATTTGTTCGTCGATATAATTCTGTTCTGAAAATCGAGATCGGAGAGGATGTCACATAAGTCGTGGGTGATTTTCATGGCTTTGTGCATTGCATGAATGATTTTAAGGCTTTATAATGCACGGTTATGATCTAATTTTTAATGGCTGACACACACGCTTTCACAAACCTCAACCTGAGAGTACTAAGTTGACCTTGATTGGACTCGGGCCCTTCTAAGAAGTTGTAAAGTACACCTAGACCTTTCACTGCAGTTAATTTCATACAAATAGCTTGTCATTAGATCAATTTTCCATTTTTCCTAAGTTAGACTAGAATTTTGACTTGGGATTAAATTCGAAACTCTGTTTTTGCCCTTGTTTAGACAGACCTTTGGTGTTTTTGTACCAATTTTTTGGTAAGGATTCTTGAGTAGGTCCATTAATAAAGTCTGTTTGTTTCCCTTTTATCTGTGTTGTGGTAAAATTTCGTGATTTTTAGACTTCATTTGATAGGGTAAATTTTGGTTGCAATGACTTGGTGTCTTGCTAATTTGCCAATTTCCTGATACATTGTTGCTCATCATGCTAATCACAAAAGTTGTTCCATATCGTGCTATACATGTTAGGTAATTTTTTCATAACTAGATCATCAATGAGCACTACCCAATTTTGCCGATTTGTTGTGCTTGGTCTAAAACTTCCTGTTATAAACTCTTTTGTTATGCTTGCTCAATTAGATCTTCTAGACTAGTTTATGCATGAAATTAGGCCATATGATCTTCATGAAAATTGCTTTAAATCCCTTGATCTTCATTGTTAAATGATTTTCAATGAACGGACTTTCCAAATTACACCTTGAAATTGCTTTGATACATGTGATGTTTCCAAAAGTAAATCTTTAGAAATTCTTTTTCAATACTTGATTTAACTTAGGAAAAATTATGGTTTGGAATGTATTTATATCTACGATGCTTGTGAGTGCATTTATGCGAGCCTCGAGCTAGCCTTGGCAATTAAATACGTTCCATAGTCGAGACATCACCTTGTCTTAAAACCCTTACTGGTGATTTAAAAATCATTTTTTGAAACATCACATGTGCCCCTCATACATACACATGTCATTCATTTGAAATGCTTATGTTTGTGGTTGGTGCATGCATTGCTAATAAGTGACCTACCGACAGTTCACTCACCTGATTGATTGATTGAGAAATAAGGCCTAAAAGGCCTGCATGTATGTTTAATTCGTGCAACCTATGTGAATTTTAGATGTATGTTAGGGGTGATGCATGATACCGAAGGAAAATCTTGGAGATTACATAGAACACCTTAATAGGGACTTATAAGGGTTATTAGCCATGCAAAGCACAAATGGTCAATAATGGCTATAAGTCATGAAAAATGAATCGAGTAGGTGTCTAAAGGGACCTATGCATGAAATGCAAAGGCCGACCCCGAGGCCCAAATTTGGTTGATTTAAAATCTTGTTTCGTTGGATCGTTTGATATTGGTCTTGTGTCGTGATTTTAGTTATTTTGACGTGTATGATTGTTTCTTTCCATTATATATATATATATATATATATATATATATATTAGCTATAATCCTTGGATTAGATTTAGATGAGGAACTCAAAGATGGAGAGAACACAAAGACGGTGGAAGGTCCATGTCCATTCTGACCATACTTTTGTACCATTCTTCCCTGACATATGTCTTGAGTTTCCCTTGTTTGTATAAAAACTCGATGAATTGCGGGTTCCTTTCTTTCCTATCCTTTCATTTCACTTCTCTTTTTAATCTTTCTTAGGATTGCATGATAGATTTACTGTTTTCCTTGGTTGTTTACTTACCGTTCCACATTTTCAATTCAATTGAGTACTTCCTTTTATCTTTCTTAAAAAAGAATTGCACAAAAATGATTTTCCACGCATGGTCGCCTAGTTTAGGATAAATGATCCAAAAAAAAGTAAAGAAGAAATGCATTGATACCTTAGGTAACACGATACACTATTAGGTACGAAAAGGGCATTAGCGTAGCCCAAGTCCCCGAATTTGGATATCTAATTGCATAGGAATCGAGGGCTACTCCCGACCCTCAATTGGGTTCTCTGGCCAACCCCTAAAAACGAGACTAGTGATGACTCTCGTCTTATTTCTAGGTTGTCTAAAGCAACTAGATCGTTTAATAAACCCGTCGTGAAGGGTATGGACCTTTGGAAAAGGTTCACAATCGTGGTTTAACATACTCAAGATAGTGAAGTCGATAAAGATGAAATGACGCCATCTTTGGTAGATGTACATCTTAAGAGAGCTATCATAATTGTAAAAGTACCCTTAAGTTCACCCTTACACTTGATTTCCTTTCGACCTTAAAACCGTCGATCAAGATGTGCCGCAACGTCAGGTTAGGGTCACGACACCTTTCACTATCACGCGGGATACAAACTTGGGAGAGTTTACGATTGTGATCAAGTGAACTCACAAGAGGTTTGCCTAAGAGGCAAGGTGATGACGATGCTGTTAATGAGAACTGTAAGGAAGCTTTCGTGGTCAAATATCCCTAAATCCAACATTTTCCCCTTCCTTCCCAAAGGGCCGAGTGGCGAAGAGATCGAGTCGCGACAGTGGCCTCTTATCAGATTCAGGGTACAAACACTAGTTATGAGAAACATGTAATCGCCATTTAGGTGGATGAGGGGCTACTTAACCTAGTGCCCCATAGGTTCGAGGCTTGGTACATTTTGTTCAGAGGGGAGAGCTACAGCCCTCTCCGAGGATTTGATGGACCACCAAGCAGGGATCTAGGGGTGCCAGTTGGGGCCCTAAGGACGTGGATACCCCCAACAATGATGTCATTGACTAGAAGGTGGATCTAAATCCGGAGTCGAACCCAAGCCTGAGTCATGGTATTTTAACCTCGACACGTACTAGACGCGCAGGGGACACCACCCTTTTGAAGTTGCCTCGTAGCATGGAGGAGCTAGCCTAACCCCGAAACATTTTGGACGTGTGTATGGTTAAGCCCTTTTGATGTAAAGGAAGTTAGTATGTAATGACTAATGTATATGTATAAGATGACAATGTGTTTGATGTGTGTTCTATACTATCCTTATTGATTTGGATAGTTGGATGGTTTTGTTTCTACTTCCGCTTGCATAATTACTAAACGATAAAACAAATGGATCAGCGATGCTTCTTGGGACATCACAATCAAATGACCGAAGTTATCGAAGGTTGCCGCGCATCCAAGGGTCGGGGTGTGACATCCCTGCTTGGTTGATATCAAAGCATGGTCATTGCCTAAAGAAATAAGGTGCGTTGAGACTTTAGGATAGTTAGTTAGGAACACAAACCATGCTTGTGATTGCTGATTGTTTTATTGATTTCTAGTTGCGAATTCCTGACTGTATGGTTGGGATTGTGGAACTGGCTTTCTTTAGAACTTTCAAAGATGAATAAGCTAGGCCCGAGAATGCCTAGAGGAAGGGCAGCTGTGACATGCATCATTTGGGCCCCCAATCGGTTAAGGAAAAATGACCACTGAACTAGTTTTGAGTCTGGCCATGAATTAGTCGCGAACCTCCACCTAAATAGGATAGTCAATCATAGTTGAACACGGAAAAAGAAAAAATTCTCACCCAATAATAGAAGCATCCATATTAGCTTAATTCTTAAGATTACCATAATGACTTTTGGAAGTTTGTAATTTAATGAAGGGGTGAGTCATAAGGCTTGTTTTCCCTTGGTCATTAGTACAAGAAGATGATTCAATATGCCTTGTTGTCCCTTATCCATTAATGAACTAGGTAAGTCATGTGCCTTGTTGTCTTGATCATAAATGCAAGGTGATTCATGAGCCTAGTTGTCCAAGGCTCATTAAATGAAAGGGATGATTCATGGTCTTAGGCGTCCCTATAATCTTAGGATATCATGATCCTAGAGTTAGCCTTGAAAGACAAGTTTTCCTTAAGTATCTCAAGCAATTAATAAATGCTCTTGAAAATAAAAATTAAAAAAAAACTCAATGGGAACTTAGTAAAAGATTCTAGAAGGAGAGACTTGTCTTAGAGAGTAAGCAATGGATAAAAACAAATCCAAAACCAATGATTGCACCATATCTAGGCATCAAATGAGGGGGTGAGTCACAAGTCTTAGGTGTCTTCAATATCATTACACCTCATTAAATACAAAATGATTCATGCCTTAGGTGGTCCAATATGAAGAGAGCAAGTGTCTTCCAAAAATTTAAGCATGCTACCTCCTTAATCTAGGGTGCCACTTCAAGAATTCTTATTGGTCCAATTGGAAGAGGAATGATGGGAGGTTGGCCTATAAATAGAGGCACCAACCCTTCATTCCTCACACACTACTTCCTTTTCTCTCCCTCTACCCTTGTACGCCCATTTCTCCTCTTAGGCCTCCTTGCCAGCACGCCCTTCTTGATCGATCTCTTAGGCCAAACATTGCCGCCTCGAGCGATAAGTAGAACCCTTAACTCTTGGCTAGGGCGACGCATTACGTTATTGGATTGAGCATGAGCTCACTCTGTGTGTATGATGTCGTCGAGTGTTTCTTGTATGATTTACTCATATTTTAATTGTCCACGTGTGAACATGCCCCGAGTCACGATGAGTTTTCCGCTTGGTTGTGAGACCGGCGTTGAAGTGTGACAATATGGGCCTTGCTCGATCTCGGGTCAGTATTGAGTGTGCTTACTCCGAGCCTTGTGTGGTTTTGGTCGATGCCTAGATGAGTCAGCTCAAGCCACAAGTAACGTATGCGCTCATTTCATCATTTAGGTTATTTCTACTAGGTCATGACACACTTGCATGAGCACGCCTTTGGGCTTTGTTTGCAATGGCTAACGATCAAAAAGTAAAATTTGAACTTGTGCAAATGCTTGCTTGTGTGGTCACACAAAGAATCTAGCCATCAGCGATGGATTTCGGGGCAATGCCCCCACCGATGGATTTCGAGGTGATGCCGCCTCCGATGGATTTCGGGGCGAATCCGTCACCGATGGATTTTGGGACGATGCATGGTGGATTTCGGCAAAACTGATGGATTTCGATTGATTAATAATTGAATCCTGTGTGCTTGACTTTACACTATTCATGTGCATGATTTATTTGCCATTGCCTTGACCTTGGAAGTCAAGTGCATATCTTATATGTCATTACTTGATCTTGGTCATGCCTGTTTTATAAGTAGTTGATGATTCTCACTCATTTTACCCAAGGTAAAGCACATGCCTCGATGTTGAATTACCACCGACACTTATTTGAAGTCGAGACTTGCATGCTTCGATTCGGTGATGAGGTGTCATCCTACCCACAAGTTAGTGGTTTACTTGCTAGATCTATGACCAAGGATCGTGTACGACAAGAAAGGGGCCAGCTCATCATAGGGTAAACCAAATCTTATAGGATGTCCTCTTTAGATGAGTTAAGGTTATCCCAGCTCTATAGAGAAAAATAAAACTAATGTATAATATAAAAAGTAAAATGGCCGGAATAGGGGCTTGTACAAATTATAGTCTTGTATAATATTGTAGTGTGATGTATGTATCCCTTGTTTCCCCATATTTGTTGTTGTATAGGTGTTGATGTATTCGCGCTATCGCATGTTCGTAAGGTAAAAACAAAAAAAAAAATGAAACAACAAGCTTAGAATTAGCCTGATGATGCTGCTGCGGACCAAGCAAGTGTCAGCAGAAGGGCATAGGAGGATCCTACACTAGATAGGATTCTGCAAGCCCACGAGGCTATTCCAAATCTAACGAGACAGCAGGCTTAGAATTAGCCTGATGATGCTGCTGCTGCTGCTCCCAAAGATGCCCCGTTAGCTGAAGACAAGGATGCCGATTGGCAAATGCATAACTTGGTAGAATAGTTCATAAAGCCGAGGCCGCCACAATTCGCCAAAAAGGGTGATTCCGAGGCTGCCGCCTCATGAGTTAAGGAGCTATGCATTTGTTTGTAATCGGGCAATTCGTTAGATTAGCTAGATTAGAATTGAAGCCATTGGCAACAGTCCTTAACATCTCCACCCTAATGAAGGATAAGGTGTTATCTCTTTTAAACTATCAAGGGTACGAGATAATTGTTAATGGGCGTAAGGAATTGATAGATCTAGCTATTTTGGCTATGTATGACTATGACGTCATAATTGGGATGGATTGGCTTAAAAAGTAACGAGCCACGGTTGACTGTTATAGTAAGATTATACACTTCAACCCGATTGGTAGTTCTCGTTACAAATTCGTAGGGAAGAGAGGAAAATATACCAAAAACGACATTTCGTACGTGATATGGTCACTATGAATTTACCATGATGCCATTTAGATTAACCGATACCCCAACTGCTTTCATGGACTTGATGAATCGAGCATTCATAAAGTACCTGGATCAATTTTTGATCGTGTTCATCGACGACATCTTAATGTATTCAAAGAGTCCTCAGGAGCATGAACAACACTTAAGAATGGTGTAAAATGTGTGTTCCCGAAGGATCAGCAATACCATCCTCAAATGTTGTTCATGCTCTTCTGTGTTGTTCGAGTACACCAATACTATGAGGAACTAATCCAAATATGCCTTGAACACTAAGTTCATTAAGTCCATGAAAGCAACTAGGGTATTAATTAACCCAAATGGCATTACTGTAAATTCATAGTGGCCATATCATGTTCGAAACGCAGTTTTTGGGATATCTTCCTTTCTAATCCTTAACTAATAATAACCCGTCCTCAAATCTATCTTAGAAAACATCGAAACTCCTTGATGTTGATCAGACAAGTCGTCTATCATCAGCAATGATACTTGTTCTTGATCGTCACTTGATTGAGTTGTCGGTAATCGATGCATAGTAGCAACGTCCATGCTTTTTCTTTACGAATAGGGCAAGTGCTCTCCATAGCGATGCACTAGAGCGAATGAACCCCTTATCGAGCAATTCTTGCATTTGCACATTCAATTCCTTCAATTCTAATAACGACATTTGATATAGTGCCTTGGAGATTGGTTCTGTTCCAAAGGCCAACTCAATGATGAACTCTATCTCCCTTTCTAGAAGCAATCTTAGCAATTCCTTTGGAAAGACATCTGCGAAGTCTCACACTCCTGCGATATCTTTCAACTTTGGCTCTTCCATCTTCATATCCTCAATTGTCGCCAGATAGCCCTAGCAACATTTCTCTAGCAACCGTTCTACTTTGAGTGATGTAATTAAGGGTGTAGATGGTCTTCCTCCGTTCTCTATGAATTCATATCTAGAACTACCAATCAGGTCAAATTGTATGATCTCACTAAAGCAATCAACCGTGGCTCGTTTGCTTTTTGAGCCAATTCATCCTAATTATGACGCCAAAGTCATACATAGCTAAAACAACTAGATCTATCAACTCCTTCTACCCATTAATAACTATCTCGCACCCTCAACAACCTAAAATAGACAACACCTTATCTTTCATAGGGATGGAGATGCTAAGGACCGTTTCTAACAGTTTCAATTATAATCCAGCTAATCTAATGAATTACTTGGCTACGAATGAATGCATAGCGCTTGTATCAAATAACAAGTACGTAGCATGCTGGTGTAAAGAGACCGTAGCTGTAGTCACAACCTAGGAATCCTTTGCTTCTTCTCTCATCACTGCGTACACCTTAACCTAAGCTGGTGGTCGATCAGGATTATTTTGTAGTGTGGCTCTCGATCGTTGTCCTATGAGTAGTTGTTGAGGTTGTGTTCCAACTAGTAGACGCGGATAGTTTCGCACATGATGGCCCTACTGGCCACATCTTAATCATGCCCCCGTCTTGGTGTGGCATGGTGCCGTCCCATGATACTTACCATAGAATCGGCACCCATTATTTAGATTGTGCACTGGCTTTCTAGCACCATTCTTCTTATTATGGGGGATAGGGTGTTTTCTTCCTATCATCGGCCTCTTCCTAAACTGCCAGAAGCAAACCGCAATCTAGATGTGGCTGCTTGCCCAAACATGTCTCTCTCAACCAGTTGGACCCTTTTGTAAAGCTCATCATAATCCTTCAAATTCAAGGGCACCAACTGGCCATGGATCTCCGGCTTCAGTCCATTCCAAAATCTCCTAGCTTGATCCATTAGATCCTTGATCATCCTTGAAGCATACTTTGACAACTCAACAAACCTAGCTTCATACTAGTCAACAGATAGGTGATTCTACTGGAGTCGCAGAAATTTAGCCATTTTCTGCTCTCATGTGCACACAAAAAAGTACTTGACTCTTCCCCGGATGGCTTCCCACCAATCATTAGAATTACCCTGCAACCGGTAAACTGCCAACATCAACACATCATTATAACCTATCGCCAAATTACATCGGGCATCCAGCCGCGAACAGCATTCCAATTAAAGAGTTTCGTTTCGAAATCCATTCACAAATAGCATCCCATTGACATTGGGGTATCCGAAGTCCATCAGGTATCGTCCCTCATAATCATATGCATCAAGACTGAACAATCACCCCACATAATCATACGTATCAGAGTTATTATGTGATCACACATGCATACCACCGCTCAAGTCCATTTCTTATCTTCTTCATTAGCCAATGCAAGGGTGTGTTGCTCATATCACATTTGATAGCATTATTATGTGATAATATCCCAAGTAATTATTCAACAAAGTAATCATGCATCCATCTCATAATGTGTCATACCATGATTTCATTTAAACACTTCAATGATTTATCTTTCAAAGTAACCTTCTGTAAATACTCATTAATTATAATCATTGGATGCCACAAATACTTACCATTTTCTAAGTTAGAGATTGCATAAGCATATGCCATATTTAAAATTAGCATTCACTAAGCACTAATCACTTTAAGATTCACAATATAGAGAGCACTTATCATAATCAAGATAGGTTATCACATCCAATGATAATTTATCATATTACATTATAGCTTATTATGATAGCTTATCGCATTTAAATATAACCAATCACAATAGCTTATCGTACCTTATAGTAGCCTAACATGATAACTTATCACAATTAAGTATAGCTTATCACGATAACTTATCGCGTCTAACTATTACTTATCATGATAACCTATCGCCACTATTTATCACCTATCATGATAACCTATCATTACTACTTCCCTAACATGATAACTTATCACTTTAATCTACTTCTCAAGCATGCAACCCCTCGATTGAACCTCGACTCCAAGACTTTGATTGCCAAGGTAAGACCCACAGCTCTAAGGATCAATCTAGGGACACCAGCACACTCGGGGTTGAATCCGAATCCCTCTAGCCCATACCCATATACTGTCATCGATATCTTGCATAGAAACCCACAAAGGTCACGAGTCCAAGTCTAGTAGGCTAGTCTAGAATCATCATGGATTGGAGTCTAGGCATTAGGAATGTTAGTTTAGTCTTGTTATCCTAGTTTTGAGTACCGTTGACATCCGAATTTTTGTCGATCGATCAAGTGTCCATTTTTGGCAAAAATATAAATATACAGAGAGAGAGAAAATAGTTTAATTAAATTAAACAATTCGAGGTGGTTGGTGTTGTCCAACTCACATGGCAATTTCGACCTTCTAAGCCCATTTGCTCCGCCATACCTAGTCTTGTTTTTTTTATTTTTGGGCCTATCTTTTGTGTTTTTTTAGCCCATCTCTTTATTCCTTTTCTAGCCAGTTTCTTTCATGTTTTAAAAGCCCATTAGAGATTAAAAAATAAACAAAAAGCCTAGCTCTTACTTTTCTTTCTTCCCCTCACGCACACGACTTCTTCCTTGGGGAGCATACTGACTGTGACAGAATAAGAATGATGGAGAAAAAAGGGAGTTAGCGAGCTGCATCCATGGGCACTTGTGACGCAAAGAAAAGCAATAGCGCATGATATGAGAAAGCCTAGGTGTTCCAAATTCTACGTAGCTTAATATTATTGCACACTAATTTCACAAACATTTGGTTGAGGTATGAATCTAGTTATCGATTGCCTTATCTGATAAGGGGTAACAATGAGAGAGAGGGGTAACAATCTTTTATCCGTAATCAATCATACAGAGATTTGCTTCATCGATCAAGTATCATCAAGACACGGTCTTACACAAGGGACAACGATCATTTTATCGCAAACACCAGTCAAAGCATAAGTAGAAGCAAGCTCTAATAGAGCAAGATCAACATAGCTTAATGTTATTGCACACTAATTTCACAGACATTTGGTTGAGGTATGAATGTAGTTATCCTCATCGCATTGAGATAGAGAGAGAGAGGGGTTGGGGTAACAATCTTTTATTTGAAATTAACCATAGAGGAGATAATATTCAATCAACATAGCTTAATGTTATTGTACACTAATTTCACAAACATTTGGTTGAGGTATGAATGTAGTTATCCTCGTCGCATGGAGATAGAGAGAGAGAGGGGTTGGGGGGTAACAATCTTTTATTTGAAATTAACCATAGAGGAGATAATATTCAGTGGTTTGATATCACCATGTCAACACCCTACGTGGCATATATTTTTTTTACTCACATCCAATGATATCTCGATACATATTCATGTATCTATGTTAGCAATTGATATGGAAATTAAGTAAAAATCTTATGTCTCCTTCACCTCTGCCCTCTTCCTCCTCCATCCATAGCCACCAACCTCTGCTCCTCCTTGGCCATTGCCACCACTGAAGTCACCGGCGCCGTGAACAGGCCAACCACCACCGTATCCAAGCCAAGCTTGTTTTCTCCATCTCGTCATTCTCCAGATCTCTAATTTGGCCCGTTCATGGCCAAAATTGTCGGTGCTGGTCCATCCATGGTCGAATGCACTCAGGCGTCCATGGCTATCGGCATATGTGATATCCGTCCATGGCCTGACAGCCATAAATGCCTACTTCCTCTGCTTTTCTTCTTGATATGTGCGCTCCATCCATGGCCGTTGGGATCTTGACCTTGCCCATCATGCCCATGGACAAGCGGTCATGGCCAAATTTGAAAGCAGCTTCAAATCTGGGAGCCATGCCTTCAGTACCACATCCACTGTTGAAGAAAGCACGACTTCAATTCAAATCTGAAGCAGAGGGAGCGGAAGCCATGCTTTCTTCTCGAGCATGACCCAATCAGTCCAGATCCAAAGCCCCTCTGACAACCGAGCACAGTTTATGGCCATCTGGACCTCGAGCTCGCCATCAAGGCTCACGGCCATGGACAAGCCTCGCGAGCCACTAACGAGCTAGGCTTGCAGATCTGGAGGCACGATTCCAATCGAGATTTGAACGGGCAAGGACTGAAGTCAATCGTGAGCATCACGAATGGGTAGCTTGGTTCGACTACACGTGATACCGAAAGCGGTGGGGATGCTGGCCAATCAAGGCAATGCTCTACGATGGAGGAGGAAGCACCGGCGATCATGGAGGACAACCAGATCGGCAGAGAAAGGAGGAAGAAAAAATTAATTTTTTTTTAGTTTTTTATTCCACCTCAACTGACACTTATCAATTTATTATCGGACATAAGTAAAAAACACACGCCACGTCAGCAATTGACGTGGCAGTTGGTAACCATTGAATATTTTCTTATCATATAGGGATTTGCTCCGTTGATCTAGTATCATCAAGACAAGTTCTTGCCCTGGGGACATAATGATCATCCTAATCCCAACCATATTATCACAATTATCACCCGAAGCATAAACAAAAGCAAGCTCGGGTCGAGCAAGATCAAGATGCCCCTTACAAAACGGCCTCTTCCATGAAGCCATGCGTAAGGTTCTTGATTAGGTACTACTTCAATCGCACTTCTAAGTGATTCTTTGTTGCTTTGTATAGTTTTCTATTTTCCTCACCATCCCTAATTTTAGTTTTACATATTTGTAAGAAATAAAAATAAAATTAGTCCAATTCAAGTGGTTCAAATGGGCAGTTCCACGAGACCAGGAACCGGAGTAAAAATCATTGATTCCAATGTTTTAAAATTGGAAATTAGAGTAGTGCCCCCGAAAACCACCTAGAGGCAATCAATTCGGTCTAGTCTAGGTTGATAAGCTAATCAAATCAAATTGATTAAGTTCAAGGTTAATTTGGAGTGAAGTAAAATGCCGGAGAATATTTCCGACCAAAAAAAAAAAAATTACCGGAGAATATTGGGAACCGAATCCTTCTATTTTGGTCGAAGAGAAACTGAATCCTTTCGAAAGTGATTTTTTTGGGAATTCTTAGGATGCGTTTGGTAATGTTTACGTTCAAAAATTGTTAGGAAATAGAAATAAAAAAAAAACTATTTCTATTTCGGGGAAAAATTTTTGAACGGAAAGAACGCGTTTGGTAAACTTGTATAATTTTTGTTCCTAGAATAGAAAAAAAAGAACATAAACACGTTTGGTAAACTTGTATAATTTTTTTTGTTTCTTTTACTTTTTTAATATTTTTATTTTATTTTTCCTTTTTTCTTTTAATTTTTTAATATTTTTATTTCTTTTTTATTTTTCTTTTTTCTTCCTTTTGGCCGGTCGCCAGCCTCGGCCATGGCCGGCAACCAACCGACGAGGGCCGGCGACCTCGCCCAACCACGGCTAGGCTCGGCCTCGCGAGCCTTGCTGTGGCTAGGCGAGGCTCGGCCTCACCTTGGCTGGGCGAGCTCGAGCTCGCCTAGATCCGACACAGCGAGGTCGACCTCCCCTTGGCTAGGCGAGGCCGATCCTTGCCAGGGCCGGCGACGCTCCGAAAAGGTCGCCGGCCATCGACAGCCGATCACCGGCCATGGCGAGGTCGATGAATCAAAAAAAAAAAAGAAAAAAAGAAGAAGAAAAGAAAGGAAAAAAATAAGAAAGAGAAAATTTGTTTCGAAAATATTTCAGAAATAAGAAATATTTGTTTCCGCGAATAAAAAATTATATTTGGAATAAAAATGTAAATAAACACGTTTCTGTTTTTTTTTTTAATTTCCGAAATAAAAAAAAAAGAAATTATGTTTATAAAAAAAAAAAACACAAACATGCAGTACCTTTGAGACAACGACAGGTGACGTGGCACGACTGACGGACAAGTGGAGCTACGCTTTTTCCCGAGGCCTCGGCCCTCGACAATCTTATCAGATCAGATCAGATTTTTTTTTTTTTCCCCCCTTCCACTTCGCACGCTCTCGTCGTCTGATGATCGGACTCCTTCTGCTCCTCCAAGCACGGCGGAGATGATGCTGAGCAGCCATCTCGCGTCCCCTCCTCCGCCTTCCTCGCTCCGCTCTCCCGATGCGCATCCGCTGCTGTGCGCCGAGACGCCGTCGAGGCTTCTGCAGAGACGGCGGAGGAGAAGGGACCTCGAGAGAACGGGGTCGGCCTTGACGGTGAGAGCGAGAGACGGCGGAGCGGCGCCCGGGGAGGTGGAGACCGCGATGGTTGAGAGGCCCAGACCGTCGAGCTTCCAGGTGTCGCGAGGCCGGCCGACGCCCCTCGGCGCCACCGCCCGCGTCGGCGGTGTCAATTTCTCCATCTATTCGAGCAGTGCGGCTTCGGCGACCCTCTGCTTGATTAGCCTTGCCGATCTGAACGAGGTGACTTGGGTTTGATTTTGGATACTATACATGAGAGGTTGAGATGCTTAAAGTTGTTGTCTGTACTGTTAGCCCATGTCAGCACTCGCGACTGGACTCGTGTTCTGATTTTCCCGAGTAGCTACAATGAGTGCATTTCTGTGAATCTTTTCTCTTTTCTGCTGTATCTGAAGTTTCTATAGATGATGTGGATGCTCTTTCGGCCTTATTTTTGTATGCAGTTAGTTCACTGAAGTGTCCAGGGGAGAGTACTATCAGTATAGAATAGGACACTAGTAATGTTCGAGGCTCGATTTTTTCGGCAGCAGAAAAGGAATTGAAACACATTTTCCCTTCTCTGTTTGTGTGACTACTCTATTGAGGATTGAAATAGCCTTAAACGTGCAAACATGCCCCTTTCTTTACATCTTTGAGAAAGCTTGATGTAATTTAATTACAGCTTTCCTAGGAGAGGGCGATTCCTGTCATTTTAACCAATAATCAGTAGCCATTTTTTTTTTTTTTTAAGCTCAACATGTTGAATATGCGTTTTTCTCTGGTTTTTCCTACTACATTGTTGTTGATATTGCAGTTGAGAGATATGTTAATCTACCAACACAACAGATTGAGATATTACAATTTTGAGACAAGTGAAAATACTCGAGGCACTTTCTGTTATGTGGAGATTGTGAGTTATTTTAGATTCAAGATGGATAGAATAATGTCTAACTCTTTATCGATCATTTGAAGCAGAGCAGAGTCACTGAGGAGATATCTCTGGATCCCATGATTAACAGAACTGGGGATGTTTGGCATGTGTTTTTGAAAGGAGATTTCGCAGATGTCTTGTATGGTTACAAGTTTGATGGGAAGTTTTCTCCTGAAGAAGGACACCGCTATGACGCTTCCCATATCCTTTTGGATCCATATGCAAAAGTTAGTGTTTTGTGCACTTTTGTTTTCTCTATCTCAGTGCTAAATGGTTGTTTGGAATTATTGTCAGGGCATTATTCACCCTTCATTCAGAGTAGAAAAGCATTTGTAGGTTGCCATGTTGAAATAGTTCTTGATTGGTGGCCGTCGGTAGGGCCATAGTCACTCTAGACTCTTGCCCTGCCTTGTCTTCCGCCTGTCCCCTTGCCCTTCCTGTTTAACAACCAGAAACATAATTTTTTAATCGTTTTGGCATAAACCATGAGTCTGTTAACTTTATTTTTGTTTGTCTAGGCATTGATAAGTAGAGGAGAGTATGGTGTCTTGGGACCTGATGGTGACTGCTGGCCCCAAATGGCTTGTATGGTGCCTTCTGATGGTGATGAGGTACTTGTTAATAGCTGTAGTTGGTCATGGAAAATTAGCGAGTGACTTTTCATGTTATCTTATGAGAAGGTTACCGGCTTCTAAATAAAAATGTTCATTTCGATATCTACTTACAAAATCCATGTGCATTCAGTAAAAACTGATTGTTGGGTGGCAATTAAGGAAATACAGGGATTCAGAATTGTTCAGAATTTATTAATTAGGAGAAATAATTAGCTTTACTGCATGTTCTTCTCGTTATTCGTTATCTTGATCGACAGTTTAAAGCTACTTTAAGCGTGTTATCTATACTTCTTTTTGTTTTGTTTTTTTTTCCTTCTTTTCTAGTTTGACTGGGAAGGAGATTTACCACTGAAATACCATCCCAAAGATCTGATCATATATGAAATGCATGTACGTGGTTTTACAAGGCACGATTCTAGTAAAACAGACTTTCCTGGAACTTACCGTGGCGTCGTGGAAAAACTTGATCATCTTAAGGTAATTTGCTGGTTAACTTCTCCTATGTAGAGAGAGTTCTTAGCTGCTCTTGTTTGTTCTTTTTTCTTCTCAATGTCACGATGAACATCACACTTGGTACATCCTTACAAATTTCTGCCACTGCTATTAATTTGAGGTTGAAAGTCTCAAGTGGCTGGGGTTTGAATTTCTGAATAATGGTTGGAGAAAACATGAATCAGCACATCACCATGTTGATATGTTCTTTAGGAAGAGAAGTTAATTTAGCAAGGATATGAAGACGCATGAGCAGTTCATTGAAGAATGGGGAAACCTATGCTTGCGATCTGAATTTCATAAAGCATACACAGTTTAAAATTTTATTGATAAGCTACATCAACTTAGGGTGTAATTGTTTTCAACCAAAATAGAAATTATAATGTTGATCCGGAAAAAATATTTATGTTTGTCACCCATGTTGAATAATTATTACAACCAACGCACATTACAGGCAAATGGAGAAGTGTTAAGCCAAATTAAATTACTGTCAATCAATGGAATCTGCTTAAACCATCAGTTGGAAGAGTGCGAACTCCCCATTCCCCTCTGGGAAAAAAAGTAGAGGAGAGAAAAGCTGATTAAATAATTAACAGTTATAGTAAAGGGGGATATCAGTTGTTTCACTTGCATGACCAGATTATTCTTGGTCTATTGTTAGTTAAATAAACAATATCTGATGGAGAGTATTTGTCTGTTTGCCTCTCTGGCTTTCATTTCAAAAGAGCCACTCTCACATTGTCGTCTCAATTCAATTTGTTCATGTCTATATTCTCATAAGTGACATAGATAAATCTAGAACAATTCTTCTTTTGTGTGCTCAAGTTTCAAGAACAAGGCATACACAACAATGTACCAAAGGATAGAACACTTTTTCTAATAGCTCAGAGACTTGACTAATGAAACTGCTGGAGTTTTGAGAAAATTGTTCTCTTTTACATATGCGATGGCTTCATGTGACTTTTAGTGAGAATTGCTTTTGTAGGAGCTTGGCATCAATTGCATAGAGTTAATGCCATGTCATGAGTTTAATGAGCTCGAGTACTTCAGCTACAACTCTGTCCTGGGTGATTACAAGTATGACATTCTTCATTTTCTTTATTTATCCTCGGTGATAATTAGTGTCATTCTGTTATTCAATGACTTGCCAGGCACCATAAGGACAAGTACTAATTTTCCTCACCTCTTCTTGCACTGAGCCACAAATGTTGCCTATTGCTAACGGCATAAAAATAAGGTTATTATGTTTTAGCTCTACGGCTTCTTCATAGCATGTTTTGTAACCTTAATTGGAATCTGGGTTGTTACATTGAGGATAAATTATCTCATAGTATAGTTATAAAAAAAATTGTTTTTGAAATCAAAGTTATTATAATTTTATTTTATTTTTTGCCCTTAAGCTATTGTAAATTGTAAACTATAATAATGTACTATTACTCAATGATATAGTATAATTATTGATTTATATTCATTATACTGTTATACTCTTGAACAATTGTTTGCAATGGTAACATTATAAAAAATTGCATAAATTTTAGTTATACCAATTACCATGTAATTAATTATTATGCTGATTAGCAGTGTCTCACTGCTGGTTAAGGGAGATAGAGGAAAGACGAGGGTTTTTGTAAATACTTTATTACTGTATGTTGTAATAGAGACGTGATAGCTGTTGCATGTGGGGCTTAAAAGCGCTACTGCTATACCTTTAGCAGACATTAGGATGGCAGGTATTGTAGATATCATTTCAAATAAATATCATTATACATAATGAAGCTGTAGTAGCTATCACCGGCGACTGACAGAAAAATAGTTTGTAAGCTTCTCAGCAACTCTGCCCCTGCTGAGGGCTAACAATAGCGCAATATCAGCGAGTCTTGAGCTTCTAAAGTTATATTAAAAATTAAGCCAAAGTTGGCTATAGACAAATTTATTCTTCAATCAAGCCCCACTAAGTGATGAAGACAAAGTGCAGATCTTCTCATCATCTTAGCACTAATAACAAGTACATGATCCAGATTAAGTTTTGAAGGGAAAAGGCTGACACAACATTGGCCAACAAAGAAACTTGTTATTCTTAAAGATGTCAAAAACTAACGCTTTTTGCACATATATTTGTGGATGTGTCACCAAACTCATATCCTAATTTTCAAGACTTTTTAGCAGAGTCCTGTTTTCTATGTTTAGAATAAGCGAGCTGACATGTGGACAATCCTTCATATTCAAAGTTAGCACGCAGAGTCTGTGTTATGGGGCCCGCTTATTATAAATTTCAAAAATAAAGAAAAATGGAATGGATAAAAGTAAGTCAAAAGGGAAGAGAGAGATGATGGAATTACTAATTTGTTAGTCTATGTGCTGATAAACATGCATCAAAATCTGTAAAAGAGAGTGTGGTTAGCAAATCTGCCACATGGTAACCTTGAAGCATGATGGATAGGGTAACCAAAGTATCGTAATGTGCTTCCAAGAAAAACTTACAAGGAATTGATGCTTTGCTATGTCAAAATTCTTCAAGCCACACACTCAAATCATGTGGATCTAGTACAGGTTTGCTTTTCCTCATCTCAAAGGGAATCTTTTTTAGATTAAGGAGGACCCTTCTTAGGTTCGAGATGTTACCTCTCTCCATACATGGATTCGCTTGATGTACCTTGTCTTGTTTTGTGGATTTTGATGCTTTGTAATGTTAAAATTCTTCAAGCCACACTCTCAAATCATATGGATTGAAACTATTAGGGAGTTAGAACAAATCCCAAAGCAATCGCTAGTATGCCTCTTGGTGAGCAGGACCATTTTCTATTATTGTTCTAACTGTTAAATAGCCCTGTTGCTCTGATTAAACTGACTGAGCGCAGTTGAGTAGCATTTCGTCTAGCAATAAATGTAATGAATAGCCTTATCTTACACGCCTCTAGTGCCTGTCTAACTTTTCTTTGATTACATTTAGTTAAATGATTAGCAGTGTTGTGGATAATTCCAATGCCATGTATTCTTCAGGATGAATTTCTGGGGATATTCAACTATCAATTATTTTTCTCCGATGGTAAGATATTCATCTGCTGGCCTAAGTAGCTGTGGTCAAGATGCAATAAATGAATTCAAAACTCTCATTAAAGAAGCGCATAAACGAGGAATTGAGGTAAGCTGGTGGGTTTGATTTGTCTCTGAACTATTCATTACTTTTCGTAGTGTTCATCTGTAATTTTGTTTGAGCAGGTCCTTCTGGATGTAGTTTTCAATCACACGGCTGAAGGGAATGAAAATGGCCCTGTTCTGTCCTTTAGAGGCATCGATAACAGCGTGTATTACATGCTAGCACCAAAGGTAGAGAACGAGTAGTTAATGTTACTTTTAAGTCCTAGAGTGGAAGAGTAGCATTCACATGATTCTCTTAAATCCCATTGTTTTGTCACATCTTCTGGAGAATTCCTGAACTTCATTAGTAATTGCTGAATCTGGCGAACAGCACTTCCCAATTCTGACTCTCACATACTTGCACAAGCATGTGTGCACACATGCACTCATTGTGTCACTTCATTGCGGATCTAAGGGGCATAGGTTGACTGTATTTACAGTAGTATATTGGTTGTGGTAGTAAAGTTGCCTAATGTGTTGGTGGTATGTCATATGAGCCAATAGAAGGAAGAACTGGTCCCTTACTGAAAAGCTGTTAGCAGATCTATTGCGTTGTTGAAAGAATTAAATTATGGTTTTTGACTTTCGTGATCATTCTTGTAATTACATTAATTGATTAGGGATGAAAAAAAGGAGATGCAAATAATTCTTATACTATGAATATCTGTAATCTTTTGGAGTATGTTAAGCTGGAGAAACTACGCAGATAGGGGTGAAAATGGGTCGTTTAGGCCCACCCCAAACCACCCCCCCAAAAAAAACAAAACAAAAAATCCTCTTCGAAGGAAAAAACTGACTGGCTTGTACATTGTGGGTGGAAAATAAATTTATGAAATAAACCCAATAGTGAAGCCTTGTGATCTACAAAATGATTTGAACTAAGGTTCACTTCGTCTCAGTTTGGATGGTCAGGTTGAGCAAACAGATATTATGTGCCTCAAAACATTTCTAGAAAAAGAAAAATTTGGATCAACCCACCAAGTCTAGTGACCTAGACTCTTGAGTCATGTGGCTTTTCTGCTTTTTCAGCCATCCATTTTGTAGGTAATATGAACTTCTTGCATGTCGCAGGGTGAATTCTATAACTATTCAGGTTGTGGGAACACATTAAACTGCAATCACCCGGCAGTACGTCAATTTATTGTGGACTGCTTGAGGTAAATTTATCATCTGCTTCTGAATATTTCCGCTGAAACATCTTCTGTCAAATTAGAGGTTGGCAGGAGAGTTCCATGGTATTTCCTCAAATTTTATAAATCACAACAGTGTACTGCTCCTAGTCTGATGATATTTGATGTTTTTACGTGTATAGAACAATTAATAATGCTTTGAGGTGACACTAGTATAAATTAAGGAAATTCCGTGGGAGAAAAAAGGTTATCAGGAACCAAGCTTTTTTCTGATGGTTGTTCTGAAAACTGAAAACTTATACATCATTGAGATGATGATCGAGTCCTTAAATATACCTTCATTGTATTTCTGAGGTATCAATGTGATTGAAATGCTCTTTGCTACTGGATTATCTCAGGTATGTTAGTTCTGCACTGACAAATAATGTGCACCATGCAAGGCATCATGATTTGATTCTTGAACATGCTAAAGAAAAAGAGGATTTTGAAACTTGCTTGGGTAATTTGAATTCTTTTAGCTTTTATATTCTATTTATTCTTCAAGTTTCAAGCCTCAGTGTCAATTAGTAAGGACCTGACATCTTTTACATTAGACATGCTCGTGGTAAATAATGGTTCTTCACACAAGATGGAAAATGTAGGCAAAATGGCTGGTGTCTTCCTGCATAATGGAGCATTGTTAAATCATTCCAGCATTACCAACATGAGATTTCTGGACAATAAGAGCATAATTTATCTTATTCTTTTTCTGTCGTGACAGATATTGGGCAACGGAAATGCATGTGGATGGCTTTCGTTTTGATCTTGCTTCTATCTTGACCAGGAGTAGCAGGTTTTGCATAAACTTTGTTCAAACATTCCCAGTGCATTTCTCATTTGTGGGCATCGGACTAACACTTCCTTTGCATTTTGTTTTGTGATTTTCTTTTTTTACTATGTGAAGTCTTTGGGATGCCGCTAATGTATTTGGAAAGCCAATTGAGGGGGACTTATTGACTACAGGCACACCTTTAAGCAGTCCTCCATTGATAGATATGATAAGCAATGATCCAATACTTCGAGGAGTCAAGGTGTTTACTCTAAGTCCTTCATGTTTTATATAACGTAGTTGATTATTGTGACCCCATGGACAACTTATTTTACCCTCAGATTAATGTACTTTATCTTCTATTTGGACAACTTTATCTTGATTGAGCACATTTGCAGCAGTATATTAAACAACTATTAAGCACCATAAGGACATCTTGAACAAGTTTTCATCAGATTCCATATCACACTTGAAAGTCCATGGCTGTCTGAGTAAAAAGTTTTGTCATCCTCTCTTCCAGCATGGTCTGAGCTTGACCTAGCAGTTTTGTTTGTCTTCAATTTCCACAGCCAAGATATTTTGTTGGCTTGCCGACATGAAAGTAGTTTTGAGATATAAACCCAGCCATCTCCAATCTCCTATTCCGTCTCATATCTCCTCTTAAATGCTACGCTATTGGCGATGCCAATTCATGGAGTAAATTTGCTGATAGTTGAGTCTTGGCTCTTGCCTCTATGGTTTTATTCTATGGGTATGAGACAACTATTATGGAAATGTTGCTACCATACTTTTTTGTTACAGCAAAATTCAATGCTGATGTCTAATTCAAAAACTTGATCAATCATAGAAAACTTCTTGTGAACAGACTTGAAGCTATTGAACCTTGCAATTTTACATGCTTAAATGAAACTGAAAGACATGATTTAATATCCTTTTTATAGTCTTAATAATTTGGGTTGTAGGGGCAGTTAAGCAGAATTGAAAAGAAAATACCTGTGCCACTGAAATGTGCATTAGGAGGTTGTTGTAGACTGTCCTACACAGGAGAAGTGTTCTAATTTGAGGATCTTATTTTTAAGTACATCTCTACTGTACAAATGGATGAACTATCTTAAAATTGTCAGCATCAGCTATTTCTACAAACTTTAACTAAAATGATGCTCTCTTTGTAGGGAAGTCCCACATGCTCACTTCAATGATTTATGTGTGGCTGTTCTAAAATGTTTTTTCTCAATTGGGTTGCTTTTTCTATGCTTAGTCGATAACTTACAAGAGAAAGAGCTATCTTCATATGAACATACTTGACTATTATGTACTATTGCTGAAACTGAAAGACTCGATTCTCATTTGAAAAGCTTATAGCTGAAGCATGGGATACAGGAGGCCTTTACCAAGTTGGCACATTTCCTCACTGGGGCATTTGGTCTGAGTGGAATGGCAAGGTCAGTCCAGATGTTTCCTTGCAGTGATAATCATGTCATTTCTTTGGTCAACAAATTGCAGGCAAACTTGTATGAAATAACCACTCATGTTTGAATCATGATTAGTCTATTCTTATTAACCTTACACTTTATACGAAATGAGATGTATGACACAAAACATCTCAATTTTGATATTCCACCCAATCCATGATAGTTGGGAACATTTGTTTGATACCTGAAATTCTGAAGAAGACCCAAATTCTTTATTTAGATAGCTAGTTGTGTCATGTCTTATTTATATTCATAATACAAGGATCTGTTTTTGAATGGTGAGAACCATTTTCCTGTTTCCTTCATTGGTCTTTTGAAATGTTTGAGGGGAAGATGCCGAACATGTGCTCTTTTTCCTAGCCTATGCATGACAAAGGGTGTTAGAGCATTTTGTTAAGGAGTCCAACTAAATGTCGAAGTTGTTGGACAGTGCAAGACTGCATTATATGAGACCAAAACAATCCCTGAAGGCAAGAGATGTAGGAATTTCACTCCTTTCACGAGCAAAATGAGAGTAAGAGGAGCACATCAAATTGAACAGGAACAGGATAGACTAGCCATTCATGATTAGAAGTATTAATGGGAGCATGAATAATTGATATTTGCTTTAGTTTCCATGTTGGAAAGTCCAATCCAAAAGCTTTAGTTGTTATGGGAAGGAGACCGCATAAATATAAGGTCTAAAACAAACCAGTATACAAGGGATGTGCGATATAAAAGGTCTTTAGGCCCCGTTTGGTCCGGCATTTGGAAGGGGCTTTGGGACTCTAAAGTCCCTTGGTCAAATGCAAACGCGTTTGGTTCGATTTTTTGAGCGACTTTGGCAAAATGCAATTGCATCTCCAAATAGCTCTAAGGGTCTTTAGCTCAATGCAAGCCTTGAAGTACTTTGGAAGTTGCATTTTCGGAATGCAAATAGCCTTTCATCTTCTCCAACTGACCGCTGCACCGGAAAAGCTGATTGGAGGCCAACGACCGCTGGCCGAGGGGTGGCGCACGCCGGTGACCACCGCCTGAGGGTTGCCCAACCCCGGCGACCGTCGCCGGACCTCAGGCGACACCTGGATCGCGCGACCTAGGCGACTAATGGCCTGAATCGCGTGACCTAGGCGGCTGCCTGAGGTCGCGCAACCCCAAGCGACGGTCGCCGGGGTCAGGCTACCCCAGGCAACGGTCGCTAGGGTCAGGCTACCCCAGGCGACGGCCGCCTGAGGTCGCACGTCACCTGAGGTCGCCGACGCCTGGGGTCGCGCGCCTGAGGTGGGCGACCTCAGGCGACAGCAGCTGGGGGCGATCTGGCCGTATTGCGGCCAGATCCGGCGGTCCGGCAGCCAGACTTCAAAAAAAAAAATTACGATTTTTTTTCTTGTTTTTTTAATTTAACAAAAGTCCCTTACAAATGCAATTTTTACCAAACAGTATTTTGCCCAAAGTCGTTTCACAATGCACTTTAAAACTACAATTTATCAAACGCTATTTGCATTTTCACAAACCCCTTTAGCTCAAAGGTATTTGCATCTTCCCAATGGCATTTGCCCAAAGCCGAACCAAACGGGCCCTTAATGGGTTCAATGGTCATAATAAGGGGGTGGGAGCTGCAGTCCAAGTAGACTCTCATTAGAATTATGGGTAGATGAAGATCTCAACCATGTACTGCCCTGACGTTGGCTGTGGATAAGTCATTAAAAAGTTGCTATGGTAAAATCCATGGACAGCTGAGAGCTAGCAGGAACGATGTATTTAGTAGTTTTCAGAGTAAACGCTTATGCTAAATTGCAAGATGATTTGATGAGTTTACTGGTTCTTGTATGATTTGATTGCAGAAGCTATTTTTTGTCTTTTTCAAAGCAGACACTAGGCTGAAAGTGGCCAAATTTGGTTTTTTTCTTAACTTGTCTAATGATGATGTGGCGTAATTTCACCCAAACTCTGTTCTGTGATCTAGTCCTACACTCATGGAGATTCTCAAAAGATGCACTTAGTTTCACTTTCTTTTCTTGGTTCAAGTAATTTTCACTTGACATTGATTGTGTTAAAGATTGTACTTAATCTTGAGCTGGTGGAGACATATATGCACTTTCTAGCAAATCAGGAGATGATATCTCCATCTTTATATGTTCTATTCTCTACAAGAATATACAGTAGATTAAGTTGCTTCATTTGTTCATTTCAGTATAGAGATGTGGTTCGTCAGTTTATAAAGGGTACAGATGGCTTTTCTGGGGCTTTTGCTGAATCTCTTTGTGGAAGCCCAAACTTATACCAGGTAATCATTTACTTTTTGGTCTCAAATATTGTTTTGCTATCTAAGTAATTCTGTCAGTCTATAGTCTTCTTAAAGTTTGATACTCTGCTTGCCGCTTTTTGGGCTTTCTAGTAGCATCCGTCACCTAATTTGTATGTCAGGAAGGGGGAAGAAGACCATGGAATAGTGTCAATTTTGTTTGTGCACATGATGGATTCACATTGGCTGACCTGGTTTCTTACAATGACAAACACAATTTGGCGAATGGAGAGGATAACAACGATGGGGAGAGTCACAACAATAGCTGGAACTGTGGACAGGTAAGGATAGATGCCTGTGATATCAACAGGATTGCTTTACTTTGTGAAAAGCCAATAATTACATGTCTTGTTTGTCCTTTGTCCATTGCGAGTGAACTTTTTCTTGTTTTCATCATTTAGCACAAATGGAGAAGGGGAGGGGTTAAAGACTTTGACTTTTAAAACATCTGTACTAAGTTTATGTCCAGTCCAATCACGTGTGAAGTCCAAAAATCAAATTGATAGTGTACTTTGTAACTATGCTTATGTTAATAGAAAAAGATCTCGGCATGAAAATTTATAAGAACTATTTACTGTGCTGTTAAGGTTGGAATGTAAAGAGCCACATGTTAGATTTTGGCAAAGATTTTTTCCAAAGAACCAAAACCTCTAATGAAGGAACTTTAGAGTAGGTGGTCAAGGTAACTATAACTTCTCCAGATTTACTAAAGCAAATGTGAACACATGTTTGCAGTTGAATGTAATCAGATTTGGAGTTAATGCAGTATGCTTTGAGACATTTCTGTTAGTAATGCCAAAATTGGAGGTTAATTTAAATGTGAACACACTGTGAGGAAGGATAATATTCTTGTTCTTTTATGCACATAAAGAGTTTATTAGCTTGATGTTTGGCCTGCAAAAATGTCTTCTCTAGATCTGTCCCTGCTGTTCATGTTACTTTTTACGGAAACTTTAAAACAGAAAAACACTATGGTTCAATATCTAAAAGGTGCTACTAATGGTAATTTCTAGTTTGAAGTTCATTTCTTGACCACAAACTTTGTGATAAGACAACTTTTATAGGTATCATAACTTCTATTGACTATGGCATCAGTGATTGATTTTCATTTGACTTTGTCCCAAACAACAACTAGGAAGGGGAGTTTGCAGGCATTTCAGTAAAGAGATTAAGGAAGAGACAAATGCGAAATTTCTTTGTCTGTCTCATGGTTTCTCAGGCAAGGATTACTGTCCATTTGATGGTAGACTCTTATATTTTGGTTCTAAAGATTAATTATGATGAAATTTACTTTGCCGGCTTTACTTAATCAGCAGCAGATTTTCTCTGATGTTCCTGTTTTGACAGCTGCCAGCTAGCTTGCTGGAGCTTTGTCCTTTACAATATGCTCCGTATAATTCCACACTCCAAGGGTTAATTATTTGCCATATCTTACCCCTTTTCCATGTGACTGTGGAAAGGCAAGCTTGATTAAAACAATGATTCAGGAGCTTTATGGAAAAATCTGCTTAGGCATTTTTAATGTCTCAGAAACTGTCATTAGTGCTATAGTCCTTGTTCCAATAGACATGCTATTTCCAAATGTCTGGATGCCCTTAATGTAATTAACTTCACAGGAAAAGATTTCATAGTTCACTAACTTCAAAAGTGAGACACCAAACTAGGAGATTTCTCATTTCCTCACAGAAAGCCTGCTTACCTAGTGTTTCCTTATCCAAGAAAGATACAATTAAAATAATAGCAAATGTTTTTGTTATGCACATCATTTTTCTTTGTGAAACTTACACACTGAAGTGAACATTAGTTTAAATCATCCTATTTGATAGATGTCAATAAGATATACAATTGACAGCAGCATAACCTGCCAAAACCCCCTTAAAGTGAAAGCAGCCACAATGATGTTGATAAAGTTGGGTTTTTTTCTATAAAATGATGTTGGTAAAGTTTAGTTGTTTTTATCTGTTCCAGATTTGCTCATTTGTTTAAACCATGTTTAACCAGGGCATCCCAATGTTATATATGGGGGACGAATATGGTCATACAAAAGGAGGAAACAACAATTCATACTGCCATGATAACTATGTAATCATCTATGCTCTGCCAGTTTTCTACATCTGACTCATAGCTAGCAACTAATATTTTCTTCTTTCAAGATCAACTACTTCCGATGGGATAAGAAAGAGGAGTCATCATCGGACTTCTACAGATTCTGTTCCCTCATGACAAAGTTTCGCCAGTATATAATAGCACTCTCCTAACCTGTTTTATTTTTCGTCTTCAATGATCAACCATTTTGAGCCACCTCTTACTTAAAAGTACTTTGCAGTGAATGCGAGTCACTTGGCTTAAGTGACTTTCCAACTGCAGAAAGGCTGCAATGGCATGGTCACCTTCCTGGCAAACCAGATTGGTCAGAAAACAGCCGTTTTGTTGCTTATACTATGGTATGCTATTTTTAGCACCTTTTTCTATTGTGTGCGCTCCTTGGAATAATGCTCTTTGTCCAATGTTCATAAATAAGGGCTGGATTAGAAACAAACGACATGCTTTCACATCAGTAGCACTGCACTGTCATCTAAGTACCTATGCATGACATCGAAGGGTAAATAGTGTTCATCTAGTTGCTGTCTTCCCTAGATACTTGTAGTTGCATCCCTAGACATGGTTGAATTTAAACACTACTGTAAACTGTCAAGCAACTGCTTGGATGTGATTTTGCCATGGTGAATAATGGGCTGCATTTGCATGATCTGTCCAAAAGGATTAAGTCAGGCATCTATGGATTGCCACCTTTTTGGCTTTTCATCCACTGAAAAAGTCACAAAAATCTTAGGTACCATTTAGACCACACTGAAAGAATTAGAAAGATTCTATAAGACAAAACAAAACTTTTCTTTAAAGAAGCTGAAGCAACTTGATGCTTGTAATTTTCTGTGAGGAATTTAAGCCATCAAGAAGTGCATCTTGGTGATCTTTTAATCTGATACTAAGCCTGATATGAGATACTTTACCTAATGGATTGACTTATGGCTGTTTTGTCTTCGATATTAGTTTAAAAAAATGACACACTACAAAGGCATTCTTGTGGTATCTAGTTGCTCCGGATATAAGGAATTGACCCTTGCTATATTGTATGTTGATCCCAGGTTGACTCAGTTAGGGGAGAGATCTACATTGCCTTCAACGCAAGCCATCTGCCAGTGACCGTTGTGCTGCCAGAGCGGCCTGGATACAGATGGGAGCCACTGGTAGATACCAGCAAACCCGCACCTTTTGACTTCCTCTCCAGCGACCTTCCGGAAAGAGATGTCGCGGTTAAACAGTATGCGCAATTTCTTGATTCCAACTTGTACCCAATGCTTAGTTATTCATCCATCATCCTCTCGCTTTCACCCGACACTAGCGCTTAGATAAATATTGTAATGATAAATATTGTAATGCTCAACATGATCTTCACTTTTTGCAAATCATCTGCCCAGTGAACAAAAAGTTCAGGAGTGTATAGAAAACTACTCGAAATTGTTACGGAGCAATCTATATCAAATCATGCTAAAACAGCCTGTTTTGATTTGTGAAACCCGGTCATGCATGATCCGGAATCGAAAAATCTCTTGAGCTATCTGTGTCCCTTTCAAAGTTGGAACATGGGTAATGCTTGAAAAGGATGTGACCGGTGAACCGGACATGCGACATGAATTAAAGCTGGAAAGGGAAAAATTGATGAAGAGAGATTCTATCAACGTTGTGGACTATTCTGTACCTGAGCATGCATTAAGGCTTGAATATGACATCTTTATCCAGCAAGATAGTTTCAGGGAATGTTAGCCATTTATGGTTTATATTAGGTTAAGCAAAAGGAATTACCCGGATCGGGAGCTGAATCAGCTGGTTCCGGCCGATTTCCGATTCTCTATAAAATTAAAATCAGTGAATTTTGATTCGGTTTCTGGTTATAAGGGTGGAACCACCCACTAGGAACACTCGACCGGACTGATTATTTTAATTTTTTTATTTTTATGTCTTACCAATCTAAAAAACCCTACTCCCATTTATTTTAATTATAAATGAGAAGGCATATTGTTCTTTTTTAATATGTTTCTTAACACAAAGTATATCATAAAATAGCTTTTGTTTGAGTACGTGTCTTTCATGTCAGCACTGTATTTAATCACTAGTTAAATTTGTCTTTATCAGCAATTCTAATATTAACATCGCAAATGTAAGAGTATTTGATTTTACCGTCTGCAAGTTCATAAAAATAATAACTCACAACGGTTAGAAGTACTTCCTGTAGTCAAAAACTCATAGGAGAGGTGAATTATTTGATTCTATTTTTCTCATTTTGAAAACTTGAGGTCAAGCTCAAGCGCAAAAATTACCCAATTAATTATAAATTTATTGTACTAATATTAATGCAATCCTAAATTTTTCAATTTTATCAATTTAGTACTAAATATTTACCAGAAATTTCAACATACTCTTTCCAAATTTTGTGAAAAATAACTAACGTGATATAACAATCCAGTCATTGTCGATTGCCCTACGTGAAACATTGCCACGTTAGTAATTTCCGGTAAAATTTAGCCAAAATAACTAAATTGAAATTTTGCACAAAAATTTGAAACTAAATTGACAAAATTGAAAAGTTTAAGGTTGGATCGACATTTATGCAATAAATTGAGATTAATTGGACAATTTTCATAACTCAAGCTAAGGCACGACATAGATTGAGATTAATTGGATTGAGTCAAGCTAAAGCACTTCTAATACTTTATAGAATTTATCAATTGAAAAGATAAATCAAACTCAAACACAACGTGACAAAAAGCCGAAATTTTCAAGATTAGAAAAATATGAGGATCCATGCTTGCCCTATTACATCTTTACACTGCATGTCAATGGAAAATTAGCTAAATATGTGGATTTTCTGTTTATATTTTGTTTGTGCCGTATAAAATAGTTTTCAATTTTAACGCATTGACCATTTAATCTGAGAAAGTATAAAAAAAAAAAAAGTTATACATATTACATTGGTATTAATTTAATCTTAAATCTTTCAATTTGACCAATTTAGTTCTAAATATTTTATATCAATTGAGTTCTTTTTTTTTTTGGTCGAAATATCAATTGAGTTCATTCTGCCAATTTTAATCGAAAATTACTGACATGAACATCAGTCATCCAACAAAATATTATTGGTCTGCCAATTTTAATCGAAAATTACTGACATGAACATCAGTCATCCAACATAATATTATTGGTCTGCCAATTTTAATCGAAAATTACTGACATAAACATCAGCCATCCAACATAATATTATTGGTCTATCTACTCCCAAGAAACAAAATCAGTTTCCAAACTACTTTGTTTTGTACAATGTTTGCACACAACATCAAGTGTGATTTTTATCTAGCACGCTTGCATCTAATTGCATGAAACAACTTGATTAACTACTAAATGGTTTCGGCTTGGCAATGGAATTTGCGTTCTCCAACTTAGAGGAGATTCTTTACTAAGCTTCGCCATCAAATATGTTTATTCATAGTTTTTTTGGGCATGTTATCTTTTTTTTTTTATCAGTCCTACTCTATTAAGATACATGTTGAAAGGTGGGGATTCGAACCCTCCACCTCCCCCTTCCAACATGAAAGGGTGGTCATTGAAGCAAATCTCAATAGTTTGGCATGTTATCTTAAGAGGGAATCTTTATAATTGCATTTGATTCAAATTTTTCAAAAGGCCTGCAAAGCCACTTGGAAATATTTTGGGTGTTTGGCAAATTTTTTCAAGGCCTTTTGGATCAAATACTAGTCTTAGCAAAGCCAAAAATCTAAGGGCAAGTGTGTGTCCTTTTTACCACATATACCTTCTTGCTATTGTGCATGTGCGCTTCAAGACCTACCTAGCCGTGGATACTAGAGAACCTAATCAATTAGAATGGGGGAGATCAAACACTATTGGAAAAAAGTGGTGAATTCAATGTAATGTCGTGATTTGAGTCAAAACGAAAATTTCTCCACATAATTTCAACTCTGCTCTCGACCGCCCCCCACTTTCATGTTTTTTTCTCACGTGTTCTGGAGAAGTCTAGACTCCGGAAGCGACCCCACCTCTTTCCCTCTCTCGTATAAGACGCCATTGTTGCAATTCATTCGAGCTCTGATCTTCTCGAATTTTCGCACGCAGAGATAGCGAGAGCGAGAGAGAGAGAGAGAGAGAGAGATTGAGAGAGGCTTTCTTCGTGCGAGCGAGCGAGCGAGCGATGGAGGCGTACGCAATGGCGAGGACGAAGATGAAGCGCAAGGACCTCGACCAAGTTAGCGACGACTTCTCCGACTTCTCCCTTTCTTCCCCCGCCCGGAAGATTCGCCGACTGGTACTCCCTCTGCTCCCCTCTCTCTCTCTCTCTCTCTCTCGATCGATCGATCGATCGTTCGGTCGGTCGGTCGGTCGGTCCAGTCGATTTTGCGTGTTCGCTCTTCGTTCTCCTCTCCCTTCCTCTGACGTCACCACGAATGCGCGGGCGTCGTGTTGTGTGATAGGACGCGGAGCTACCGCCTATAATGGAGGACGATGAACCTGAAATCGCGATGCCCTACCTGCGGAACCGGAGCGGCGGCCCGGTGATCGAGGAATTGCCGGCGGAATCGGTCTCGTCCTCCGCCTCCGCCGCCGCCGCCGCCTCGGAGAACGAGGAGAGGGCTATTGTCCTTTTCAAGCCCGTGCACGGCCGTACTCTGGGAGGGCCCTCCCCTTCGAGTTTCTCTGTTTCCGTGGACCCGGACTTCATCTCAGGGTTTAAAAGTAAGTAAACCCGAGCCCTCGCTCCTTATTTCGTCGTGCTTCTCGTTTTTGCTGCGATGATTAAGTTTTCGTTGGGACGATTAAACCGTTTTCGTTTGTCTTGGCCGAGATGCTCGGTCAGCTCTTTTAAGTTTTAGGAGGAAAATGGAGATGGTATGAACATGGTTTTATCTAGTATGCTAAATGACTCTGCTGGTTGACATTGTGCAAGTGGTCGGCGAGCTTGGGCTTGTTTCTTCCTAATTTGGAATGAGCAGTCGCTTGCAAATCCTAGTTTGATTTTATTCTCTAGTTTTATTTTGGTTATGGTAGAGTGCCCATATGTTTAGATAAGAAGTCTGAGAGGATTATGTGCTCCTATGTGTCTTATTCTGGTGTATTGCTGAACTGCTAATCTAAAAATTGTGCGGATGAATTTGCTTTTGTGTAAAAAGGCTAAAAATGGTGAAAGAAAATCTGCGCAGACAAGCATTGTGGTTGTTGAACTTATTGATTAGTTGGATTTAGGATATAAACAATAAGCAGATCACGCAAACGGATACCAAAATTTGAGATGAGAATGTCTTTTGTTGTCTGGAACTCGATTATAAACCAGTTGAATGCGTGGAGCAACACTGGAGTAGTGGATTTGAAGGAATTACTGAACAGTGGAAAAATTGTTGGCAATATGATGCAGGTCCACAAGTCTCACCACACAGTCTAAATCTTTAGGCTTCGCACTCAAAATTTCCTCAGCAGCACGCCTAGAGTGTCATAAGAATCACACCTATAAAGAATAATTGCATCCAACAATTGTAATTCCTTAACTGAATGCTTGCATAATTCAGATAAATGTTGACTTTATTGAAAATAAAGAAGTACACCACATATATAGTCTTTCTAAAGGTTCCACTCCTAGTGAAAAATAGGATAGCTGAAAACATGAAACGCAGTCAAAATGGGAAACCTCCAGAGGGAAGTATCATATCCTTCTTAAAAAGTAAAGAAAATTTAATAAAATCGCAGTAATATTCAAATCCTAGCAGATATCCTCACTTATTAAACTTGAAAGAGAATCCTAATCCTTTAAGAAACTCTTCTTTTGATTGTGAATTGGCAATGGTCCATCTGCACTCAAGTTTAGTAAAAATATCAACAATCTTTGAACAAATATCATCTTGTATGATTTTGTTGGCTGCATCATTCTCCCTTGGTCAGAGAAAATTCATCCTTGAGTTTTCAAGTGTGGAACAATTGAATTTATAGCTTCATCATTACCATGATGAGTTCTGTTCCTTGAGCAGTAAGAAATTAAATTGGGGCTTGTTTTGAGGAAAAACTCCTGATGTAACTTTTATGTGATAATCCAACTTGGATGGTATCACGAGATCAACATCCTCAACTATGCTTCCTTGATCTTCACAACCACCTTGAACAGAATGTTGCTTGTCTTGCCCAATGCACCTTCACTGGACATTGATAAACAACAAGACTGAAATCTCCACACCAGAAGCACACAACTTTCAAGCCATCCTCCTTCCTTGATCCATTATTATTTTTTATTGCTTTCATGCATGCGATTCAACATCTTCCTTTGAGTTCGGATTCTTCTAATACTTGAAACTTGAACACCCCTACTGTTTTTAGATTGTGGAAGGACATGATCAGCATTTCTTTCTATATGTTGCATCCTCAGGACAATAAGTAACTTCTTTATTTTCTTAGCGAGTTCATCAATCTTGTTGTTTGTTGCTCAAAACAACGTTCATGATCTTTACCTAAAGTGTCCAACTCACATGTCAACTCGCCAACTTTGTGTTTCAACTCAACAGTGAATAGACTCTCTAAAAGTTATACTCCTAGTGGAAATAGGAAATCTCAAAACAAGAAATATAATCAAAATGGAAAACCTCTGTAAAGGAAATATCCTGTCAAAATAAGAAAAGGAAACTTAATTAAATCCTAATAATACTCAATCCTAGTTGGTAACTTCTCTAATTAAACTTGAAGGAGAGGCCATTTTAGGATTGTGTGTCACCAATTGTCCGTCTTCACCCAAGCTTTTTAGAACACCAATCTTCGAATAAATATCATCTTGCAATGATTTTGTTGGCTGCATCAGAATGTTAAGTGTAAAAGTGGTCAAGTTAAAGTAATTGATGCTTAGAGGGTCCTCACTAACAGTTTTAGGTGGAAAGGTAAACTTCTTCTAGACAAGTAAGAATCATCAATCAACAATCTCTGAGAAAGCCTCCTTCTAATTATGAAAAATTTTGGAATGGGAAAAGGAAGATTGACGATTCTAATAAATTTGTTAAGTGCAGAGCATTATTGACAACCGGAGAGAAAGAACAAAACCTTGTTTTCGTGAAATTTGAATTGTTGCAAATATGAACTTTTTTTTAGACCAGCAGTTTCTCTCTTGATTTTTTGCTTCAGTATATGTGTTTCTTTGGCAGTGTCATGACAAATTCATCGACATTATTTTCCATGTGCTCACAGATCAATTCTACTGGTCAAATGAGCCTGCCCATGAGAAATTGATGGAAGATGAGACAGGTGATGCAGAGACAAACAAGGGAGGTACCAACTGTATGGCCGTGGTCCCTTGGATTCCTTCTCAGTTTCCTTCTGCACCAGGCATTGAACTCCTCCAGCCCGAGGGTAGTGAGGCAATGGAGGCTGAGGAGATGGCTGACGGGACAATGGAGATTGAAGATGCAACTGAAAGTTATCCGGTAACTCAAGAACAAGCACATGGTTATGCCGGACAGAGCTCAAGTGAAGGATTTCAGCAGTGGCAGCAACCGCACTGTATGACGCCTCAGCCACCCCAGAGTGTCTCTACTCCACTTGTGTGGTATCGGTAACACATCTATAATGTTACGTTTTCCTTTGAATGCCAACTGGCAACAACTTTGGAGGATCTGCAACTCAATGCAACGGAATAGCTACAACGAGAGACAACCCTTGCAACTTCTCCTTTTTGATTGGGAAAGTGGAAATGATATCTTAGTGGCAAGATTTTGTACAGGGGGTTAGGAGTAAAGATGTATTATGAGAACTCGCGTGAGGGTAGGTGGAGCTCTGTTTTGCTCATGTGCCCAAGCCGGAAGGGCGCTTTCATCTTTTGTGGCAAGCACTAGATAGTGATGTGATTCAGTTTGACACAACGGAAATGAAATATGGAGCATTTTTCAAAGTCGCATCAACGGGTGAACTGCGTTATGTACTTCTTTTCCTGGTGTGTGTTCTCCTCAAAGGGATGTTATCTTTGGTGTTGGCTCCTATTTGTGTCTGGTCCGGTCTGCCGTGAGGTGGTTCTTGATTCGATCCAACAAAAGTTTGGGAGTTCGACTCGTTTGTGTAAGGTGGAACTATGGGCTCGTTAAATAGTTGAGTCATGTTGAAATTGGATTGGACAAAAGAGGGATTTTAGGTCGGGTAAAAAGTGATTCGGCCCAATTTTTTTTATTTATTATTATATAATTGTATGTCTCATATCTAATTAAACTTGCATTTACATGGTACTTAACTCTTTCCATATTACAAAAGTATTATTATATCTAATTAATTCATGATAATCATTATGTGAATACATCAAATTATAAAAGTAAATTAAAAAATGCTAGTAAGCAAAATAAAAAAACGCAAAATCTAAGAAATTTATAAAGAATTAGAAAAGTATGCACGTTTTGTGGCGACACATAATTTGAGTGTGGGCTTTGTTTGTTCAAGGCAATTAAATCCTTTTTTATGTTGCCAAATTCAAGTTATCACTTCAATATATAATGAGTAAAAATAATATTTCTTTTTAAAATGACTTTCTAGTGATCTTGCGTGTGTATATATACATACATTTAGACAACAATTTTACCCGGGGCCAAAAATAGACCCTTAAATAAAAACTAGTGTCATCTTATGGGACACTTGAGAGTTTGAACCTGAGACAATCTTGTGCGGCGAGTGAAAATTAGATGGCTTTTCGTCATGGAAACGCCCCCGTGTTGACTCTCGACCCGCGCGTTGACTGTTTCATCTACTGGAAGACGAAGGAAGGTCTAGACCCCCGGGCTGAGTTCTTCATCTATTGGAAGGCATGAGGGAAAAATTCTCGTCTCATGGAAATGGAAATGGTAAGGTGGGAAGTTCGAAACTCTCATTTTGTGTTTTGGCATGAACCCTTTGTGTTTCTTTTGTGGATTAGCGGAAGAGAGTCAAGTATGCATGTTCTTTGCTCATCGCGGGAACAAAATCATCTAGATTTCTATTTTAAATTGGTTGCAAATCGAGGAAGGAATTTATTAATGGATATAACTTGAAAGAACAATACGACAAAAGAAAAAAAACTAGAAGGATAGGAAGGACTAAATATATGATGAGATCAAATGGATGCAATATGAATTAACTAGGGGTATGCAAAGTAATCAAAACCATTCGGACTGTCCTGAATCAGACCGCACAAGCCCAAACCGATGGTTCTTAAAGGAACAAGACCGGTAGGTACTGAGCCGATTCCTTGTTCCAAATATGAAAACTCCTACCCACTTGGACCGGACCACTAATATTGTGTATTCGTTTTTTTTGTATGTCGTCGCCAAGAGCATACCATTTTGCATCAAATTGGATGGTGATAACGATGGGCACAAGATAATGATTGACCGAGGATCAATAAACAAGGGTTGCTGGAGATTTGATCGCATGCGATTATCTACAAAAGTTGGAAAAAAAAAAGTGCAACAAATATGGTCAAAAAATATTTGAATGGAGAGAATTTTGAGGAAATAATTCTGAATGGGCTGGTGAGAAATTTGAATGGAGAGAATTTCAATGGGTGGGTTTGGGAACAAATTTGACAAGGACTGGTGGCAAGCGATAATCGGTCAACACCGAACTTGCAAGGACAAAATCGCAATTGATGCAGCAATGGAAAGGGGATTTTGATGGACAAAAATCAAGATTGAAAATGTTCGTATCTGACGGTACAGTTTGGGCGATCTTCATACCCTCAATCCCGGATCCAATTCCTCTCCAAACCTCCGGGAGGGGGAAGGCAGCAAACGCCGATGTTGTCGGACTTGCGTTGTCGAGATTAGGAACGTCTGGAAAACCTACGAAGTGTTAGTCAATGATAATGACAAGTCTAATAAAGCTGATGGAGGTAAATCTCTGCAGAAAACTGTCATGGTGGAGAACTAGAAGTCTTTGGGTTTGCTGCAGGTTAACTAAGCCAGGCAGCCATGTCGCAGCTGAGCGTCGCATGAAGCTAGGTAGGATCAGTTCTATAGATTTGTTCGGTTTCAATTTTTCAGAACCGATTCTTAGTGCTAGTTTATTCAATAGACATGATATGGATGGGATTTAGATCTGCTTGATCTACAGTTAGAATATTCGATATAAAGCTTTAATGAAGCACTAATAGGACAAGTCTGTCACTGTAACTCCATTAATTGAGGGTGGGAAAGCCGGCAGTATGTTAAGCCGAGCCCATCCTTCGTAAACTAATTCAAATCAAGATTAAATTGGAAATTGAACATGTAGACTTCCCTTATAAACCTAAATGGTCATCGTCTCCGGGCCCCGGTGAATGCATTCATTGGAGCTTTTGAAGTTTTTTTCTATGCCATGAGGGTCAACGGAGAATGACGCTGGAGATGTAAATTTAATCAACACCAAAAGCATGACCAACTCGGCAATCTCAATACGCACAAATAACGTGGCATGACCTCTGTTTCTTAAGTCGTTATCTTATTGATTATTTATAGGATGCAGCACGTACGCAGCACCATAAGAGAACGTATCATAAAATCATAAAATTACCTATTACAGTTATATCAATTTAGTTATAAATCTTTTAATTTTATCAATTTAATCATAAAACTTTGAATAATTTGTCAATCGAGACCGAAAAATTGATCACATGGTCACCCAACATCCTACCTGACAAGGCAACACTAACGCAATCAATTTTTGGAATTTTTTCCAAAAAAAAAAGATTTTTTTTTTTATTTTTTTTTTCTCTCTTTGCTTTTGTGTTTCATTGTGCCAGCAGCAACCTCGTGGCTGGGCAAGGGCCACTCTCGCTGGGTTTGGTGAGAGCTTGGTGGCCTTCACCTATAGTTAACGATGGCCCGGGGAGGGCCGTGACCCTCACTAACCCTTGTCAAACACAATGAAAAAAAAAAATGATTCAAGAAAAGATTAAAAATTTGTTTACGTCAGCGCTGATTGTATCACGTAGGATTGTGTCGGTGATTTTCGGCCAAATATGCACTCCATTGAGATAAATGCAAAAGGTAAATTAGTGTAATTAAAATGTTTATAACTGAATTTATACCAATGTTATAAGTTTGAGACTTTTTTGATACCTTTTCCATTGTAGTCCTAAAACATTTTAATTTAGCATCAATTTGATCTTAAAATTTTTGACAATTTTTCAATTGAGTTATTCCAGTCATTTTTTGCTGACATTAATGTTAATTATCCTACATAACACAATCGGTGCAAACGTGGAATTTTTATGATTTTTAAAATTTTATTTTCTTTACTTCCTTTTTCTTTGTTGTGGTAAGGCCCTTGCCAAACTCAAGCGAGAGTTGTTGCTAACCCTCACCAGACACAATGAAAAAAAAAAAAAAAAAAAAGGCAAAGAGAAAAAAGATAAAAAAAATTTAAAAAAAAATCGTGTGATTTTGGGGGCAAAATTAGTAACTAAAACTTGCAATGGAGGTTTGCTACCTCATTCATGTGATTTTTTTTATTCAAATTGCGTTTTTTTGTAGGATTAATATCTTGAAAAACTTCAAACTAGTACATATGTAACAAATTTATCATAAACTAATTTTTTGACCATGAAAATTCTCAAATTGGTACACTTTGATAAATTACCCTAACCGATCATAAAAAAACTCCAAACTAGTACACTTGTGACAAATTTATCAAAAACTAATTTATTCGACCGCCAAAAATCCTAAAGTGCTACATTTGTGACAAATATACCCTCCTCCGTTAAATTAGATTAATACTACAAAAAACAAAACAAAAAGTTGTACAATTGTGACAAACAGAAAGTAAAATTCCAAATTGGTATATCAGTCAACCGTCATATGTTATTCAACTTAGTAATTTGACAGTTAAATTTAATGGAAACTAACATAGGGTAAATTTGTTATAAGTGTACTAGTTTGAGGTAAATTTGTTAAAGGTGTACTAGTTTGGGGTTTTTAGTGGCCAAAAAATTAATTTATGATAAATTTATGACATATATACCGGTTTGGGGTTTTAAGAATATTAACTATTTTTCTTTTTACAATGGAATTTCAAGGGTGATAGTAACAAAGAGTCGTGATAAAGGTTCGAGAAAAATAAGTATAGCAAGGATATGTTCAAATTAAGAGAACAAGGGACACAATAAATTGGCGGTAGTGATGACGGTGCCAAGGGCAATTATGGCAAGGGAGATGATGGGAAAGGAGATGAAGTTGGGGGAGAGGAGGAGGACGACGACGTCACCGTTGCACAGGAGGGAACGTGGAGGCAGGAGGAAGCGTCAATGAAGGCGGTGGATCGCGATGAGAACGAGAGGATATGAAGGTGGTGATGTCAAGGGAGGGATTGCAGCGGGGGAGGGGGATGGGTTGCTCTTGTTGTAGGAACGCTTTTGAGGTCGATTTGGAGTGGCTTGGGATGCGCATGGCAACGTTTCTCTTCCCGGGAAGAGTTTTTTTTTTTTTTTCAGAAATAGTTCTTTTCTATTTCTATTCTGGGGAACAATTTCCGAATAAAAGATAACTACACAAAATTTCTACTCTTAAAATAGAAAAATAATAAAAATTTGCTTTTGGTAACGCAATGATTCTTTTTTGTATTTATTTATTTTTTATTCTTGTTCATGGATTGACGACCCGGCGGCGGCGGCCGGCGAGCGGTGGCGCCCGGCCGGCGACCGGCGGTGGTGGCTCCGGGGTGGCCATGGCAAGAGTGAAGAATAAAAGAAATTTTTTTTTTGATTTATTTCTAGAAATTGTTCCCGGGACAAGAAGCAATTGTTTTTTTTTTTTTTCGTTTCGCTCCAAATCTATTTCGGACTAACTTTTTATTTCGGGGAATAAAAAAACAACTGGCATTACCAACGGTTTTTTTTTTTGTTCCGGAGAACAAAAGAACAAAAATCCTTAGGAAGAGAAATGTTACCATGCGCGCCTTTGGTTGAATCTCAACTTCCTGAGAGTTTGAGCTTCAAGACAAGTGATCGCAATTTTGGGATTAGAGAGAGAAGTGAGAGAGAAAGTTTTAAGGTCAAGTAATCATTCACATCAGACTTCCTTTTTTATGAGAGAGCCATATAAATATTAAAATGTCATATAAAAAAAGGTCACATGAGACGAAGAACCAAAATTTATCATTCGAGGTATCAAAATAGTACTAGAGTGATTTACTAAAATGAACGTCATGCGAAACTTCTGTAATTTCTAACGTCCTTTTTCTGACGTGATGATGAGTGTGACAAATGGAGCAAGTCTCTCAGGTGGAGCGAGAGACCATGGAGGGTGTACTGATTTTATATATATGGAAGTGGGGCGCATGGGAAACTAAATGACAAATTGACAAACCATGCGCGTGCAAGGGGCCTAATTTGACAACGAGAACCCCTAAGTTTTTGTACTGTTTAGGAAGATATTTGACCGGCCAAACAAAGTTGAATGTGACTTTTGGAGTTTGAAAAATCAGTCATTTTCATCGATCTAAGAATTTTGAAAAAGTCTCGAATGAACAACCACGTCGAAGATGAATGACTTCGACCCTTTCCACCACATGTTGGAAGGTCGTTGTCCCTAAAAAGTCTCTTTTGCTAAAAAAATAAGAGAGAGAAAAGAAAATCATAAAAAGTGAGGTTAATAACATTAAGAAAAACCCAAAATTTATACACTTGTAATGTTACCTTCAGTTAGATTCTCTTAAATTTAGCCATCAAATTATTAAATGAGATTATATATTATAGTCGATGATTATACTGATTTAGAATTTTATTGTAATTTTTGATGATATTAATCCATTTTAATGAAAATTAATAGATAATAAATTTGTCACAATTATCAGTTTAGAGATTTTTTTTTTTGTAATAAAAAAATAGTTAGGGATAGAGATTAGTTATATGTGCATCAATTTAAAATTTTTAATGATAAAAAATCTGTCATAGATATATTAATTTAAAGAGAAACGAACTTTCAGTTACCTTGTCTCGTCGTATCAACAACTCACGAGCGACGGGAAGCGAACACGTCACGTCGTTGCGGCCGACCTCTGGGAACGCCATCAAACCGAAAAGATACTTGTTGGAATTCTGCTTGTGGTTCACGGAAGACACGTGGCACGAATTCGTCTCAATTTCAAACGATTTGGCAAAATACCGTTTTGCAGTGGAAGACGCGTCTCTTCTAAATGGCATGCTTTGCTTAGCATGCAAGCAAATTCCTGATGCCCACTTTCAACTCCGAATTCAATTAGACGACTCAAAACGGGAGGGATCATCGACCCGAATTTATACATAATATTAATAACGAATTCAAAAATATGAATAAAATTCTTTAATATCAGCAATTTTCAATTAAAATTAACCGAATGACTTAATTGACAAAACGTGAAAATATTTATCACTCGATTGACGCAATTAAAATGTTGAAGACTGAATTGGTAAAAAAGCAATAATCTTAGGACTTTTTTTTTTTTTGACAATCCTCCCAATTTTCACCTGTCCCTAGTGGGATGCTGAATGTCAACTATCCGTTGCCAATCGCCCATCATCGGTTGTCGCCTCTCCAGAAATAGAAATTTTATTTTATTATCACAAAAGAATTTCTATTTCAAAAATAGGAATTTTGAGTCATTATTAAATGCGTTTCTTACTCAAAAACTCATTCAAAAATATAAATTGAAAAATTAATTTCTAACTAAAAATTAATCATCGTTTTAGAAATTTTGTCAGGCACGTCTCAAAAAGTAGAACAATTATTAAAAGTCTAAAAGAAGTGAGTTTGTCTCGAAAAAATAGAAGTCCACGGGGGCAGGCTGGTGTATTTAAAATATCTCCATATGGTCTTCGGGAATGGAATAAATAAAATAAAATAAGAATTAAAATGATGGGGGAAAAGAAGGAAAATGAGTGGAAAATATTTCTGCCTCCTTGCATTAGAGAGAGAGACGGAGAAATTTCTCTCTCAAAAGCGAAAGAGATTCTTGATTTTCTTGAGGAGAGAGAGAGAGAGGAGACAGGAACGCGAATAAGGCGAGAAAGGTCGTCGACAAGGAAGGAAAGAGCGGCGAGAAAAGGTGAGACAGATTCGATCTTTGACACGCTACCCACCCACCACCGTCTTCCGCAGATCCCGATTCGCGAGGGTGGCGATGTTTCCGCGGCCTCTCGCGCGTTGCATTTCCCGTGTCTCGCCGTTCATTCTCACGGGACTTGTCGGATCCTAGCTGTGTGCCGTGCGTGCTTTCGTTGTCCTCGTCTCTCCGTCTGTCCGTCGTTCGTTGGCGATAGTTTCATAGACCTCTCTGCTCTGCGCTTTCGCTCGGTAATGTCCGCTCCGTTGGGGGTGTTCTTCGAATTTGGGTTGTGGGTTGTGGGTTGTGAGCTTCGCTACGCGTCTCTGAAATAGATTCCTCGTTTTGTCTGTGTTTGATGATTGATAACCCCTTTGGTCTAGCTGGGTTGTAGCTCGTTCTCCATTTTTTAGTTAGTGGACTTCGATTTGAATTTTCTGTTCTGTGATTTTGTCGACCACTGGGGAGTTGGGAAATCCGATCCCTTAATTATAAAAGTCTGACAATTTGCCTTACGAGTCTGTCGTTGCATATATGTATGGGAGCTACGCGCATCTGAATTCCCAGCATATGTATGTACTCTTAATTTGTTTTCTTTTTTCAGGGTTTGTGTCTCCTCTCAGTCAGCACAAGAGTCGTTGTTCTGAATCAACCCAGATGGAGCATGAAAGCCTGAACAACTGGATATGGGATGGACTATATTACCACCCGCATCTTTTTGGTGGACTCATGCTGACAGCGGCTTTGCTCGGCTTGTCTACGGGCTATTTTGGGGGCATTGGGGTCCCGTCGTTGCCGCATTTGTGGTCGGATGTGGGCATTTTCCAGAAGAAGAAGCGCGGGAAGAAGCGTGTTCGTGTTTACATGGACGGATGCTTTGATCTGATGCATTATGGGCATGCTAATGCCTTGAGGCAAGCAAAGGCCTTGGGGGATGAATTGGTGGTGGGAGTTGTCAGTGATGAGGAGATCGTAGCCAACAAGGGTCCCCCAGTTCTAACCATGGAAGAGAGGTACTTCACTCAGAGTTATTGACCTTACTTGAACCTCTGTTGTTCACCTTACTCCTATGCCATATACTTGGATTAGATCGGCTGTTTTCTCAATTGCTTTTGTTCTGAATTTTTGGTGATTAAATGTAGATAACCTATTACCACCAGGGTAGTTGGTCTAGCAGTGAAAGGGTTTCCTTATCTTCCACGAGGTTATGAGTTCCTAATCGGCTGTTTTCTCAATTGTTTTTGTTCTGAATTTTTGGTGATTAAATGTAGATAACCTATTACCACCAGGGTAGTTGGTCTAGCAGTGAAAGGGTTTCCTTGTCTTCCACGAGGTCATGAGTTCCTAATCAGCTGTTTTCTCAATTGTTTTTGTTCTGAATTTTTGGTGATTAAATGTAGATAACCTATTACCACCAGGGTAGTTGGTCTAGCAGTGAAAGGATTTCCTTGTCTTCCACGAGGTCATGAGTTCTTAATCGGCTATTGAATTTTTGGTAATTAAATGTAGATAACCTATTACCTCCAGGGTAGTTGGTCTAGCAGTAAAAGGGTTTCCTTGTCTTCCCAGAGGTCATGAGTTCCTAATCGGCTGTTTTCTCAATTGTTTTTTTTCTGAATTTTTGGTGATTAAATGGCGATAACCTATTACCACCAGGGTAGCTGGTCTAGCAGTAAAAGGGTTTCATTGTCTTCCACGAGGTTGTGAGTTCCTAATCGCCTGTTGAATTTTTGGTGATTAACTGTAGATAACCTATTACCACCAGGGTAGTTGGTCTAGCAGTAAAAGGGTTTCCTTGTTTTCCCTGAGGTCATGAGTTTGTAATCGGCTGTTTCTCAATTTTTTTGTTCTGAATTGGTGATTAAATGTAGATAACCTATTACCACCAGGATAGTTGGTCTAGCAGTAAAAGGGTTTCCTTGTCTTCCACGAGGTCATGAGTTCCTAATTGGCTGTTTTCTCAATTGTTTTTGTTCTGAATTTTTGGTGATTCAATGTAGATAACCTATTACCACCAGGGTAGTTGGTCCAGCAATAGAAAGGGTTTCCTTGTCTTCCACGAGGTCATGAGTTTGATTCGCATTGTGAGCAAATTGCCGATCAACTCGTGTTGCCTAGTTGCGGCATATGTCGTGTGAAAGGACTTCCTGTGGGATTGTGCTGACTGGCTTGTGACCTTTGGGTCGCAGGTGATGCAACTGAACATTCTTTAGAGGACATAGGACCCTTATGGAGGTCCCTAGTGCTGGTTGACCTTCGCCACCCCTGTACTCATATAAAAACCTATTCTTAAAGCGAACCAGTTTTTGGTACTAGTGACATAGGAGGCTGAGATGGTGAGATTTTCCTCTTCTGTGTTTCTTTCTCATCTATCTTCTTCAAGATTTTCCCACGTACTCTCGTTTTTCTACTGAAACTTTTACTCCCTTTCGATGATTCCTGAAATGTAATAGAAAATTTGGAGCACTGGAGGTGCTCGATTGGCCATTAGTAAAATCTATAGCCCTGAAGGACATCTACAATTTGAGAGTTTCATTTGGTGCATTCATTAACTATGTACATACTTCCATGGACATATCTGTTGTGCAATTGGCTATAATTTATGATTGTAGATAATTAGGTGTCACGAAGTCAACAGATTGCTCTGTTTGGTATATGGAGCTCATTCTCTTGTTATCATGAAATTATTCTTGTCTAATCATGATGTTTCTAGGCTTGCACTTGTTAGCGGGTTGAAGTGGGTGGATGAAGTTATACCAAATGCTCCTTATGCAATAACAGAGCAGTTTATGAAGAGTCTTTTTAATGAGCATAAAATTGACTACATTATCCATGGCGATGATCCTTGCCTGCTCCCAGATGGAACAGATGCTTATGCCTTGGCAAAGAAAGCTGGACGGTACAAGCAAATCAAACGCACTGAGGGTGTCTCCAGCACAGATATTGTAGGTACTATATCCACTTAATCTTTCTCCCAGAATTATTGAGAGGAAGTACTCATTTAAGATTAAATAGGTGGTGTTTCTCAACAATGGTTACTCATTTTATATTCAAATTTCAATGCATAAGGAGCAATATTTTAGCAAATGGTAATGCTAGAGAGCAGAATTAGGTTCTTTGGCTTTTTTACATGAGTACCTTTGCATATAATTTGTCACCATCATGGTACAACTCGGCAAGTTGCAGCTATTTTCATGCTGGAAATAAGAGTAAAATGTTGGTAGAGAGAGAGAGATGTGGGAGAGACTTTGGTAGCTGCTGTTGGCAAACCTCAATTGTAGATTCACTACATAGTCCTCTATACATGATAAAGTGAGTTGGAAATTATGCTATTTTCTGCATCCTTTGAATCTATTCAAAACATCACGTGAGCGATAAGCCTCACTGAAGGTTGGAGATTAGACATTTGAAACCCTTGAAATGGATAAGTGTTGAGGCCTTGAGTGAAGTAATATTCGCCATAGGCAAAGCTTCTTAAGATGAGGACGTTGAGCATTGATGAGCACCATTTTGAATATCTTGAATTGTATAATAGCCAGCAACACTTTCCCTCTTGTATGGCAGCAACAATATTCCATTACATGCAGGTTTATGGCAAGAGAAAGATAAGTTGGATACTCTTTCTTTGTTCAAATGATCCTCTTCTGCTTCTGCTCATTGTCCCTTTGCTGGTTTCAGAATTCGTACTTGTTAGTTCTTATCTCTCTTTTCTAATGTAAGCTAATTGTTCACTTGCAGGAAGGATTCTTTTACTTTTAAAGGATACAAAACGCGACGATTCTTCGTTGAATGGAGAGCACCGTGAATCTATATCAGAGGATGCCCACGTTCCCCAATTTCTACCAACATCCGGCCGCATAGTACAATTTTCGAATGCAAAGGTATGGGCCATTTCTCTGTGAATCAGATTATTCTATTTCCTTATGATGTTGGTCCTGCGAAACTCCTAGTGACTGTCCAAGTCTATTTCGCCTCCTTGTTCTGCCCAAGCTTGGCAATGCATGTGATGTCTCTGATAGTCAATGTTCCACCCTACATTAAAATCAATGTTTAACCCATTGACTGTCAATCTAATTGATAGAATTCTCTTTCAGTTCAACTTGCAAAAGTTCTGTTGCAATGCTGGTGGTTATGAAGCTAGCATATAATGAGATTTTCTTTCCATCCTTTGATGCTGGAATTTTTTATACCTCAGGGTCCCGGTCCAAATGCTCGTATTGTGTACATTGATGGTGCATTTGATCTCTTTCATGCTGGACATGTCGAGGTAATTTGGAATGTTATGCTTATTTTTTGAAGCAATTTGTTTCTCCCGATTATATGTTTGCTTATATTGGTGCTCCTGTTTAGTGTTGTTGTTTAAACCCCATTGGCAACTGAAATTTTGACTCAACTACAGCAAGGAATTACTTACTCTAAAAAAAAAAAAAAAAAAAAAAAAAAGGAATAAAAATTGTATCAAGAACACTTCCAATATAGAGTTACTGTGGGATTCAACTCTGCGATAAGCTCAGGACCTTGGCCAGTTCCCCCCTTAAGTAAGCCTAAACAAATTCTTCTGCTTAGCACGCTAATCTTAGGACAGAAATCAAACTCAGAATCTTGTAGTTTTGTCTATTTATATCAATATTAGAAAGAGTGTTCATAAAGATGTTTAAATTTTGAATTTTGCTGCTATTTTGTGCATGCCAATGATTTTTTTCACTTTTTTGTTGATCATGGTGATGCCATAGAAGTTGACTGAAACATATAGATTAACTGAACACGACGAAGCATCAACTTTGGTGTTCCATATAATGTCGCTATTCAAATATGTTTTACCTGGTACTTTGGCCTTGATATAATCTCTTTAAAGTTCATGATTTCGGTCAACCTGGATGTGGTTAGTTAAACATTCTTTTTCTTCGCCAAAAATGAGAAAAGATAAACATTCTTTTATCCTTTTGTAATTTATGGGCAATTTCCTTGTTGATCACGACTGTCGTTTAAGCAGAACAGTCATGATGATTTATGCAAATCAAATCAGATTCAAGGGTGAAAAATTAGGATTTAAAAACTGAATGCTGTCAGATCATCGTCCGGCGATTCCAAGCAGCATTGAAGTTTGTAAATCGTATTATGTTTTGTTATTTTTGGAACCAAGTCATTTATATCTCATGTGTTCTTGCTCAGATCTTGAAGAGAGCCAGGCAACTCGGGGACTTCCTCTTAGTTGGTCTCCATACTGACTATACTGTGAGGTACCATATGCTTGACTTTTGCTATCATTAATTCTATTAGCACCCGAACGGTGGCCTTTATTTCTTTTAATTTTAGCTATTTGGAGAACGTTACACAATTTAGTACATTCTGCAATAAGTGATATATGGGGGGGGGTCAATTAAAAAGCTCCACTATTTTTTATCCAGTGAACACAGAGGGAAACACCACCCAATTATGCATTTGCATGAGCGCAGTCTCAGTGTTCTAGCTTGTCGTTATGTTGATGAAGTCATCATTGGTGCACCTTGGGAGGTTTCAAAGGACATGGTACGTAAAATATTCTCCTATGTAAGGCCCAATTTCCATTAGATTATCGTTTAATTGCATATTTTTTTTGTATTTTTTTCAGTCATTCCTAGTTTGTTCTCTCCACTTTTAGTGGGTAAAAGAAATATAAGCATCGCAAAAGTTGATGCTTTAGTCAGGTGGATTTTAAAATCGAGGATCCTACGCGTACTTTAGCATTGACAATGTTGCGATAACAAATAGCTTTTTTTGGCGATGACGTTGACATCTTTGTTTTATGCCGTCCATTGTGGACTCCGCTGATAGCTTTTGTTGGTGATGACGGAAACCTCTCTGAATTCTACTCTGCCTGTCTTGAACACCTTAATAGATTTTGTTGGTGATGACTAATACCTCTTTGAATATTATTAATCCACCAGTCCTGAACACCCAAATTGCACATACTTTTGGAGTAGAGAACAAGAATCTATTATGTTTACTAGTTCAGATTAATGCAGGGTTTAGAATCCTGATATTTTCCTATGTCAAAATAATTGGAGCTGTTGTAAGTTTTCGAATCATTTGATGCTGAAGTCTACTTGGAGATATTTTCTCAAAGAAGTAACTCTTCATTTGAATTATGGGCTAAGAAGTTTGTTCTGCATTGAGTTGGAACCTGGGTTATGTCAAGTCCAAAAGACTCTGGATTTCACATGACGTATTTATGGTTGCAAAGTTTTTTTGTTAGTGAAAAAAGCAATCTTCCATGATTACGCAAGTTGAGAACTATTAATTGATAATACAATAGGATTCATGTTTCATTTGTTTCATGTCCCTACTAATTTTTTGACCTGATCAGATAACAACATTCAATATATCTTTGGTTGTGCATGGCACAATTGCTGAGTCCAATCCTTTGTCTCCGGTAAGTTGGTTTGTCCCCTTTTCTTCCAATCTACGCATTAGATCCATTATTGAAGCGAACTTGTCTTCCATCATGCAGGTTGGAATTGATCCACATGCTGTCCCTAAGTCCATGGGAATTTTTCGGTTGCTTGAGAGCTCAAATAACATAACCACTTCTTCGATAGCCCAAAGAATTGTTGCTAATCATGAGGCTTATATGGTATGCTCTCCAATCTTCTCGTTCTCTTTGCATGCAGTGTATATGTGCAATGTTCAATCACTCTTGGCTCCACTGTTTTTGTAGATATTGTGCTCGATATCCCTGCCTTTCCAAATTTTGTCCCCCTTTTCTGTCCCTATATGTACTAACCACGAAAAAGAAATTCTGTCTACTTAAGGCGAAATTATCTTGTAGAGTAGGGACTCCTGCCACAGGATATTAATTTGGCAAGAGCAGTCTTAGGATTGTGAACAGATAATCATTCTATCACCGACCGGCAACTAAACTTCTTAAGAGGGTTATAGCTATTGCATATAGGGCAAGTCACTATATTCAGGAGCTAATCAATGAAATTGGGTAAATACAATGTAACCATAGCTGGTGCTTTACTGCTCTGTTCTTTTCACATATTTTTGTGTTTAATCTTTTAGAGCACTAATGTAGTCGACTTGTCTTTTCTAGAAACGCAATGCGAAGAAGGCAGAGAGCGAGAGGAAATATTATGCAGAGAAGAAGTATGTAGCAGGCGATTAGCTTGGATTGTTGATTTCGGTGGTTAGTTCAGTTGTCCACACCTGCCAACCTTAACCATTTTAAGGATTCCTATTGTTACTAAAGATGAGAGATGCAATTAGCATATACCTAGATTTGTGTACCCAAAGATGAAGAGACACGATCAACACCTACCTAGATGATAGGAGAATAGAAGAACATACGAGATTTTACAATTTGTCGACGCTTCAACCAGCAATGTTTGTTCATCTTGTTGTAACAATATTCTGAGCAGAGACAGTGAAACATATCAACTTGATCCGATAATTCATTTTGCATATTCTTGGTCAATTCTTCAATCCTATAAATGGTTCTGACTTGTATTCCCAGTCTGATGCAAATTTGCTGGTGGGGTGCCCGCTCTTTTCAAGAATTTATTGCAATCTTGAATGATCTTGAATGCTGTGCATTTCATCGTGATGAGTTATGTTCATTATATTCTATATTAGTGTTACCTTTAAGATGCTTATTCACTATGGTACATGTAAATGTCGATGGCGTATGAGCAGAATTTAACCTTCAAAAACTCCTGAGCTAAGAATTGGACGCTTATAGTTGCCATTTTAGTAGATGCTTGTTTAATTTGGTACTGTTCGGATGCTGCTAAGTTAGTCATGTAAAACGTTGGAGCACAAGTTTTACAACCCTCTTTTGGATTGTACTGTGAAGAAATTGATTATTGTTGGATGCAACTAGCTCGAGGTCTTCTACAGCCATGATCCTTTTGAAAGTTGCAATCCTTGATCACCCAACCTCAGATTTCTCTTGTTGGGGATTGAAGCACTGACCTCGCTTCAATCCATGAGCTATGTCCATTAACCCAACTGTTTTTAATCAAAGCTGACTTTTAGATGTCAAAATAAAGCAAAATTACCCTCTTTGATCTTTTGGCTCTTATTTTCAATTTTTAGTGAAATGATGGAATCACAAACATGGTCTTCCTTTAAGTTTCCCTTTTGATTAATCACTATAATTGGATCTGGAAATTAATGTTATGGTGTGTTTGTTTCACTAAAAATCTCATGATAAAGGAAAATATTATTCATGAAAATCACTATTAACAAAAATAGTTAATTTTCATTTATTTGATGATTTATGAAAAGTGATTTCATTTTTTGTGATAGAAGAAGTCATTTTCTCATTATCTAAGCTTGTTTTTAGTCTATAGAAAGCATTTTCCATCGTCCAAATATTGGATAGTTCATAAACAATTTTCCACAAATAGTTCTCTTTCACACAAATGGACCATTAAAGAGCCGTAGTGATTTTCACTTCTTGTTGCTAAATATTGCAACTGGAAACCTACTGCTTCAATTACTGATTGTAATTTATGAACGACAATCGTAATTCATAATTAAAAATGTAGTAGTATCTTTTGACAAAGAAACTGTAATAGTAACTTACTAAAAATAATTTATATCGTAACTAAAAAAAGTAAAAGTTTTCAAAGGGCAAATTGATAGATAAACTGATTTTTTTTTCGAACGATAATTATGATTTATGATATGATAAATTTGGTATTATATAAGGAAAGGTAACTTAAGCAAGAGAGAGGTTTAATACGAACCAGAAAGGCATAGTATGGACAAGGACAAGAAAATTCTTTACGAAATTGAAAGCTCCGTTCAAAACATTACCTACAACAAGATGAGAAATATTACCACTTAAGGAACATATTGGCAGCAATTAAAGAAAAACAAAATTATCTTATGCACCGAAAGAAAAAAACTTATGAATGTAATTAGTTTTATCAAAGATACGATGAAGAATTCTACTATTTTAGGTTAATTTAAAAATGAATATTTTCTTAATTTACGTAACTTAATAGATAAAGTAACTTGATTTTTATAATAGGATAAATTCTTCCTACTTTAGCACTAAAATGGTACTTTATGTAATGAAAAGTTATCTTACGAACTACATTAGTTAAGGACGATACAATTAGAAATTTTTACCACTGAAGGATCAAGAAGGTAATTTATGAAGTCGAAAGTTATGAACCAAATTGAAGAGTTACGTACATTACTTATTGTTTACGATACGATCAAGAATATTACTAGTTTATAGACAAAATCGCAATTTATGAAATTAAAGATTATTTTATGAAACCAAAGAAAAGAAAAGCTTATGAGTCTCATTAAAAGTTCACGGTACAATGATAAAATATGCTACTAATGAGTTTTATTGGGTATTTAACATACAAAGTAATTTACTACTTAAGAAACAAAATTTACGAACTTCTATTTTTGTTTGCTAACTACTTAATTTATCATAGCTTTCTTTTGGCATTTGTGATCATACTAATAGTAATTTACCTGTTCAATAACCTTTCATAACTTTGCTTGGGACGAGGTCTTTTGGCCTAAGACTCGTAATTTCCCACAAAATAAGTGATATACTTAAGATAATAGTGAAACTTTATATACTTAAGAAACTTCTTTATCTCCTATCGTTAGTAAAACACACAATGGAGCCAAATTTTCCTTTACAATCCGTGAATTTCTATGAGTAAGTAATTTTCCTTCATTGTCTTGATTTTCCTCGATTGAAAGTAAGTTTGATCGATTTGCACTAGTCACTTTTCTTTAATGTTCGCAAATTGTGAGACAACCAATTTTGTAAATAACCGGTTTCACTTTTGCAAGCAAATCCAACCAACGCCTTTTTATCTCTTTCTATCCAAGGGTTACATTGGGAAAAGTACTAATAAAAGCAAGATATTGCATTGATACAAATTCAGTTATAAACTTTTCAATATTATCAATTTAATTATAAATCTTTTGAATTTGTGTCAATTAAATCCGTTAGGCCAATTTTGGCCAAAAATCAATGACACGGATGCTAGTGTCTTATGTAACATGGCCAATTTAATTTTTTAAATTTTTTCTCAATTTTTTATTAGTTTTTTTTCCCTTTTTTCTTTTTTCTTTTATTTTTTTTCCCAACTAAGGGCCAGCGACCCTCACATGGTCTAGGTGAGGGCATTGCGGTCCTTACTCATGGTTAGCAAGGGCTGCGATGCCCTCCTTTAGACCAAGCAAGGGACGCTAGGCACTTGCCAATCCACAATTAGAAAAAAGAAGGAAGGAAAAAAGAAAAGAAGAATAAGAAAAGAAAAGAAAAAAAAAAAAAAAAGTAATAAAAAATTAAAAAAAATTGTTTATGTTAATATCGGTTATGTCACGTAGGATAAGATTTGGCCAAAGATTCATGTTAATGATCTTTGGTCAAAATTAGCCAAAGGGACTCAATTAATATAAATGTAAAATGTTTATGATTTAATCGATCAAATTGAAAGATTTTGGATTGAATTGATATAAATATAATAGGTTTATGATATTTTTATTACTTTTCATATCATGTTAGATGTGGGACTAGTTTAATAAAATCCGTTATTAGACATAAGAAATTCCCAAAAATTAGACATTTCATTGCACAATCAAACTTTCTAGGCACACCTAATCCATTCATGTGCAAAAGGAACCCTAAGGTACAACGAAAAATCAGACAGAGCGGCGGATTGCAGACCAAAGAATCGATTGAAAGAAACGATGTCAACCTGTCAAGACACGATTACCTCCACCTAAATTTCATTAATTAGTTCAATAATTGTCGTGATGAATTCAAGAACGGGGTTGACTCATGCAGCACGTGCGACCCTGCTCTGTTTTTCTGCTTCTGAAGATTAGCTCCCGCCTGCTATTCTCAGCACAAAAGTCAGAAGAAGGAACACAGATCGGTCGGAGACTCCACTGACACAAGAGATCGATCGTTGACCGGAGGTTCGAGGCCTTGGCAAATCCCCATCTACCTAACTTGGACGTTGCCGCTGGATAATGATGTTTCTGTTCAGGTTAGTTGGTTGCGTCGCTTGTTTCTGTTCATGGACCCAGGCCGCGATCCGCCATTTATTTCCTCGCGAACTTCACTTCCAGCATATCATCAGTTTCCACATCTCTCTCTCTCTCTCTCTCTCTCTCACTCTCTCACGCTCACTCCACTAGTTCTCACTCCAGACTGGCCATGCCATCTCTTCCTCCCTCGCTCGTCCTGTTTCTCCTCGCCGCCATTGCCACGGTGGCTTCTCTCGCCTCCTGCTCCGTCATCGTCAAGAACCTGCCCGGGTACTCCGGCGACCTCCCGTTCACGCTCGAAACCGGGTGAGCTGCGGATCGTGGGTTTCTTCTTGTTTTCGCTCTTCTTTCCTTTTTCCATGAATGGTGAAACGATGAGTTCGCTGCGGTGGGGAATGTGCGTGTGTAGGTACGTGGGAGTAGCTGAGGACGAGGTAGTGCAGCTCTTTTACTACTTCGTGGAGTCGGATAGGAGCCCTTCCGAAGACCCTCTTCTTCTCTGGATCGACGGAGGCCCTGGCTGCTCCAGCCTGGCCGGCTTCTTCTTCCAAAATGGTACTCTACTCTCTTCCTCCCTCCCTCTCCAATCGAACCATACTCGAAATTGTTCTCGCGATTCAATACTTGTCTTCGAAATACTGCATTGAGTAAACGGTTAATACCACAAAAAAGAAAATTAGTATATTTATGATAAATTAATTCTAAACTAAAACCTAGAATTGGTACACCCGTCATAAATTTACCATTTCTATTAAATTTTATCGTTAAATTGCTAATAAATTTAATTTCTATGACACATGACGGTTAACAGGTATATCAATTTAGGGTTTTGTCTTTAGCTGTATCGGTTATGATTTTTAGTGATATTAATCTAATTTGGCGGAAACTAATAAATAGTTAATTTGTTACAAAGATACCGGTTTTGGATTTTTTATGGTAAAAAAATTAATTTATGGTACATTTGTTACATGTGTATTGATAGGGTTTTTCACAATAAATAAAAAGGAAAAAGTCATAATGTGTGAGTTCATGAAAACCTTACATGTGCTAGAAAAGCTTATGAAAATTTCCTCAGTGAGTGACCTAGCAAGTTTCCATTGGGCATTGCAACAAATAGAGCCACACACATAAGGAAAACGAAACTTAAAAGAGAGAATCCTGGCTTACCTTATGAATGTACATTAATTTACATTAATGCTCCATTTACTTCGACAAAAATAAATGATTCAAAAAACATTTTTCTAAAAAAAAAATAACTTATATCCCTAGAAATAATTGATTAATAAAAAATATAACAACAATTTATATCTAAACATTTTTATGGATGATGAAAATATTTTTTCATTCATTTTTATAAACGATATAATTATTTATTTTTTAAAATAAATGTTGTCCAAATTATTGATGGCCCGCAAAACAATCCAACCTTAAAGTTGCCTCTCTTGTCGGGGACTCGTGTCTTGGAAACCATGTGAGCGTCACTAATTAGCTTTAAATACCGGGAAAGGTATACAACCATTAGTTGGTGGCCAAAAAGAAACCAAAAAAAGAAAAAGTGAATATTTTAATGTTCTGACAAAAAATAAAAGAATATTTTACTGTGAAAGAAAGAAATGTACGGCGTATTTAAATACGTACGGCGTATTTAAGTATGTTTCCGTACATTACAAGTCCAAATGTATGGTTGACTAAGTATTTGAAAGCCCTAAACCGCCGACATGGTCTACAAATCTAAAATTCATCTAAACCATGAATTTAATGGGTTGGTAGAATGCATCAGAAGTTTAATGATTCGTTTGTAATTGGATGTGTGCACTCAGGCAAGTGCCCTATTAATTTGTATACCACTAAACTAGTCATTAATATATTTGCTCGATCCATCCCATTTGAATTTGATGATTTTAACGTAACTTGTCTTGATGCTCGATGCGGATATTATTATTTTTGCGAGAAAACTCTGTTTATATTATTTCTACTTGACCATGTAACTTGGTTGTGCTTAAGGAAGAAACCATTAGAATTCAGGCAACACTATCTTTTCTCGGACAACAACCTAGACATGGTCGAAAGGTTGGTAGAGAAGTAGAGAAAATTTTGCCATTCCAAACGGATTTAAAGTTGTCGGAACTATTTTTCTTGTTGGCGAGAGAAGGTGTGAGCCTAATAGCTTCCGAAAAAGAGAAGTCCTTAGTGCATTATATGTGTAGGACCGATTATTGGGTCTCGATGGGCTTGAGAAAAGCTATTTTAGTTATAAAGAGGCGTGGTCACTGGTCTGGTTAGGTCCGAGAATGTTTTACAAAAGCTTGTATCTTATGGATGGATTTGGGTAACCAATCGAGCTTGACCTAAAAGTCCTGCACTGGCCTGCCTATCGATCACCTCTGACACAGGCTGTGGCCTGTGGGTTAGTTTCATTTCAATAATGGATATAAGTTTAATGCGTTAGTAAGATGAGTCATCGTACATGTATCATTGTTGGTATGGGTAGTTTAGTTTAACAAGTAACTAAGTAATATCAACAGTGAAAAATGTAGGAAGTGTCATTAGATCAAGAAAAGTATTGTGTGTTAAACTAATACAAATTAACCCAATAAAAAATTTAAAAAAAATTAGAAAAACTGAATTCCAGTCAACTAAGGCCTTCCCTTTCCCACCAAAAAACAATACTACTAAACCCTTATATTGGGCTAATACCAAAAAAAAAAAAACCATAAATTAATACATTTATAACACATTTACCCAAAAATTAATTTTTTTATCATAAAAAACCCGAAATTAGTACACTTGTAACAAATTCACTTTCCATTAATTTCTATTTAACCATTGAATTGCTAAGTTGAATGACATTTGTGTACTAGTTTTATTGTTTTTCTGGTATTAATTTAATTTAACGAAACTAATAAAAGATAAATATGTCACAAATGTATCAATTTAAAAATTTTTATGGTCAAAAAATTAGTTTTTGATAAATTTGTCATACATATACCTGTTTGAGACTTTCGTAGTATTAACCCTATTATATTATAAGCTGCATCAATTATTTACTTAAGGTTTATATCTTGCCTATCATTATGATTAATTATTATACTAATTACGTATTATGTGATATGTCCAAATAAATATAAACAATTATCATATAGCAGATTGGGCTGCTAAAGCCCATGATGATCACTTGATCAGGGTCTCCATCCCAACTGGATTTTCTACCGTCCATTCCATTGGGCCTTGCTTTGTTTTGATGTTTCAACTATGCACTTGTTTTCAGTTAATGAAATGAGAATCCTTTTTTTTGTGACCAAAACTCCAACATCAACTTTTCTTATGATCTTCTTCTCCTCTACATTTCGCAGGTCCACTAAATTTTCAGACAAGAGATTACAATGGCAGCTTACCCTCTCTCCATCCCAATCCATATTCATGGACCCAGGTGTGCAAAAAACCCTCAACTTCCTTGACCCATCATTGATTTCCGACACGTAAAACGAACTGCACCCATCCCTCGTCAGAAGAAGTTCCCTCTAATGAATCCTGTGATTGGCGGGGTCACAAATTATGGACATCACTCAGATGCAATTCCATAACATTGTGATCGAGACATTGATCAAGTTCCTAAAGTTAATGTCGTTGCTGCTGCTGCCACTTGTAATTGCTGTTGTTCCTGTCTTTCTTCTAGGGCATGAACATCATATTCTTGGACGCACCTGTGGGGACGGGGTTCTCTTACTCGACCACCACCGACGGCTACAACGTGGATGACTACTCTTTTGTGGCGCACAGCTATGAATTCTTGCGAAAGGTTCGGTTTCATTTGCCTTTTTTTTTTTTTTTTTTTTTTTTTTTTTTTTTTTTTTTTTTTTTTTTTTTTTTTTCATTTTTTTTATATGTTAGTATCTGTCGTTTTATGAAGATTTTCTTATGTGGAAATTTTTTTTTAATAAAAAATTTATCCTTGGTTTGCTATGGCACAGTGGTTTGTAAATCATACGCAATTTTTGGAGAACCAGTTATACATCGGTGGCTCCTCTTATTCCGGAATGGCTGTTCCTATGCTCGTCGAAACAATATTGGAGGGTAAGTCATCGATTATTTAATGTCATTGATAGTCCCTATGTTTTCATTCGAAAATCAAAATTGTCATTCTATTTCTTTTTTTGAGTTTAAAATCGTCAATTTACTTTTTAAAAAGCGTCACTAGTTACTCATGAATTGTTCCAGTGATGGGAGTTTGCTGACATTACATTACCATCATTAGAAATTTGCTAATGCTAATTCCTTCTCTTCATCTTCTTTGTGTCAACTGAAATCTCATTAAATATGAACCGAGACTTGTAAGATCTAGAACACTCAATAGTGCATAATAACCTCTAATTCGTGAATACTCGAAAGCCATGGTTGAGCTCGATGGAACTCGAGTGGCCATGGCCATGGGCCCAAAGGAGCTTAGAACCTCCAGTAGCCATATTTGCAAGCTTGACGAAACTTGAGTGTCCGTAGCCAGGCTCGACGAAGCTTGAATGACCATGGCTATGAGCTTGAAGAAGTTCAGAAGCTTCGAACTGCCGTGACTGCTTGCCACAAGCATGAAGGTCAAGCAGCCATGTTGCAGGGCCCCTCCCCCACAACCCCTCCGGCTGCAGGGTCGCTTTTTAAATTTTTATGGTAGCTGATGTGGCGCCTTTTACACGCCAACTATAAAAATTTGGTGAATCACAAGAGGACATGTGTACTCCAACGTCCAACTCAATAATCCGATTGTCCACGTCAGCAAAAATTCACTTGCAATGGAACAAGTACAATAATAGGACTAATGTCGGGACAATCTAAAAAGTAGAGGGACAATTTTGAATAAGTAAAAAAAAAAAAAAAGCACAGAGATCGGTTTTGATTTTTGAGTAAAAGTACAAACACCATTAATGGCATTAACCCGTTATCTAAATAGGTAAAATTACTCTTTCATCATGTTTTGCATCGGAGATGAACATTATTTCCTCTTTAGTTGGATTGGCCACTCAGTCTAATCACATGAAATCACACTCTTCCACTTATGCTGGAACGCTTGTTGGCACTTGAAAAATAGTGTGCTGACAGAAAGAGTAAGTTAATGTAGAGAGTTTAGGAGAAAATCATCTTCTTTTGGCAATTTGTTGAGTGTAAAAATGCAATTTCCCCAATTCTTAACTAGTAGAAATCTACCCACTCCCGGTATTGACTTTTTGCTTCGTCTATGTTATATAGGAAATGAAGCTGGGAATGAGCCAACGTTCAACGTGAAGGTTTTGAATCTTTGCCAGCTTCCTTTCAGTCCCTAAAAAGTTGACTGGTTGCTTTGCTTACTTATTGTCAAAATCTTAATGAAAGCTAACTCCATCTTTGTGGTGGTGAATCAATAGGGTTTCCTGACGAGCAACCCCGTGACGGATGCATTCATAGACGATAACTCAAGAATTGAGTATGGCAATCGGATGGCGCTCATTTCAGACCAGCTTTACGAGGTAAAAAACATATGGTTTCGCCACTGCTCATCGATGAGGTTAATCTTGCACTTGTGTTGATCAGGGCACATGGATGATCCCTTTTCGCTAAAGCTGATACTGACTGGGTGCTCAATTTCATGATCCAGGCGGCCAAAACAAACTGCGATGGCGACTATGTGAACGTTGGCGATGATAATCTTCAATGCGTCGTTGATCTGAATGCCATCAACGAGGTATTGCTCAAACCTTTAAAAGAAGATTAAGAAACTAATGACATGTTATGTCCATGTATGCACTTCTTTCCCCTCTTGTTTCCGGTGTCGGGATTTTAATCCCGGTCTCGCACCTAGGCCGTGCATGCCTATCTTACCCGAAAAATTCACCATTTCTCTTACCCTGCATGAAGGACATTTAATTTTAAGCCTTCAATCTGGTGTTCATTGAGATGCCAATCCGGTCAGGCTAACTCTCCGATCAGTGGAGAGATCGGATTCGCAGTACAAAACACGAGCGGGATTTTGGGGGGATTGTAAAACTTTTATGCGGATGGAGGAAACTCTGCGATTTACCAAAAACTCTGGTGGACCTTGTCATTTTTGCAGCTCACCAGCAAAGTCCTGACGGTCCACATTCTGGAGCCGGATTGCAGCAACGCCCTGCCTGATCCACAAGATGACGCTTCCGTTCGAAGATATCTCCGGGAAAACGCCACAGCCGCATCCACGGACGACCCCCTCAAAGGTCCTGCGCTCTGGTGCCGTGTATGTCCCTCTCCCTCTCTTTCATTTCTTGTTTCTACGATGAAAAATAAGTTAAGTTCCGAACATAAATTAGCAAGACCTCGCTAGATACATCAGATCAGTCTAGGATTGATACGAGTACGTTCCCTTACAATGAGTCAGGATCATTTCTCTTTGCTGGGGGCATTGCTGGGCTAGCTTCTTCTTTTGATCTCCTTTTTTGATGATCAGAACTACAACCACATGATCTGCTATATCTGGGCGAACCTTAAAAGCGTCCAAGAAGCACTTCAAGTCCGACCGGTACATCTCTCTCTCTCTCTCTCTCTCTCTCTCTCTCTCTCTCTGTGCTCCTTTCCATCATCGACAAGAAGATGCATAAGCTGCTTTCTCGTTAACAAACATCCATCCACACCTTCGCGCATGCATGATGCACTAATTCTCAGCAATACAATAGTTCATTCAATATCCCTGTTGCCGGAGCAGGGGACGAAGACCTACTGGCCATACTGCAACAGCACATTAGCTTACACCAAGGTCATCAGCAGCGTAGTTGATTATCACAAGAACCTCACCAAAGCAAACATACGGGGTCTCATCTTCAGGTACCAAATGGCATTTTTCCACGGGTCATCGACGAGAACGCCTTCAGATTTCAAATCCCTCTATTACTTCTTCCTTCATTGCGTGTATTAATTTGTCTTTCTGGTGCAGTGGGGATCATGATATGTCAATTCCGCACATTGGTACTCAAGCGTGGATAAACGCTCTGAATCTGACTTTAGATGAGAGCTGGAGAGTGTGGTCTGTGGATGGCCAGACAGCAGGGTATGTCCTTCAGCTTTATCTTCAGTTTCTTTCTCAATTGGAAAGAGGAGAGTAAGAAATTGAATGAGCTCATGTTCGCACATACGAGCGCTACATGCCACCATACATAAGAATATCAAAATAAACAAGCATACTCTCAAAGTAACCAGATAATTGGGCCACTTTTCGGCACATTTCCTTTGCAGGTATGCCAAGAAGTACATTAAGGATGATTATAGCTTGACGTTTGTCACAGTCAAGGCAAGAATAAAAAACCCCCTCACTCAAATCTTCTTGTGTCATATATCCTAATTGAAAACACATGAAGCATTCAAACATAAACTTACTTGACTTCTCGGGGTGTATAATACAGGGAGCGGGACATTTCGCAGCAGAATACAAGGTCAAGGAGTGTTCTCAACTGGTGGATAGATGGATGGCTTACTACCCCGTGTAAAAGTAATGTTAAGCTAAGGAGACACTTTGTGTTCAACAGCATTAGTGATCAAGCTTTTCTCATGGACCATGTTCTAACAGGATGAATGTAGCTCCTTTCATCTATTAAAGGAAAATAAACCTCTATGATGAATGATCTGGCAAGCAATTGTTGGGATTGATTTTTGGTTTCTTTGCTGCAACATGAGGCTAAGTAAGCTGAAGAAATGGAGCACATAACATACGCAGCACTTGAAAAAGAAAGTTCGATGCTACTGCAAAAAACCATTTCTGGCATTGCTGTTGACTCTACCAGGAGGAACAGACACGACTTCCTAGTTTTGCAACTTCAATATGCAACAGAAGAGTCCCAAAACCTAAATTATGAGAAGTTTTTGGTGCACCATCAGAAACAAAGCCATCTGAATATCCATTCCCAGAAGCAGACTGACTTCAGTTAATCCTGAAACTGGATATATGAGGTCACACCAATTTCTTCGATTGAGGTCATTGCAAATTTGCAAGCCAAACCAGCAATAGAGATTGTGAACCCATTATCACATACACGATAGGATTTGCCGGTAATTTTAACACACAAAGCCAAAAAACCGCCTGCATGTAGACACATGCATAGAGCCAGAGTGCCAAGGATATACCGACTCCCAAAAAGGAAAAGGAGAGATCCAGTATTTTGATATACACTTTCTTTTTCTGAACAAAAAGGGTAAGTAGTAGGAAAGGAAATTTTCCACTTTTATTTTCAAAATGCTGGTCAACACAACCAGCGATTTGATATGCAGAAAAACCTACCCTAATTTCTATCGAAAACAAGAAGCCAACTGAAGTTAATGTTACTTACCTTCAAAAGAGCAACCGTGTAAAAGAAGTGTAATTTCCACTTTGTGAATTATTACCATAAGCATCTAGAACATAAAAGAGACTTGGCATACATATATACATAGCCATATGTATAATACAATAGGATACTACACCGTCAAGAAGTGTTCATCTATCCGACTTTAGGGAGCTTAAGAAATCCATGATGCATCTGCACTAAAAGGCACTGGGTGTTCTTGACTTTCATGGCCAAATCATCAACTCAGGTAGGCACTCTGAGAAAAGGTCTCGGTAAAGAAATTTCACAAACTTAAGTCAAGTCAGCCTCGCCGACAAGACAAAACAGATGGAGGACAATGTAGGCCATTGATGTATGTTCAAAAGCCAATAACATGATTATACTTGAGATAACATCGAATGCGAGCAAGCCACACCTACAGTGATCATGAACTTGACGATAAACACAAGAAAAGTCAAACATTTCATATCACCAATGGTAGGACTCATCAGCAAAAAGAAGCCCTTCCTGGTCTTTTAAATGCCCTCAAAGTAAGGATAAAGTGGAAAGGCAATCCTACATCACAAAGAGACTTCCCTGACAAACAGATGCTAATGCAGAAAAACAGGAATGGTTATATCTCTTGAAGTGAAATTCAGACAATTTCCAGATCTGATCCTTAGGCATCATAACTACATTAAGTTTGTCCAATGACATCTGTAGAGTAAATAGTCAATATAATATGCTTCAGAAGTTTCATATCAAAACAAGTAATGCATCTCACAGAAAAGGGAAACTCAAAAGCCAAGTGAAGACAGGTGAACTAACCATAAGTAGAAAAGATGTTTAGGGCTCATCCATTTTAATGAAAAAGATCTGCTACGGCAGCCCATACATAGCAGAGCTTACATCATTACTTGTTTTAGAAGTGGAACCACTGAATCCAGAACATTAATATTTCAAAAGTGGAAAAGCATAATGTCTGAGACAATATAGAGTAAAAACACCTCAAGCTTCAGTATCTATGCAGACATTATACATATACAGAACATTATTGTAATTGACACTTATATGCACTAACTTTTTACTTTGAATATTGCAAAAGAACCACACCTTATTCTCTCAGATTTTGTGCACTATTAACCACCAAAATAGGACATTTTAAATTATGTTCTGCAGTTCTTTGCCCCTTCCTGGCTTCATCACTCAATCGTCATCAAATAATTATTACTCAGGAAGTCAAGATGTACCCAAAGATCAGAACACAAGAAACTTCACTGCCAGTCATCTTACAGTCAAAACAACTACTCAAGAAGAGCGTTCTGTGCATGAAAAAGCAGAAAAAGCAAATCAACTCCAGGAGGGAAAAGAGGAACAGATAATGATATCATCTTATCGAGATGCTTCGGCACAAATATATTAGTCTTGTGCATTCACTTGTTTCGGCAGCCCTAAGTGAGGGATTTTCTTGCAAGGATTGGGAACTTAGATGCCATCCTTATCACTCCCCGAGAAGAAGAAAGTACAATGAAATAGAGACCCAGCAAAGGTTATGATCAAATGAGTTTGTCATAACAGCAAATCGAGAGAAACTCCATATAGACCTTGGCCCTCATCTAGATGGAGAAAGCAGAACGTACCTTAACTCTCAAACATCACTGATATATACAACATGCAGTACAGAGTACCAATTAGGATTTATCAATAGATTGAAGACAATATACATAGAAAAATCCTTCCAAATGGGTCATCCTAGACATACCTCTTTCTCGCAAATAAAAAACATTGCTTTACATATGTCATGGCCATCAACGGGAGAGAAGAAAATACCATCATCACCGGAGGCACTAGCAGGCTTCAAGCCACATATATTACATTACGTTGAAGCATGGAAAGGAAACTTGCAGATTTACAAGATCAGAAATATCGACAAGGAAAGCGATTTGCATCAAACAGGAGCTAATGTCTCGATAAATTCATAAGCATCAAGCCACCCATATTGTAATGAGCCATACCCTTTAGATTGATCCGCCGGTATCTCATAAAGCTTCCTGAAAGTCTTGTCACCAACATTATACGTCAAGATTTTACCTGGCAAATGAACTAACAGCGATGACTCCTCGTCGTTCCTTTCTCTGACCAGATGAAGCATAACGAACGCATAGTAATTCATATAGTCCGGATCCATGTAATTGCGCACCACCTCCGGGAAAGCACTCACGATAGAATCAAGCTCCACATGGTATTTAACAAACCACCCAGAATAATCCTTTTCCAACTCAAAAATCTTAAATTGAGCAGTCCGTGACCCATAAATCTCAAAAAAATGCAAATGCCCACGAGACTCCCCAAAATACCTGAACCTCCTACACCCCCGATTCTCCGAAATGGGAAGCCTTGGCATCGTCCCAAACTGCTCTTTCTCGACATCGAAACACAGGGAAGCCCCCGTTGGGCTAATCCAGTGAACCCCACCATTCCAAAAGACGCCATTGTCGAACACCATATCGAACGGAGCGACAAAAGGAGACCCAGAAAGCCTCCATCCGCGGTCTCGAGACGAGTAAATCTCAATTTGATAATAGTACGCGGATTCGACGGTGCTTCGAACGCAAACGACGTCATAGCGGGACGATTTAGAAGGGTCGAAGGCCAAGCTCACTCCATAAACAGTAGTCGCGCAGGAGGAAGCACCCCCGAGGTGGGGAAGCATCGCGAACCGCCTCGTCGTCGGATTAAAGACGTAGTAATTACGCCGACACCCGATCTTGCGGAAGCTGCAGCACAGGAGCAGCCCGCCGCAGGACTGCAGGATCTTCAGGCCCGCGGGGTCGGGGGCGAAATCGAGGCACTTGAACGGGAACCCAGATAGGGGATCATCGCCGCCGCCGCCCCCAGCGGCAGGAACTGGTGGTCCGAGGGGGTGCGGCGGAGCACGACGCCGGAGGCCCCGGAGCCGGCGTGGAGGCGGGCGTGGCGGCGGGAGAAGCGGGGGCCGGAGATGACGGAGAGCCAGAGCTTGGAGACGCACTTGAAGCGGAGGAGGGGGCGGGCGGGGAGGAGGAGGAGGATCTCGGAGATGAGGTCCTCGTTGGCCGCGATGATCTCGGCGGCCGAATAGTTCTGCAGCTTCATTTCCAGAATAGTGGTCGAAGGTGCTTGCAGAGAGAAGAGAGAGAGAGAGAGAGAGAGGAGGGGAGGGGGAAGGAAGAGTAAAGAGCATTCATTGGGAAAGAACCAAAAGGGAAACGTGCGGATAAGCCGAAGGATTCGCTGTCACGGAAAACCGCTGGCACTGCGGGTCCACTGTCGAGTGCGGAGGAAGCAACGTGGAGTGGTGGTCGTGGTGGCGGAGGCGGCGGCGGCCGATGTGGATGAAAATCGAATGTCGTGTTGCCGGAACAGCACGCCTAATTCCAGCCGATTTTTGCCCGCGCTTGTCTTCTTTCCCTCCCTTTTCTCGAGAATTTTGTTTAGGGCGCCTGTCAAGCCATCAAATTAAAAAAAAAAAAAATCAGGATATTCTATATTTGAAGTTTGGGATAACGACACAAATGATTTTATGAATTTTACAATGCGCACTATGATTTGTAAGCTTTTAATGTGTTCAGTGTAGTCCCTGAACCTATGTTGCATATTTAATTTAGTCTCTCAACTATATAGAAATATTCAATGTTTTAATCATCACGTTAAATAGATTAAAAGTTCATGATTTATATTGTATATTGAGATGATATTCAATGACCACATTGAAGAGATTAAAAGTTTAAAGATTATATTATATTTTGACCAAAGTTTAAGATTTATTTATGTCATTCTCCTTTGAAGTTTATAATACGAAAATTCAAGATTTGCTATTACTAAATTATGATGTTTGAGTTTGAGCTCGTAGGACAAGGAGTTTGAAGAGAGAGAGAGAGAGAGAGAGAGAGAGAGATTTAAGAGATTATAAAATAGAAACATTAAAACGAATTATTTCGATTTTATAGCAAGATTTCTTTTACCGTTTGATATTTGACTTGAGATGGTTGATTCGTTAATAATTTGAATCGATAGAGGTAGTGATGTCAACGTACAATTACATGAACAGTTATGAGATTTATGGATGACAATTATAGCACAATCAGTCATTAAAATTACATAATTTTTTTTTGAAGTAAATCGTGTGATAAAAAGTAGATTTGATCATGGCAAACGAAACCCCAATTTGGTTTTTCTCAATTTTAAAACATTGTCATGAAATGATTGAAAAGGATATTTGATTTATCTGAATCCATTCCCAACCTATTAGAAGGGAGATAAACCTTTATGACCAGTTATTCTTTCAAGAAATGAGTCTTATATCTCCATTTGTTTTGCAGAACATAGGCAATGTCAAGTCGAGTAACGGTGAGATATTTAAAACTGCCAACAAGCTGCCAATAGAGCGTAGGATTTGAAAGAGGAGCCCCATCTTTGGCATCAAATTTAGCATTGATCTCAATAGGAGTTGTAGCGATCTTGTTGTTAGTGAGTCCAACTCAAGAGATAAGATCAATGATATACTTGGCTTATGATGGATAATAACCAAAGGAATTTGAATGAACCTTCAAGTCTAAAATGTGGCCGAGTAGCCCAAGATATTTCATTTCAAACTATTAATTGAGATATCGATTAGGCTTTGACATGCTAATATGATCATCGCCGGTAATAACCACATTGTCCATATATAAGAGCAGCATATATACCCATAAAACGTGAGTCGAACAAAAAGAGCATGATCATATGGACTAAATTTGAAGCTGAGAAATTCCATGGTAGAGTTAAATTTGGAATACCATGCACAAGAAACCTATTTTAGACCATATAATGCTCTTCATAATCGACACACTTTGTTGGAAGAATGAGTATTTCCAGAAGGAGACACAATATATACTTATTCAATAAGATCACCATTCAAGAATGCAATTTTAATAGCCATCTAGAATAGAGACTAGAGCCTAATTGCAACAATAGCAAGTAGATTATGGACAGTAGTAAGGTGTGCAACAGGAGCAAAAGTCTTTTAATAGTAAACTTCGTGTTCCTGAATAAAGCCTTTTTCCACTAATTGAGCTTTTTAACGATTCACAGTGCCATCTGCCTATATTTTAATCTTATATACTCATTTACAACCTACAATGGACTTATAGGGAGGCAAATCAACCAAATATCATGTATGAGATTTATCTAAGGCCTATAGCCAATATGCATTACTTGCTGCCAAAGAAGATTAATGCTGGCTTATCTATATGTGCGTGGTTTAAAAAGAGAAGCAATGGTAATTACGACGTTGAACCAAAGATTGACTTACTCTGATGGAGTGATGGATAGAGGATGATGGAATGTCAACTAGTGGAGAATCCATGGATGAAGCAGGCATGTCAAAAGCTGTTGAGGTGGTATCACTTGTAAAACTTGCATCAAGATTAATAGATAAGGAGGATGAGGCAGTTCTGGAGAAGAAGATTGATGCGGGAGCATCCGATTTAGCTCCATCAACCCACTCAGCACCATCATTGCTCATTAAATCCAAGATAGAATTTGGATATAATGTGCTTCAATGGGTCGAGATCGAAATTTTTAACTAAAATGGTACTGAACCATTCTTTCGACGTTATCAATATGATATATTAGTCGCCAATTTCTCGGTACGCTTTAGTTGTTGCTGATCTCGAAGTTTCTCAACAACATATCAATAGGAGGCCATTCTGAATAAATTCCTTTATTATTTGATGAAGTCTTGGGGTACTTACCTTTTGGTCAAGATGGGAGTACGAATTATACATGGTTGAAGAATTAAGAATGCAAGTTCCCAAGTCATTAAATACATCTCTATTTTCCTAAGAGTCTTTATTGTTATGTAAAGTTTCAAGAGTCAAAGTTTTGAGTTCCTAGGTCTTTAATGTTAGGCTAGTTCCCACATCTATTTATTACTTTTCTATTTCATAAGTTGAATTCCTCCTATAAATAGAAGAAGTCTCTCCATTGTAATGCAGACAAGATTTGATGAATGAAAATACGTGAGATTTTCCAATGTGTAAGCGAATATCTTTGGAGAGTAAATAACTCTAATTTTGGTCTCTTCATCCTTATAAAGTGGATTACTCCTCGGTAGTGAGCCAAGAAGCCCTTTATCCTTAACTGGTGGATTTTCCTTTAGGCTTTAGTGGTGAGTTTCTCCTATCTTGAAGTCCTTTATCCTTGGTAGGTGGTTCGTCTTTTAAGCCTTGGTGGTGAACTTCATCTATCCCGATCTTCATCCTTGGTTGGTGACGCATCCTTTATTTATACCTCAGTGTCAATCGTTTTCTATTTCTACATTTGCAATTTGTCCTTCCACAATCATGCCCATACATACAATTTCCATACACTTAACCACAAAAATCCCTACAACCCAAAATCACTCGCCCACCCACGCATCAAGGATTCACAAGTGGAGAGAGGTTGGGATCTTTTGGATATAAATCCACTAAGGAAAGAAACATGAGGTGATGACTTGAAGGGATGAAGAGATAAGAACATCTTGTATTTCCAAAAGGTAATATAACGAGACACATGAAAACGATTAGATATAGGATCCCAACATCTTTAACAATTGTGTTCAATGTCATACCCAAAAAAGCAACATGAACGGGCACAAGGCTCTAACTTTGTGTGTTCATATAGGAGAAGATGTACAAACAAGCACTACCAAAGACTCGAAGAAAACTGTAATTGGGGACACTACGTTCAAGCGCTCTAAGGATAAATTTTACCATTATAGGTGACAGAATATGGTTGATGGTGTATAAGTAGTAAGACAAGCCTCTCTCTAAAATAGTTTCGGACAAGAAGTAGAGACAAGAAGAGTACATGTTATTTCTAAAATATGCCTATGTTTACATTTTGTTCGACCATTGAGTTGGGAATTTTCCTGGACAAGAACAATGAACAAAAGCATCATTTTCGAAGTGGATTCTAAGAAATTCGGTATCTCTAAATTCCACGGTATCGTCGGTAAGAAAAAACCTTGATATCTTGAGAAAATTATGTTTTTTATCAAGGCAACAAAATCATGGTAGATACGAGTAAATTCATATTGATTTTTAATAAGAGAAAGCCATGTATAACGAGAATTATCATTCACAAAGTTTACAAAATAGTGAGAGCCTCCTATTGTGGGAGTTAGAGATGGTCCCCAAATATCATAGAGAATAAGATCAAAAGGAGCAGGAAAAACATATTCACTAAGATCAAAAGGCAAGGCATGATGTTTTCCTAATTTGCAAGGTAAATAATCAAAATGTTTATTATCAACAGAACCTAAATGACCATTTGAAATTAAGGATTTTAATCTAGAGGATGAAGCATGACCTAAATGAGATTGTCAAGTTTCAGATGACACTATGGTTGCACCAACCAGCAAAGGAATTGGGAATATTTAGGGAAACAAGCTCAAATAGACATCCCCTTCTATGGCTTGTCCCAATAGTCTGTCCCATCCATGGATCCTACACATGACAATCATGAGAAGAGGAGGACATCCACAATTGTCTAACTGAAATCAAATTTAGGGAGAATGGGAACCTTGAATGTGTTAAGGTAAGGATCATATAGACATTGAGATATTTCTTCTATAGCTAACTCTCATTTGAGAATCATCAGCTGTGTAAATAGTAGAGACATGTGCATTGAATGATTTTGATTGAAACAAATCAAAATTTGGAGTCATATGATTGCAGCAGGCAAAGTCAAAATGCCATGAATCAAAAGTACCTGAAGTGATAGACATAATAAAAGGAACAAAGAAGCTAGAAGTACCAAACTCTCGAAGAATGGAATGAAGATCCTCTAATTTAAGAGTAACACACAATCCATTAGTAGCAGTGGCAGATGAACTTGCATGTGGACCTTGATTTCAAGGTTGATTAGCTGTCTTTATAAATTCTTTAGGTCATATTATACGGTAATTTGATAGCGAAACTTCTGATTTATCCATAATAAGCACTTTATCAGTTTCAACACAATAGATTGAACAAAAAAATGTGAAGAAACTAGTACATGGAGAGATAATCTGAGCTAATAAGGGAATACGAATTCAAAACATTAAAATGATTTAGGAATTGGGCTGAGATGGCCAAGCATTGGTCAGAATGGTGTTAAATTGGTCAGAGATAAGGACGAACCGATATAAATCGGCCTAAATAGAATCGAACCGGTCTGAAAAGGGCTGAATTGGTCTAAAATTTGATTTAACCAGTCTGAATATGGATAAACTAGTATGAACTGGCTTGAATATAACCAAACCGGTTTGAGAAAGTCCAAACCGATTTGAAATTCAATAGAACTGGCCCGGTCAATGGGTCAAACTAGTAATCTGACATCACTAATGACATTAGCCGTATGGGAGCATTTCGCAACCGTAGGCGTGTGGATCTCACACGTAGAGAGTAAAGGTGGCGTGTAATGGTGCATGGAGAATCCAGAGGCTATGTGGTTGAGTTCAGTCGACTCGCTGAAGCTTCAGGACGCTAATGGTGGTGGTCGTTGGTGAATATGGTCAATGGAAATGGGTGAAAAACTCCTGAAGGCTTGGGCTCGATGGTTCGCCAAAGGTGGTGGCGCATGCAGTGTGCACTATAGCGTCCGATCTCCATTCCCAACAAGGTTTCTAGATTTGACTTGGTAGAGGATGTCAGTTCGTGGGTGGGTCTTGTTTTTTCGAAATACCTGGTGAAATGTGCCAAATAAGCACATAATAGCAGTAGCTCCCTGGGTTTGAGATGTGACGGCGTGTCCGGCGTCCTTGAACAACGAATTTTCAGGATCTCGATAGTGATGTTGATTCTCTGAAATTAGTAACGGAAGAGTATCAATAAGCTACAGAATTGAGGGTAAATTGGAGTGATGCAGCCAATGCGGCTAGCATAGATTGTAAGACCAAATCGAAATAAAACCAACGATCTCGATTTATCATTCACAAATAAATTTGTACAAAATTTGAAACCGATTTGTGGAAACGTAAAAACCAATGTACCTCCAACCATTGATAAAACTTTGCAAATGTACAAACCCTAAAACCTTGGACGAGCGATCAATTTGCAAATATGGAATAACTAGATCTGAACATCCTGTTCCACTAGCCAATACCTCTCAAAACTCAATGGTGTGTATTCTGTATCGATAGGATTTGAACTAGATAATTTGACGTTTTTATTTTGTTTTGTACGTTATCGACATCTTCCATCAAGACCATTATGGTAACATATTAACGAGTAATTATTACGTGATAAATGTGGGTAATAAATTAAGCAATAAATCAGAATTAATTGGGAAATGCAAAATTGGGATCACAATTAAATATTATGACATTCTCTCACTTGATCCCAACATTCTATCAAATAAAATATGAACCCAAATCCACATAAACTTCATGTTAAAATAAAACATACGAATCACAGCGATGATTCCTCTTAGAGCGAGTATTATCTTCCATGTATCACAATGCATTTCATTAGCTCAATGTGGTAACATAACTTGATGAATAAACCTTATATTTATTCCTAGTCAAACGTGATTTTTTTCTCAAAATTATTGAATGTATACAGCTGTATTGAGAAAAATATCGCAAATGAATAAAAGTCTCACAAATTCATTCATATAAAGAAAAAATTATATGATTTGGACCAACGTCCAGTGCTGACGTATTCAATGACCATTTTGTTCTCTTTAACACGTTCCTTGATAGCTAAATACTTGATGCCAACGTGCTTGCTTCGACTACTATTTTTGTGGTTCTTAGCCGTAAAAGCTATTGCTAAATTGCCGCAAAACATTCTTAATGGCCTAGCAATAGAATCCACAACTCTAAGCCCGGATATGAAACTTTTCAACTATACACTATGTCAGGTTGCCTACAAAAAAGAATCGAACTCTACCTCTATTGTGGAGTGGCAATCAAGGTATGTTTTGCGTTTCCCTAATATACAGCTCTACTAGTAAACATAAAAGGATATCCTAATGTTGATTTACGAGAATCAACACCGCCAGCAAAGTTTGAATCCTAGTAACCAACTACCTCGAAGCTGTCCCTTTGACTATACAAAAGCTTGTGTCTGTTTGTACCTTGAAGGTACCACATCACCTTCTTTGCAACTCTCCGATGGTCTATACTTGGATTACTCTGATATTTTCTCAACATTCTCATAGCAAAAATAATTTCTGGTCGAGTACAAACTTGAGCATACATCAAGCTTCCAATAGCAAAAGCATATGGGATGTTCTTCATTTGTTCCCTTTCAAAATAATTCTTCGGGCACTGGTTCAAATTAGACATGTCGTCCTTCACAATATGTGTTATACTCAATGAATAATCTTTCATATGAAATCTCTATGAGACCTTATTGATATAGGTTTCTTGCGATAGTTCTAATACACCTCGAGATCTATCTTTATGGATCTTAATGCCAATGACATAAGATGCTTCGCCCATATCCTTCATGTCAAAAGTATTAGAGAGAAATTGTTTCATCTCGTGTAGCAATCCCTTATTATTGGTTGCAAATAAAATGTCATCCACATATAGGACAAAAAAAACAAACTCTACTCTCACTAACCTTCTGGTATATACATTGATCCATGACGGGATGCTTGTTTTAAGCCTTATAGAGACTTCTTAAACTTGTACACCAAATGCTCAATAGCACAGCACTAGAAAAGAATCCTTGTAGTTATTTCATGTAAACCACTCCTTCTATTTTACTATTGAGGAACCATCCATTTGATGTAACTCCATATCAAAATGAGCAACTAATGCCAAAATAATATGAAGAAAATCTTTCTTAGATACATGAGAAGATGTTTTCGTGTAATCGATTTCATCCTTTTGAGTGAATCCCTTAGCAACGAGTTTAGCTTTATATCTCTCAATGCTGCCCATGAATCCTTCTTAGTTTTGAAGACCCATTTATAACTAATGGCCTTCGCACAATCAGGCAACTCACGAAATCCCAAACCTCGTTAGATGCCGTGGAACTCATCTCTTCCTTCATGGTGTTGTACCATAATTCATGACTTGTGAAAACGTTTCAAGATCATTTTCAACTCCAATATTATAATCGGATTCTTATAAATACACAATGTAGTCACTTGGGATTGTTAATATCTTCAATCTAGTAAACCTTCTTAATGTTGTATCAATATTTTCCCGAGGAGTTTTTTATTCAACTAGATGGACAACGGTATTTGGTAATTTTTAAACAGTTGAATCTATCGGATCAATATCATCAACTAGTGGATCTTCAATTATTGGTTGTTCAACAGCTGGTTGAACTGAAAGGGCGCTGTAAACAACAACCAATCCAGTATTTGAGATGGAAGGTTGAGTATTTGGATGTTCTTCTTCAGGAACAAGGTTCCTGAATTGATCATTCCCAATAATAAGGTCATTCTTAAGAAACTTAACGTTTCTCGATTCCACAAATTTAGTGATGTGAGATGGACAATAAAACCTATATCCCTTAGACTTTTAAGCATATCCAATGAAGTACCCACTTATAATCCTTAGGTCTAATTTTTTTTTCCTGTGGATTATGGACTCTTACTTCAGACGAGCATCCCCACATGCGTACATGGTGTAAACTTGGTTTCCAACCTTTGAATAACTTAAAGGCATATTTGGGACGGCTTTGGTCGAAACTCAATTTTATATATACACTATCGTTTTAAGAGTCTCGATCTACAATAACTTAGGAAGTTTGGAGCTGCTAAGCATACTTTGCATGATATCCAACAAAATTTGATTTCTTCATTCTGCTATACCATTTTGGTCTGGACAACAAGGCATGGTGCATTAGGCAATAATCCCATGCTCTTCGAGAAACTTGACAAATAGACCAGATGCTTGTCCATTTTCAGAGTATTTACCATAGTATTCTCCACATCTATCTAATCTCACGATCGTAATTTGCTTACCGCATTTTTTCTCTACTTTGGTTTAAGCATCCAGTGCTTTGTGCTTATTACAAAGCAAGTAGAGATACATGAATCGTGAATAATCATCTATGAAATTGATGAAATATCTTTGACCATTTGAGTCTATATCCGAACTACAAAATCCATATGTATGGTTTCTAATATTTATGTACTCCTCTTAACATCTTTCTTTGACTTGTTGGTTTACTTTCTCTTTATATAGTCCCCATAAGTGTCATAATCAGTAAAATTTAGAGTACTAAGTACTTCATCACTTACTAATTGATTAATTCTATTCATGGAGATATGTCTCAATCTCCGGTGCCACAACATGGAGGAATCCTCATTTGCAATATATCATTTTATGCCAACATTATCATGAACATGCATTGCACAATAGATGATATTGTCTTGTAAATTAATTCGAAAGAGATCATTAGACAAAATCCCACTCACAATAATTTTATATTTGTATTATAAATTGAATATTGAGCATTAAAATTCAAATGAGTCCCAAAGGTATAAATTTTGAAACTGAAATTAAATTCCTAGATAAACTAGGAATATAAAAGATCCTTTCTAAATTTAAAATAAAATCATTATCGAGAACTAATATACATGTCCAAATAACTTTCACATGTGTGCACATCTTGTTTATTGAGTAGATGCTTTGTTTACTTCATGCTATTTCTGCTGTATTTGAAAACCCTGTGAGGAATTCGAAATGTGAATTGTAGAATCATAATTAATCCACCAAGTGTTGCGATCTACATCAACCATATTAGATTCATAACAAACACATGAAAGTAGATTACCTTTCTTCTGGAGTGAAACCTTAAATTTGGCGCAATCCTTCTTCATTTGCCCCTTCTTTTTACAAAATAAACACTTAGATTCCTTCTTAATGCCAGCTTGGGGAGGTAGAAGTACTTTACCTTTTCCCTTCTGCTTATCTTGCCCTTTACACTTACCATGTGTTGTCATATGAGAACTTTCTCATTTTTCCATTAGCAACATCTTTTTCTCTTGAACACACATGATCATGAGCTCATTGATTGACAATTTAGTATTATGTGTATTGTAAGAGATATTGAAATGGGCATACTCTTGTGGGAGAGTGTTCACAATATAGTATACAAAAAAAGATTATGATATCCAACCTCAAGATTCTTCAAATAAGTTGTAATATCCCTCATCTTCATAATTTGTTCACGCACACCTCTTACACTTGTAAGCTTCAATAATGAGAAGATCATAATCAAGGTCATGGCATGCGTCTTCTTTGAAGACTCAAATTGCGTATCAATAGCTTCCAATAATTCCTTGGCATTATTATGCTGAATAACTAAATCACGAATGCTAGTAGAAAGTTTTATCTTTATGTACATAACACTGAGGTGGTTGGACTGCTGCCTTTTTGCATAAATAGTATATTTGGCTAGAGTGCTGGCTTCAGTAGATTTAGGTGGTTTGTCTGATCGTAGAGCATAATCAATATCTAAGCACCCCAATTGGAGAAGGATTAGTTCCCTCCATTCTTTAAAAGTTATTACTGTTCAGCTTGGGAACAATTATACCAGAACTAATCGTAGATGATAAGACTACATCATAATCAAAGGAAAACTTATGTATTAATATATTTGAGGCAAATAAACTTAAATCATATTTACCAATGTAAAACATGCTACAAAATATAAATCACATAATATCAAAAACTACCAGTGGGCTAACTTTCTAATTTAAATAAATTCATAATTACTTTATGATGAAACTATCAAATTATATTTCCTTCCTCAATCCCTTGGTAAATTAAGAAAGATAAAATGATATTTTATCCTAATTAATCGCATTAATATACTTAAAATTCTTATGTGATAAAATTCCTAATATCAATGTGACTAATCACAATTATTGTCTTTGACTATATATGAACCATAGTCTCTTAATGTATATAATTTAATATAATCACATATGTTGTGGCTAATCTTCAATTAATTAAATATATACGAATTACTAGACATTTAATTTCATGAGAAAATATTCATAAAATTGCATGTAAGAGAAAAATAGTAAAATCACGTGTAAAGGGGGTTAAAATTGGAATTTTGCAGGCAAGGGCAAAATTGTAATTTCACTTATAAGGGGTAAAACAAGAATTTTATGGCTAAAATGGCAAAATCATAAATTTCCAAGCCCAAAGGGGGCAAAATTGAAATTTTATGCGGCCGAGGCAGAATCGTAATTTTCCATAAGAGCAGGGGCAAAATTGAAATTCATGTGAGCAAGGGCAAAATTGGATGGGGACCCTAGCCACCCATTGCACGCACCCACTGCAGATCTATTGGGCTCGTGCATTGCATGCACCCAGTATAGACGCTCGAGCGCATGCATCACACATGCCCGCTGCTGGTTGTACACGCCCGTTGCTAGGTGCTTGGGTGAGGGCTAGGTGCTTGGGCGACGCACGCACCTGAGGTCTTCTCTCTATGCGATTCTTCTGCCATTGCTTTGTCTCAAGCTGCCTCCATTCCACCACCTCGGTCTTCTTCCACAGCCCATGTCCAATCAAATTGATCATCAAGTTTCGAAGACATGCTAGGACTAATGCATAGTTCCAAGATCCAACAAAATTAGCCAATAAATTGACCAGAATTAAGCCTAAAACAATTTTCCCTAAAAACCTAACCACTGAAAATGTCAACGCTCGATTAGCCACTGGCAATCAATAATATGCCGAATAATCTTAAGGCTTTTCTTCCTAATGGTGGTGTGACCATGCAAATTTGTTGTTGGGTGGTGGGTTGCCCGAATTTGATCAGAATTTGAAATTCCGTTCTAAGCCACAAAAAATCCGAATTTTACCCATTTATAACCCAATTAAAACATACAAAATTCCAAAATTTTCACCAAAATAGAGATCATAAACATGCTCTGATATCAATTGTAAGACTGAATCTAAATAAAATTGACAATCCTAATTTATTATTCACAAATAAATTCGTATAAAATTCGAGATCGATTTGCGAAACCATAAAAATTGACGTACCTCCATCCATTGATGCAACTCTGCAATGCAGAAATCCTAAAACCTTGGATGGATACACAAAGCATGATCAATCTATGAATATGGAATCACCAGATCTAAACGTCCCATTCCATTAGCCAATACCCCTCAAAATTCGACGGTATGGTTTCTGTTCTGATAGGGTTTGAACTAAACAATCTGATGTTTTTATTCCATTCCTTACATTACCGACATCTTTCATCAATATCGTTATAGTATTATATTAACAGGCAATTATCAAGTAATAAACATGGGTAATAAATTTGACAATAAATCGGTATTAATTGAGAAATACAAAATTAGTATCACATTTAAATATTATTACATAGATTGGATGGACGCTTCCTTAGAGAAGAAAGGCTTTGATACCAAATTGAGAATTGTAGTAACAGAAAAAATGTAATATTCTATAAATTACTAATGTTGAGTACATGGGCCTATAAATAGGCTTTAGAGATTAATTATCTAAAGTAATAAAATATCAATTACATCAAATCAGAATCAATCAAGATAAATCTCCTATATACATCTATATCTCTAGCACCTGTAATTAATTGATTGCAATATAAAAGAAAATGAATGTCTTAAAACCACAATAAAGTTGATTTTATACCACGCACTATACTTTTTTACCATTAAAAAACACAAAAAACTGAAATAAAACTTTAGCTTTAAAACGTGACAAACATCAACTTTAGCTTCTAATAAACAAGTGAACATCCAAGAAAGGTCACACACATTTCTTACGGATATTACTCGTAGCCCGGCTATTAAGCCTACATATTTTGTAATTTTGACTTCCAAATTACTAACACATTTCAAGAGAAAAAAAAATATATTTTTATAGTACCAGTACCCCATCACCCAACGAAAAACCCATCACATCCCTTAGCAAGGAAATTTTGTTTACGAGTCTTATTATGGGCTACATTTTTCAAATTATTTTGATTCGTCCATTCAATATAAGATTTCAGACAAATGATACACTTCTTGAGTGTATTAAAAGTACCTAAGCTAAAAAGAATAAGTATTGTGCAACTTTGACTTGTTAAAATTCTAGGACAAAAATAACCAAGAAAAAAAAAATTCTAAATCATAACTACCGTGGCACATTTATCCTAATTTTTTTTTTGTGATGCTAGAAATCTCAAACTTATACCTATGTGATACACCAATCCTCTATCAAAGTTCTATCAACGAAAATTGTTAAAAATCGCCAAGAAGCAAACTATGTTGAAACAAATTTGCTCACGTGGTTTAAGTGAAATGAAAACGACAATATTTTGGCTAAAAATTTATTTTATGGGTAAATGTGTCACATAAGTATAAGTTTGGAATTTTTTATATCACAAGAAATTTTTTATGGTTAATGTGTTACAGTAAGCATAGTTTGAGATTTCTGATGTCACAAAACAAAGTTCAGGATAAATATATCATAGTGGATATAGTTTGGAGTTTCTGTGACTTTTCCCAAAATTCTAGCTGTGATTTTTGGAAAAACTTTTCCGCACCATCGAGTGAAAATGGGTATAAAACTTTGTTGACCCGACCCACCTCGGGAAACTTTTGGTCCCCTATGGGTTGGAGAAAAAGGTCAATCGATAGCCTTTTATTCCAAAGGTTAGCTTGGATGTAGTTGAGTTTAGAGATGTATCAGTGCTCTTACACTATGTCTAAACCAAAAGCGTCGTTGGACCTCTATGGCTAATTGATGCTTTGGTTGGTAGAGCATGATGGCTTAGGGACCACAGAAATATTCTCAGTTTCGGGGAGAGCTTCAGCTTCCATATTGTCTTCCACAGAACATCTGGATAGTGAGTAGAAGTTGTTGCTATGTTTTGAGTACTACTTAAAGCTGCTGTTCTAGCAGAGTGGTAGCCATTTTTCACGGTATAGTTGCCGTCCGTAGAGTCAGTCCAAATGAGTTGATCATTTGTGTAAGTTGGTCTTACCGGAATGGTAAGGATTTCCCTAACAGTGGGTTCATCAAAGTATCTTGATAAAAGAGGAAGGTTCCATGTATGACTAGTGGGTTCGATGTAATCTGCCACCAGCTGGGGTTCATCGCGAAGGTGTGGACCGCCCAATATACCTCTTGGTAACCAACGATCTCCCCTGGTTCTGATGCTGCTCCCATCACCCACCACCCATTGTAGTTTGGGTAGAATTAAGTCTCGTCCTACCAAAAGGCTCTGACAGCCCCACGACGGCCTAGTTCCTTTCTTAGCATGTGTAAAATCACAGGACTGAAAATAAAGGCCTTTGAAAAGCATGCTCCATAGAGAAGAGGGGTGCTGAATTAGACGCCAGGCTTGCTTCCCAAGCATAGCCTTATTGAAATCCATAAGGTCTCTAAAGCCGAGGCCGCCTTTGCTTTTACTAGTTTTAAGCTCCTCCCAACTCTTCCAGTGGATACCAGGTTTGGTGCTATTATTCTGCCACCAAAATCTAGCAATCTTCTTCTCAACGGATTCACAAATAGATGAAGGAATTTTAAAGATTGACATTGCATACTGAGGGATTGCTTGGACAACAGACTTAATCAATACTTCCTTTCCGCCCTTCGAAATTAATTTTTCTTTCCACCCTTCTAACTTAGAGTGAACTCGTCCCAATATCCAGGCAAACATTTCTCTTTTGGACCTGCCCCAGTCAGATGGAATCCCTAAATATTTGCCGGTTTTAACCATTAGAGGTACTCTAAATTCATTGGCTAAATTTTCTTGCAAGCCAATAGGGCAGCCTTTACTGACTAGGGGTGTGCATGGTCCGGGTGGGCGGTTTCCAACCTAGAACCGGGAACTGCCCGCTAAGGACCGGTTCCGAAAAATTGGAACCGGAATCCACTCGGGAACCGGACCGCCGGTCCGGTTCGGTTCCCGAGTGGATCCATGGAACCGATCTTAACGCGAAACAATTTTGGTTTTCAACATAGAACGACTACGTGACATCAAATCAAGCCAAAGAAAGAAAAACCAAATTTAAGTACGTGGAGATGCGGACGGCGGGAGAAGTAATTTTTAATAATTTTAGTAACCGAGGAAGAGACACAGAGAGAGAGAGAGAGAACCGAAGACAAAGGGAGTGAGATGAGATCTAGGGTTTCTTTTAGTAATTTTTTTTTTAATATTAAAAAGGCTTCGGTCCGGTCCAGTGGGCGGGCGGGCGGATCTCGCCCATGGAATCGGGAACCGGACCGGTACCCACCGGTTCCCATAAATTGGAACCGGGAACCGGACCGGTTCCTCAAGAACCGCCTGATCCGGGCGGTTCCGGTCCGGTTCCGGGCGGTCCGGGCTGGTTCCGGGTATTTTGCCCACCCCTATTACTGACAAAGAGGCCAGATTTATTCCTGTTCACTGCCTGTCCTATTGCCAAGCAGTATTGATTGATAATATTGGATAGATTTTGACATTCCAGCAACTTCCCATCTAAGAAAAATATGGCATTATCTGCAAAGAATAGATGTGATAGAGTAGGACAGTACCTGTTGAGTTGGATGCCTCTAAGATTCCCCATATCGATAGCCTGATGATTAAGGTTGGACAGGACATTGGCCAGTAAAATAAACAGATAGGGCGAGAGTGGGTCACCTTGTCTTAATCCTCGTGTTGGGTGGAAGTAGTTTAAAAGTTCACCATTAAAGTTGATACTGAAAGAGACTGCTGTGATACATTGCATCACCCATCGGACCCAAGTGGTGTGAAATCCTATCTTAAGAAGATAATCTTCGAGAAAATCCCATTCCACTCGGTCGTATGCTTTCTGCATATCCATTTTCAAAACGGCCTTAAAATTCCTTTTTTGTTTCCGAATCCGTAATTGATGAAGCACCTCCTGGACTATAAGAATATTATCCTGTATTTGACGACCCCTCACAAAGGCGCTTTGTTCAATGGTAATTAGATCTGGTAGCCAGGGTTTGAGCCTATTGGCAAGTATCTTAGAAATAATCTTATAGGCATAATTACATAAGCTTATCGGGCAAAATTGGTCGAGACGTTCAGGGTGTGGTACCTTGGGAATGAGGGCGATGATGGTCTTGTTAAGTTTTGTTGGCATAACTCCCCTTATGAAGAAATCCTGCACTGACAGAAAAATATCCTCTTTTAAAATATCCAAGCGTGTTTGATAAAAAAGTCCATTTAAGCCATCCGGTCCCGGCGCTTTAGTGGACCCCAATTGAAAGGCGGCTCTTTGCACCTCTTCATGAGTTAATTCCGCCATCAGACCCGCATTCATCTCCGGTGTGACCACTAACTGGCATGTATTTAGGATAGCTTCATAGTTGCGCTGACCCGTTGATTGATAAAGGTTGGCATAGAAGCCGGTTATCATAGCCTTTAAGTCAGTCTCATCATGAACCCAACTGTTGCCAGCATCTTGAAGCATTCTAATTTTATTTCTTTGTCGTCGCTAAAGAGTGGTTGCATGGAAAAATTTGATATTTCGGTCACCCCACTTTAGCAAATTGATTCTTGATCGCATCGCCCAAAACTGTTCCTCCTGGTGCCACAATCTTTGTATCTCTGCCTTGAGATAATGAATTTGTTGTGTATTAGTGGTCCTTTGTGGTTGGTTCACAAGTATTTGAAGCTGATTCTGTAAATTTGAGATCTGATGCCGAGCCGCTGAAAATTTCGATCTACTCCACCTTGCAAGTGCTGCAGAGACTTTGTGTAGTTTTTGAGGTAGATTAGGCTGAGTACTCTGGATATAAGTCCAGGAATCAGAAATAACCTCCCGGCACTCACTGTCCAGCAACCAGAATGCCTCAAAAGAAAAGCAGTTATGTCGCCACTTAGGAAGAGTTTCAGTAGATAGAAGTAATGGGCTATGATCTGATCCCACTGCAGGTAAAGCGATCACCTCAGCTTCTAGATAAATAAGTTGCCAGTCCAAATTACAAAGAACCCGGTCTAACCTTTCTTTTACCAAGTCCTCCCCCTCCCGATTGTTCATCCAAGTGAAAGCGCAGCCCTTACTAACTATATCCATCAGGGAACAGTCGTATAAAGCATCACGAAAAGATTGCATTCTGTTTGGATCAGCTAATCTTTTACCTTCCTTTTCCTAGTGGTAGAGAACTTCATTAAAATCACCAATGCAAATCCATGGTGATGTATTGAGGAGTGCTACCTGTCGCAGTTCATTCCAAAAGAGTTGACGTTCTTGATAGGTTGATGGTGCATGGATGCCAGTGAGATGCATAGACTCACCTGTTCTTTGATCCGTACAAAAGCAATCAAACATGTGCTGGTGTGACCGATTCATCAAAATATCTATATGATCAAGCCAAAATAAAGCCATACCTTCTGCTAGGCCAACTGGGTTAAGCACGAAAGATTTCTTAAACTTAAGTCGAATCCGCAACCACTGTAAGACTGCCTCGTGATTTTTGGTTTCCATTAAAAAAACAAGGTCGGGTTCTTCTTTTGCCACTAGAGCCTTTAGGGCTCGAACTGTCAGAGCCGAACCCACGCCCTGACAATTCCAGCTAATAAGTTTCATTTGTCACGGGGTGGCTGTTGAAGGCCAGCCACCAAAGCCCGCTGCTCGACTTCCTCAGCTAACATAACAGGTGTATCCAGTAACTGTCGTTCATCCAGCTTGTCCACTAGTGCAAGAGACAGCTCATATGGAGTGTATCTTTTAATCTTCTTTGAAATACTTGCTCTGGTAGATAGGCTAGCATGCTTCTGCTTCTTAGGATTGAGATTAATACTCGTGTGTTCATGTATGTGCAGGTGTTGGTCATTACCTGAAGCTGGTGTAGTCTTCCTTAGAGGTAAAGGGAGAATACCTGCTGCACTATTACTAGGGGATGCTGCTTTGTGCTGAGTTCCTGTTGCCAGCTCGTTGCTAATGTCAACATCTCGCTGGAGACCCTGCATTGGTAACGGTAACATAGTCTGGACATTGCCTGATGTTTCTGCCTTTTGTGTAGTCTCTGGTAAGTGGTACATACAAGGCTGCTGCAATGCTGCCATGTGCGTTTCAGTGCAAGGGGGAAGTGCAGGGACCAAAGGAGGAGATGGGGATGGCATCTCAGGCACCACCTCTTCAGACTGGTTATCCTTGGGCTCATAAAATGTTATCCAGTAAGGGCTATTCTGTTTTACTTTTGCCCTCAACCACTGGCCATATGCCATTTTTTCCTTCCCCTCCATTTTAGCTTCTGTAAATGGGATGTCTTTACAATATGTCGCATAATGTCCAATTTTGCCGCATGAATAGCAAAAATGTGGTAGTTTTTCGTATCGAAAATCCAGCCATAGTATTTTCCCTGCTATCCTTATGAGCTGGCCTATTTTCAATGGTTCCTTTAAGTTGAATTCAACACGGACCCTACCCACCTTAACGTTTGAGTTGTCTTTGGTGTCAAGCTTGACCTCTAGCACCTTGCCCACATTCTTAACAGCCTTGCAGATCATCTCATTGGAGTACCATTCCAGCGGCAAGCCAGAAACTTGCACCCATAGAGCACAAGTGGAGAAATCATAACAATGCAGGGGGTATTTGGTCTCCAGGGCTGAAAGATGAGCAAATGACTAGCAAACAACCAAGGTCCGCCCTCTAGAATCCGATTTTTCTCACTTTCCGAGTTAAACTTGGCTACGTATATATCTGCCTCCCGCTGAGTTATTTCCACTTGTTCTGTTTTCCAAGCTCGCTTTAAAGTGTTCTGAAGTGCCTGGAAGTTTATAGAGGGATTTGAGAAGATTGTACCTACTAACATGAGTTTGCATTCTTCTACCTTTTCCAGAGGCGCCGCATCTGCCCAATCTTCAATTTCCTGTTCAGACCAAAGACGGCCCATCCTGTGGCAGAGAGCAGCGAGTCTGAAACTGTCATCGTTAGCCGTGGGATCCATAATGCAGAGCGAGAGGAATTGAGGCTTGAAATTGAGGTTAATAGATACATGCAAGTGTCGATGGCTCCGTGAGGGATGTGAGCATGACAAAATTCGGTGAAAGAGGGATCTGTGGATAGTCAAAGTGCATGTCGATATGGAGAATAGAAGGGCGAAGGAGGGGTGAAAGTCCTGCGCAACATGAAAGCCGATGGATGTTGGATGCAGGACCGGCAATGAGGAAGAAACAGTGAAGGCAAGAGGTTAAGAAGGAGACGGAGGGGAATTAAGGGAAGTGGGATGAAGAATCAAGAGAATTCTGGGCAATAAAGGTGTAGAACAGGGGAATTTTCGCATTTAGGGTTCAAGAACTGATTTACCATGGAGGTAAGAGGATAGCTCTGCATATCGAGAGACAAATGTGAAAAGCTTAACCTTTCCATTGTTCAAAGCAATGTGGCTAATTGATGCTTGGATAAACTTTTTTTTGCCCTAATTTTTTACAAAGCAAATGCGTCACCGATTTACCAACTCATTTTCAGTTCCAAATTAAAATACACCCTGCGATCACGTTTAGAAGGTTCGACCATAAAAAAAATATTGGCGAAGCCATGTGGTGAGGGCTGGACCTCAATCATTGCATTGATTCGTGATTTTTATCCAAAACCAATGACTTCGGCTAATTTAATGCAAGAGACCAACAAGCCCCACGTTTCATGGCAACAAGTTGGAATATAATAACGTTGGAGTTCATTCCACGAGATCCACCAAGGAAATGTGCACTTCATCCTTTCTAGTCGCCTTTGCAATGCCCAATATTGCTAATTTTGTTAATACCACAAAAAAATCTCAAACTGATATATCATGATAAATTTACCATAAATTAATTTTTTAACTATGAAAAACTCCAAAGAGATACACATATAATAAATGTACCCCAAACTGATACATTAATAACAAATTGACCCTTCATTAATTGGATTAATACCAAAAAAATCACAAATTGGTAAACTTATAATAAACGGAGGATATAACACCAAACTACTACACCTATCAATTGCCACATATCATCTAACTCAGTAATTTGACAGTAAAATTTAACGGAAACTAAAAAAAAAAGTAAAGTTATTATAAATGTATTAGTTTGAGATTTTTGGCAGTCAAAAAATTAGTTTGGGATAAATTTGTCACGAATGTATAAGTTTGTAGCTTTTCGTGATATTAATCCTTACTAATATTTGCAACTAAGAATAGAAACATTAAAAAAAAATGTTACAAGGATTTTTATGGCAAGGCTTGTTGCCCCATTTGAAGCTCGAATTGCAACAGCGAACATAAGTTGTAATTTAAATCGATAAAGGTTGTGGATGGCGATATAAAATTATACCAGTGGTTTGTGAAATTTATGGACGATAATTATACAGATCAATCATGAAATGATTTACATGGATTAGTGGAACTTCTTTCCGAGTTGAAAATGTTGGTGATCAAAAGCAGATTCGATATTTGCACCGTGAAAATCCAATATAGTTTTTCTCAAGTTCAAGACATCTGTAGTAAAATGATTAAAAAAGATAAACGGGTTGTTAGATTTAGCTTTATTTTTTTGTTTAAAAAATTATCAACACTTTCTTATCGGATACGTTTTTGTTTATGTACTTGAAAATTAACATAAAATGTTAGAAAAATATAAATTAACTAAGTTAAACATTCTCTCAATTGTCTACACTTTGTCTATACTTGTTTCATCGACATAGGAGGCTTGATCATGAATATTGGAGCCATGTGGGGTGGGGCTGTACTTCAATCATTGCTCTTATTTGGTATGTTGACGATAACATCCACAACCACTTTCTTCTGCTAATATCAATACTAATGAAAAAAAAAATAGAAAGCAAAAATATAATCTACTTAGTAAAAGGGTTTCCTTGTCGTCCACAAGGTCATGAGTTCCTAATCAATTATTTTCTCAATTGTTTTTGTTTTGAATTTTTGTTGATTAAAGGTAGATAACCTATTATCACCAGGGTAGTTGGTCTAGCGGTAAAAGGGTTTCCTTGTCTTCCATGAGGTCATGAGTTCCCAATTGGCTGTTTTCTCAATTGTTTTTGTTCTGAATTTTTGGTGATTCAATGCAGATAACCTATTAGCAGCAGAGAAGTTGGTCTAGCAGTAGAAGGGTTTCCTTGTCTTCCACGAGGTCATGAGTTTGATTCACATCATGAGCGAATCGCCGATCAACTTATATTGTGTTGCCTAGTTACGACAGATCTTGTGTGGAAGGACTTCCTGTGGGATTGTGCTAACTAGCTTGCAACCTTCGGGTCGCGGATGATGCAATTGGACATTCTGTAGAGGACGTAGGACCCTTATGAAGGTCCCTAATGCTGGTTGACCTTCCCCACCCTCATATAAAAACCTATTCTTAAAGCAAATCAGTTTTTGGTACGAGTGACATAGGGGGCTGAGATGGTGATATTTTCCTCTTCTGTGTTTCTTTCTCATCTTCAAAATTTTCCCACGTACTCTGGTTTTTCTACTGAAATTTTTACTCTCTTTCGGTGATTCCTGAAATGTAATAGAAAAATTGGAGCATTGGAGGTGCTTGATTGGCCATTAGTAAAGTCTATAGCCCCGAAGGACATCTACAATTTGAGAGTTTCATCTCGTGCATTCATTAACTGCGTACATACTTCCGTGGACATATCTGTTGTGCAATTGGCTATAATTTATGCTTGTAGATAATTAGGGGCAAAAGTACACTTGGAGTGTCAAAAATTAGTATGAAGGGACACATAAGTACCAAAAGTTACGAAAGTGATACTTAAGTGTTATTTTTTTTTTTCAAAAATAGAACACTTGATTGCCAAGTCCGGCGAAGGTGACCGGAAATCCTACATGGTAATTTTTTAATAATATAATTTGCCTATGTGGCATTTGGAGAGCTCATCAAGCAACAAAAAATTAAAATGACATCGTTTTGTCTTTTTTTTTTTAATATAAATAAATTAAAATATATATTTAAATAATAATTAAATATTATAAAAAAAGGAGGCAAAAGGTGAGCGTTGAGCCCTCGTCGTTGCCTCCCTACCATCGCCGGGAAGGCCCAACTAGCGGCGGCCCTTGGCTTGACTAGGCTAGAGTTGGCGACCCTGGTTGTTTTTGGGGAGGGCCGTAAACCTCGCCCTAGATTTGGGCGAGGTCGACCGGGGTCGCCAACCCTCCCCCACGGTCGCCAGCCCTTCCCGGCGATGACGGCAATCTTCTCTCTCTCTCTCTCTCTCTCTCTCTTTTCTTATTTAGTTATTTATTTATATAAATTTATTTTAAATTTTATTTAATTAATTTCTATATTAATTATCAACCAACGTCAACAATAAAATTACATCGTTTTTGCACTTATCTAGCCATGTCAGCATGCAAAACGATGTCGTTTTGCACTAGCTTTGTTGGAAAATCGCCACGTCAGCACTTTGGCCAGATTTTTTTGCCGTTAGCACTTGAGTGATCCATTTTTTTTATTTGTTATTTTGGCACTTAAATGTTACTTTCCTGACTTTTGACACTTAAGTGTCTCTCCATGCTAAATTTTGACACTCTAGATGTCCGGTACTCGATAATTAGGTGTCACGCAACCAATAGATTGCTCTGTTTGGTATATGGAGCTCATTCTCCTGTTATCATGAAATTATTCTTGTCTATTCATATGATGTTTCTAGGCTTGCACTTGTGAGCGGTTTGAAGTGGGTGGATGAAGTTATACCAAATGCTCCTTATGCAATAAATGAGCACAAAATTGACTACATTATCCATGGCGATGACCTTTGCCTGATCCCAGATGGAAAATATGCTTATGCCTTGGCAAAGAAAGCCGGACGTTACCAGCAAATCAAACGCATTGAAGGTGTCTCCAGCACAGATATTGTAGGTACTATATCCACTTAATCTTTCTTCCAGCATTATTGAAAGGAAGTACTCATTTAAGGTTAAATACATGGTGTTTGCTAACCGTGCTTACTCATTTTATGCTTAAATTTCAATGCATAAGGAGCAATATTTTAGCAAATGGTAATGCTAGAGAGCAGAATTAGTTTCTTTGGCTTTTGTACATGAGTTCCTTTGCATATAATTCGTCACTGTCATGATACAACTCGGCAAGTTGCAGCTATTTTTATGCTGGAAATAAGAGTAAAAGGTGGGTGGAGAGAGATGAGGGAGAGACTTTGGTAGCTGCTGCTGGCAAAAACCTCGATTGTAGATTCACTGCATAGTCCTCTGACATGATAAAGTGAGTTGGAAATTATGCTATTTTCTGCATCCTTTGAATCTATTCAAAACATCACGTGAACGATAAGCCTCACTGAAGGTTGGAGATTAGACATTCAAAACCCTTGAAATGGATAAGTGTTGAGACCTTGAATGAAGTAATATTCGCCATAGGCAAAGCATTTTAGGATGAGGATGTTGAACATTGATGAGCATCATTTTGAATATCTTGAATGACAAAGCAGCCAGCAACACTTTCATTCTTGTATAGCAGCAACAAAATACCATTACATGCAGGTTTATGACAGGAGAAAGATAAGTTGGATACTCTTTCTTTGTTCAAATGATCCTCTTCTGCTTCTGCTCATTGTCCCTTTGCTGGTTTCTGAATTCGTACTTATTAGTTCTTATCTCCCTTTTTTAAGGCAAGCTAATTGTACACTTGCAGGAAGGATTCTTTTACGGATTCTTTTACTTTTAAAGGATACAGAACGCAACGATTCTTCATTGAATGGAGAGCACTGTGAATCTATATCAGAGGATGCCGACGTTTCCCAATTTCTACCAACATCCCGTCGCATTGTACAATTTTCGAATGCTAAGGTATGGGCCATTTCTTTGTGAATTAGATTATTCTATCTCCTTATGATGTTGGTCCTGCGAAACTCCTAATGACTGTCCAAGTCTATTTCACCTCCTTGTTCTGCCCAGGCTTGGCAATGCATGTGATGTCTCTGATAGTCAATATTCCACCCTACATTAAAATCAATGCTTAACCCGTTAACTGTCTACCTAATTAGTAGAGTTCTCTTTCAGTTCAACTTGCAAAAGTTCTGTTGGTTACGAAGCTAGCATATAATAAGATTTGCTTTCCATCCTTTGATGCTGGAATTTTTTACACCTCAGGGTTGCTGTCAAAATGCTCGTATTGTGTACATCGATGGTGCATTTGATCTCTTTCATGCTGGACATATCGAGGTAATGTGGAATGTTGTGCTTATTTTTTGAAGCAATTTGTTTCTCCCGATTATGCGTTTGTTTATATTGGTGCTCCTGTTTTGTGTTGTCGTTTAAACCTCATTGCCAACTGAAATTTTGACTCAACTATAGCAAGGGATTGCTCACTTAAAAAAAAAAAAAAAGGAAAAAAAGAGGGAATAAAAATTGTATTAAGAACTCTTCCGATATAGAGTTACCGTGGGATTCAACTCTGCGATACGCTCAGGACCTTGGCCAGTTCCCCCCCTAAGTAAGCATGGACTAACTCTTCTGCTTAGCACGCGCATCTTATGACAGAAATCAAACTTAGAATCTTGTAGTTTTGTCTATTTATATCAATATTAGAAAGAGTGATCATAAAAGATGTTAAATTTTGAAATTTGCTGCTATTTTTGTGCATTCCAATGATTTTTCCACCTTTTAGTTGATCATGGTGATGCCGTAGAAGTTGACTGAAACGTATAGATTAACTGAACACAATGAAACATCAACTTCGGCGTTCCATATAACGTCGCTATTCAAATATGTTTTACCTGGTACTTTGGCCTTGATATAATCTCTTTAAAATCCATGTTTTTGGTCAACCTGGATGTGGTCAGTCAAACATTTTTTTTTTTTTTTTTTTGGTAAGGAAAGTCAAACATTCTTTTTCTTCGCCAAAAACAAGAAAAGATAAACATTCTTTTCTCCTTTTGTAATTTATGGCCAATTTCCTTGTTGATCACGACTGCCGTTTAAGCAGAACAGCCATGATAATTTATGCAAATCAAATCAGATTCAAGGGTGAAAAATTAGGATTTAAACACTGAATGCTGTCAGATCATGGTCCGGCGATTCCAAGCAGCATGAAATTTGTAAATTTTATTATGTTTTCTTATTCCTAAAACCAAGTCATTTATATCTCATACGTTCTTGCTCAGATCTTGAAGAGAGCCAGGCAGCTCGGGGACTTCCTCTTAGTTGGTCTCCATACTGACCATACTGTGAGGTACCATATGCTTGACTTTTGCTATCATTAATTCTATTAGCACTTGAACAATGGCCTTTATTTATTTTAGTTTGAGCTATTTGGGGAACGTTACACAATCTAGTACATTCTGCAATAAGTGATATATGGAAGGGGGGGGGGGGGGTTCAATTAAAAAGCTTCACTATTTTTTATCCAGTGAACACAAAGGGAAACACCACCCAATCATGCATTTGCACGAGCGCAGTCCCAGTGTTCTAGCTTGTCGTTATGTTGATGTAGTCATCATTGGTGCACCTTAGGACGTTTCAAAGGACATGGTATGTAAAATATTCTCCTATGTATGGCCCAATTTCCATTAGATAATCCTTTAATTGCACATTTTTTTTTTTGTATTTTTTTTTCAGTTATTCCTAGTTTGTCCTCTCCACTTTTAGTGGGTAAAAGAGATATAAGCGTCGCAAAAGTTGACGCATTAGTCAGGTGGATTTTAAAATCGAGGATCCTCCGCATGCTTTAGCATTGATAATGTTGCGATAACAAATAGCATTTTTTGGTGATGACGTTGACATCTTTGTCTTACGCCGTCCGTTGTGGACTCCCCTGATAGCTTTTGTTGGTGATGGCCGAAACCTCTCTCAATACTACTCTGCCTGTCTTAAACACCTCAGTAGATTTTGTTGGAGATGACTATAACTTCTTTGAATGTTATTAATCCACCGGTCCTGAACACCCAAATCGCATGTGTTTACTAGTTTAGATTAATAAAGGGTTCAAAATCCCGATATTTTCCTATGTCAAAATAATTTGAGCTCTTGTAATTTTTACAATCATTTGATGATGAAGTCTACTCGGAGATATTTTCTTAAAGAAGTAACTCTTCATTTGAAATATGGGCTAAGAAGTTTGTTCTCATTGAGTTGGAACCTGGGTTATGTCAAGTCCAAAATGACAGTCAGACCCTAAAGCAAAAGACTCTGGATTTTACATGATGTATTTATAGTTGCGAAGTTTTTTTTTTTTTGCTAGTGAAAAAAGCAATCTTCCATGATTACGGAAGTTGAGAACTATTAATTGATAATATAATAGGATTCATGTTTCATTTGTTTCATGTCCCTCCTCATTTTTTGACCTGATCAGATAACAACATTCAATATATCCTTGGTTGTGCACGGCACAATTGCTGAGTCCAATCCTTTTTGTCTCCGGTAAGTTGGTTATGTCCCCTTTACATTTCCAATCTATGCATTAGATCCGTTATTGAAGCGGACTTGTCTTGCGTTATGCAGGTTGGAATTGATCCATATGCTGTCCATAAGTCCATAGGAATTTTTCGGTTGCTTGAGAGCCCAAATAACATAACCACTTCTTCGATAGCCCAAAGAATTGTTGCAAATCATGAGGCTTATATGGTATGCTCTCCAATCTTCTCGTTCTCTTTGCATTCAGTGTATATGTGCAATGTTCAATCACTCTTGGCTCCAATATTTTCGTAGATATTGTGCTCGATATCCCTGCACCACCAGTTTAAGACTTACTTCGTCTGTTCAATCACTCTTGGCTCCACTATTTTCGTAGATATTGTGCTCGATATCCCTGCCTTTCCAAATATTGTGACCCCCCTTCTCTCCTGTCCCTATATGTACTAAGTGTTAGCTGTATGCCCTAAAACAATCATGTAATAGTTACATGTTAAGAATTATTTAATAGCAAATAAGTTTTCATTCATTGTTTAATTTATATGAATGAGTCCATAAGATCAGTTAGGACTGAACCTATTATGTGTGATAGGTTACAGTTATGCTAAATCTTTAAACAGTTTCCGGTCGATGGATCATTGAGAGGATATTAATGATCCTGTTGAAACCGGTGTGTTCTCAAGCTTCACCATTTAGTAATGGATATTTGAGGGGATGATGAGTCACAAGTCATTGGATATGGTGATATCCGAGCTAGAACACAGGTGCTTGTCTTTGACAAGTTTACTAAACGTGACATACATAGAACGATTGGCGACATGGAAACTTTTAGCGGGATCAATGTCTGATCGTTCATGCTTTGGTTAGGTATAAGATCCTTAGGCCTAAGACACAATGTTGACTTGTATGTTGGATGGCTATGGTTCACAAGTGCGCATATTGACGCTTCGTCGAATCGTCTCTATACTTGATGGTCATAATTTGTTCACATACGAAGGCACATGCGTGTGCAATATGAAATATGTCTTCTTGTTATATATAAATATTCAATATTGATGTCCTATGTGATCTAATCGTGGCATTGTATTGAAATTCTTGGCCAGGGTTATAATAAAAAAATGAATGGTTCATAACTCGAAAAAATATATGTCAATTACATTTGGGCATATGATCGAATTGGTGGCTTGACCAATAGTTCCATGGCCTTTGTTCAATCGGGACATGATGAGATAGAAGAATTGAATTACACGGCCACCAAAGCTGACATATTCATTATATTCTGAAAACATTTCACATTGTTTGGGTAGCCATGATATATTGCTTGATGTCACTCGTGGTTTGTAGGAGCAGGAGATTGATCTGGAAAATCAGTTCTTTTGGTTGTACTAATGTGTTAGTACAAGTCCTACTGCCAGCTCGTTGATGAACCTAGGGATGTCACACACCATAACTAATTAGAATGACGTTTGAACAAGAGAAAGAATATTACAAATGTGTTTGCAATTGAGCCAATCAAATTAAGTCGGAGAAATAAAAGTTCTGATGAAGGGGCTTCAGAGTTTACAAAGTCTGAAGCGAGTTTCAGACTCTACGGCCGAATCAAAGATCTGAAATGTATTCATATTTAGTAACTGAATTAATGATTTGAAGTGAGTTCAGAATTAATAGCTGCGTTAATGATCTAAAGTGAGTTTAGAATTAATCACATCATTAATGATCTGAAGTGAGTTCAGAATCGATAGCCAAATTAATGATTTGACATTGTTTCGGACCTAATGGCTAAATTAAATATCTGAAACTATTTCAGAACTTAATGGTCACATTAATAATCTGAAACGATTTCACAATAAATGGGTAGTTTAATTATCTGAAACGATTTCAGATTTAAATAACCAACTAATGCTCTGAAACAATTTCAGAAGTAACAGTCAAATTAAATATTTATGAGGGTTACAAAGTTAATACCCAGAATAAAGACTTGTAACAGTTACAAATAAATGTCTAGAATAACGCTTTGTAACAGTTACAGAGTTAATGCCCAAATTAGTGTCTGTAACGGTATCAGAACTTACGTTCGTTAGGAGTTACGGCCGAATTAATTCTAAAATGGTTTAGAGTTAATGCGTCGATTTAAATGTAATATGCACTAGATATAAAAGGTAATACTGAGAGCAGATCACCGGACAATGGACGATCGACAATCAACAATCGATAATTGAGAGTGCTGATACTGATCAACAAAATCACTCACACAAGAGCAATTGCTAACACAATTGTAGTTATGAGATCTCTCAATTTCTCTCTTCTATTCAACGTGAGAATTGGTGGTGTGTTTAAACTAGAGGCCTGACACTTGTGGGGCTGGATCTAAAGAACGTCAGAGCTTGCAAAGAGATCAGACATTCTGCATCTGAACAACATCAGAACTAGTATTATCAGAAGACGTCGGACATTCGTGCTCAAGAATTCAAGAACATCAGAACCGGTGTTACCAGAAAGCGTCAAACATTTGCAGTCGAAGTCTGAAGAATGTCAGAACTATTGCTGTGAGGACATCGGATGTTTGTGCTCAGAACCTGAAATAACTTCTAAACCAAATTTTGGAGCGCGGTACAAGGTTAATATGATTAGCCCCTTTAGCTCCTCTATGCGTTTTTGTTAAAATGCACGAAAATGCTTTGGAAACACGTGTATAAGTGTTTTTACTTCTGCTACGATCAGATGTTTGATCTTAATTTACTTATGCACATATGCTTATTTATTGAAACAAACACCAACAGAGAATCATGCCACGGGATATTAATTTGCCAATAGCAGTCTTAGGATAGTGAACAGAGAATCATCATATCACTAACTGGCACCTAAACTTCTTAAGAGGGTAACAGCTATTGCATGTAGGGCAAGTCACTATATTCAAGAGCTATTAATAAAATTGGATAAATACAATCTAGCCATAGCTGGTGCTCTACTGCTCTGTTCTTTTCACATATTTTTGTGTTTAATCTTTTAGAGTACTAATGGTCAACCTTTCTTTTCTAGAAACGCAATGCGAAGAAGACAGAGAGTGAGGGGAAATATTATGCAGAGAAGAAGTATGTATCAGGCGATTAGCTCGGATTGTCGATTTTGATGGTTAGTTCAGTTGTCCACACCTGCCGACCTTAACCATTTTAAGAATGCCTGTTGTTACTGAAGATGAGAGATGCAATCAGCACATATCTAGATTTGCGTACTCAGAGATGAAGAAACGCAATGAACACGTACCTAGATGATAGAAGAATAGAAGACAATAAGAGATTTTACAATTTGTCGATGTTTCGACCCGCAATGTTTGTTCATCTTGTTGTAACAATATTCTGAGCAGAGACAGTGAAACATATCAACTTGATCCGCTAATTCAGTTTGCATATTCATGGTCACTCCTCCAGTCCTATAAATGGTTCTGACTTGTATTCCCAGTCTGACGCAATTTTGCTGGTGGGGTGCCCGCTCTTTTCAAGAAGTTATTGCAATCTTGAATGATCTTGAATGCTGTGCATTTCATCGTGATGGTTGAGTTATGTTCATTATGTTCTATGTCAGTGGTACTCATAAGATGCTTATTCACTTTGGTACATGTAAATGTTGATGGCGTATGAGTCGAATTTAACCTTAAAAAATTCTAGAGTTAAGAATTGGACGCTTATGGTTGCCATGTTAATACTTGTTAGATGCATGTTCAATTTGGTACTGTTCGGATGCTGCTAAGTTAGCCATGTAAAACGTTGGAGCACGAGTTTGACAACCCTCTTTTGGATTGTACTGTGAACAAATCGATGATTGTTGGATGCAACTAGCTCGAGGTCTTCTACAGTCATGATCCTTTCGAAAGTTGCAATCCTTGATCACCCAACCTTATATTTCTCTTGTTGGGGATTGAAGCATTGACCTCGCTTCAATCCCTCAATCCATGAGCTATGGCCATTAACCCAACTGTTTTCAATCAAAGCTGACTTTTAGATGTCAAATAGAAAGCGGAATTTCCCTCTTTGTTCTTTTCGCTCTTGTTTTCCAATTAGCAGTGAAATGATGGAATCACAAACGTGGTCTTCCTTTAAGTTTCCCTTTTGATTAATCACTATAAATGGATCTAGAAATCAATGTTATGGTGTGTTTGTTTCACTGAAAATCTCCTGATAAAGGAAACTATTATTCATGAAAATCACTTTTAAGAAAAATAGTCAATTTTCATTTATGTGGTAATTTATGAGTAGTGATTTCCATTTTTGTCAAACGGGAAGTCATTTTCGCATTATCTAAGCTTGTTTCTAGTCTAAAGAAATCATTTGCCATCATCCAAATACTGGAAAGTTGATAAACAATTTTCCACGAATAGTTCTCTTTCAAATTAAAGATTTAACATGTGGCCAAAAAAGGTTAGAGGTTCAATTGACGTCAACAGAATATCTACGTGAGAGTGTGCTTGATACTATATAAGAGTTCAGACCGTTTTTAAAAAATTCCGCTTGCCCAAGATGAAATTTTGTTCCCTGCATGATAACTAGGTAAGAATGGTAGTAATTTTTACGTCATGTTGCTAAACATTGCAACTGGAAGCCTATTGCTCCAATTATTGATTGTAATTTATGAACGATGATCGTGAATTATGATTGTGACTAAAAGGAAAGGCAATAAGTTTTCAAAGGGAAAATTGATAGATAAACTGGATTTTTTCGAACGGTAATTATGACTTACGATATCACAAATATGTTACTATATATAAGGAAAGTAACTTAAGCAAGAGAAAGGTTTAATACAAACCAGAAAGGCGTAGTACGGACGAGAAAATTTCTTTACAAAATTGAAAGCTCCATTCAAAACATCAACAATATGAGAAATATTACCACTTAAGGAACATATTAGCAGCAATCAACGAAAAAATTTATTGGATGGCTAGTTTGTAGAGATAGACTATCGACAGCAGAGATCGTAGCACAATGGATGACCTCAGTTGATATCTAGTGTAACTTTTGCAACGCTGGTATAGAAAACATAACTCATTTATTCTTCCAGTGCGAATGGACAGGCAGCATTTGGGATTTGGTGGTCTTTAGGACGATGGAATGAGGAACTTCGGTGGATGATTAGGGCAACAAAGGGCAAAGATTTGGTGGCGAGACTCCTCAAAGTGTCTTGTTAGCAACCATATATTGCATTAGGATGGAGCGCAACCATAGATGGTTTCAAAACAAATCAACTAACATCCATATTATTTCCGTCAAGATGCGTAAAAATGTAAGAGATAGAGCTTCACTTTACAAAGAAAAATTTCCCTGTCAAATGTTGTATTGGCTACTATGTGGAGACTTCCTACCTCCATCTTTTTGAATTATTAGATCTATTTGTAAAGCCAGGGGATGCCCCTGAGCTATTGTATTTCATTTGCTCTATAATACTTACCTATTAAACTAAAAAAAAAAAACAAAAAAGATATGATGAAGAATTCTACTGTTCTAGGAAAAAAAGTTAATTTACGAAAATGAATCTTTTCTTAAAAACTGAAAGAATGACTTTCGCACGTAACTTGATAGACTTCCACAAGTAACTTGATCTTTATAATAGGATAAATTCTTACTACTTTAGCACTAAAATGGTCATTTATGTAATGAAAAGTTATCTTACGAAGTTGAAAAAAAAAAATTAACGGACTACATTAGTTAAAGACGATACAATTAGGAATTTTTACTACAGAAAGATCAAGAAGTTAATTTACGAAGACGAAAGTTATTTTATGAACCAAATTGAAGAATTACATACATTACTTGTTGTTTACAATATAATAAGAAATATTACTAGTTTATAGATAAAATCACAATTTACGAAATTAAAGATTATTTTACGAAACCAAAGAAAAGAAAAGCTTATGGGTCTCATTAAAAGTTCACGGTACAATGATAAAATATAATACTTAACGCTTTTTATTGGGTATTTAACATACAAAGTAATTTACTACTTTAGAAAGAACTCTATTTTTGTTTGTTAACTACCTAATTTATCATAGCTTTCTTTTGGCATTTCTGATCATTACTAATAGTAATTTGCCTGTTCAGTAACCTTTCATAACTTTGCTTGGGACGAGGTCTTTTGGCCTATGGCTCGTAATTTCCACAAAATACAGTGATATACTTAAGATAGTAGTGAAACTTCTTTATCTCCTATCGTTAATAAAACACACAACTGAGCCAAATTTTGCTTTACAATCCGTGAATTTCTATGAGTAAGTAATTTTCCTTCATTGTCTCGATTGTCCTCGATTGAAAGTAAGTTTGATCACTTTGCACCAGTCACTTTTCTTTAATGTCCGTAAATTTCGGGACAACCAATTTTGTAAATAACCGGTTTCACTTTTGGAAGCAAATCCAACCAACACCTTTTTATCTCTTTCTATAAATATCAAAAAAGTCAACCTACTACATTAATACAAATTTAGTCATAGGGCTTCTAATTGATAAATTTAATTATAAACATTTTACATTTGTGCCAATTAAATCCATTAGTCCAATTTTGGTTGAAAATCGACAATACAAATGCTAGCCGTCATACATGTTACGTAGCATGGCCAATTTTAATTTTTAAATATTTTTCTCAATTTTTTTTTTAATTTTTTCCCTTTTCCTTTTCTTTTTCTTCTTTCCTTTCGTTTCTTTTCTTTTTTTCCCAATTGAGCGCCAGCATTGCGGCCCTCGCTCGTGGTCAGCAAGAGCTATCATGCCCTTATCTAGACCAAGCGAGTGACGCTGGCCCTTGCTGACCCATAATTGGGAAAAAAAGAAAAGAAAGAAAGAAAGGAAAGGAAAGAAAGGAAAGAAAAGAAAAAGGAAAATAAAAAATTCGTAAAAAATTTTAAAAAATTTGTTCATATAAGTGCCGGTCATATCATATAGGATGACTTGCATCCATGTCGACGATCTCTTATCAAAATTAACCGGAGGGACTCAATTGACATAAATACAAAAGATTTAGGATTTAATCAATCCAATTGAAAGACTTTGTCTTGAATTAGTATAAATACAATAGATTTATAATATTTTTAATACTTTTTCCATCACATTAGATGCGGGACCAATCCAATAAAATCCATTATGAGACATAAGAAATTCCCAAAAATTACGCATTTCACCATATAACCAAACTATCTAAGCACACCTAATCCATTCATGTGCAAAAGGAACCCTAAGTTACAACCAAAATCAGATAGAACGGCCGATTTCTGGCCAAAGAATCGATTAGAAAAACGATGTCGACCTGTCAGGATACGATTGCCTCCACCTAAATTTCATTGTTGAATTCAATTGTTGTCGTGATAAATTCAATAACGGTTGACTCATGAAGCACGTGCGACCCTGCTCTGTTTTTCTGCTCCCGAAGATTAGCTCCCGCCTAATGTTCTCAGCACAGAAGTTAGAAGAAGAAACACAGATCAGTCGGAGACTCCACTGACACGAAAGATCGATCGCCGACCGGAGGTTCGAGGCCTTGGCAAATCCCCATCTACCTACCTTGGACGTTGCGCTGGATGATGATGTTTCTGTTCAGGTTGTTGGTTGCGGTTGCTTGTTTCGTCGTTCCTCTCCAGGCAGCGATTTGCCATTTATTTCCTCGCGAACTTCACTTTAACCATCATCGGTTTCCTCATCTCTCTCTCTCTCTCACTCTCCCACACTCACTCCACTAGTTCTCACTCCAGATTGGCGATGCCACCTCTTCCTCCCTCGCTTCTCTCGCCTCCTGCTCCGTCATCGTCAAGAACCTGCCCAGGTACTCCGGCAACCTGCTCAAAACCAGGTGAGCTGCAGATCGCGGGTTGCTTCTTGTTTTCGCTCTTCTTTCTTTTTTTCCATGAATGGTGAAACGATGAGTTCGCTGCGGTGGGGTTAGTGCGTGTGTAGGTTTGTGGGAGTAAGTGAGGACGAGGTAGTGCAGCTCTTTTACTCCTTCGTGGAGTCGAATAGGAACCCTTCTCAAAACCCTCTTCTTCTCTGGATCGACGGTGGCCCTGGCTGCTCCAGCCTGGCCGGCTTCTTCTTCGAGAATGGTACTCTCTCCCTCCCTTCCTCTCTAATCGAACCATACTCGAAATTGTTCTCGCAATTCAACACTTTACTTGTCTTCGAAATACTGTATTTAATAAACGGTTAAAATCACCCAAAAAAAAAATCAATACATTTGTGACAAATTAACTTCAAACTAAAACTCATGATCGATACACCTGTGATAAATTTACCATTCGTTAGTTTTTAGAAAAATTTACTATTAAATTGCTAAGTTGGATGACATGTGGCAGTTGACAGATGTATCGGTTTAGAATTTTGCCCTCACGTATACTAGCTTATGATTTTTAGTGGTATTAATCTAGTTTAATAGAAACTAACAAATGGTAAATTTATCACAAATGTACGGGTTTTTAATGGTCAAAAATTTATTTTAGGGTAAATTTATCACATATGTACCGATTTAAAGTTTTTCGTGGTAAATAAAAAGGAAAATGTCATAATGTTTGAGGTCATGAAAGCCTTAGATGTCCTAGAAAAGCTTGCCAAAATCTCCTCGGCGAGTGACTTGGCAAGTTTCAATTGGGCATTGCAACAAATAGAGCCACACACATAAGGAAAATGAAAACTTAAAAGAGAGAATCCTGCCTTACGATATGAATGTACATTAATTTACATTAATGCTCCATTTATTTCGACAAAATTAATAATCCAAAAATCATTTTCTGAAAAAAAATCTCTTGTATCACTTGAAATAATTAATTAATAAAAAATATATATCAACATCAATTTATATTTAAAAATTTTCATGGATAATGAAAATATATTTCTTTTTACTCATTTTTGTAAGCGATACAAATATGTATTTTGAAAAAAATTATTATCCAAATTATTTATGGCCTGCAAAACAATCCGAGCTTAAAGTTACCTCTCTTGTCGGCGACTCCTGTCTTGGAAACCATGTGAGCCTCACTAATTAGCTTTAAATACCGGGAGAGGTATACAACCATTAGTTGGTGGCCCAAAAGAAACAAAACAAAAAAAAAAAAGGAAAAAAAGTGAATATTTTACTGTTCTGACAAAAAAAAGAGAATATTTTACTATGAAAGAAACGAACAGCATTTAAAAATGTTTCCGTACATTAACACATTTTAATAAGTCAAAAGGTATAGTTGACGAAAATGCATTTGGTTGGACTTTTAGGGAAAGCCTTTAGGACAATGATTAAAAGAGCTTTGCAAAATATAAATTACGTTTGGTAAATCGTAATCTAAAAGTCATTTGCGAAGTACCTTTGAGCAAAATAGTGTTTCGAGAAATTTACATTTACAAAAGACTTTTGTAATTAAAAAAATGAAAAAAAAAATAGTTGGTCGGCAAAGGGCAGACGGCCGTTGACAATCAAAATCTAACGCCAGCAAAGGGCTGACGTCTCAAGTTGAAGACCTCAAGTGGTTGTCGGAAGGGCTGACATCTCAAGTTGAAGACCTCAAGTGGTTATCGGAGACCATCGACGAGAACCGCTAGGGGGATCAATGAGGGTCGTGCAACCCAAGCGAAGGCCACCAAAGGTCGCGTGACCTTAGCAAAGGCCGCCTGGTTGCGCGTTGCCAAGATCGCATTGTCAAACTCATCACCACAACATATTTTCGTCCTCTTCCACCATCATCTTCTCCTCTATCTTCTTCTCCACCATCTCTCTTCTTGAGGACCATGAAGAAGTAGAAGCCCAGTGGTCTAGTACCTCTCCACCGCCCTCAACCTCTCCCTCTGCCCCTGTGTCACCGCCGCCTCTCTCGCCGTCATCACCGTCGCTCGCAAGACTCCCTCTACTCCATCGACTTCTCCAAGTGTGGCAAGCTCGTTGGGTTACGGCGGCTCAAGTGACCTCCACGAGTCGCTGCACCATGCGACTACAGTGAGGGGGCCACTGATCTGGGTCAGGCAACCCCCCATGAGTCGCGGTGACCTAGTGTCACGCCCCGATCCTTGATCGCATGCCCATCCCTCGATGGTCAACTAAATTGCGATGTCCCAGGACGCATCGCCAATCCATTCATTTTAATGTGCATGCGGAAGCAAACAATAAATCCCCAAACAACACAAAAATGGGATAGAAAAGCGGGGCCAAAATTTTGAAAAACCACAACACACTTTTATAAACACATCAAACTAAGTTATATACAATACTAGTCTATTCACAAGTCTACAAAAGGCAGAATAGCTATAGGTCCTCTAAGCATTCGAGCCCTCAATTGAAGACTCTGGGGTCTTTGGCTCTGAGGAACTCGGGTCTACCACTGCACCACCAGGAGGGTCAGCCGTACCCTTGCCAAAAGCGATCTCTAGCACCGACATAGGGATCTCAGATTTCGGTAGGGGACCTTCTTTGGGCCCATCTCGCTCGCGACGATCCCACAATCTGTATTGATGGGGTACCATCCGGGATAAACCCGCATCAACCCAGACAATGGATCTCACGAGTTCGTAGACCCAGGCTCCTTGGCCCCTAGGAAGAGGAATCAGAGAGACCTATTCGATGACCTTCTTCGGCTGGCCAAAATGTTCGGGAGGAACCGCCATCTAAGGACCTGAAATGTTAGCCCACGACGGGGTGAGATAACGTCTCAGCAAGTCCACCACCTAAACTCCGACTAGGAAGGAAATATGCTTAAAGGCTACCTATGCACACACAAAATAGATGACTTACCTTTGCCTTAGTTACTTCCTGCAAGTTAGTACAGTTTATGATTTCAACCAATCCACTCAATTCAAATCAACCCATCGATCAATCAGTCATTCAGCTCAATTCGATATCAATAGTACTATCTATCAATTCAATATGACCACTGCTCACACAAGCTGAAATAATCGATCAATGTTCTCACAAGCTGCAATATATGGTCATATCTCTCACAAGCTGATATAGATAGATAGTAACTCGCACAAGCTGATAATATAGATCATGCTCTCAAAAGCTTATATAACAATCTTAGTTCACATAAGCTGATAAGGTATACTGCTCTCACAAGCCGACGTATCAAAGCCCATAGGTTGATACAGTATACTGCTCTCACAAGCTAACGTGCAAAGGGGCCCAAAAGCTGATAAAATGTATATTGCTCTCACAAGCTAACGTATCAAAGCCCATAGGCTAATATAGTATACTGCTCTCATAAGCTGACGTGCAAAGGGTCCCAAAAGCTGACGATAAATATGCTTGCATAAGCTGACATGCATATATGCTCTCACAAGCTGATAATTTATCAAGTTAAAAGTACCAGGTAAAAATAGTCGTGTGTGGGTACACGATCGGCCTGAGCCAAAAACACAATATCTTTCTTTTAGAAAATCTCAGTAATTATAATAGTCCATAAACACATCTTTGGCGCTGTAAATCGAAGCCCGGTATTTTCTAATTAAATACTGAAATTACTCAATTTTGGAATAAATACCCAAAATTATAATTCTCACTCAATTTGCACAAATCAACACTCAATTAAATAAACCAATCATACCATTGCAATCAGCACGAAATTCCGGTGACCGGCTATCCAGGTATAATTTCCGAAAAATAATAAATAATTAAATAAATACCAAAATTAATTAAATAAATACATTTAAATGCCATAAATGCAAACTTAGGCTGGAAAAGCCTAATTAAATACCGAAACGGGCCTGAAAAAATGCCAAACCTATATATATATATATATATATATATATAATAAAACCTATCTAGTTGCTAATTAAGCCGATCTAACCTCCTAACATGCAATAACGAGTAATTAAATCGCTAATCCATTCTAACTAACCACATAAACCATACTTAGCCTAAACTAATCAACCCTTAAGCATCATTAACTCCCTAAGAAGATTTTAGTGAGTAAACTCACCGGTTTTGAAATCCGATGAGTTCACGAGGATGGCAACGCAGAGACGGGCGACAAACTTCGAAGCGGCAACACCCTATGAGGCTCGAAAGCGGTCCGAAATGAGCCTCAAAGGCGCATGGCTGGTTGAGGCTTCCGATTCTGGTTGCTAGGCCGAAAGGCTAAGCTGGGTGACGGGCTGAGCTGGAACGACCAAGGCGGGCTGGCGGACGGCTGCAGCAGCGAGCAGGGGCAACGGTGGCTGCTCTGGCAACTTGGGCGGCGGTCTAGGGGGCTTCGACGGGCTAGATGGTGGCTCGTTGTGGCCTGAGGGATCACGAGAGACAGTGAGACGGCACGGCGGCGCGGTGAGGCGCAACGGCGGTAAGTGGGCGTGCGACGGTGGGGGAGGGGCTTGTGGTACCCCCGACTTGCCTAAGGTCGCCACAGGTACCTATCGATATACCTAATGAACGCTAGTTACATCTCTTAGTAGAAGCATCGCAGTTCATAGGCATTTTTTTTTTTTTTTTTTGAAAACGGTCCGGCGCAACTTATTAGCGGAAGCATAATTGGATATCACCATCTCTCCCTCCAACAATCATGATACAATGCACACCAACTATACATCATATGAAAAGATGAAGCCGAGCCACTTTTATTTACATATATATTTTCAAGATGGATTTCACGGGTCGGTACAATCAAAAGAAAGGCCGAGATTTTCATCTAGACTCGGCCACAACCCAAAAAGACAACTCGACCCTATGTCTATCTCATGTATGATCCTCCATCTACAAGTGTCGCCTATGTCCAAAAAGTGTCAGCTCTCCCCTCCTCACGCGGCCATCACACCCACCCCGGTGCATCGGGCGGTGGCGGCGGCAACATCCCCCGCATCACTCCGTCACGGCGGACGTGGACCGACAAGAACTCCTGAATGACCGGGCCTCCAGCTAAGCCCACATCATACATCACTAGCACACGGACCCGCACGAACGTCAGACCGGGGATGGTAACAAAGTCCATCTCCGAGCACTCGACCTCCACGTCAGATGGAAGGCCATAAAAAGTACCACGCGTGACCGGAGAGAGCGGCATCTTTCTAATATGAAATGTTGGTCCCCGAAGGGGTAAGTACAACCACTCAGCAAGTAAAGGACCAATAAACCACTCAATGCATCACACAATACAAACATAGCATAACCCATGTCATTCGAGTATCCATGCATAACTTACCTCGCAGCCATGCATATGTCATCACATCTCATGTACTCATCATCATCATATCACATACATATCATCATGTCACATACATATCATCATGCCATAGGTGATCATCATCATGTCACATACATATCATCATGCCATAGGTGATCATCATCATGTCACATACATATCATCATGCCATAGGTGATCATCATCATGTCACACATCCATATGTATGTCATCACATCTCATGCGCATGATTCAATTTCCACTTTTATCTTTAAATTTGATCACCACATCTCTTTCCGGGACCGTAATTGCGTCCCGCACATCACCACTCGCACCCCATCCTGGCATCGCGAGAACCCTCCGGCACACATCACCGGGCATCCGGCACCCCCACTTTCCGGGCATCTCGCATCCCAACTGGCATCACGAGGCACTCCCCGGGCATAGACCTCCGGGGCTTCCGGCACCCAACCATTCCGGGCATCTCGAAACTCCCGAGGGCATCCGGCATGTATCTCAATACATCCGGGCATCCGGCACCCCCCATCCCGGGCATCCTGACACTCCCAAGGCATTATCGGCCGCCACTAACAATTTCCTCATTCATCATGATTCATGTTTACCACTTTATGTCTCAAATTCAGCATGGCACACGATGTAATGGCAAACAAGATCACTTTCATCATTTTAATTCTTTTATATGCATTTCCAATCATCATCATACATGCAGCAAGATACAACCACTAATGACAATATAATTCATGGGGTCCACACAATTTAGAATAGTCCATATATCATGCCTTTTTGAAATTTACTAAATTTCCAGCTTGCACAATTTAGGAAAACATTTAAATTAAATATCCATATGATTCTCAAAAATCATGAAATCAAGACATGTGACAGACAAGATAATAAGATAACAATTTCATGAAGAACACATGCCCAAAAGAGTTCCACACAAGAAGGTATGACTCACACAGATTCAGCATGCAATTTCGGGTGAAGTCAGATTGCGCAGTTTTTGAAATAATTCGATTAAAATAATCAAATGACCTCCGAAAATTATAAAATTTTTCCAGGTTATAGTTAAGACACTAAACTAGATTTTTCATGGAGACATCTAGGCCATATTCGTTCTATATAATTTTATATAGACGTCTGAAGCTCTTGATTCTAGCACCGCAACGTTCAGTATACCTATCTCCGAAATTTCGAGTTTTCACCCACTTATCCTTCTTTGTTTCCTCTGAAATTTGGATATGTTTTGTTTCAATAGGTCCCCTACAACTTTCATTAAGGGATCGAAGCGAAATTTCCAAATAATAGTCACCATATGGGTCCAAGAAGTCTCGGGTGTCCAGTACCGTGTTTCCAGATTTACCGTCTTCAAGAGAAAGTCGATTTACTAGGCTACACTTGCTCATTTTACCTCAAATTTGAGTATGTTAGTATTTAGGATGTTCTTTACAAGTTTCATGCAGAAGTCAAAGAAAAATTCTCGGTAAAAAGTAACATGCAACACACATAACCACCAAGAGGTCGACAAAACAGTTCCAGATCTAGTGTCTTCGTAGAAGAAGGGTTTCACCCCACAAATCTCAACCATTTTGGCTCAAATTTTAGTATGTCATAAATTAAGGTGTTATCTACAACTTTCATGAGAAGTCGAAGCCAAAATCCGACTCAAAACCCACATGCAAGCCTCTACAACATTCTGGGTTAGGCGGCACACTCGAAAACAGTAGGCTATTTCAAGAACAACACATGCAAAGCTTCGGTTCTCACACCCTAAACATCCGAGATTCACCACCATTCAAGCACACAAGCAAGACACAACATGCAAGAGCAGATTATAGATCCCAACTTGCCTCTAAGGTCAAGCGGACGACGGCACACGGACGGCACACGGACGGCACACGGGCGGCGACGGCTCCTTCTTCCTCCCCTCTCGGCCTCCCCTTCTCTCTCGCAATCTCTCTCTCTCTCTCTCTCTCTCTCTCTCTCTCGCAACTTCCTCTCTCTCTCACCCCCTCTCTCCGGCGACACTCCTTTCCCCCTAAACCGGTCATTTTTCCCCTCTAATCTTTCTCTCCTTGCATCATTAGCAATGATTAGGTCATGCATGGAGGACACTTGGATGAAGGGGACTAACACTTGGCCATTTCTTCATGCATTGTGGGCTTGGAAGTGGGCCTCATGGGCCGGACCCTCCTTGGCCGATGACAGCCCCTTCGTGGGCTTCATGGGCCGCCCCTTTTGGCCCATTAAGGGTCCACACCCTTGGGCCTAAGGCCCAACCCTAAATAAATCCCAATTTCTACTTTTTTTTTATAATTCACTTTTAATCTTCCTTTTATAGATTTCAAATTTTAAATCTCACATGGCCAAAATCTTGTAACATTTAATCAATAGGAATTTAGTCTATGAGGTGCGTAGCCAGGAATGGATTATTCTCATCAATTTATCTACAATACTAATTTCTTTTAATCTTCCTTTTATAGATTTCAAATTTTAAATCTCACATGGCCAAAATCTTGTAACATTTAATCAATAGGAATTTAGTCTATGAGGTGCGTAGCCAGGAATGGATTATTCTCATCAATTTATCTACAATACTAATCTCAAAATTCATGAACACAAGCATATATTACTTAGTCTTAAGAGGAAACTAATGGCTAAAACATAAACCTTTGGTAATTTCATTACCTAATTATGGGCTTTAATACACCTTAGAGCTTGTCTTGAATTTTTGGGATGCCACAGGGCTGCTCAGTTTTCTCTACAAATGTTGGGAGCTTCTAAGCTTGAAAATGGAGAAAGTAGGCTAAGCTAAAGAAGAAGAAGCCAGTTGCCCTTGTGGAGGGTCCCTCCAAGCCTCCATTATATCTCTTGGTCCCTTGAAGAGGTCTCACCAAGATTGGCTATCTTCCTCAACCATTTGTAGACCAACAAGCTTCCCTTAGAAGCCAAGGAAGTGGTCCAAAGGTTGAGGACCAAGGGGACCTACAAATTTGTAACATTTTTCCCCCAAATCGAACCAAATCCTCTCCAATGGGGTCCAATTCGGATCCTCATAAATTCAACCAAGGTGCCCTCACCCAATTGTCATTTTTCCTTGCTAATAGAACCAACTTGCATCCTAAAAACTAGATCAAAAACGGTCCCTTGAATTTCCCGGTCAAAAACGCCCTTACTTTGAATTTTCGCCAAAATTCTTGGTTTGCAGAAAAATCTTCGGAGGATGAGTCGACAGTCCTAAAATAAATCGTAACATGACAGAACTTTCAATTTCTAAAATCGGATTCGAATTCGCAGTTAATTTCAATCTGGCGTGATTTTAGCGTGACCTAACCCACTGGGTAGCTTTTAGGAATTTTTAATACAATTGACCCTTGGTCGATTTATTTCGAGCCACAATGTACCTCTTCGATACATTGGCGACTCTCGATGGTCGTGAAAATCTCGAGAATTCAAATACGGGCACAGGTACCAAAACGACAGAAAAATCGGTCTAATGCCGATCGACGAGAATTTTGCAATATGGTGGAATCACCCACACTTTGATCGCCTAACTCAGTCGAAACGACTTATCTCTGATCTCTGATCGATTTTTAACTATGCCGTAATGATCTTTGCAGATGAGCAAGGTCGAGTAGTCGATTTATGATCGAATTCTCAAGTCTATTGCGTCAAAATCCCTTAATGGCTAGTTATCTCGTAAGTGATCAACTCAGAGAATAGCACTATAGGCACGTCGATGAAAAGCTCGATTCATTCAATTGAGAACAAAACCTAAAATTCAGGATGTCACACCAAGAAAGCGACCTCCGCCGGTCACCACACCGAGCGACCACGACGAGGGAGCCATCGATCTAGGTTGGGCGAGCCCCCCGAGTCACGGCGGCCCAGATCTGGGTTGCCGCGACTCAAATCCGAGTCGCGACGACCTAGAAGGTGACCCACGAAGGTCGCCTGACCCTCCGATGATGATCACCGTGACCTGCTGATGTCTCTCGAGCCATCACCACCCCTCGCAGCTTGAGGAAGATGAATAGTGTCACGAAACCAAGGTAATAACTAAAAAAACAAAAAGTTGGTAAGGACAGTTTCGAAAAAAAAAAAAAAGATTATGCAATACCATAGGGCATGGTAAGAAAGCTTAAAGCCCAAGGCAGCCTCCCACCTACCTTGGGCTTTCAACCTTCTAAATGCCCACTTTTCCTCAAAGAGGTTTGCAAAATATTTGCCAAATACCCAATATTTGGCTCAAAGGGCTTTGGGCGTCAAAAGTCCTTTGTAAATGCAACTCCCAAACGCACCCTAACTATTTGAAAACCCTAAACCACTGACACGGTCTTCGAGTCTAAAATTCATGTAAACCAAGAATTTTGTGAGTTGGCGGGATACATGAGAAGTTTAATGATTCATCTGTAATTGGATGTATGCACTTAGGCATGTGTACCATTAATTTGTATACCGCTAGAAACGTCATTTACTATATTCATATTTGATTGATCCATCCCATTTGATAAGCATATGGCGTTGACCCGACATATGAATTTAAATCCATCTAAATCATAGGAGTGCATGGAATTCAATTGGATTTAATGATTTTAACGTAATTTGACTTAGATGCTTGGTGCTAATGTTATTATTTTTATGAGAAAACTCTGTCTATACTATTTCTACTTGACCATGTAATTTGGTTGTGCTTAAGGAAGAAACCACCAAAATTCAAGTAACACTATCTTTTCTCGGACCGGTTTTGACCAGCCTTTTACGCCCTCACGTGAGCTCCATGCGCCACGCACTTAGGCGGCGCGTGCGGGCGTGTGGAGCCTCCGATCAACGTGAGGCTGGCGGCGGCAGGTTTGTATGATCATTCTCTATCCTGTGGTGTATTTATTTTACATGTTTGATGATTTTATGGATGTGAAAATACATATGAAACTCTAAATACATGTATTTTTAGTATTTTTTTCATGTATTTTTCTTGTATTTTTCTGTGATTTTGGAAATACAAGTGTTGGTTTACAGATATGTTATCACATAATTATTATAAAAGTGTGATTCATTGATAATACATATAGAGTTTAATTTTTATTAATGAATAAAGTAATGTAATTAGCATGATATATGATTTCAGTGGTTTGTTGGCCCTATCACTAAAGGTAAAATTGCATGTATATGGTGTATGTGAGAAATAAAGTTTATATCCCTGGTATGAGAGAGTTTCAAGGATTCAATTGAGTTGTGACCGCCAAAGTGGCACACTCGATTGGATTTGAGAAATTTCGATCTCTTATGATGATTGGGATGTCACATGGTCTAATGCATAGCCATACTTCCAAAGAATGTGATTGTGTATTAGTTCATGGAGGGATACATGATAGTGTGGTGGAGAAGTGACTAATCCTAGTGATTCATATGCCCAAAGGTGATGAATTCACGAAGGTTAGAATATATTCTCATAACCACTATCATGTGGGGAGTGTACAATTGCATGTCATGTATTCTACCAAAAGGTGATTATATGATTTTGCATGTAACTCTCTGGATGTGTACTTGTACGTCAAGTTACACAGTACTCACTTGATGCTAATTACATACATTGCTTGTTATTTTAGTCAACTTATCTGTAATTAATAACTCAACTATTATTGAGGTTTTTACTAGTTCAAATTTTTAGTAGTGGACATATGATTTGCTGCTTGATAAAAGAGCAATCGGATTTGCTTGTTATTCATAAACCTTTTCATTTAGAAACATTTGAAAAGTGGTTTACCTGCTAAAAGATGATGAAAGCCTTAGTAGCTTGAAATTATGTCTTGTCTAATACCGAAATTAGGATACATCTACAAGGACCTTTTAACATAATGATATATACATCTCGTATACGGTTGAAAATGTTGTTTCCAAAAATTTTCTATCTAAGGAATAATCTCACATATGTCTAAAGAGATAGTAGTAAAGTTGACAATGTTAATATTCTGTCTATTCTTAATGGTTATTTAAAGACTTCTATAGATTATTGTGGAAGTAAAATGACCGAGATAAATAATAAAATAGCAGTCTGTAGTTTTGACATGTTAGAAGTCATTTAAGTTAATCTTAGTGAATCCTATGCAGAAATTTTATTTCAAGAAAGTCATTGATGACTATTATTCTATACTTAATTAAAGAAAAGTTAGAATTAGTCTTAAAAGTTGTCAAGCCTAACCGTAGCGATGAGTATTTTGGCAAGTATGGCAATGTTGTATAACTTAAAGGGTCATTTGTCAAATACTTGGTAAATTCTGGATTGGTAACTTAATTTACTATGCCTAAAAAAAAATCCCGACAAAATGATTTGGCCGAAAGGCATAATTTATCCAGTCTTCTGTGCGCTGATATTTTGAAAGCAACATTTGCACATACAAAACGTGTTTCTTACCAAAGTTGTTCCTTAAACTTATTTTGAGTTATGGACTAGATGTAAATTTTAATTTGAATCATATTAAAATTTATAGGTGTCATGCAGAAGTGAGGTTATATAATTCAATATTAAGTGCGTTGCAATTTAGATCCGCTCGGAATTATTTTGTATCTTACCTAGATTGTTCAAAGGAGTATAGATTTTATGACCCTAATGAAGGTACAAAAATTATGGAATTACAGATAGTAAAGTTTCTAGAGTTTGATGTAATTGCAGAGGATAGTTGCTCTCAAACTATTAAGGATAATAGTACGAAGGAGATCACCGTGTCTTTATCTTTGCCAATACAGACAATTGTGGAGACCATAGACTAAACTTTTTGAGGTTTAAGGTACTATTCTCGATATAGTTTATGATAAAATTTCTTAAACCTCTCAAGTGCATAATGAAGTGGTTGTATCAGGATATCTATTAGAGAAAAACGATCAGTTGTATCATCAGACTATATAATATATCTGTGAAAGCATGACTGCAATATTTACTGCATGGTTGATTTAGCGACTTATATAAATGTTTTTTCTTATCCTCAATCAAGTATGTGATTAGATACCATAAAAAGCGATATGCAATCTATGAAACATCATAGTATTTGGAAACTTACCGACTTGCCTAAAGATCACAAGTTCATTAATTGCAAATAGATATACAAAATTAAAAAGATTTTAAAGAAAGATTGTGGAGTTCATAGCTAAACTGGTAGCTAAAGTTTTCATTATGCAAGATGGGTTGATAGTTACTAGTAAAGAAATAATTATTTATTTCTAGTATTTTTTAAAGATTCTTTCAAAGTGAACGTGGTATTAATAGTTTATTTTTTATACGAAGTTACGTCAAATAAATACTATCTTTTTAAATTTAAATGGACACGTTGATAACAAAATCTATATAGTGCAAGCAGAGGATTTTGCTGCAGATGATTCAAGTAAACTTGTGTATAAACTGAAAAGTCTTATTTATAGTTTTAAGCAAGTTTTCAAACAATATGATTAAAGTTTCATAGTGTTGTTATTTCGTTCAATTGGGAACAAAGTAATTCAATATATATATACTGCAAGGTCAGTGGGAGGAAATTTATTTTTCTCATACTTTATGTACATGATATTTTGCTTACAAGTAATGACCTTGAGGCATCTTTTGTCCTTTGTACTAAGATCCGTAAAGATTATTCTCGCCATATATATCGAATTTATCTCAGAGGACATTTGCTGATCGTATTTTGAAAATTTTCAATATACATCACTGCAAGCTAGGAATTGCTCTTGTCATTAAGGGTGATAGAGTGAATCTATTACATTGTCTTTATTTAGATATTGAGAAAATCTAGTTAAAGGGTGCACCTTGTGTCACTGCACTTAAAAGTATAATGTATGTTCAAATTTGCACTAGACTAAATATCGTTTTTGCGATGAGCTTTCTAGGTAGATATTAGTCAAATCCAAGATGCGATCATCGGGTTGCTGCCAAGAAAGTTTTAAGGTACTTAAATAGGACAAGAGATTATATACATGTTCAATTCTTGCAGCTAGTAGGATATTTAGATGTAAACTTTGCTAGCTGTTAGGATGACATAAGATCAATAACGGAATACATATTTATGTTAGCAGTGAATAAAGTTCTATGTCATCTTCTACTATGTAAGCATATAATATTATTTTAGACTGTTACTTGTGTTATTAGGCTCCGGAACCTCATTAAGGAGTTAACCGATTTTAACTTTATAGATTGACCCATACGATTGTATCGAGACAATAAATTTGTAATGTTATTTAACAACAGAGGTCTCAATTTGGCAATCGAATTTTTTTTACCATAAAGGAATGGTACAGAAAGGTGATGTTATAATATAGCATATTTCCATATATGATATGGTTGTAGATCCACTAACTAAAGGACTTTGATCTTCTGTTCTTGAATTACATGTCATTAATATGAGCTTAAGAGCATCATGAGATGCTGTTGTTTAGTGGGAGCTATTTTGGCTTTATTCTAATAAAGTTTACTTCTGTATTCATTACATTTAGTAACTTTGATATGTATCAACTTTTGCATTCAATAAAGTATTTTTGAATGTGTTGTCATTATGTTGAATACATATTGATAAAAGTCTCGATGTACTATATAAACCTTGAGTGAAGGCTAAGGGCATCCGGTTATTAGCATTGTGCATATATCTTGTTATACATAAAGAAATGTTAACCGTAAAGACAATGCATATGTGGATTTATTGGAACCATAAAAACATTCTCTAGTAGCACAATTTTTTTTTTTACGCTTAAGGTAAGAGAATTGTGACTGGCAAATGAGATCTCTTTATGAGAAACGTTATACATTTGCCACACTACCATATTGAATCCATATCAATAAAGTTGAAAGCACTTATGTGGCACCCCGAAGCGCCAAGGTCACCACAGACTTACCAAAGAAGAACCTTAGTTCCTAGGCATATATATATATATATATATATATATATATATATTTGTTTTTTTTTTATCGGTCCCAGCGCATCTTATTTGCGGAAGCATAATCAAGCTCTACTAACTCTCCCTCCCAACAATCATGATACAATTTGCACACCACTAAACACCATTAGAAAAGATAAAGCCATGACACTTTTATTTACATATTTTCAAGATGGATTTTCTCGGGTCGGTACAACAAAAGAAAGGCCAAGACTTTTAGCTACACTCGGCCATAATCCCCAAAAAGAGACAACTCAACCCTCTATGTCGATCATGCAAAATCCTCCATCTACTAGTGTTGGCTATTGACCAAAAAGTTGCAGCTCCTACTTCTCACGCACGGGCCCTCACACCCATCCCGGTGCATCGGCGGTGGCGGCGGCAACATCCCCGCATCACTCCGTCTCGACGAACGTGAACAGATATGAACTCCCGAATGACAGAGCCCTCGGCCCGGGCCCACGTCATACATCACTAAGGCGCGAACCCGAATGAATGTCGACCGGGGATGGTGGGACGTCGATCTCCACACACTCAACCTCCACATCCGAAGGAAGGCCGTAAAAGATGCCCCGCGTGACAGCAAGGAGCGGCATCTTTCTAATCTGAAATGTTGGTCCCCGAAGGGGTGAGTACAACCACTCAGCAGGTAAAGGACCAATAAACCACTCAATGCATCACACAATACAATCATAGCATAACCCATGTCATTCAAGCATCCATGCATAATTTACCTTAATACCATGCATATGTCATCATACCGCATGTACATACATCCTCATATAATCATCACCATTATGTCATACACTTACACTTATCATGTCACATATATAAACCACTCAATGCATCACACAATACAATCATAGCATATCCCATGTCATTCAAGCATCCATGCATAATTTACCTTAATACCATGCATATGTCATCATACCGCATATACATACATCCTCATATAATCATCACCATTATGTCATACACTTACCCTTATCATGTCACATATACCATCATGTCAAAGATGCACATATATCCATGCGCTTACCATCATCATGTCATATGTACCATCATGCCATAGGTGCACATACATCCATGCACTGATCATCATGTCACATGTACCATCATGCCATAGGTGCACATACATCAATGCACTCATCATCATGTCACATGTACCATCATGCCATAGATGTACATACATCCATGCACTCATCATCATGTCACATGTACCATCATGCCATAGGTGCACATACATCCATGCACTCATCATCATCATGTCACATGTACCATATCATGCATATTCCAATTTCAATTTCCCAATTTTATTCTTTCATTTTGGGCCGCCACATTTCTCTTTCCCGGGACCAATGTTTGCATCCCACATTTATCGCTCGCACCCCACCTGGCATCGCGAGTAACCCTCCAGCACAAACCTCCGGGCATCCGGCACAATACTTGCCAGGCATCTCGTACCCCAACTGGCATCACGAGGTATCCCCCGGCACAATACCTGCCGGGCTTCCGGCTCCCCACGCTCCGGGCATCTCGAAACTCCCGAGGACCCTCCGGCATTCAGCCATTTAAGGCCACCGGGCATCCGGCCTTTACCCTTCTAGCCAGGCATCCCGACACTCCGGGGCATCGTCGGCTCACACCTCCGACGGCCTTCTCACTTATCTTAGTTCACATTTTCAATTATAGCTCAATTTCAACATGGCATATGATGTGATGGCAAACAAGATCATTTTCATCATGTGATTCTTATATGCATTTCCAATCATCATCATACATGCAGCAAGATACAATCCATGGGGTCCATGCAACTTAAAATGATCCATACATCACGACTTTTGAGATTTAGCAAATTCCAGCTTGCACAATTTCGGAAAACATGTAAATTAAATATCCATATGATCTTCAAAAATCATAAAATCAGAACATGTGATAGGCAAGACATAAAGGTAGCAATTCCATGAAGAACACGTGCCCAAAAGAGCTTCACACAATAAGATATGGCTCACACAATACCGCATGCAAAAATTCGGGTAAAGTCAGATTGTGCAGTTCTTGAAATATTTCGATTAAAATACCCGAATGACCTCAAAAAAATTATCAAATTTTACCAGGTTATATTCAAGACCCTAAGGTAGATTTTTCTTGAAGACATCTAGGTCAGATTCGTTCTAGATAATTTTCTATAGACGTTCGAAGTTCCTGTTTCTAGTACCGAACTGTCCAGTTTAGCTATCTCCGAAATATCGAGGTTTCGCCTACTTATCTTTCTTCGTTTCCTCTGAAATTTTGATATTTTTTTTCCTCAAGAGGTCCCCTACAACTTTCATTTAGGGATCTAAGTGAGATTCTCAAAGATTAGTAACCATATAGGTCTAAGAAGTCTCGGGAGTCCAGTACCGTATTTCCAGATTTACCGTCTTCAAAAGAAAATCGTTTCACTAGGCTACACTTGCTCATTTTACCTTAAATTTGAGTATGTTAGTCTTTAGGATTTTCTCTACAACTTTCATGAAGAATTCGAAGTAAGATTCTCGGTAAAAAGCAACATGCAACACACAAAACCACCAAGAGGTCGACAAAACAGTTCCAGATCTAGCGTCTTCGTAGAAGAAGGGTTTTACCCCTTAAAACTCAACCATTTTGTCTCAAATTTTAGTATGTTATAATTTGAGATGTTGTCTACAACTTTCATGAGAAGTCAAAGCCAAAATCTGACTCGAAACCCACATGCAAGCCTCTACAACATTCTGGGTCAGGTGGCACACTCGAAGACAGAACACATTTTCAAGAACAACACACTCAAGCTTCGGTTTCTCACACCCTAAACGTCCGAGATTCACCACCATTCAAACACACAAGCAAGACACAACATGCAAGAGCAGAATATAGGTCCCAACTTGCCTTCAAATCAAGCAAACAACGGCACACGGACGGCAACGGACGAGCGGACCTCCCCTTCGCGCGGCTTCTCCCTTTCTCTCTCGGTTCCTCACTCTCTTGCAACCCTCTCTCTCTCTCTCTCTCACTTGGCTTGGACGAAGCCCTCTCTCTCCCTCTCTTTTCGCTTAAACCAGCCATCATTTTCCCTTAGTTTCTTCCCCTCCATCATTACCTATCATTAGGTCATGCATGGAGGACACTTGGAAGTCTTCTTGGGACAAATGGGGAGGGCATGCACAAACCGGATCCCCCCTTCTCTTGCATCGATGGCCCCTTTCATGGGCTTATGGGCCAGCCATATTGGCCCATCTTAGGCCCACACTCTTGGGCCTAAGACCCAAGCTTAATTAAATTAAATTTTACTTTTAATAATTCATCTTAATTCCCTCTTTTATAAATTCCAAATTTACAATTTTATATGGCCATAAAACTTGTAACCTTAAACTATAAGAATCCAATCTATGAGGTGCATAGCCAAGAACAAATTCTTCTTATCAACTTATCCTATAATATTAATTTAATAACTCGGGAACACAAGATACATAACACTTGGCCTTTAAAAGAAAACCAATGACTAAAGCATAAACCAAAGGTAATTTCATTACCTAATCATAGGCTTTAATACATCTAGAGGTTGTCTTGAATTTTTGGGATGCCACAACTTGTGACCATGGAAGACTCTGTGTGTATACATGCAGTTACCGTTATGATTCGGTGTTTAAGATTTTATGGGATGAGATTGACTATTGAGAATTATCTTTAGACCAAGGTGCACACATACAGTACAATTTCAATTAATATAACCCAAGTGGGAGAATATAAGATTTTTCCTGATGTGGGCTACATTAAATGATATTGTAATTTACCGTTTTACAAGGTTTAGTCTAAGGTGAGATAAGAGATTTCTTAATTAGTCTAATATAGGGCTGGCTAGTGTGAGCTGAGTTGAGTTTGGCCCGTAATAAGATGGCCTAGTTGGAAACTCTATAAATAATGCTCAAGTCTCTCCTCTAACCCTAATTCTCACATGTATCCTCACATAAGGAGTGTTATCTACTACTAGAGCTGTCAAACGGATGGGTTGGGTCGTGGTCATTAATGGTCTGGCCCAAATTGATCAATTAACCCATTTATACCAAATGTAAATTTTTCGACCCATACCCAACCCGACCCATACCCGACTCGACCCATATTAATAAAATATTTTCATATTTAACCAAATTTAGAAAAACTTATTCTTATGTTTTTTTTTAAAGATTATATTAATAAAAAACTTCCAAGCAATACAAATCCAATCAATAATTTTTCAAAAAAAAAATATTTTTTCTTTTTCTTTCTTTTCCTTTTTTTCTTCTACATCGAGAGAGGTTCGCCGGCCAACCTATTTAAAACCCATTAAATCGCTAATCATCTACTGACCCAAAAAAAAAAATGCTAAGCAACCCATTTATGACCCATGCTCATCGATTCTAGTCTTCAAAACCTTTCGCCTCTTTAGTAAGGTTGGCGCAGGATTTGTCACTCTATTATTTACATCCTCGGAGGAACCATGAAAAAGTGGGGATAAGTACACTATCAGTGCCAAAAGTTGTATACCACGCTCACTTTGGTGCCAAAAGTTTCCGTTGGATCACTTAAGTGCCAAATCGGAGAAAAAACGATCACTTTGGTGCCATCGGCGAAAATTCCGGCCAAATTAATTACGTGGCTTTTATATTTAAAAAAAAAAAGTTGCTCGGCTTTTAAACGACGTCATTTTCCATCCTCTTCAAGAAATGACGTCGTTTTGCCCTTATACGTGGACATCCTTGCAAAAACGACGCCGTATAGCTCATACGTGGATTGAAATTAGGGTTAGGGTTTCTTCCTCGCCGCTCGGCCACCGAACGCTCGGCCACCATTGTAGATGCTCGACCAGGTGAGTGAGGAGAGAATGAGATTGTTGCTCAAGCAAGAAGTGGCAGGAAGAATAGGAGGCGAGGGCGGAGGAGGAGGAGGAAGAAGAGGGGTCGAAGGTGCCGCTACTGGTGCGCCGCCGCCATCGCCGCCACCGCTTGTGCCATTGTTGGCGCTGCTACCGGTGCGCTCCTACTGCTGTTGCTGGTGCCGTTCGCTGCTGGTGTCATTCTTCGAGGAAGAAGACGACATGCCTCCTCTCTCTCTCTCTCTCTCTCTCTCTCTCTCAATTTGGGGATTTAGGGTTTCGATTTGGGAGAGAGAAGCCAAACGACGTCGTTTTTGTGGTTTAGATGCTGATCGTGCTCTTCGGCGAGCCACGTCAGCCTAAAAAATTAATAAAAAAGTGCCACGTCGGATTTCCGGTTAATCTGATCGGAGTTGGCACTGAAATGATCGTTTTTCAAATTTTTTGGCACTTAAGTGATTCGATGGAAACTTTTGGCATCAAAGTGAGCGCCGTACACAACTTTTGACACTGATAGTGTACTTATCCCTGAAAAAGTGTATAGAGTTTGCACACTACTTGCACAAATTCTTGGTGATTGCATCCTGGCTGAAAAGTTCCTCTGCCTGCACAAATTCAGCATTCCAAAGTGCAGCTGGATCCTTCGAAATGCAAGTTTGCACACTATAGACTTGAACTGAGCATTCACCGTCAAATTCGTCCTCATGAACTAAGGATGTAACTCTACGTCCTCTACGTCTCTTGGATCGTTCGGCAGTTGAATATTCTCCTTGATCCTTATTATGTCTTGACATGTCAACTAAGAAATCTTAAATCATAAGATGAGTGTACCCCACCTCAATATCTGGGCGAACAACACGAACAAGCTCCCCACAAACTCATAATGCTTCTGCTGTGACTTTGTAATATCTCTCGCTAACAGATAAAATAGGGGAGGAAAGCGCCTAAAACATCATAATAAAAACAGAGAAAGTAAACACCACCAGCTGCAGCTGATTTCATATAAACCCAACTCTTGAGGAAGCAGGTAGCATAAACAGTTTATATACACGGCAAAGGTAGGAATTATACCTTTATGTAAGGATAGAAAATAGAAGGCGAATGTGAAGTCAACACCAATCTTGTAAAGATCAAAGCCTCAGATTTCAAATTTGATGTAGATAACTTGTCCTGGAACATATAAAAACATGACGGATAATAGCCAGAGAAATAACCGGTAGATCATTTACACCATGGAGTCAAAAAACTCTAACAAAACATTTGGAAAATGACAATGTACATACACTTAGTGCTTTTCAATTCCAGAAATAAGTGATCCAATGTGGTCAGCAAGACAATCTAGCAATACAACCTCAAGTTCTTCCAAGACAGCAAAATCACCAACCTGCAACAATTGCATATATTAAAGTTTACTAGGAAGGAAAAATGTCTAAAGAGACTGGAGGACTGCAACTATAATTGTGCTCAAAAGTCCATAATACATTACTAATGCCTATAACTAGAGGAAAAAAAAGCCAAAAGCAAGCAATATGCTCCTTTAGCAGTTTACCAAAATGGAAATCCAACCGTCCACATTCTAACCCTCGAGCCACAACAATTCAGCGGCGACCCACCAAAACAAATTCAGTAACCAGACCACCCGAAAGATCCTCACCTAGACAAAGACCAGGAAAACGACTACTCCAAGGACACCGATCGCTCGAATTTCGCGACGACACGAGACCAGAACGAGAACCCAAAGGAAAGGAGGGGGAAGGGGAGAGGATAGAGAGAAGGATAGCAACTCATAGTAGAGTTTAGGTTTGTGGCCGAACCATGCTGGACGACAGCGACGGAGACTTAAAAGACCACAGATCCGCAGATCCAGCCAATCAAAGCGCAATTGCTTTTCACGAGCGAATTCGATCCCCCCCCCCTTTCTTTTCCGGAAAATTCTCTCTCTACCCCGCTACTCCCTCTACTTTCAGCAGACGGTGGTGACGGCGGCGGTGGCGCCTGACGGCGGAAGGAGGAGGAGAAGAAGATGGAGGTTAAGCGAGAAAACGAAGAGAACGAAGAGGGAGGGTAATTGCGTATGTGTCCTTGTAAGTGGGTTCATTTTTAATAGATTGATAAATGGGTCTTAAATGAGTGCAGAACAAACCCATTTAAGACCCATATATCTCAGTCTCTTTATTCTTAAAACCAATTATGGGTGCTTGGGGAAATAAGGCTTGACCAATTAACGACCCATTTGAACATATATGGGTTCATAAATGGGTCAATGACCCATTTTGACACATCTACCTAGCGCTAAAGGGTGATAGGCCGTCTCATTGAACCAGTGATAAGGAGGGCAATAGAGAAGAATGACTTGCGCGTAGATCATCGTTTTTCCGTTTCCGCATAAAAAAACGATGAATTCCAAAACATATGCTTTCATCTTTCTACTCAATCATATATGTTCTTATTATGGTTATAGAGATCTTGGGATTGCATGTTTTGCATCCAACATTTGCTTCGTCTATGTTATATAGGAATTGAATCCGGGAACAAGCCAACGATCAACGTGAAGGTTTTGAATCTTTGCCAACTTCCTTTCAGTCCCTAAAAAGTTGACTGGCTGCTTTGCTTACTTATTGTCGAAATCTTCATGAAAGCTAACTCCATCTTTGTGGTGGTGGATCAATAGGGTTTCCTGATGAGCGGTGACAGATTCATTCATAGAGGGATAACTCAAGAGTTGAGTATGCCAATCGGATGGCGCTCATTTCAGACCAGCTTTACGAGATAAAAAAACATGTTTCGCCGCTGCTCATTGCCGAGGTTAGTCTTGCACTCGCGTTGATCCAGGCACATGGATGATCCTTTTTTGTTAAAGCTGATACTGACTGGGTGCGCAATGTCATGATCCAGGCGGCCAGAACAAACTGCGACGGCAACTATGTGGACGTTCGTGATGATAATCTTCAATGCGTCGTTGATTTAAAGGCCATCAACGAGGTATCGCTCAAATCTTGAAAAGAAAAGAAACAAATGGCATGTTATGTCCATGTATGCACTTCTTTCCCCTCTCGTTTCAGGTGTCGGGATTTTAATCCCGCTCTTGCACCTAGGCCGCGCATGCTTATCTTACCTGAAAAATTCAGAATCTCTTACCCCACATGAAGGACATTTAATTTTAAACCTTCAACCTGGTGTTCATCGAGATGCAAATCCGGTCAGGCTAACTCTCCGATCAGTGGCGCAATCAGATTTGTGGTACAAAACACCAGCGGGACTGGGGCCGATTGTAAAACTTTTATACGGATGGAGCAAACCGTGCGATTTACCCAAAACTCTGGTGGATCTTGTGATTTTTGCAGCTGACCAGCATAGTCCTGACGCTCCACATTCTGGAGCCGGATTGCAGCGATGCCCTGCCCGATCCACAAGATGACACTTCCGTTCGAAGATATCTCCAGGAAAACACCACAGCCGCATCCACGGACGACCCCCTCAAAGGTCCCGTGCTCTAGTGTCGTGTGTATGTCTCTCTCTCTCATTTATTGTTTCTACAACGGAAAATCAGTTAGTTCCGAACAAAAAATAGCAAGACCTCGCTAGATACATCAGATCAGTCTAGGATTGATACGAGTACGTTCCCTTACAATGAGTCAGGATCATTTCTCTTTGCTGTGGGCATTGCTGGGCTAGCTTCTTTTGATCTCCTTTTTTGATGATCAGAACTACAACACATGCCGTTAACAAACATCCATCTACACACCTTTGCACATTCATGATGCACTAGTTCTGGGCAATACAATAGTTCATTCAATGTCCCTGTTGCTAAGCAGGGGACAAAGACCTACTGGCCAAACTGCAACAGCACATTAGCTTACACCGAGTTCATCAGCAGCATCATCAATTATCACAAGAACCTCACCAAAGCAAACATACGGGATCTCATCTTCAGGTAACGAGTGGCATTTTTCCACACCTCATTGACGAGAACACCTTTGGAATTCAAATCCCTCTATTACTTCTTCACTTCACTGTTTATTAATTTATCTTTCTGGTGCAGTGGGGATCATGATATGTCAATTCCGCACATCGGTACTCAAGCCTGGATAAAAGCTCTGAATCTGACTTCAGATGAGAGCTGGAGAGTGTGGTCTGTGGATGGCCAGACAGCAGGGTATGTCCTTCATCTTTTTCTTCAGTTTCTTCTCAATTGGAAAGAGGAGAGTAAGAAATTAAGCGGGCTCATGCGTGCACGTGTGAGTGCTACATGCCGTCATACATGAGAATATCGGAATAAACAAGCATACTCTCAAAGTAACCAAATAATTGGGGCACTTTTCTGACACATTTCCTTTGTAGGTACACCAAGAAGTACATTAAGGATGATTATAGCATGATGTTCATGACGGTCAAGGCAAGAATAAACCCCCCCCCCCCCCCTACTCAAATCTTCTTCCTGTGTCATATATCTTAATTGAAAACACATGAAGCATTCAAACATAAACTTACTTGACTTCTCGGGGTGTATCATAGAGGGAGCACGTCAAGGAGTGTTTTAGACTTGTGGAAAGATGGATGGCTTACTACCCCGTGTAAAAGGAATGTTAAGCTAAGGAGACACTGTGTTCAACAGCATTAGCAATCATGCTTTTCTCATGGACCATTTTCTAACGGGATAAATGTAGCTCCTTTCATCTATTAGAGGAAAACAAACCACTATGATGAATGATCTGGCAAGCAATTGTCAGGACAGATTTTTGCTTTCTTCGCCGCAACATGACGCTAAGTAAGCTGAACAAATGGAGTACATACCACACGCAGCACTTGAAAAAGAAAGCTCCATGCTACTGCAAAAAACCATTTCTGACATTGCTGTTGACTCTACGAGGAGGAACAGATGCGACTCCTAGGTTTGCAACTTCAATATGCAACAGAAGTCCTAAAACGTAAATTATGAGAAGTTTTGATGCACTATCAGAAACAAAGCCATCTGAATATCCATTCCCAGAACCAGACTGACTTCAGTTAATCCTGCAACTGGATATACGAAGTCACACCAAATTCTCCATGTGAGGTCATTGCAAATTTGCAAGCCAAACCAGCAATAGAGATCGTGAACCCATTACCACATACACGATAGGATTTGCTGGTAATTTTAACACACTAAGCCAAGAAACCATCTGCACGTAGACACATGCATTGAGCCAGAGTGCATATGATGCAAGGATATACCGACTCCCAAAAAAAAAAAAAAAAAAAAAAAAAAGGAGAGATCCAGTATTTTGATATACACTTCTGTACAACAAGGGTAAGGAATAGGACACTTTTATTTTCAAAATGCCGGCCAACGCAACCAGCAATTTGATACAGAAAAACCTACCCTAATGTTACTTACCTTCAAAAGAGCAGCCATGTTAAAGAAGTGTAATTTCTACTTTGTGAATTATTACCATAAGCATATAGAACATAAAAGAGACTTGGCATTACAGATAGACATAGCCATACGTATAATACAATAGGATACTACACCTTTAAGAAGTGTTCATCTATCCGACTTTAGTGAGCTTAAGAAATCCATAATGTATCTGCACTAAAAGGCACTGGGTGTTCTAGACTTTCACGGTCAAATCATCAACTCAGTTAGGCACTCTGAGGAAAAAGGTCTCAGTAAAGAAATCTCACAAACTTATGTCAAGTCAGTCTCACCGACAAGACAAAACAGATGGAGGAATAGAATATTTAAGACTTGCATGACAATGTAGGCCATTGATATACGTTCAAAAGCCAATAACATGGTTATAGCTGAGATAACATTGAATTCGAGCAAGCCACACCTACAGTGATTGCGAACTTGACGATGAACACAAGAAAAGTCAAACATTTCGTATCACCAATGGTAGGACTCATCAGCAAAAAGAAGAAGCCCTTCCTGGTCTTTTAAATGCCCTCAAAGTAAGGATAAAGTGGAAAGGCAATCCTACATCACAAAGAGACTTCCCTGACAAACAGATGCTGCTGCAGAAAAACAGGAATGGTGATATCTCTTGAAGTGAAATTTAGACAATTTCCAATCTGATCCTTGGGCCTCATAGCTACATTAAGTTCGTCCAATGACATCTATAGGTACATAGTCAATATAAAGGGAAACTCAAACGCCAAGCGCAGACAGGTGAACTAACCATAAGTAGAAAAGATGTTTAGGGCTCACCCATCTTAATGAAAAAGATCTGCTATGGTAGCCCATACATAGCAGAGCTTACATCAGTACTTGTTTTAGAAGAGGAACCATTGAATCCAGAACATTAATATTTTCAAAAGTGGAAAAGCACAATGTCTGAGACAATATAGAGTAAAAACACCTCAAGCTTCAGTATATATGCAGGCATTATCTATAATACAGAACAACATAATAAAACATTACTGCAATCGACAATTATATGCATTAACTTTTCACTTTGAATATTCCAAAAGAACCACACCTTATTCTCTCGAATTTTTTGCACTATTAACCACCAAAATAGGACATTTTAAATTATGTTCTACAGTCCTTTGCCCCTCCCTGGCTTCATCACTCAATCGTCATCAAATAATTATTACTCAGGAAGTCAAGATGCACCCAAACATGAGAAACTTCATTGCCAGTCATCTTACAGTTAAAACACCTAGTCAAGAAGAGCATTCTGTGTACGAAAAAACAGAGAAAACAAATCAACTCCAGGAGGGAAAAGAGGAACAAACAATGATATCATCTTGTTGAGATGCTTCAGCACAAATAAATTAGTCTAGTGCATTCACTTGTTTCAGCAGCCCTAAGCAAGGGATTTTTCTTGAAAGAATTGGGAACTTGGATGCCATCCTTATCACTCCCGGAGAAGAAGAAAGTAAATGAAATAGGGACCCGGCAAAGGGTATGATCAAGTGAGATTGTTATAGCAGCAAATCTAGAGAAACTGCACATTGACCTTGGCCCTCAGCTAGATGGAGAAAGCAGAACGTACCTTAACCCTCAAATATCACTGATACATACAGCACACGTCACAGAGTACAAATTAGGATGTATCAATAGATTGAAGACAATATACATAGAAAAATCCTTCCAAATGGGTCATCCTAGACATACCTCTTTCTCGCAAATAAAAAACATTGCTTTACATATATCATGGCCATCAACGGGAGAGAAGAAAATACCATCATCACCGGAGGCACTAGCAGGCTTCAAGCCACATATATTACATTACGTTGAAACATGGAAAGGAAACTTGCAGATTTACAAGATCAGAAATATCGACAAGGAAAGCGATTTGCATCAAACAGGAGCTAATGTCTCGATAAATTCATAAGCATCAAGCCACCCATATTGTAATGAGCCATACCCTTTAGATTGATCAGCCGGTATCTCATAAAGCTTCCTGAAAGTCTTGTCACCAACATTATATGTCAAGATTTTACCTGGCAAATGAACTAACAGCGATGACTCCTCGTTGTTCCCTTCTCTGACCAGATGAAGCATAACGATTGCATAGTAATTCATATAGACCGGATCCATGTAATCGCGCACCACCTCTGGGAAAGCACTCACGATAGAATCAAGTTCCACATGGTATTTAACAAACCACCCAGAATAATCCTTTTCCAACTCAAAAATCTTAAATTGAGCAGTCCGTGACCCATAAATCTCAAAAAAATGCAAATGCCCACGAGACTCCCCAAAATACCTGAACCTCCTACACCCCCGGTTCTCCGAAATGGGAAGCCCTGGCATCGTCCCAAACTGCTCTTTCTCGACATCGAAGCATAGGGAAGCCCCCGTTGGGCTAATCCAATGAACCCCACCATTCCAAAAGACGCCATTGTCGAACACCATATCGAACGGAGCAACGAAAGGAGACCCAGAAAGCCTCCATCCGCGGTCGCGAGACGAGTAAATCTCAATTTGATAATAGTACGCGGATTCGACGGTGCTGCGAACGCAGACGACGTCATAGTAGGACGATTTAGAAGGGTCGAAGACCAAACTCACTCCATAAACAGTAGTCGCACAGGAGGAAGCACCCCCGAGCTGGGGAAGCATCGCGAACCGCCCCGTCGTCGGATTAAAGACGTAGTAATTACGCCTACACCCGATCTTGCGGAAGCTGCAGCACAGGAGCAGCCCGCCGCAGGACTGCAGGATCTTCAGGCCCGCGGGGTCGGGGGCGAAATCGAGGCACTTGAACGGGAACCCAGATAGGGGATCATCGCCGCCGCCGCCCCCCAGCGGCAGGAACTGGTGGTCCGAGGGGGTGCGGCGGAGCACGACGCCGGAAGCCCCGGAGCCGGCGTGGAGGCGGGCGTGGCGGCGGGAGAAGCGGGGGTCGGAGATGATGGAGAGCCAGAGCTTGGAGACGCACTTGAAGCGGAGGAGGGAGCGGGCAGGGAGGAGGAGGAGGATCTCGGAGATGAGGTCCTCGTTGGCCGCGATGATCTCGGCGGCCGAATAGTTCTGCAGCTTCATTTCCAGAAAAGTGGTCGAAGGCGCTTGCAGAGAGAAGGGAGAGAAGGGGAGAGGAGGGGAGGGGAAGGAAGAGTAAAGAGCATTCACTGGGAAAGAACCAGAACGGAAAAGTGCGCATAGCGGAAGGATTTGCCGTCACGGGAAAACCGCTGGCGGTCGCTGCCGGCGGGCCCCACTGTTGAGTGCACGGGGAGCACGATGGAATGGTGAATGGCGAATGGTGATGGTGGGTGGCTCGTCGTGGGCGACGCGGATATATCTTTTGAAATTCGAAACGAGTCGATGGAAATCGAGTGCCGAGTTGCCGAACCAGCGCGCCAAATTCCAGCCGATTTTGGCCTCTCTTTTTTTCTTTCCCTCCCTTTTCTCAAAGATTTTGTTTAAGGCACTTGTCAAGCCATCCAATAAAAAAAATTAGGGTGCTCTATATTTAAAGTTTGGGATAATAACACAACTAATTTACAAATTTTGGTAAGTGCGCACTATAATCTCTCAATTTTTAATTTGTTATGTATAATCCATGTGTCACAGGTCGATCGAACACGATCGATCAAACACCGTGTGGCCTTAGGATTTGTGATCCCAAGTCAGCCTTTTCACTCACGCATACAAACACAAGGGTTGGCAACACAAAGGAGCAATTGTATTTACTATGAACGAGCTGGTTACAATGAGGGGGAGGGACCCTTATTTATACAAGTTCGGGTCGTTTTTCAGCCATTGATCGCCCCTCCAATCCAACAGTAGAGTTTGAATCTGAATCATCATTACAAGGCTACACAGCAGGGCACTCAATGGCTGTGGCCCTTGGGAAGCCCATGGGCGTTTGTCAGAAGTAAGATCAAGGCAGTAGGGCCACTTGACACGAGAGTAGCTGAACGGTTGCAGGTTGCACGTGGGCTGGTCGAACATTGCTCATGGGTCGTCCATGGGCCTTTGTCTGGATCACACAGGGGCTGGCCATGCGCGGATCGTGGATCATTCATGGATCAATCGTGGACTGTTCTTGGACAAGCCCTTGTGCATGGCCTCATCACGAACAGTCTTGGATCATGCTTCGTCTGTATGCCGTGTCATTCTCCCCCACCTAATCGGGCGACGCTCCCGTCGTGTCTGTGGCGTGGAAGGCTTCAATGTGTTTCTTGAACTGCCATAGAGCCTCGGAGGGTTCCCAACTCGCTTCACTCTTAAGAAAGCCCTTCCATCAAACGAGGTACTCCTTCTTTGGCGCACAATATTTCTTCCGTATGATCCAGTTTGCCATAATGCATTCAATATCCCGATCATACGAGGTTTTTGCTCTAAGGGATGCTCGTTGTGATTCGCCTCGATCCGGATCGTCCTCGTCTGCATGGAAAGGTTTCAGCATGCTCACATGGAACACAGGGTGTAACTTGAGCTTGGCCAGTAAGTCCAGCTTGTATGCCACCTTCTCGATCCGCTGCAACACTCAGAAGGGGCCTTCATAGTGACGGATCAGCCCTCTTTGTGTACGTCCCGGTATCAAAGGACTAGGTGCAGTTTGGCCAACACCAAATCCCCAACCTAAAATTCCACATGCCGTCACTTCTTATCAGCTCACTTCTTGGTGCACTTCGCGGTTCTATTGAGGCACGCCCACACCAAGTCCGCATGCTCATCCCATTCCTTAGCGAAGTTGTATGCGGAGGGGCTGCTTCCTCGATACCCCAAGGCGATCGCGCTCAGTGTAAGCGATTGTTGCCCAGTCACGATCTCGAACGGGCTCTAGTTTGTTGACTCACTTCACTGCAAGTTGTAGGAAAATTGGGCCACGTCGATCAACCGTGCCCAATTCACTTGCGTGTTGCTCATGTAGTGCCGGAGGTAGATTTCTAGGAGTGCAATCACCCACTCGTCTGTTCGTCGGTTTGGGGATGCATGCTCGTAGAGAAGTTGAGGTTCGTTCCCAACAATTTGAAGAGCTCGATCCAAAACCGCCCGGTGAATCGAGGATCGCGATTGCTCACGATCGTGTGTGAAACGCCATAATACTTGACAACATGCTTGAGGAATAGCTTAGCTGCTTCCTCGACTTGGCAATCCTTCGTGGCTCGCACGAATGTCGCGTACTTGGAGAAGTGATCCACCACGACCATGAGGGTCCGACATCTTTCGAACTTCGGCAAGTTGACGATGAAGTCATGGAAACACTCTCCCATGGGCATTCCGGGATAGGCAACGGTTCAAGGAGCCTCGCCAGTAACCTCTATCTTGTCTTGTTGGCACACAAGACACGTCCGCACGTAGGCTTCAATGTCGTCCCATATGTGCGGCCAATAGTATTGATCCTTGACGAGTGCCATGGTGTAGTGGATTCCTGAATGACCCGCCCATTTGGAGTCGTGGCACTCGTGCATCACCTCCTTCCGGAGTTTCCCATAGAACGGAACATATAGTTGTCGTCCCTTGGTGTAGAGGAGATCATCCTCGCACCAAAATTGCCTCGTCTTGCCCTCTTGGGTGTATCGAAGGAAGGCTTCGGCTGTTTGATCGTGCCTCAACCCTTCCTTGATACGGTTGATCCACGGCCAGTCAGGTCGACTCACTACGTTGGTCAATTTGAGCCTCCTACTTAAGGCATCGGCCACGGCATTGGACTTTCCGGGATTGTACTCCAGCACATAATCAAACTCAGCCAGGAAGTCTGGCTACCGAGTTTACTTCAGGCTGAACTTCTTCTGAGTTTGGAAGTAGCTCGTGGCCACATTGTCGATCCTCACAACGAACTGCGATCCCAAGAGATAGTACCTCCATGTACGAAGGCAATGCACCACTACGGTTATTTCCTTCTCTAGGACCGTGTATCGTCGCTCGGTATCATTTAGTTTTCGAGACTTGAAGGCAATCGGATGCCCTTCCTGCATCAAGACACCACCGATAGCAAAATTAGAAGCATCGGTTTCTATCTCGTATGGCTTGGTGTGGTCGGGCAGCACAAGCACTGGCTCTTCGGTCGTGGCTTGCTTCAATCGATCAAATGCCTTTTTGCACCAATCCGTCCACTCCCACGGCCTTTCTTTCTTTAGCATATCCATGAGTGGCACGGTGAGGCTCGAATATCCCCAGATGAAGCGCCGATAATAGTTCACAAGACTAAGGAAGGATCTCAATTCCGTCACCTTGGTCGATGGTTCCCATTCAACTATGACACAGATTTTGGTTGCGTCCATCTGCACTCGTCCACCCCCAACGATGTGCCCAAGGAATGTGACTTCCTTTTGCGCGAAAGCACATTTCTCACGCTTCACGTACAAATCATTTTCTCGAAAAAGCTGGAAAACTCGTCTCAAATGCTCGACGTGTTCCTCGAGCATCCGGCTATACATGATGATGTTGTCAAGGTAAACCATAACGAACTGATCAAGGAACGGATGGAGTATCTTGTTCATGAGTGTGCAGAATGTAGTCGGCGCGTTGGTCAAGTCAAAAGGCATGACGAAGAACTCGTATGATCCGTAGTGGGTCACGCACGCGGTTTTCGGCTCATCCCTTTCGGCAATTCGAACTTGGTAGTATGCCGATTGAAGATCAAGCTTGGAGAACCATCAGGCTTCCCCGACATGATTGAACAAATCCGCAATGAGTGAGATCGGGTACTTGTTCTTGACAGTGAACTTGTTCAACGCTCGATAGTCTATGCACATATAGAGGGATTTATCATGCTTCTTTTGGAACAAAACTGGAGCACCGAATGGAGCCTTGGATGGTCGAATATACCCCGTGTCGAGCAATTCTTTGAGTTGTTTCCTCAGCTCTTCCAACTCAGGTGGGGCCATGCGATAGGGTGCCATGGCCGGCGGTCGAGCATCGGGCACGATCTCGATCCGGTGGTCCACTTCTCTCTGAGGAGGCACCTTCTTGGGCAACTCGGGCGGCATCACATCTTGGAAGGCGTCAAGGACTCAGGCCTCCTCTCTCAATACCTCACTTTCTTCCATGCCCCCCACCTTCAATGCTACCAAGAAGGTCTCCTCACCTTTCTTTAGCCCATTTGTTAGCTGCATGGCCGATAGCATCTTCTTATCGCGTCCCGACTCGCGGTAGATCGAGACCATGCATTAGCCCACCCACCCCCCCTTATCTAAGATATATATGCAATCCGCAAAGGGCATATAACACCCGCATTGATCGATCAAGGAATCCTAAGCCAAGCACAAAATCATAGTCGTCAAGGGGGATTACCTTGATATCCTCTTTGCTGATCCATGGACCAAGGTGCAGCTCCATGTCCCTAGCCATGCCGCTAGTCGGGACTTCCTTGGAGTTCATCGTTTTGAGCCAACTGGCGTTACTCGTCTTGATCGGAAGATTCAACTTCTTTGCGGCCTCTTTGAATATGAAGAGATCAAACGCCCCAGTATCCATGAGCGCACTCATCGTGGTACCACCAATCTTTACATCTACGAAGATCATCCCTTTGGATTCCTTGGCCTTCTTGGCCTTGATCGACCCAAGGATTCGTAACGATCTCAATCGCACCTCCTCTCGCGGCTCATTCTCCTTGCACAATGTTGCCAACTTTCCTCTTTTCGGGCAATCTCGGGCCATATGGGGACCGTCGCAAAAGAAGCACTTGTGGGTGTGTACCTTGCGAAGGTATCCTCCATGGCTCGACTCTAGTTGTGTCACAACCCCGACTCCATTCCCAGGGTCATGAGCAGCAAGGGTTATTTTCGCGACATTCCAGGCGCGTCGCCGTCCCATTCTTTATATATATATATATATATATATATATATATATATTTTCATTACGCACATGCAGAAGTGTACATACAACACTCGGACAACAACAAGCAACTAGGAATACATCCATTGACAAACACACAATTACATTAGCTACGTTTACAAGCCCTTTATCACGGGCCATTATTTTTACAACTACCACATCTTCAAAAGGTTGGGGTAAACCTTAACTCCTCTAGCGATATTGCAACTCCCAAAATTGACATGAGACTTCCACGCCTACAAGACTGAAAGTATGAGGGGTGAGTTTTGGGGAAAACTCAGTAAGTAAAACCCCTAATTATCTACTAGGAATACATCTCATCATCAAAATCTAGTAGATGCAACACTCGCAATGCAATGGCAATGGTAGATGATTAGCAAACTTATTGCTACACCTCGACTACATGCAGATGTCCATTGTCACACACTTCAATGCATGCTTACCTTCAGCTTGTCAATGAACACATCAACACATCATACTTATACATATACCGGCACTCATGCAAATTCATTTAGTGTCGTCCTAGCTCAACCAGGCCCTCCCGGCTCAACTGAGGTATCTAGCTTCAAGTTAGGCATCCTAGCTTAACCAGGGCATCCCGGCTCAACCGAGGCATTCTGGCGCTAGCTCACCAAGGCATCCGAGCTCAACCCAAGCATCCTAGCTCAACCAGGGCATCCCAGGGCTAGCTTACCCGAGGTATCCGGGCTCAAACCCAGGCATCCTGGCTCAACCAGGGCATCCCGTTAAATGAATGAGGCATCACCGCCAACGCTATGTGGCGACAGACGCTTTTTCCTCTTTAAGTGCACACACAAGTGCATCACACAAGCCCGTTTTTTTTTTATCTCTTATCTTAGCCAACATATGCAAGGCCCCCGTGGGCGTACTCATTCAAGTGAGTATACCATGATCCTCAACATCATATTATAAAATATGCCGATAACGATTCTTGGTTCATGGCTTAGGTCGCATGCTTAGGCCATCGTAACTTGACGTCGATTCCAAATCGAGTGAACCTTGACCTTGTCCCGGGGTGTGAACACAGTCAAACATGCAAACATGAGCAAACACACAAAATAACATTACAACATACACACGGCTTACACGGGTGAGCACACCACTAAACTTGACGATGTAGGCTATCGCCCTAGCCAAGAGTTAGAGATTGTACTTACCTGGATGAACCTTGAACTAAAGCTCGAACTACACAAGATGGACGGCTTGCCTTGAAGGCCGAAGAGAGAGAGAGAGAGAGAGAGAGAGAGAGAGAGAGAGAGAGAGAGAGAGCGTGAGGAGGGAGGAGGGGCGTTCTAGGAGAAGGAGGGTGAAGAAAATGGGAGCAAAGTGAAGAAAATGGGAAGTGCTCCTCCTATTTATAGCCCTTGGAGCCATCATTACCAAGCCAAGCGATCATCTCCCATGTTTCCAAGTGTTCCGCCTGCTTTCCTTGGGTGGCAAGCCTACTTTGCCTCATGATTATACCTAGAAGATGAGTTGGCTAAGCTAAAGGCCTTACTTGGCAGTCTAGGCTCCTAGGCGTCATCGATTATGGCCCGCTTTTTGTTCTTTCATTGGTCCACCAATACCCCACATTTAATGGACATTTAATGAAGTATAATGATGAAGCTACTTTAAGTTGCCAATTAGGCAATTCTAGAATATTCGGTTATTAATGAGGGCTCGTGTAGCGCTCTCTAATTGGTCCATGTGTATGCTACTTTTCTAGAATATCCAAGATATTTTGGACCATAATCATGACCTTTGAAAAGTCAAGGGACACCTCACCTTCTTCATGAAGGAATTCTAGAATTTTCTTTCTACTTTCATTTCCTTCTTTAAGAAGGCAAATTTTCCTTTCTCAAGAAGACAATCTAGAAAAGTCTATCATCCAAGTTGATTCCGAGACCGAGGAAGATATCATTAGGTAAACCTCAACATGGCATTTAAGGACTTGAGTCCAAGCTTGGGCATGACTCATACCTCTCGGGTGAGAAAAACAGTTTTGAACAATTTCCAAGATCAATGTTTTTACCTTATCAAACGGAATCAAAAACTTATGAAATTTTAATATGGTTTAAGACATTTTTCATGAAGGAAGTCAAGTCAAATTCGTGATGAAGAAAGAGCAGTAAATCATTGAACACAACCCAAATATTCGTCCGTCGAGCAAATTCAACAATCGGAGAAAGAGACTCATTTTGAAATCCAAATCTTCAAAAAACTCTTTGAAATTTTAATATGTTGTAGATATGGATGTCATTTAAAACTTTTGTGAAGGAAGCATGTCCAAATTTGAAAGGGAAAATTTTATAAGAATTCGAGAAGGCAACCTGGTCACCGTTTCCACTTCACCTCAAAAAAATATGAAATTTAACTATGTTTTAGATCAAGATGTTTATAACAACTTTCTTGAAGGAAGTTTCTTTAAATTCGCACCACACAAATTTATATAAAATTGGCAAGTAGCAGAGGTCTAGAAATTTCAAAAATCAAAGGTGGCAACCTTAGTTGGGGAAAGGAGGTGTCCCACTGGGTCAAGATGTGACATTCTGAATTTTCGACCCCATCTCGGTAAAATAAAATGGGCTTTTCACCGACGTGTCTATGATCATTTTTCTTTGAGCTGATCACTCACGAGTTAACTAACCTATTGGGTGAAGCTGCTAAGGGATATAACCACGGTAAAATCCCTAAAAACTACCCGGTAGGTTGGATTAGACGAAAATCACATCCGGTTGATTTTAACCATGAAATTGAACTCGGTTTCAGGAATCGAACATTCGAGCATGTCACGATTTATTTTTAGGACATCGTCTCATCCTTCGAAGAATTTTCGGCAAGTCGGGAATTTTGGTTGAAAAATTGGAATTTGGCAAATTAAATCCAAGAAATTCGGAGGACCCCTTTTAGGTAGATTTTTGGCCTTCAAGATGGATGGATTGGTGAAGTAAATTATGGAAATTTGTTTGGGCACCTTAGTTGGTATTTTGGGAGGCCAATTTGGTTTATTTGGTGAGCTTTTGGAAGGGAAAATGGTGCAAATTCGTATGGACAGCAGGGGTGGTATTTTTGGCCTTTTTTTTGGATAGTTTTGTGAAGACTTGAAGGGAAATGTTATGGGCTGCTGCCATGGCTTTTGGGGCCATCAAATTGAAGTTGTTTGGTGTGAATTTGAATGAAAACCAAGGCAAATTCGTAGGTCTCTTGGGCTGCTGTTACTTGGCCTTCATTTTAGCTTGGATTGGTGTGAAATTGAAGATGGAAGGCACCAAATTCGTAGCCATGGGGGGGCTGCAACATTTTAGCACCATTGGTGGCTTCGCACCTCAACACGGAGCTCTCCCATGTCGGCCTTAAGTTCTTTCACTTCGGCCAAGAAAACCTCCCTACCAGCTTCCGCTCCATTGACGGTCTGGTTCAGGTCGTCCATTAACGCTTGGACGTCCGTGACAGTCTCCTCTAGGATCGTCATTCGGTTCTCCAGATCACCCTTGGGATCCCTTGAACTCGAGATAGCACAGTTCTTCTTCGACCTGGTGCCTTTCTTGGTTGGACGCCCATGATCTTCTCGGTCATTGCCTTGCACGACCGGAACATCAGCACGAGGATCAGTCATTGCACTTGGAACGATCATTCTGATACCACTTGTCATGGGTCGGTCAAACACGATCGATCAAATACCGTGCAGCCTTAGGATTTGTGATCCCAAGTCAGCCTTCTCACTCACACGTACGAACACAAAGGTCGACAGCACAAAAAAGCAAGTGTATTCACTATGAACGGGCCGATTACAATGAAGGGGAGGGACCGTTATTTATACAAGTTTGGGTCGTATCGCAACCGTTGATCATCCATCCGATCCAACTGTGGCGTTTGAATCCATATCATCATTACAAGGCTACACAACAGGCCACTCAATGGCTGTAGCCCTTGGGAAGCCCATGGGCGTGTGTCAGAAGTAAGATCGGGCAATAGGGCTGCCTAACATGAGAGTAGCTGAACGGTCGTAGGCTGCACGTGGGCTGGCCGAACATTGCTCACGGGTCGTCCATGGGCCTTTGTCTGGATCGCGCAGGGGCTGGTCGTGCGCGGATCTTGGATCGTTCATGGATCAATCATGGGCTGTTCTTAGACAAGCCCTTGTGCGTGACACGGCCTCATCATGGATGGTCTTGGATCATGCTTCGTTCATGGGCCGTGTCACATGAATGTGTGATATATATTCAATTTAATCGTTGAACTATATGAAAATATTCGATATATCAGGGGCCACGTTAAATAGATAAAAATCCATGATTTATATTACATATTTGGGTCAACCACATTGAAAAAATTAAAAGTTCAAAGATTACATTATATTTTATGTAATCTTAATGATTGATTGTACCATAATAATTATCCACAAATCTCATAACCATTCATGTAATTGTACGTTAACATCACTACCTCTATCGATTCAAATTATTAACCAATCAACCATCGCAAGTCAGATATCAAATGGTAAAACAAATCTTGCTATAAATTTGAAATAATTTGTATAATCTCTCTCTCTCTCTCTCTCTCTCTCTCTCTCTCTCTCTCTCTCTCTCTCTCTCTGAATTAAATCGTGTGATAAAAAGTAGATTTGACCGTGGCAAGCAAAACCCCAATTTAGTTTTTCTCAATTTTAAAGCATCAATCATGAAATGATCAAAAAAGATATCTGATTTATCACAATCTATGCCCGACCTATCAGGGTTTAAACCTTTATGACCAGCTATTCTTTCAAGAAATGAGTCTTATATCTCTATTTGGTTCGTAGAAAATAGATATTTTGAGGAATATTTTCGTAAAATTAATTGTTTGAATCGCTAAAAATAATTACTTGATGAAAATTATCTTCATCGCTAATAATAATTTATGTCTAAAAATTTTCATAAATGATAAAAATATTTTTCTCTCATTCATTTTTGTAAGTATATAAACAATCATTTTTTGAAAAATGTTTTTCGATTCATTTAGTTTCTGTGAAACAAGTGTGCAAACAAATTTCACCAATAAACATTGTACCTAATTAATAAATGAACAATTCACGTGTTGGTTGCAAATCCATAGTATTTTCTCAAAAGATTGCACAAATAATTTGCTCAACAAATCATAATAACAAATAAAAAGCTATGTGAAAACTTCAACATCCCTATAGTTGAGAATTGTAGGGACGGAAAAATTAAATATTATGTACATTACTAACAAAGACTACATGAGCTTTTATATAGGCTTTAGAGGTTAACTATCTAATAACAAAAACTCAATTACATCAAAATTAGAATCAATCAAGATAAATCTTCTAAATATTTTTATATTTCTAACATCCTCCTTCAAGCTCAAGGTGATTTGAAAGAAATCAACTTGAGTTTGGAGAAAAGATTTAGACAATGCCTAGGTGAATGTGTCTTAATAAAGACATCAACAGTATGTTTAGCGAATAAAGTAGAGACAAGTCGAACAATGCCACGAAGAACATGAGATTAGATAAAATGACAGTCTAATACAATGTGCCTGGTTCGTTCGTGGAAAACATCATTATATGCTATTTGGATAGCACTTGTGTTGTCATAATAAATGACTAACTATTCCACCATGTTGACGCACTCCCATGTCTTTTAGTAGCCACCACAACTATAGTAATTATGATGTCGTATTAGCAAGAGCCTGATATTTTGCTTTTGTACTAGAGTGAGCAACATTATTTTGTTTCTTACTACGCCAACAGATAAGTAAAGTACCTAAAAAGAGCCCATAGTGGAGCAATGATCTTAAGGGTCATTAGCTTAGTCAACATCAAAATAATTAGTCAATTCCAAGATAGATCGAGAAGAATAGTAAATGCCATGAAATAATGTACCCTTGATGTAGCGAAGAATTTGAAATACTACAGCAATATGCGTCGTGCAAGGCGTGGTCATGTACTAACTAACAATATGGACAACATAGGCAATGTCCAATCGACTAACAGCGATATATAAAACTATTGACAAGCTGTTGAAGGAGTATAGGATTCAAAAGAGGAGCCCTATCTTTGGCACCAAATTTAGCATTGGTCTCAATAAAAGTTGCAGCGATCTTGTTGTTAGTGAGTTTGGCTTGAGAAATAACATCAATGGCATATTTGGCTTATGAAAGATAATAACCAGAGGACTCTGAATGAACCTTCAAGCATAAAAAGTAACAGAATCGCCCTCGATCTTTCATTTCAAACTTTTAACTAAGATATTGCTTAAGCTTTGAAATGCCAATATGATCATCGCCAGTAATAACTATGGCATCCGCATATAAGAGCAGCATATATACCCATGAAATGTACATTGAACAAAAAGAGCATGATCATGGGGATTGGATTTGAAGTTGAGAAATTCCATGGTAGAACTAAATTTGAAGTACCATGCATGAGTAGTCTATTTCAAACCATATAATGCTTTGCATAATCAGCACACTTTGTTGGAAGAATGAGTATTTCTAGGATGAGGCACCATATAAACTTCTTCAGTAAGATCACCATTCGAGAATGCCGTTTTAATATCCATTGGGAATAGAGACCAGCGCTTAATTGCAGCAATGACAAGAAGACAACAGACAGTAGTGAGGCGTGCAATAGGAGCAAAAGTCTTTTCATAGTCAACTCTGTATTCCTAAGTAATGCCTTTTTCCACTAACCAAGCTTTGTAATGATTCATAGTACCATTTGCTTTTGTTATAATTCAAATACTCATTTACAACCTACAACGGACTTATCAAGAGGCAAATCGACCAAATGCCATATGAGATTTATCTAAGGCCTATAGCCAATCTACCATTGCTTGCTGCTTGCGAGGTTTAGAAAAAGAAGCAATGGTAATTACGACGTTGAACAAAAGATTGACTTACTCTGGTGGAGCGATGAATAGAGGATTATGGAATGTCAACCGATGGAGAATCTATGGATGGAGCAAACATGTTAGAAGCTACCAAGGTGTTATCGCCAGTAGAATTTGCATCAGGATTAAAGAAGAAGGAGGAGGAGACACTTCTAGAGAGGAGGATTCACGAATGGAGGGAGGTGCGAGATCTTCTAGAAATAAATCCATTGAAGTATTAGTGAGGAAAGAAACATGAGACAATGACTTGAACGGATGAAGAGAGGTGAACATCTTGTATTTCCAAAAGGCAAACCTATCAAAATGGGTCTTAAATCCATATATGACCCATTTAAATATAAATGGGTCACTTTAATCTTAAAGAGCTTACTAAAATGGGTTTAAAAATTTAAAACTTAAAATAAATGGATTGAACTTGGAACCCATTTCCAACCCATGGCTTACACACTCTCTTTCCCTTTTTGGCCTTACAAAAATTGAAATTATAATTTTTTTTTATATTTCCTTTTTCTTTTTCTTTCCTTTTTTTCTTCTCCTGCCTTCTTCCATCTTCCTCAGCTAGTGGTCGGAACGGCGATAGCCGATGATCGGCCAAGCAAGAGATGAGCTCGCTCCAATGAAGCTCGAGGTCGCCGACTATTGGCGAGGCTTGGCAAGCCAAAATAGGGCGAGCTTAAGCTCCCATGTAGCCAGTCACCATTTGTTGTTATGGCAAGCAAGTAGCTGAAGAAGAAGGAAAAAGATAAAAGAAAAAGGAAAAGAGAAAAACAAAATTTTTTAATTTTTTAAATAGAAAAATAAAAAAATTTAAAAGGAGTACACAAAGAAAAATTTAATCATATTTTTTATACAAAAAGGCAGAAAATATTTTCAAATTTATTTTCATATTTCAAGAAAATATTTAGAAAATATTGTAATTTTCCTGAAAAAATTCTTGGAAAATATTTTCCAATAAATAAATGGAGGCTTATTTATATATATATATATATATATATATAAATTGTCTACTAGATTTGTATTGCATTAAAGTGTTTTAGCAATACCATATATATAAGGAATAAGCTTTATTAGATTTATTTAAATGGGTTAGGTCAGGTATGGGTCAAGAATTTTACATTACGATAAATGGATTAAAAACAAGTTAAATGAGTCAATTTGGATCGAACTATTTATGATTTGACCTAAACCCTACCTAATCTACTCATTTGACAGGTCTACCAAAAGGTAATATGACAAGACACACGAAGGTGATTAAATATAGGATCCCAACATCCATAACCTTTGTGTTCAACGCTATACCCAAAAAAGCAACATAACGTGCATGAGGCTCTAAGTTTGAACGTTCATGTGGGAGAAGATGTACAAACAAGCGCTACCAAAGACTCGAAGAAGATTGTAATTGGGGACACTACCATACAAGCGCTCTAAGGAGAAATTTTACCTATTGCAAGTGATGAAATGCGATTGAGGGTGTATACAGCAGTAAAAAAAGCCTCTCCCCAAAATAGTTCCAGATAAAAAATTAGAGACTAAAAGAGTATGCGTAATATCTAATATATGCCTATGTTTACATTTTGTTTGACCATTTCGATGGGAGTTCCTTAGACAAGAACGATGAACAATAGCACCAGTGGGAGAGAATTCTAAGAAATTTGGTATCTCTAAATTCCACTGTATTATCAGTATGAAAAACTTTGATATCTTGAAAAAATTGTGTTTTTATCATGGCAATAAATTATGGTAGATATAAGTAAATTCATATCGATTTTTATTAGATAAAGCCATGTACAACCAGAATGATCATCCACAAAGATTACAAAATAGCGAAAGCCTCCCATTGTGGGAGTTGGAGATGGTCCCTAAGTATCAGGACGAATAAGATCAAAAGGAGCATGAAAGACAGATTCACTAAGATCAAAAGGCAAGGCATGATGTTTTCCCAATTGGCAAGGTAGACAATCAAAATGTTTATTGTCAACAGAACCTAAATGACATTTGAAATTAAGGATTTTAATCTAGAGGATAAAGCATGACCTACTCGAGAATGCCAAGTTTCAGATGACACTGTGGTTGCACAACCATCAAAGGAGTTAGGAATATTCAAGGAAACAAGCTCAAACAGGCGTCCCACTTTATAACCTGTCCCAATAGTTTGTCCCATTCTTGGATCCTGCACATGACAACCATGAGAAGAAAAGTGGACATCAAAACGAAGTTCACACAATTGTCCTACTAAAATCAAATTGAGGCAGAATTTGGGAATCATGAATGTATTAGGTAAGGGTAATATAGACGTTGAGATGTTTCTTGTATGGCTAACTCTCATTTGAGAATTCTTGGCTGTGTAAATAGTAGACATGTGCGTTGAATGATTTTGATTGAAACAAATTAGAATTTGAAGTCATATGATTACATCAGGCAAAGTCAGAATACCACGAATCAAAAGTACCTAAAATGATGGATATTACAGAAGGAACAGAGAAGCTAGAAGTACCAAACTTTTGAAGAATGGAATGAAGATCCTCTAATTTTGAGCGACACACAATCCATTAGCAGCAATGGTAGACGAACTTGCATGTGGACCTCGATTTTGAGGCCGATTAGCCATCCTTGTAAATTCTTTAGGTTGTACTATATGGTAATTGGACATTGAAAGTTCTAATTTATCCATAATAAGCATTGTACCACTTTCAACATGGAAGATTGGACAAAAAAATGCGAAGAAACTAGTACTTGGAGAGCTGATCTGGAACAAATAAGGCCCAAAACGAACTCAAAATGTCAAAATACCTTAGGAATCGGTCTGAGATGGCCAAGAACTAGTCAGAATAGCGTTAAATCAGTCAGAAATGTAGACGAACCAATTTGAATTGGCCTGAATAGAATCGAACGAGTTCGAAATCTGATTGAATTGATCTAAATATAGATGAACCGGTATGAACTGGCTTGAAAAATAACCAAACCGGTCTAAAAAAGGCCAAACTAATGAAGTCCGTTGAATTGGTCCGAATACAGATGAATCGGTATGAACTGGCTTGAATATAATCGAATCAGTCTGAAAAAGGCCAAACCGATCTGAAATTCGAATGAATTGGTCCGGTCAACGGGCCAGACCGGTAAACTGATGTCACTTATGACAGCCGTGTGGGAGCATCTACACAACCGTAGGTGTGTGGATCTCATGCATAGAGAGCGAAGGTGGCACATGAGGGGACGTTGAGCATCCGGAGGCGATTTGGTTGAGTTTAGTCGACTTGCTGAAGCTTTAGGAGGCTGATGGTGGTGCTCTTTGGTGAATATGATCAATGAAAATGGATGAAATAACTCCCAAAGTCTCGGGCTTGATGGTTCATCGGAGGTGATGGCGCATGCGATGCGTGCTGCAATTTGTTCTCCATTCCTAACAAGGTTTTTGGGTTTGACTTGGCGGAAGACGGCAGTTCGTGGGTGGGTGATAGTGATGCTATAGAATTAAGGGTGAAATCGAAGTGACGCGGCCGAAGCAGTAGACGTTAGACTGGATGGACGCTTTCTCAGAAAAGAATGGCTTTGATATTAAGTTGAGAATTATTGTGATAGAAAAATGCAATATTTTATATGTTACCAATTTCAAATACATGATCCTATATATAAGCCTTAGAAGTTAACTATTCAAAATAACAAAATATCAATTACATCAAATTAGAATCAATCAATATAAATCTCCGAAATACATCTGTATCTCTAAGATCTATAATTTATTGACAGCAATACAAAAGAAAATGAATGTCTAAGAACCACAATAAAGGTGATTTTTTTAAGAATATCATCGAAATGTTATACCAAGCACTATACTTTTTTACCAATAAAAAACACAATAATACTGAGGCTCCTTTCGTTTCACGGAAAATAATTTTTGGGAAAATGTTTTCCGGATTTTCCGGCGTTCGTTTCACCGAAAATGAATTCCTTAGAGAAAATGTTTTCCATGAAAGGAAAAAAGTCTTCTAAATTAAGAGAAAATGTTTTTCACTTTTGAAAAGTGGAAAACATTTTCCTCACTTGATCTCTTTTACCTCACACCTCTACAAATCCTCACTTCCTCCTCCCCTTTCTTTTCTTCTTTTCTTTTTTTGTTTGAATTATTTTTTAATTTTCTTTTTCTTTTTTAATTCGAATTATTTTTAAATTCCTTTTCTTTTCTATTTCTTTTCTATTTTTCTTTTTCTTTTTATTTTTTATTTTCTTTGTTTCCCATATTCTTCTTTCTTGGCTAGTCGTCGGCCGTTGCCAAGCGAACCTCAAGCTCATCAATCTCAAGCTCGCGCTCTGCACTCTTGCTTATCCTTTTATTTATTTATTCTACCTTGTAGTTGTACATTGCTCAAGCAAATAGCTCTGCATGCTTTACTTCTTCTTTTTTCTTTTGTTTATTAGAAAACAAAAGACGTAGGGGGAGAACATGCCACTCAACTAGAAGATTCTTATGAGGGATGTACATGCTTTGCTTCTTTTCTCTTTTGTTTCTTTTTAAAATGCAAACAAACATTTTTTAGAGTAGATGAGCGTTTGGCAACAATGAGGGAATAAAGATATGAAGTAAGTTCGCTTGGATTTAAAGGCAAGTTCATATTTGATGAATTTATAGGTTGGTAAGTGATGCATGCCTAAGTGGTGAAGTCTTAGAAAATATTTTCCTTACCGAACACTGGAAAATATTTTTTGAAATATTTTCAGATTTTAGCCGAACACCAGAAAATATTGTCATTTTCCTGAAAAATGACTTCTGGGAAAATATTTTCCAGAAATTGCCCATTTTCTACGAAACGAATGGACCCTCGTAAAACTCCAGCATTTAACGCGACAACATAGCATCTAATAAACAAGTGAAACATCCAGGAAATTATATAAGAAGGTCACGCACATTTCTTTAGGACATTGCACAAAGCCCGGCTATTGAGCCTGTATATTTTATAAATTTGACTATTCCAAATTTCTAACTACAATTCAAGCGAAAAGGAAAACACCGTAATAAGTAAATTATTTTAGGAGTACCGGTACCCAGGCACCCAGCAAAAAACCCGCCACATCCCTTAGCAAGGAAATTTTATCCACGAGTCTTATTGTGGGTTACATTTTTCAAATTATTTTGATTCGTCCATTCAATATAAGATTTTGGACGAATGATCTATTTCTTGAATGCATTAAACATACGCATGCTAAAAAGATTGAGTATTGTGCAACTTTGACTTGTTAAAAAATCTAGGACAAAAGCAAAGAGAATCTCTAAAGTATAACTATTGTGATACATTTATCCTAAAATTTTTTTCCATAACATCAAAAATCTCAAACTTATATATATGCGACACATTAACCCTCCATCAAAATTATATTAATAAGAATTGTTAAAAATCTGCTTGCATGGATGCCAAGAAGCGAATAGTGTTGAATAAATTTGCCCACGTGATTTAAGTGAAATAAAAATGACGATATGTGGACTGAAAAATCATTTGATGGAACATTAACGGAGGATAAATGTGTCATATAGGTATAAGTTCGGGGTTTCTTATATAAAAAAAAAGTTTATGGTAAATGTCTTATAGTGAGCATAGGTTGGGTTTTTTGATGTCACAAAAAAAAATTCAGGGTAAATGTGTTATAATATATATAGTTTCGGAGTTTTTTGTGACTTTTCCCAAAGTTCTAACTATGATTTTAAGAAAAAAAAATTATGCACATCAAGTCAAGATAGGTAAAACTTTGTTGACCCAACCCGGGAAATTTTTGGTCCCCCTCAGGTCGGAAAAAAAGGTCAATCGATACTCTATTAATCCAAAGGTTAGCTTAGATATAGTTGAGTAAAAAGATATAGCTGTGCTCCTACACTATGTTTAAACCAAAGATGTCGTTAGACCTCTACGGCTAATTGATGCTTGGATAACCTCTCTTTCTTAGAAAGCAAAGCGTCACCGATTGACCAACTTTTTTTCAGTACCAAATTAAAATACACCCCGCGATCGCGTTTAGAAGGTTTGACCACAAAAAATATTGGCGAAGCCATGTGGTAAGGGCTGGACCTCAATCATTGCATTTATTCATGATTTTTGGACATTATTATCCAGAACCAACAACTCTTGCTAATTTAATGCAAGAGACCAACAAGCCCCGCGTTTCATGGCAACGCGTTGGAATATAATAACGCTGAAGTTCATTCCACGAAATCCACCGGGGAAACGTGCACTTCATCTTTCTAGATGCCTTTGCAATGCCTGATATCACTAATTAAGTTAACAGCACAAAAAATCACTAATTAATGTACATATGATAAGTTTACTCCAAATTAATTTTAACCATGAGAAACATATGTGACAAATGTACCTCAAACTAATACATTTATGACAAATTTACCCTCCATTATTTTTCATTAAATTGAACCATAATGAAAGGTAAAACACTAAACCGTATACCTGTTATCTATCACGTGTCATCCAACTCATCCAATTAAACAGAAACTTACAGAAGGTAAATTTGTCACAAATATACCAATTTAAGATTTTTGGTGGTCAAAATATTAGTTTGAGATAAATTTGTCACAAATGTACCAGTCCGGGGTTTCTCGTGCTATTAACTATCCCTACTAACTTTTGCAACTAAGAATAGAAACATTAAAAAAAAAAAAAAGTTACATGGATTTTTACGGAAAGGCTTGTTGCCCCATATGAAGCTCGAATTGCAAAAGTGAACATAAGCTGTAATTTAAATTGATAAAGGTTGTAGATGTCGATGTAAAATTATACAAGTGGTTTGTGAAATTTTTTGATGGTAGTTATGACAGTCATGAAATGATTTAAATGGATTATTGGAACGTCTTTTCAAGTTGAAAATTTTGGTGATCAAAAGCAGATTGGATATTTGCACAGTGAAAATTCAATAAGTTTTTCTGAATCTCAAGACATTTGTAGTAAAATGATTGAAATAGATAAATTGGTTGTTAGATATAGTTTTTTTTGTTTAAAAAATTATCAATACTTTCTTTTTGGATACGTTTTTGTTTATGTGCTTGAAAATTAAAATAAAATGTTTGAAAAATATAAATTTACTAAGGTAATCGGTCTCTCAATTGTCTATACTTGTTTCATCGACATAGGAGACTTGATCATGAATATTGGTGAAGCCATGTGGGAGGGCCTGTACTTCAATCATTGCTCGTATTTGATATGTTGACGATAATATATACAACTACTCTCTCCTGCTAATATCAACACTAATGAAAATAATAATAGAAAATAGAAAGAAAAAAGATAACCCACTTAGTAAACATTGGTCCGACAAGAATTTCCCTGCACGAGAGAGACCAGGTGACGTAAAAGTGAAGAAACTGGTTCTGGACGGTGGAAAGAGCGAGCGAAAGCGAGGTAACAAAAAGAGATGGGACAGCAATAGCATAATTAACACCTAGACCTTCGTTATCATGCAACATCATCTCTCTCCGAACTTTAAGCCAATTCAATTAGGTCATTAAAAATCACTGGAATTTGCTCCTATGACCACTCTTCTAATATGGAAGGAGGAGGTGGGAGGTTCGAATCCCCACCTTCTCAGGAGGGGTTGGATTGGGGACGAATTATTTTCAAGAGTGGGTTTCGACTCTCACGCCCTGCAAGGAGATATGGTAAAAGTTTGAGAGTGAGAGTTAGAATATGAATAAAATAGAACTGACCAAAAAAAAAAAATAAGTCATTAAATAACAATTCAATTTATAATGTTATCAATGAACTTCCAATTAATTTAATTAGGTCTATAAAACATTTAGATAACTTTTTATACCATTATCCTATAAACATAATTTTATCGAAATGGATTCTAGTTAGGTGGAGATTAAATTAAGGGTTAATGACATAAATGGTCCGTAAAATGTAATCCCTAAATTTTTAACTTGTTTAATATAGTTCATGAACTTTAATGCGCAATGTCATTTCTAAACTTTTAATTTATTTAATATAGTCCCTAAACTTTCGGTACATGTTTAAGTTAGTTCTTGGGCTGTATGTAAAATGTTCAATATTATCATTCCATAAATTCAAATTTAGAAACAGCATCAAATATTTTCATATAATTCATGGATTATAATGAATATGCATTAAGATTTAATGGATCAGATTCGATAAATTGAAGGTTTAGGGATGCCATTACACATTGAATTAAAATTCTAAATTAAAAGTTTAGGGACCATATTTTCCATTAAATTAATCGTGGGTGGAGAAAATTGTATAGGTAAGTAGTGAGTTTCTTTTGTGTGATATTTAAATGAAACTGGGACAATAAAAATGATACGTGATACTTTCGTTCCGCGTGCTATTCAACTAATCTAATTGACACGCATTCTTTCATTGAATCTAAAGCCCATGTGGGTGGTGGACAGCGGGTATCTTGGGCCTCCCTATTACAGTACTCTCGAAGGAAGCCAAGTTCGCGTCTTACAAGGGACTTCGTACGTTTCTGTGGATTCGATTTTGAGTGAATTCCGGATTCACTGATGATGCGTTCAATCACTGCAAAAGTCCCATGGTTCGCCGATAATTTCGTGTAAATGATGCTCGTTTGGTGTCCACTCGTTAATCAAAACAAGATCAATCACAGGCACTAAGGTTATTATATTTGTTGTTTTGTTATGGCGAATGAATTTGGAATCGTAAATTAGTTGCTATAGAATGAGAGGTCCAAAGACCAGGGAAATTAAAGAACAGAGAGCGTGTTGGGCCATCAAAAGCCCAATTCTGCCTCTCAGTCCATATAGTTGAACTAAGTAAGAACTGCAATTTATAGGCAACCTAAAGGAAATGCTCTCTAGCTGCTTTTATATCCTCGAAGTCTCAAGGTTTAGATTGATAAATTTTTTTAAGGATTTGCTTAGGTCTATAGGACTATTACTAGACCTATCAAATGGGTGGGTTGGGTTAGATCGAAAATGGATCGACTCATATTTGACTCATTTAACCCATTTGACTCATATTTATGTATTTGTAAATCTAGTGATCTATATCTGACCTATACTCAACCTAACCAGTATTGCTAAAACCCACTTTAAGCTATATGCTAATTGGATTAAAATTTCAAATTAAATTTAAAAATAAAATTAAATAATTTTAAAATAGTAAATATAAAAAAAAGTTAAAAAACCTATAAATTGAAAATTTATAAAGAATTAGACCATGCACATGCTTCTTTTGTCTGAAGTGAACATACTATTGAGCAATTGAAAAGTGTAACGTGAAAAATCTTTAACTAAAACCTAAGAAAGCATTTTTTATGATATTTTTAAAATAATGATATTGCTAAGGGTTAATCCCTAAAAAACCCAAAACTAGTACACTTGTGACAAATTTACCCCAAACTATTTTTTTTACCACCAAAAACCCCAAACTAGTACATATGTGACAGATCTACCCTCCGTTAGCTTCCGTTCGATTTTTCCGTTAACCTTGCTGACGTGGCAAGTCATGTGGAAATTCATAAGTTTAATACCATTAAAAACCCCAAACTAGTATATTTATGACAAATTTACCCCAAGATGGTATATTTATGATAAATTTACTCTAAATTAATTTTTTCGATCATAAAAAATCTAAATTGGTACACGTGCGGCACATTTACCCTCTTTCAATTTTCCCAAATTTGACCGAGTTCTGATGTCCAATCAATTTTATGTTCCGGATTACTCTAATATTGCCTCCATATCATTAATACTTGATTTTTATTTTCTTTTTATTGGAATCATTATTAGAAAGCTATTCAAAGACTACCAAATGTGCACTTCATTCTTGTGCCGAGAGGATGCCCATTAACTAAAAGATGGACAGATCGCTTGCGCACATATACAAAAGAATCACACTCAAAGTACACCTGAAATTAGTGACGAACATAAGTGATTTTGGTTCCGGCATTTCAATGAGCATGTGATGTACGAGTCAATCATACCATTCACATGCAAGTTCCATGTTAAAATTTTGACACACTTACGATTCAAGGTAGGAAAGACTACGTAACGCTAATAAGGACATGGACTAACACAAATGACCAGCAAAGCAAGAGTAATATGTAAGCGTGCAAACAGATTGCGGACATGTAGTAAACCATGTGGGGCTGAGACATATAAACATAAAGCCAAGTTTGTCACAAATCAAAAATGAGTGAAGCAACCGCGATATGTGCACTTCTTCTGTATATGTGCGCAAGCGATCTGTCCATCTTTTAGTTAATGGGCATCCTCTCGGCATAAGAATGAAGTGCACATTTGGTAGTCTTTGAATAGTTTTCTAATAATGATTCCAATAAAAAGAAAAAGAAATCAAGTATTAATGATATGGAGGCAATGTTAGAGTAATCCGGAAAATAAAATTGATTGGACATCACAACTCAGTCAAATTTGGGAAAATTGAAAGAGGGTAAATGTGCCGGACGTGTACCAATTTAGGTTTTTTATAATTGAAAAAATTAATTTAGAGTAAATTTGTCATAAATATACCAGCTTGGGGTAAATTTGTCATAAATATACCAGCTTGGGGTTTTTAATGGTATTAAACTTATGAATTTCCACATGGCTTGCCACGTTAGCAATCACGTCAGCAAGGTTAACGGCAAAATCAAACGGAAACTAACGGAGGGTAGATCTGTTACATATATACCAGTTTGGAGTTTTTGGTGGTAAAAAAAAATAGTTTGATGTAAATTTGTCACAGGTGTACCAGTTTGGGGTTTTTTAGGGTATTAACCCTATTGCTAAAACACTTTTATGTAATAATAATTTAATGGATAATTTTTATAATATTTTAGAAATCAAAATTTTAATTATTTTTTATTTTTTAAAAGATATAAATTTTAATTATTTTTATTTTTAAAAATATAATTTTCAATTATTATTATTTTTTTTTTTTTCTTCTTCTTCTTCAGCCAGCCGCCAGCCACGACGATGACCGGCAATCGGCCATAAAGCTCGCCGATGTTAGTGAGCTCGAGGCTCGCCAAATCAGCAAGACTCCAACCTCGCTAGTCATTGATGAGATCGAGCTTCGCCAGATGTCAGGCAAGCTCGAGTCTCACCAGATCGACAAGGCTCGAGCCTCGCTAGTCATTGGCGAGATCAAGCTTCGCCAGATGTCAGGCGAGCTCGAGTCTCGCCATATCTGGGGAGACTCGAGTCTCGTAGTCGTCGGCGATGCCTCAGCCTTGCCAAATTCATGAGATCGAGCCTCGCCAGGTGTTGGGCAAGCACGGCCTCGCCAAGCGTCAGGCAAGCTCGGCCTCACCGGATCTGGTGAGACTCGGGCTTGCTCGACACCGGTGAACTTGATCTAGTGAGGCTGAGGCCTTGCCAACGACTGGAGCGGCTATCATCAGCGATGCCAAGCTTGCGTGAGGCTAGAGAGCTCAAGCCTCGCCTGGCCCGTCACCGTACCGGCCACTGAATAAAGAAGGAGGAAGAAAAAAAAAAGAAATATAAAAAATAATTGTAATTTTGATTTTTATAGAAAACATTTTATAAAGTTAAAGAGGGAAAAAGTGTGTGAGGCTTGGATTGGAAACTTAGAAATGGGTTTCATTCTAACCCACTTGATATTTTAAATGGGTCACAAATTCTAACCCATTTTCGACCAATTCATATCATATTTACTTTTTGGACCCAATTTTAGTTGGGTTTTTAAAAGTCTGATTCATATATAACCCATATAAATAAAATATGAGTTCAAAAATGGATCCATGACCCATTTTAATACCTCTAACTACTATATATGACGGCAACTTATTACCGGTAGATCCCTAGAAAAAGAAGAGGCTCGGTATGTGGAGGAACCTGGAAAAGAGGAGAGATTCATCAATTTTCGATTGGCCGAAATGAACCTGGTCAGATTTGCTGGGTAAATTGACAAAGGAGGGAGGAATCACGTCAAAATGTCCACAAGTTTTGTTGCTATCTCCCTTTTTTTTTCGGATGTGAAAGTTTTTGCATTCAGATTTCCGGCATTTAAATGCTGAGATTACTTTCGATAATAAAGGATGGTTAGCCCTGGTAATGTATAGCAGAGAATATGAGCGACTCAAAATCCACATGTTAGGAGAATGACCTAAGGAACAAGTTTGATGGGGGTAACTGCTTGCTTTTGCATCAAAAGTAATATCGGAGTTTTAAGTAATTTGATAACTTCACTTGTTTTTTAGATGGTACAGTGATTAACTGTATGTAATGTCGTGTTTTAAGCAAGACACCTTCAAGTTATGTTTCCATTTAGAAATTTTAGTCGGCCAAGAATTCCTGTGGTGTAAGGAATACAATGCTTTTTTGAGATAAGATTTGAACATGCGTGTGGCAAAGGCAAATCTCATGAAAAACCTAAAAATGTAAGTGAAGATTCTTTCTCCGCAAGAAATGATATGCTTTTTGGGTCCTGGACCATCTGATGTGATCGGATCCATGCAGTTAACGGAAATGAATCCGGTCATCTTCATGCATCAGATGAACAGCGAGAATATTATCTGGTGGCATGCTGCCACAAGCCCTTTTTCTCCATACCAGCCTTGTCTTGCTTGCCTTACTCGCTCGAGTCTTCTCATCACCTTACACTAGAGAGGCTTCTTTCATGCTTCGTTAGGTATTGGAACCAAATAGGGAAGTTGCCGCAAATTAAAAAGCCTCTTTCTTGCTTCATTAGGACAAGATTCAGTAGAATTACGAATCCATCGATACAAATTCTACGACATCTTGTCGTAAAGGATGTCTCAAGCACTGTAGAATTACAAATTATAGATTCTAGTTATATCAAATATTGCAGTTGAGGATGTCTCGAGCACTTTAAAGGATTTCCAACTTGAATCAATAGAAATTTTCAGTCAAACGACTCATACACATCGGAACATGCAGATCATATATTTATGTAGTATGCCCAGTTCATAGAACCCTCGCCTTGCAGGAATTTGGTGCTAGGTGAAATGGAACTTCAGTCACAAACACATGTTAATCATCTAATGAAAATTGGATTCTGAGGGCCAAGACCGAGCGTGCTTGACAGCAGATGAAGCAAGCCGAGAAACGGGCAAAGCTCGTGCTGAGCCGCAAATTAATCACTACATCGTTGGAAGATGAGGAAAAAGCGATTTGAAGCTGATGAAGAAGTAAAAAGGAAAAAGAATCGCATACCACAAAAATTCATGTCAATGCATTCTAGGACTTCCATGTTGTGCAAAGGCATGTCTAGGTATTAGGGGTGTGCAACCGGACCGGATTCACCCGGAAACCAAACCGGACCACTCGGAAAACAGGTCCGAGAATAGGTTCCTATTTGAACCGGTCTAAGAACCGATTCCATTTTTTGGAAACTAGTTAAAACTCGTCCGGTTCTTGGTTCTAAGTAAAGGCCCACTCGGGATCCAAACCGATTGGACCGATTTTGGAATTGGTTTTTAACTAGTGTTAAAAAAAGATTTGTTAACCATTTTAGAAAAATGAACAACACCCTGTAATAGTTGTGGGAATGAGACTAATATTAGACTTATGTTTGCTACTGATACTTATGCAATGTCTTTGCCTTGTGATGTTTGTTTATGAAAATTAGCCTTGTGGATCCTTAGTTTTTGGTTTAGTGAAAAATTTCATATACTTATTGATTACATGTGCTTAATGTTTCAATACAAATTAGGAGGATTATGTTATTGTTTTCTCGTGTATTTATGTGAAATTCGAAGCCATATAGGATATCGGATGATTGCAAAATAGGGTCCGATGCAAACAGGTAAACCCTGGAATCGGATCTAAAAAACATGATAGATTTCAAAATAGGTTCCAATGCAAACATGGTAGGATATATAGTGCAAAAAAAGGGAACTGATTATAACAGGGTAGGGTAAGGTTTGGAATTTACCCACCACGGAACCGATCACCCTTACTAGGTACATGGCAAGAGTCTTATCCTTCCTCAAGTGGAGATGTTCCTATCTATAGAGCACTGGCATTGTTTCTTTCGCTCATCAAATGAAGGCAGATAACACATTGAAAAAAGGAGAGGAACAATATGAATCAGGTGTCCCCTAGAGTTCTCCTGAACACTTCAATGGGACGTTCTTTGAAAGCACTTCCCAATGAAGTGTTTGGGGGAACTCCTGGTGTCGCTTGATGCTGTGGCCGGAACTGAATACAACGCATAAAACTCTTTCGAGGAAATGTGTACATTGTACACTTGAATTACTGCTACATCGGGCTTGCTATCCTTTGATGTTCGGTGGCTTTCCCCTTAATGCTTTTCAAAGTTTCTCTCCTTTTGTTGGCCATATAGCTAGTAAGCTATGTCACACGGGCTGCTCTCATAAGTTTTTTCATTGGATTCTGCAGGATAAAAGCTTCTAAATCTTCCATTAAAGAATAATGGCGACAATAATGGGGAGGCCCGCAAAATCCAAAATATACGAGAGTAATTTATATGGTTCTACTACTCCTTGAGTTAGTCGGTGTTCGAGTTCCCTATTCCTCGGGACTCCAGTTGCTGGAGGAGACTCTTTCCATGCAGAATGTGTTGAACTGGATCCGAACCGTTCATTCACAAAAAGACTGGGAGAGTGGAAGGAGGTGTTCAATTTTCATTTCATTGCTAATTCTCTTGTGCCTTATGTGCCTCCTTAATGATGGAAGTGGCAATGCAGCGGGTGCATAATCTTGTCTGAAATTGTGAACGCTGAAAGCTGATGAAGATAATTGCAAATGTTGAAAGCTGAATAACAATTAGAAAGAACTGACTCACTTGGCGACCCAGACTTCTCTTGTTTGCATCTTGTTCTTTTATCCCTGATGGTCGTGGACAATGATTTGATATTTTTCCGAATGTACATTTACCAGTGAAACCATTTAACAATGTATTTTTGGGTGGAGATTAAATTAGGGGATAATAATATAAATAATCCCTAAACTTTGACCTACTGTGTAATGTGATCTTTAAACTTTTAATTTTTTCGATATGGTCCATGAACTTTAATGTGCAATGTAGTTTATGAACCTTTTAATTTATTTAATGTGGTAAATGTCAAAATTAGTCGCTAGACTTGTATGAAAATGTTCAATATTATCCTTCCATTAATTCAAGTTCAGGAATAACAATAAACATTTTCATATAATTTAAGGACTAGACTTAACCTATATCAAAAGTTCAGGGATCATGTTAAATAAATTGAAGGTTTAAGGATAATATTGTACATTTAATTAAAGTTCAGTGACATATTGTACACCGGGTAAAAATTAGGGATTATTTGCATTATTTTTCCTTAGATTAATTGTGAGAGGAGAAAATTAGTGAGTTTCTTTAGAGTAATATTTAAATGGGACTAGGACAAAGAATGATCCATGATTCTTTCGTTGCGTGTGCTATTTAACTAATCTGATTGACGCATTCATCATTTGATTTAAAGTTGGACAGTGGGCATCTTGGGCCTCCTGATTACAGTACTCTGGAAGGAAGCCGAGTTCATGGCTTACAAAAGACTTTGTACGTTTCTGTCAATTCAATTTTGTGTGAATTTGCCGATGATGCGTTCAATCACTTCAAAAGTCCTATGGTTTGCCAATAGTGTCACGTAAATGGTCCCCATTCGGTGTCGCCTGTTCATCAAAACAAGATCAATCACATCTTCCAGCCAAACATCAATAATAATTGCTTCGAAGATACTATTTAGTGGTATGATAAAGAAAAATATTTTCTATGGAGATCATTTTCAAGAAAAATAGTTAATTTTCATTTAATTGGTATTGGAAACATTGATGAAAATAAATAAATAAAATTTGTCTGAGGTGTATAAGTAATGTCCTTAAGAATAATTCTACCTCTCGAAATGCGAAACTCGGTGCGATAAGCTTTAGAGCCTATCCTTGCAAGATACAACATACATTCTTCTATATTTCGCATTGAATATTAGAAGTAATAGAACCAACATTGTGTATAATCCGGCAAAGAAAGTGAAAGGAAAGATCTTTTTAAGAAAAATGATATTTTCTTTTTAATTTGGTGTATATATTAAGATTGTCTTTTGAGGTTTTATTTTAATATTCAGACAAAATAGAGCTATTAAGAAACCGTTATAGAGCCATTGTAGAATAATTGATGGTTTATTTGAGAAATAAATTAAACATTACAAAGAGATTAAAAAAACTGTTATATGACTATTAAAAAGCCATTATATAACCGTTAAAATAATGATGACCTTTAATGAGGTCATGACTTTTATCAAATCTATTATTGTAAACATTTCAAAAACTATTAAATATCCAATAATCCTCCACATATTTCAAAAGATTTTGAAAATAAAATATAATAATAATGTTGGGTTATTAGAGTGTAATGCATTGGAATTAGTGCTTGTTAGGCTATGAACCAGCCCTAAAAAGAATGAAATATATTATTCACAAAATCATTAGTGAAGTTTGAAATTTCTATAAATCAAGAATTTTCTTTTGTAAATTATAATTTTCATCAATCACATTGCACTCCCACAAATTATGTTGTTCAATGCAGTTTTGTGTGCTTGATTTATTCATAAGTGCTCTTGATATTTTTGCCAAAAATTCTCCTAGGAGTGGCTTCACTCCACATTGATATAGGTGATTCTATCAAGTATGTTCTATAGTTAAGTACACCACCAATAATGGCTATGGAATTCAGTAAGAGCTTAGTTCAATTCCTTTTTCCTTGCAGTTTTGCACTATTCTCACCTTGGAGGGACCATAATTGTAACATCCTCAATTCCGACCCTATAAGGATGGGCCATAAGGTCCTAAAAGAATCGATCATAGGCCATTGACCATGGATCAATTGGTTCGATCAGCAATGAATTGTGGATTGGTCATGGTCCGACCGACCGACCGGTCACAAATTAGTCAAGGTGTTGGCCTCGAATTTTCTATCGGCCAAACTTGAATGGGATAGGGTCACCAACTCATAAGACGACTTTTTGATCACGAGAATTGGTTATGGGATGATTTTGGATCGGTGGATGGTCATGGGTCGATCCGACTGGTCAAAGTTTCTGGTCACGAGTGATTCCGCCCGGTTATGCACCGATACATGGATGATCCGAATTGATCAAATGCGACGGTCTTCTGACCAAAAATACATCATTCCCTATTTAATTCTTAGTGATTAGAACAGAATCTTGGATTGGTGATGTCCGATCATGGATCGGTAACGCACCAACCATGAACCCTACCGGTGGATCAAATGCCGATTAGAATGAGCCAAGGGATAGACCCGGCTATTCTGTCACTAATTCTAAGGTCCATGAATGCCTTGGCTTAGTGCTAGGCCATGGGTAGCCTTAGATTGGCCTCGAACTGATTGAAGGACAATCAACCCTATTGGCCGACCGACAGTCCAAAGGAACTGTTTGAGCGAATATGTAACGTAATGGCCGAACCTCAGGTGTACGTGATTCGGTTTTTTGAGGTTTACCTAATGATCCCTTCCTCGGCCCCGGAATCAACTTGGACAATAGAATTCTCTAGCCCGCCTTCTTGAGGAAGGAAGACCGCCTTCTTGAGGAAGGGAATGACGAAGCAAAAGAGAATTCTAGAATCTCTTCATTAAATGAAGGAGGATGAAGTGTACAAGCTAACCTAGAACCTAATTGAAAACTTGGAAGATAAGGATGCCCAACAATTAATACTTCTTGACCAAGTGGGACACATTCTTTTCCAACTAAGGTTGCCACCTTTGATTTTCAAAATTTCTGGACCTCCGCTATTTGCCAAATTTACACAGATTTTTGTGGTGCGAATTTTAAAAAGACTTCATTCATGAAAGTTGTTCTAAACATCTTGATATAAAAGATAATTAAATTTTAAATTTTTCTGAGGTGAAATGTTTGAGACGAAGGCTCAATCAATTACCATATAGAACTTGTTCGGTGTAGTAAAAATAGTGACTAGATTGCCTTCTCGATTTTTTATAAAATTTTCCCTTTCGAATTTGAATATTCTTTCTTCACAAAAGTTTTAAAGAACATCCATTTATATAACATATATAAATTTCAAAGATTTTTGTGAAGATTTGGATTTCGAAATGAATCTCTCTCTCCAACCATTGAATCTGCTCAATGGATGAATTTTTGGGTTGTGTTCAGTGATTTACTGCTCTTTCCACAGCACGATTTGGACTTGTCTTTCTTCATGAAAAATGTCATTTAGGGTCTTATCTACAACATATTGAAATTATATAATTTTTTTAGCCCATTTGATAAGGTATTGATGCTGATTTCGAAAATTGCTCGAAACTATTTTCACCCAGGATAAGAGGGCCACACGCCCAACTTGGAAGGGGAGAGGGTTGCACGTCCAACTTAAGGAGCAAGGTAATCTAGAGTCTTCTTAATTTAGGATAAGGATGCATCAAATATCTTTGGACTCTAGTTCTTCAATGCCAAGTTGAGGTGTGCCTCAAAGGAATAGGCCATAATGCCTCCTAACCTAAAAACTTGGAGAGCAAGTTTGTAATATGAAGATATCTATCCTAATTATTACTCAAGATCCAAACATCAAATGGGAGAGGCTTAGTCATTAGCTTAGGTGTCCCCATAATAATTACATGTAATTATTCCATGATGACTCAACCCTTTAGATGGACCAATGGAAAGATAAGCATGTGTCGCCTCTAGGAACTAGACTTGCCACCCATCTCTTTAGCTTGCCACCTCCTCAACCTAGATTGTCCACCTACATGAATATGATTGGTCTATTTGGAAAGATCATCATAAGAGGTTTGCCTATAAATAGAGGCCTTCCCTCCCCTCATTTCCACACCACCTCATCTTCCTCCCCCACTCTCCCGACCTCACCCTCACCATTGCCCTCTCTCTCTCTTTCTCGTGGCCATGCCTTCTTGCTTGTTCGCCAGCCTACACGCTGCTTGGTCACCCATGCCATCCCTTGAAGTGGAGTAAGTAGAACTTACTATATTTGGCTAGGACATTGTGTTACACTATTCCGAGCATGTGACAAGTCCTTGACTGAAGTTGATTGAATTGTTGTCGCTTGAGGTTGGGTTGTGTTTGCTTGGATTGGTTTAGACTTTGTTCCTTGATTGAATTCGGTTCTTGTTTGTTGAGCTTGGCTCATGCTTTGGCTTGAATTGCTTCAAAAGAAGTCTGATTTGTGTACTTGTTTAATATGCTTCGAATATGCTTTGACTCAAACCGATTTGAAAAGCATTTTTGTGAAAATTTGCTTTTCCTCACAAAACTATTTCAAACCATTTTCACAAGTGCGTGCTTTAGTTCACACCCCGAGCTTCGAAAAATTGGCCTTGTCGGCCTTGACGTATGTGGGATCATGACGGATTGGTCCTTTCTTAGTCTTGGTGCAATATCGAGGCATATCGTTCCCGAGCCAACTTTGGTACTAGGTTGGTGAACATGTCACGGCGGGCCAGTCCTTTCATGGTCTTGGTGCGGTATTGAGGCGTATCGTTCCCGAGCCAAGTTTGGTACTAGGTCGGTGAACATGTCACGACGGGCCAATCCTATCATGGTCTTGGTGCGATATTGAGGTATATCGTTCCCGAGCCGAGTTGGGTACTAGATTGGTGCTCAAACGTGTCGGATCAAGTCGTGATCCTTGATTCGTGCTCGGCATGCTTAACGTCTCGGTTTCGATAAAACATTTCACACACTTATGCATCGCACGCCTTCGGGCCCTTGAACTAAAAGCGAAGATAAAAACCGGATTGTGATGCTTGATGCATGGTCACATGATGGACTAATTTCTAGCTGTCGACCGATGGATTCGGCGATGTTGCCCCCTTGCCAATGGGATGCCCCCATGCCAACGGGATGCCTCGTTAATAAGAACGAGATGCCCCCACACCAACGGGATCAAAAGGACGAGATGTTGTGATAATTCTAGCCGTCACCCTTCGATTAGGGGACGTTGCCCGATTAAGTTCGGATGCCTGGTGGATGTCGGAAGAATCGATGGATTTCGACTGTTAATAAATGAATCTCGTGTGAATGAGTTTCTCTTTTTATGAAATGGATTTTGGTTATATTGTATATCATTAGTGAGTCGTGAGTTCCTCATGGTGTGGATGAATATTGGGTTATGCTTGCATATCATTGATTGAGGATTTCTCATATTTCATCCAAGACAAAGCTTTTATTTTGCTATTGATCTGCCATTGACTAATGTTTTGGATGAGTTATATGCTTGTTGACAGGCGAGGCATCCTCCTACCCGAAAATTAGTGGGTTTTACTTGCTGAGTCCACGACTCACCCCGTTATTTTTCAAAATTGTAGGCATTGAGGTCTTCCACTAGTGCTGGAGTTGCAGTCTTGCTAGAGGAGCTAAGGTTTACTCGGCCTTTGGAGCGTAGAAAATGTAAGGGTTGTAAATATAACAACCTATGACAAAGGGGTCTGTAAATGTAACTGATGTAATTGTATGTTTTCAAATGGTTGTTTTCCTGGCTGCTTATTGTTGTCTGGGTGTTGTTTGTAACGCTTCCGCGTGTGCTTAATGAAAAGATGAAAAGAATGGGGTGACGGTGTGCCTGGGATGTCGCAAAAATAACCCCCTATCGCTCGTGACCCTGGAGATAGAGTTGGGGTCGTGACAATAATTTGTAATAGTGCATCACTAGAATAACCAGTAACTTATTATTACCTATATGGACCTAATTCATGTGATCGCCAATCACATAGGTTGGGTTATCATTACTGTTGTTTTTCCTCAACTGGCTTAAGTCATTATCCTCGATGTATTATAAATTAATTTTCTTCCCACAGGTTTAGCTAGAGGATTGGCCAAATTTACTTCTGGCTTCACGTAAAATTTTATCTTCAAGCAGCTACTTTACCGCATCATGTCATGTGTCTACATTTACCATTGTAAGTTTTATTCTTTGCAATGGCTATTGTCGCTTGACAATCACATTGCATAGACACAAAGGATGTCGTTTTCATTTCCAAAGGAATATTCGCTAAGAAGTTCATTAACCACTTGGCCTCATTGCCAACCAATTTTAGAGCCATAAACTCTAAATCCATTGTGGATTGATGCGTGCATGGGCAAATGATTCCAGGATGTAGGGATTTCGTGGTTAAGTGTATGTGATGGTCCGTACGGGGATGGATGTCAAAGGATGAAATGCGAATGCATGGATAGAAAATGATTGACACCGAGGTATAAATGACGTGCCACCAACTGAGGATGAAGATCGGGATTGAAGAAGTTCACCACCAAGGTTTAAAGGATGAATCACCTATTATGGATAAAGGACTTCGGGATAGGAGAAGCTTACCACCAGGGCTTGAAGGAAAATTCACTAGTCGAGAATAAAGAGCTTCTTGGTTCACCACCAAGGAGTAATCCATTCTCCAAGGATAAAGATACCGAAATATGAGTTATCCACTCTCCAAAGATATTCATTCATGCAGAGGAAATCTCAAGTATTTTCATTCATCAAATCTATTCTAGATTACAATGGAGAGGCTTCCTCCATTTATAGGAGGAATTCAACTTAGAAATAGAAAAGTAATGAATAGATATGGGAACTAGCCTAACATTAATGACCTAAGAACTCAAAACTTTGACTCTTGAAACTTCACATAATAATAAAGATTCCTAGGAAAATAGAGATGCATTTAATGACTCAAGAACTTGCATTCTTAATTCTTCAGCCTTGCAAAGTTCGTGCTCCCAACTTGACTAGAAGATAACTACCCCAAGATTTCATCAAATAACCAAGGAAGTTGTTCATAATGGCCTCCCATTGATATGTTATTGAGAAACTTCGAGATCAGAAACTACTAAAGCATACCAAGAAATCAGCAACTAATATCATACCGATAACTTTGGAAACTCATAAATCATTGGTATCAATAACTTCGATAAGAATGGTTTGGTATCGCTTTAGTTGAAAATTTCAATCTCATCCTATTGAAGCACGTCACGCCCAAATTCTATCTTGACTTGAATGAACAATGATGGTGCTGAGCGGGCTGATGGAGCAAAGTCGGATGCTCCCACATCATGGATTTAGCAAATATTGTTTTTTTGGCTGACTTCCAAGTTACAACACCACCACTTAGGGTGAACTCATATCCACTAGTGGATTTTGTCTCATTTGAATTCAAAATCCAGTTAACAACATTGCGTCCTCCTAATATAACGGGAATCTACTATATAAAATATAATGGTTCATGGTTCCTCTAAAATATTTCATTACTTTGCTCAGGGCAGTCTAATGATCATAATTGGGAGTTTGCATATATTTGCTCAATCTACATACGACATAAGCTATATCGAGTCAAGTATAATTCATCAAATACATTAGACTCCCAATAATTTGAGCATATTCAAATTGAGCCACAACATTTCCTTTATTTTTCACTAATTGGATATTATAATTATAAGGAGTACTCACAGGTTTAATATCAAAGTGACCATATTTTTTAGGTAGCCTCTCCACGTAATGCTCTTGAGTAAGCATTAGGCCGTTATCACTTCTTATGATTCTAACACCCAAGAATAACATTGGCTTCTCCCATGTCCTTAGTATCAAATTTAGAAGTCAAGAAACATTTTGTTTCATTCACAACATCAATACACGCACAGAACATAAGCATGTCATCAAGCTAATAATTATATATTCAACATCGACAATTTTTGTGTATACATATTTATCTACTCCAGCGGATAAAAATCCATAATTGATTAGAACCTCATCAAATTTATCATGTCATTACTTTGGCGCTTGCTTTAAGTTATATAAGGATTTAACGAGTTCACAAACTTTGTTTTCTCAGGTTGATGCTTTGGTGCTTGCTTTAAGCCATGTAAGGATTTAACGAGTTTACAAACTTTGTTTTCTTGGCTAGAAAAAATACAACTCTCAGGTTGCAACATGCAAATTTCTTCTTCTAAATCACCATTTAAAAATGTTGTTTTAACATCCATTTGGTGAACATCAAGTTTATAAATAGAAGCTAAAGCAATTAAAACATAAATAGATGAAATTCTAGTAACTAGAGCAAATGTGTCAAAATAATCAACATTTTGTTTCTGAGTAAAATCTTTTGCAACCAATCTTACTTTATATTTATCAATAGAACCATCGGAATTAAATTTCCTTTTAAAAATCCATTTACAACCAATCTGTTTGGCACTAGGTGGTAAATTAACCAATTTCGAAGTTTGATTTTGTACAATAGAATCAACCTTAATTTTTATGGCTTCTTTCCAAGAACTTTTTCCTCTAGAAGATCTTGCTTCAAAATTAGTCAAAGAATCATTATCAATAAGATAAGTTGCGAAAGAAGTTTCTTTCCTTATTCTTTTACTCATTCTCAATTCATCATTTGAATTTTCAAAAACATTTTTATAAAGAGGTACTGGAGAAATAGTATCAATACTTAATGGAGAAATATGCTAAAAAAATTATGCATTATTTGTCTTAACTATAGTATTATCATCAAGCGCATAACATTTTAATACAAGAAATCTATATGCAGCACTATGTTTGACATAACCAATAAACATGTAGTCAAATGTCTTAAGAGCCTATTTTCATTTCTTAGAACTAGAAAGCATAACTTTAGCAAAGCATCCCTACACTTTCAAATATTTTAAATTCGGACAATAACCTTTCCATAATTCATAAGGAGTTTTATGTTTTCTTATGAGGTATTCTTAGGCGTTTTATGTTTTCTTATGAGGTATTCTTATTTAGGATGTGGCATGTAGACAACATAGCTTCACGTCATAAATTATTAGGAGCTTTATAAAACAAGTGTAGAATTCATCATTTCTTGTCCTATTTTTCCTTTCAGCTACACAGTTTGATTCAGAGGAATAAGGAGGCGTAGTTTCATAAATCATGCCTTCCTTTTAACAACATTCATTGAGCAAGACATATTCTATCTAATCTAATTCTTTTTATCCTTCTATTCAATTGGTTTTCTACCTTACCTTTATACAAAAGAAATGTATCAAAAGCTTCATCTTTATGCCTAAGTAAATAAATTTTAAATAATTATCAATGAAAGTCATGTAATATTGTTTACCTCCTTTGCTCATTGTTTTTTTATTTTAAATCTCCTAGATTAGTATGAACTAAACTCAACAAACTAGATTCTCTGTTTCTAAAAGCACAAGGCTTTTTTGTTAATTTTGTTTGGGCACATATTATACATTTATTAAAAGATGGGTTTTCAATTTGAGAAATTAAACCTTGTTTTTGCATTTTCTTAATATAGAAAAAATACTAACATGACCTAATCTACCATGCCATAAATCAATAGATTCAACCAAGTAAGCGAAAGAAGTAGCATTTTCATTGATAATGTTGGAAATGTTAAGAACAAAAAGTCCTTGATTATAATAACCATTTCCTATAAAGACAATAGTTTTTTGTAGTTACAATATTGTCAAATTTGAATGACACGTTCACTCCAACCTTTCCCAATAGAGATATTGAAACCAAGTTTGCCCTCATATTAAGGACATGCAATACATCATTCAAGGCCAAAGTCTTGCCAGATGTGATCTTGAGAAGAACTTTCACTTTCCCAAGAACTTGAGCTGTTCTAGAATCACCAAGATAAATAATTTCTTCTCCTTCCCCTATTGGGAGGAAAAGGCATTTTAGTTTGCATAAATATGCTTTGTAACACATGAGTCTACCGCTTACCTTTTCACATTGGCCACAATGTTGGCTTGGGAAATGACCACAATGATTATGTTATTAGTGTCATCTACTTCAATTAAGTTGACTTTTGGGTTAGTAGGATTGTCATTTCCCATTATTTTCTTTTTGCAATGCGCTACATGATGACCTGGTTTTCCACAAACAAAGCAAGAGCCTTTGTTTTTGAAAGTGGGTGAGCAACTTTGGGTTTGTAATCAATTTTTTTTGTTATTATCATGTTTTAGCGATGTTGAGGATTGCCTTGCACCAAATTTGCCTTGGTAGCAATTTCCTTAGCTTTGGCGGCTTTAATCTCCTTGCAAGTTGTGTCCTCAATGATGATATGCGCAATGAGATTGGCAAGTGGGAGTTGCTTGTCTTTATGCTTGAGTTGTTGCTTGTAGTCATCCCAAGATTCAGGTGACTTTTCAATCAGCAGCCCCATAATAAATTCAGCTCGAGCCCTAGCTCGCCACTCGCCCGATCGGCAATGAGCTCGAGCCCTAGCTTGTCGTCGCTCGCCACTCACCCAATTGACGGTGAGCTAGGGCTCAAGGCTCGTCGAATTGGCTAGCCACTTGCCAAGCTCGTCGATTTGGCGAGCAGCGAACTCGAGGCCTCGACGAGCTCGAGTCCGCCACTCACCAGATCTTGCTGATTTGGTGAGCAACGAGCTCAAGCTCACCTTCGGCCGGTCGTCGTCGTATTTAGCAACCGGCCAAAGAAGAAGATTAAGAAAAAAATTTCTTACTGAATAGCGGAAAACATTTTCCGCTTCTTTTCAAGTTTAGGCCGAACGCAAGAAAATAATTACATTTTTCTAGAAAATGGCTTCTTGGAAAACATTTTCTAGAAACATCACATTTTTCATGAAACAAACGAAGGTTTAATGGAAAAATATATTAAAAAAATTCTACATTTTTTGTCTCAACTATAGTATTATTATCAAGCACGTCGCTTTTTAATACAAGAATTCTATATGCAGCACTACGTTTAGCATAAACATGTAGTCAATTGTCTTGTAGCCTATTTTCCTTTTCTTAAAACTTGGAAGCATAACCTTAGCAAGGCACCGCAACACTTTCAAATATTTTAAATTAGGATAATAACCTTTCCATAATTCATAAGGTGTTTTATGTTTTCTTATGAGGTATTCTTATTTAGGATGTGGCATGTACACAATATAGCTTTACCCCATAAATTATTAGGAGATTTAAAACTAACAAGCATAGAATTCATCATTTCTTTCCAAGTCCTATTTTTCATTTCAGCTACACCATTTGATTCAGGGGAATAAAGAGGCGTAGTTTAATGAATTATTCATTACTTTTCATAACAAAATTCGTTAAGCAAGACATATTCTCCACCTCTATCTAATCTAATTCTTTTTATCTTTTTATTAACTAGTTTTCTACCTCAGCTTTGTACAAAAGGAACATATCAAAAGCTTCATTTTTAGTAAATTTAGAATAATCATCAACAAGAGTTACATAATATTGTTTACTTCTTCTAGTCATAGTTTGTTTTAAATCTCCTAGATGGGCATGAACTTACTCAACAAATCAGATTCTCTATTCATAGAAATACAACTTTTTTGTTAATTTTGTTTCGGCACATATTATACATTTATTAAAACATGGGTTTTCGATCAAGAGATTAAACATTGTTTTTGCATATTCTTAATATAAGGAATACTAACATGACCTAATCTACCATGCCACATATCAATAGATTCAACCAAGTAAGCGAAAGAAGTAGTATTTTCATTGATAACATTGGAAACGTTAAGAACAAAAAGTCCTTGATTACAGTAACTCATTCCCACAAAGACATTAGTTATTTGTCATTACAATCTTGTCAGATTCGAATGACACCTTCACCCCAACCGATCCTAAAAGAGTCACTGGAACCAAGTTTACCTTATATTAGGGACATGCAACACATCATTCAAGGTCAAAGTCTTGAGCTTGAGAAGAACTTTCGCTTTCTCAAGAACTAGAGCTGTTCCTAAATCACCAAGATAAATAATTTCTTGTCCTTCCCCTACTGGTGTGTAGGAGGCAAAGGCATTTTTGTTTACACAAATATGCTCGGTAGCACCTGAGTCTACGACTCACTTTTTCACATTGGCTTCAATGTTGGCTTGGGAAATGAGCGCAATGAGTATGTTATTAGGGAGGGACTTGAGTATGTCCTAAAACTACTTCGTCTAAACTCTTGTTAGATTTGAATGACATCTTCACCCCAACTTATCCTAAAAGAGTCATTGAAACCAAGTTTACGTTATATTAGGGACATGCAATACACAATTTAGGGCCAAAGTCTTGAGCATAAGAAGAACTTTCACTTTCCCAAGAACTTGAGCTATTCTTGAATCACCAAGATAAATAATTTCTTTTCCTTCCCCTACTGGTGTGTAGGAGGAAAAGGCATTTTCGTTTGCACAAATATGCTTGGTAGCACCTGAGTCTACCATTGACTTTTTCACATTGGCTTCAATGTTGGCTTGGGAAATGACCACAATGATTATATTATGAGGGTCATCTACTTCAACCAAGTTGACTTTTAGTTAAGTAGGATTGTCATTTCCCATTATTCTCTTTCTATAATGCGCTGCACAATGACCTGGTTTTCCACAAACAAAGCAAGCGCCCTTCTTTTTGAAGGTGGGGTGAGCAACTTTGGGTTTGTAATAAGGTTTTTTGTTATCATCATGTTTTGGCGATGTTGAGGTTTGCCTTGCATCAAATTTGCCTTGGTAGCAATTTCCATAGCTTTGGCGGCTTTAATCTCCTTGCGAGTTGTGTCCTCAATGATAATATGCACGACTAGATCGGCAAGTGAGAGTTGCTTTTCTTTGTGCTTGAGTTGTTTCTTGTAGTCATTCCAAGATTCAGGCAGCTTTTCAATTAGCAACCCCGCAATAAATTCTTCTTACAAATTGATGTTTTCCACCTTCAATTCCTCCACTAGCTTGTGATATTCATTGATTTGTGTCTTGATCTCCTTATCATCGGACATCTCCCATCGATAATAATTTCCAATCACGAATTTTTGTTTGCCCACATCTTTTGCAATGTACTTTACAATCATGGAGTTCCATATTTGTTTTGCTTCCTTGTACGAACAGTGGACATCCAACAATTCATTAAAAAGTGTAGTAATAATTGTGTGTCTACATACCTTATTAGCATTTATCCATTGATCTTGTAGCTTATTATTAGTTGGTTCGGCCTCCATAAGTGTGAAAGCCACGCCATACACATCTAGTATAGAGAAAACTCTCTTACAACCTTTTAAATCATTGCCAATAAAAACTTCAATCTTCGATATGTCAGGGGATGGTTCAACATAGGACATATGTGGTAGTGGTGGCAGTGCAACTAGAATGGCGAAGATAGAAGCATTAGCAGTGGTAGTGGCAGTGGTAGAGGCATCAACTTGAGACTTGATAAGGCTTATCCTTAAGATTGCTAGACAAATTGACTAAAATAAATAAATAAATTTGTCTGAGGTGTACAAGCACCGTCTTTAAGGATAATTCCGTTCCTCAGAGTACAAAACTTGGTGCGATAGGTTCTAACAGCTATCTTCCCGAGATACAACAAATATTTTTCTATATTCCACATTGAATATTAGAAGGAACGGAAACAATGTTGTATATAACCTAGCAAAGAAAAGGAAAGGAAATATTTTTTAGGAAAAGGATATTCTCTTTTCCATTCAATATATATCTTAAGATTGTCTTTCGAGTTTTTATTTTTATATTTAGACAAAATAGAGCCGTTAAGAGACCATTATAGAGCCGTTAAGAAACCGTTATTATAGAATAATGGAGGGTTTATTTTACAAATAAATTAAACGTTACAAAGTGATTAAAAAATCGTTATATGACTGTTTAAAAGTTGTAATATAATCATTCAAATAATGATGGCCATGAATGCGGTCATAACTTTTATCAAAGATACTAGTACAAATTTTTCAAAAACCATTGAAACATCCAACATTTGGTGGTTGAGGGAAAGTGATTTTTCTCTTGCTAAGAGGGAAAGTCATTTTTCCCCAACCTAAGCATGTGATTTTCAGTCTATCGAAAACGTTACCAGAAATCAATTAGTTCTTCGTTATCCAAATACTGGACAGTCAGAAAACAATTTTTTGAAGGGAGTTTTCCATCAAACAAATGGATGCTAAGGTTATTATATTGGTTGTTTTGTCACAGCAAATGAATTTGGATTGATCTTTCCTGCAATGATTTTGCAAACTAGTTGTTATAAAATGAGAGGTCCAAAGACCGGGAAAATAATATTAAAAAAAAAACAGAGAGCTTGTTGGGCCCATTGAAGGCCCAATTCAGCCCCTCAGTCCATTAGTTGCACCAAGTAAGAAACTGCTATTTATAATGACTACTTATTACTGGTAATTCCATAGAAAAAGAAGAGGCTGTGTTTGTGGAGGAACCTAGAAAAGAGCAGAGATTCATCAATCCTTGGTTGGCCGAAATGAACCTGGTCAGATTTGCTGGGTAGATTGATAGGGGAGGGAGGAATCACATCAAATTGAATGTCCACAAGTTTTGTTGCTATCTCACCTTTTTTTTTTTTTTTTTTATGTGAAAGTTTTTCCGTTCAAATATCTAGCTTTAACATGGTGAGATTTCTTTCGATGCTTCTAAATGAAGGATGGTTATGTTAGACTAAATATAAATTAAAACCTTGACGATCCCGATTTATGAATCATAGATAAATTCAAACATAATTCGGGATCAAATTGCGGAAACGTAAAGATCAACATACCTCCAGCCATTGATGAAATTTGCGAAAGCAGAAGACCCCAAAACCTTCGACGGATCCTCGTAGTATGAACGATCTACAATATGGGAACACCAGATCTGTACGTCCTGTTCTACTAGTCAATACCCCTCAAACCTGATGGTGTGGTTTTCTGTAGTGATTGGGTTTGAACTAGACGACTGACGTTTTTATTCCGTTTATTACATTACCGATATCTTCCATCAAGACCATTATGGTAATATATTAACGGGCAAATATCACGTAATACACGTGGGTATAAATTGGGCAATAAATCAGAATTTATTGGGAATACAATATTGGGATCATATTTAGAATAATAAAAATATATTACATATTATAACATTCTCCCACTTGATCCCAATATTTCATCAAATGAGTTATTAACCCAAACCCACATAAACTTCATACTGAAATAAAACACATGAATCACGGCGACGAGTCCTCTTAGATCGAGTATTATCTTCCGTGTATCACAATGTATTTTATCAGCCCATATGTGATCAAATAACTTAATGAATAAACCTTATGTTTACTCCAGGTCAAACGTAATTGTTTTTCTCATAATAACTGAATGTATACAACCGTATTGAGAAAAACATTATAAATGAATAAAAGTCTCATAAATTATTCCATATAAAGAAAAATTTACATGATTGGACCAATGCCCATTCTAGAAACATGATCCTTATAACTCATTGGTGGCATGCCTTTAGTTAAAGAATCAGCTATCATCAATCCAAAGTGCTTATGTGTTCAATGACCACTTTCTTCTCTTTAACACGCTCTCTGATGGCTAAATACTTGATGTCGATGTGCTTGCTTCAACTACCACTTTTGTGGTTCTTAGCCATAAACACTGCAGCTGAATTGTCACAAAATATTCTTAATGGCCTAGCAATGGAATCCATAACTCTAAGCCCCGATATGAAACCTTTCAACCACACACCATGTGAGGTGGCCTCAAAACAGGAAACGAACTCGCCTCCATAGTAGAAGTGGCAACCAAGGTTTGTTTTGCACTCCTCCAGGATACAGCTCCGCAAAGCAAACATAAAAATATATCCCGATGTTGATTTACGGGAATCAACGCAGCCAGCAAAGTCCGAGTCCGAGTAACCAACTACCTCCAAGTTGTCCGCCCGTCTATACATAAGCATGTGTTCCTTTGTTCCTTGAAGGTACCTCATCACCTTCTTTGCAGCTCTCCAGTGGTCCATACCTGGATTACTTTGGTATCTTCCCAATATTCCCACAGCAAAGGCTATGTCAGGTCGAGTGCAAACCTGAGCATACATCAAGCTTCCAACAGCAGAAGCATATGGGATGTTCTTCATTTGTTCCCTTTCAAAATCGTTTTTCGGGCATTGGTTTAAATTAAACCTATCACCCTTCACTATGGGTGCTATACTTGGTGAACAATCTTTCATCCGAAACCTCTCTAAGACCTTATTGATATAAGTTTCTTGAGATAGTCCTAATATACCTCGAGGTCTATCTCTATGGATCTTAATGCCAATGACATAAGACGCTTCACCCATATCCTTCATATCAAAACTCTTAGAGAGAAATTGTTTCACTTCATATAACAACCCCTTGTCATTGGTTGCAAGTAAAATGTCATCTACATATAGCACAAGGAAACAAATTTTGCTCCCACTAACCTTCCGGTATATACATTGATCCATGACATTCTCTTTAAAACCGAATGAAGAGATGACCTCATGGAATCTTAAGTACCATTGGCGGGAAGCTTGTTTCAAGCCATATAGAGACCTTTTAAGCTTGCACACCAAATGCTCACCAGCATTAGAGAAGAATCCTTCTCGGTTGTTTTATGTAAACCACTTCTTCCAATTTTCCATTGAGAAACGCCGTTTTCACATCCATTTGATGTAACTCCATATCAAAATGAGCAACCAATGCCAAAATAGTACGAAGAGAATCTTTCTTGGATACAGGAGAAAACGTCTCCGTGTAATCGATTCCCTCCTTTTGAGTAAATCCCTTGGCAACGAGTCGGCTTTGTATCTCTCTATATTGCCTAATGAATCCTTCTTAGTTTTGAAGACCCATTTACAACCAATGGCCTTCGCACCATCGTGCAACTCAACTAAATCCCAGACTTCGTTTGATGCCATAGAATTCATCTCTTCCTTCATGGCATTGTACCATAAATTAGATTTATCACAACTCATGGCTTGTGAAAACGACTCAGGATCATTTTCAGCTCCAACATTATAGTCAGATTCTTGTAGATACACAATGTAGTCATTAGGAATTGCCGATTTCTTCATTCTAGTAGACCTTCTTAATGTCGCATCAACATCCTCTTGAGGAGTTTGCTGTTCTACCGGAAGTTCAAAGATCTCGGTAATTGCTGAACAGTTTGGTCTACCGGATCAATATCGCAGGAGTTGTGGATCTTCAACGATTGGTTGCTCAACGACCGGTTGAAGCGAAGGGGCGCTGTAAGCTACAACCAATCCAAAGATTCGAGGTGGAAGGTTGAGTATCCGAATGATCTTCTTCGGGAACAAAGTCCCTAAATTGATCGCTCCCACTAATCAAATCGTTTTCAAGAAATTTAGCATTTCTTGATTCCACAAACCTAGTGGTGTGAGATGGACAATAAAATCTGTATCCTTTTGACTTTTCGGCATATCCAACGAAATACCCACTTATAGTCCTTGGATCTAACTTCTTTTCCCGTGGATTGTAAACTCTTACTTCAGATGGGCATCCCCAAACACGTACATGTCGCAAACTTGGTTTCCAACCTTTGAATAATTCAAAAGGCGTCCTTGGAACAGCCTTGGTTGGAACTCGGTTTAATATGTACACAGCCGTTTTAAGAGTCTCGGTCCACAAAAACTTAGGAAGTTTGGAGTTGCTAAGCATACTCCGCACCATGTCCAATAATGTTCGGTTTCTTCTTTCGCGACACCATTTTGGTCCGGTGAACAGGCATAGTGTATTGGGCAATAATCCCATGCTCTTCAAGAAACTTCGCAAATGGACCAGGTGCTTGTCCATCTTCGTGTATCTACCATAGTATTCTCCACCTCTATCCGATCTCACGATCTTAATTTGCTTATCGCATTGTTTCTCTACTTCGGTTTTAAATGCCTTAAAGGCATTTAGTGCTTCGTGCTTATTACGAAGCAAGTAGAGATACATGAATCGTGAATAATCGTCTATGAAAGAAATGAAGTATCTCGACCATTTGAGTCCATATCTGGACTACAAATATCTGTATGTATGATTTCTAATATTTCTGTACTCCTCTTAGCACCTTTCTTTGACTTGTTGGTCTGTTTTCCCTTTATACAGTCCACACAAGTGTCATAATCAGTAAAATCTAGAGTATTAAGTACTCCATCATTTACTAGTCTTTTAATTCTATCCATGGAGATATGTCCCAACCTCCGGTGCCACAACATAGAGGAATCCTCATTCACAACACATCGTTTTATCCCAGCATTATCATGAACGTGCATCGCATTATTAATGGCATTGTCTTGTAAATTAATTCGAAAGAGACCGTCGAGACAAAATACCACTCCCAACAATTTCAGATTTATACGATAATTTGAATGTTGAATCTGAAAATTCAAAGGAGTATCCCAAAGGTATAAGTCTTGAAACTGAAATTAAATTCCTAGAAAAACTAGGAATATAAAAGGTCTTTTCCAAAATTAAAACAAAACCACTACCGAGAACTAATCTCGCATGTCCCAATAGCTTCACACGCGAGCGCATCTTGTTTCCCGAATAGATGCCTTGTTCACTTCCCACCGGTTTCCGCTGGTTCGAAAACCCTGCAAGGAATTCGAAATGTGGATTGTAGAACCAGAATCAATCCACCAAGTGTTGTGACTCACATCAACCATATTAGTTTCATAACAAACACATGCGAGTTGGTTACCTTTCTTTTTGAGCCAGGCCTTAAATTTGGCGCAATCCTTCTTCATGTGTCCCTTCTTTTTACAGAAAAAGCACTTGGATTCCTTCTTAATGCCAGCTTGGGGAGGTAGAGGCATCTTTCCATTTCCCCTTTGCTTGCCTTGCCTTTTATACTTATCCTGTGTTGCCATATGAGCACTCTCTCCTTTCTCCATTAGCAGCCTCTCTTCCTCTTGAACACACATGGTCATGAGTTCATTAATTGACCACTTAGTGTTATGTGTGTTGTAAGAGATCTTGAAGGGGGCATACTCTTGTGGGAGAGTATTTAGGATATAGTATACAAGAAAGGATTCTCGATATCCCAACCTCAAGATTCTTCACCGAGCCGCAATGTCCCTCATCTTCATGATGTGCTCACGCACACCTCTTACACGGTAAGCTTCAATGATGAGAATTTCATAATTAGGGTCATGGCATGCGCCTTTTCGAAGACTCAAATTGTGCATCAATAGCCTCCAGCAATACTTTGGCATTGTTATGCTCAATGGTCGAACCACGAATGCTAGCAGAGAGTTTTGTCTTTATGTACATCACACCGAGACGGTTGGACCGCTCCCATTGAGCATAATGAGTACGTTCAACATGAGTACTATTCTCGTAGGTTCAGCTGGTTCGTCAAACCTTAGAGCATAATCAAGATCCATGCACCCCAATTGAAGAAGAACTAATTCTCTCCATTCTTTAAAGTTATTTCCATTAAGCTCGGGAACAATTATACCAGAACTAATCGTAGGTGGTAAGACTGCATCATAATCAAAGAAAACTTATGTATCAATATATTTGAGGCAAATAAACTTAAATCATATTTTACCAATGTAAAACATGTTTTAAAATATGAATCACATAACATCAAAAACTACCTGTGGGCTAAGTTTCTAATTTAAATTGATTCATAATTACTTCACAATGAAACTATTAAATTATATTCCCTTCCTTAATCCCTGTGGGTAAATTAAGAAAGATAAAATAATATTTCATCCTAATTAATCACATTAATATATTGAAAATTCCTGTGGGATAAAATTCATAATATTAATGTGAATAATTACAATTATTGTCTTTAACTATATGTGATCCAAAGGCTCTTAATGTATATAATTTAATATAATCAAAGATGCTGTGGCTAATCCTTAATTAATTAAATATATACGGATCACTAGACATTTAATTTTGTAAATAAATAAATAAATATATATATATATATATTCATAAAATCGCACTTTAGGGTAGAACAGTAAAATCACGTGCAAAAAGGGGTAAAACTGGAATTTTTGCACGCAAGGCCAGAATTGGAATTTTACTTTTAAGGGGCAAAACAGGAATTTTACGCCCAAAAGGGCAAAATCGTAAGTTTACATACCCCAGGGGGGCAAAATTGGAATTTTACGCCGGCAAGGGCAGAATCGCAATTTTCCTAAAAGGCTGAGGGGCAAAATTGGAAAAACGATAGGCGCGCGTGCAACGCACGCGCGCTTTTTCCGTTCGCCCGCTTCACCCCATCGGGCGCGTGCGACGGCCTCTCGGGCGCGTGCGTCGCACGCGCTCGCTGCAGCCCTTCAGCCTCTCGGGCGCGTGCGTCGCACGCGCTCGTTGCAGCCCTTCGGGCGCCTGCAACGCACGCGCCCGAAGTCTTTCCTTCGGCTTTCTCTTCCGCCGCTTCTTCCGCCGCGACCGCCTCTCGTTCCGCCGTCGGGTCTTCTTCCACAGCCCATGTCCGACCAAATTGGTTGATGGGTTTCGAAGAGAACGTTGGCACGAACAAATAACTTTAAGATCCGGCAAAACGGCCATGTATGAACCAGAATTAAGCCAAAAAAACAATCTGCCCTATAAAACCCTAACCAGCAAAATTTCACCGCTCGATTAACCTCCGACGATCGGTAATATGTCGTAAAATTAAGGGTTCCTCTTCCTAATGGCGGTGTGATCATTCAGATCCATTATCACGTGGTGGGTCGCCCGAATTTGGCTGGAATTATAAATTCCGATCCAAGCCATATACAAATCCGAATTTACCCATACATAATTCAATGAAAATAAATTCCAAAATTTCATCAAGGCGAGGTAGACATGCTCGATACCAACTGTTAGACTAAATATAAATTAAAACCTTGACGATCCCGATTTATGAATCATAGATAAATTCAAACATAATTCGGGATCAAATTGCGGAAACGTAAAGATCAACATACCTCCATCCATTGATGAAATTTGCGAAAGCAGAAGACCCCAAAACCTTCGACGGATCCTCGTAGTATGAACGATCTGATATGGGAACACCAGGATCGTACGTCCCCTGTTTACTAGTCAATACCCCTCAAACCCGATGGTGTGGTTTTTTACGTAGTGATTGGATTTGAACTAGACGACCTGACGTTTTTATTCCGTTTATTACATTACCGATATCTTCCATCAAGACCATTATGGTAATATATTAACGGGCAAATATCACGTAATACACGTGGGTATAAATTGGGCAATAAATAAGAATTTATTGGGAATACAATATTGGGATCATATTTAGAATAATAAAAATATATTACATATTATAACAGGTTAGCCTGGTAATGTAGCGGAAAATATGAGGTGAATAACCTAAGAAACAAGTTTAAGGGGGTAATTGCATGCTTTTACATTAATATGCTTTTTTGAGATAAGATTTGAACTTTTGTGTGGTAAAGGCAAATCGTATGAAAAACCTAAAAAAGTAAGCGAAGATTCTGTCTCCGCAATATATGATATGCTTTTTGGGTTCTGGACCATCTGCTGTTGATCAGATCTATGCAGTTAATGGAAATGAATCCGGTCCTCCTCATGCATCAGATGAACGGCGAGAGTATTATCTGGTGGCATGCTACCCCAAGCCCTTTTTCTCCATACCAGCCTCATCTTGCTTGCCTCACCCGCTCGAGTCTTCTCTTCACCCTTACACTTGAGAGGGCTCTTTCATGCATAATCAGCTATTGGAATTAAATGGGGAAGTTGCCGTGAAAATACAGAAAATAACCACTTTAAAAGGAAACAGAAAGAGCTAGGACAATATTCAGAAGAATTATGACTCCATCAATAGAAATTCTATGACATCTCGTCACAAAGGATGTCTCAAGCACTGTAGAATTACAAATTATAGATACTAGTTATATCAAATATTGCAGTTGAAGATGTCTCGAGCACTTTTAAGGATTTCCAACTTTGAATCAGTAGAGATTTTCAGTTAAACGATGCATACGCATCTGAACATCCAGATCATATATTTATGTAATATGCCCAGTTCACAGAACCCTCACCTTTCAGGAATTTGGTGCTAGGTAAAAAAAAGAACTTCAGTCACCATCACTTTTTAATCATCTAATGAAAACTTGATTTTGAGGGCCAAGACAGTGCGTGCTCGATGGCAGATGAAGCAAGCCAAGAAAACAGGCAAAATTCATGCTGAGCCACGAAGTAATCACTACATTGTCGAAAGATGGGGAAAAAGTGATTTGAAACTGATAAAGAAGGAAAAAGGGAAAAGAATCGTGTACCACAATAATTCATGTTAAGACATTCCAGGGACTTCCATGTTGTATAGAGGCACGTCTAAGTACAGGGCAAGAGCCTTATCCTTCCTCAAGTGGAGATGTTCCTATAAATATAGAGCACTGGCATTGTTTCTTTGCTCATCAACTCAAGGCAGATAACACACTTAAAAAAGGAGAGGAACAATATGAATCAAGTGTCCCCTAGAGTTCTCCTGAACACTTCAATGGGACTTTCTTTGAAAGCACTTCCCAGTGAAGTGTTTGGGGGAACTCCTGGTGTCGCTTGATGCTATGGTCGGCCACTGAATACGATGCAAAAAACTCTCTCGAGGAGTCTGTACACTGTATACTTGAATCGCTGTTACGTCAGACTTGTCATCCTTTGATGTTCAGTGGCTTTCCTCTTAATGCTTTTCAAAGTTTCTCTCGTTCTGTTGGCCATATAGCTAGTGAGCTATGTCACATAGGCTGCAGGATCTTCCATTAAAGTATAATGGCAACGATAACGAGGAGGCTGGCAACATCCAAAATATACGAGTAACTGGTATGGTTCTGTCTCTCATTTAGTTAGTCAGTGTTCGAGTTCCTTATTCCTCGGGACCCTAGTTGCTGGAGGAGACTCTTTCCATGGAGAATGTGTTGAATTGAATCTGAACCATTTCCATTGTATTTTCATTCACAAAAGGACTGGGAGAGTTGAAGGAGTATTCGATTTTCATTTTATTGCTAATTCTCTTGTGCCTAATGCGCCTCCCCAGTGATGGAAGTGGCAATGCAGCAGGTGCATAAATTTTGCCGGAAATTGTGAACACTGAAAGCTGATGAAGATAATTGCGAATATTGAAAGCTGATGAACTGATGTTCACTGGTCTAGTAGTGCTACTTTGGGAGCTCTTCGCAGCCTGCTTGCAACAGAAGAAGAACAACACACATAAGAACGGTTAGAAAGAACTGACTCACTAGGCCACCCAGACTTCTCTTGTTTGTATCTTGTTCTTTTAACCCTAATGGTCGTGGACAATGGTTTGTTATCTTTTTATTAATTCAAGTTTAAAAACAGCATTAGACATTTTCATATAATTCAGAAATTAGAATGAATATGTATTAAAATTTCATGGATCACATTGAATAAATTGAAAGTTTAGGATGACATTGCATATTGAGTATAGATCACATTTTTCCTTAAATTGGTGGAGAAAATTATATAGGTAAGTAGCGAGTTTCTTTTGTGTGATATTTAAATGAAATCGGAACAAGATGAAACATGATTCTTTCATCACGTGAGGTATTCAGCTAACCTTAATGACGCATTCATTCATTTAATCTAAAGCCCATGTGGGTGGTGGACAGCGGGTATACTGCGCCTAGTGATTACAGTACTCTCGAAGGAAGCCGAGTTCGTGTCTTCCAGGGGACTTGGTACGTTTCTGTCAATTCAATTTTGTGTGAATTCTGGATTTACTGACGATGCATTCAATCACTTGCGAGGTCCTACGGTTTGCCAATAATGTCACGTAAATGATGCTCGTTTGGTGTCACCTGTTCATCAAAACAAGATCGATCACATCATCCACCCAAACATTAGCGATAATCTCAGAAGATGCTTATTAATGGTACGATAAAGAAAAATATTTTCATGGAGATCATTTTCAAAAAAATATTTAACTTTCATTTGTTTGGTGGTTTAAAGAAAATGATTTTTTTTTCTTACTAATAGGGAAAGTCAATCTATATCAATTTAAACGTGTTGTTTTCAGTTTATAGATAATGTTTTCCATAAATTAATTAGTTTTTGATTTTCCAAACACAAGAAAGTTGGAAAATAATTTTTCGAAATGGAGTTTTCTTTCAAACAAATGGATGCTAAGGTTATTATATTTGTTGCTTTGTCATGGCGATTGAATTTGGATCGATCTTTCCAGCCATGATTTCGTAAACTAGTTGCTGTAAAATGAGATGTCCAAAGACAATTAGAGAGGTTGTTGGGCCATGAAGGCCCAATTAAAACCCCACCAACACCCCCCCCCCCCTTAAGTCCACCTAGTTCAACAAAAGATTAAGAAAGAAAGACGAAAAGAAGGAAGAGAGTGCGCAACAAGAGAAGAGCGGGGGGAATAGATGGTGGGTGGTTGAAAATGTCTAGAAAATGCCTGTTGCAAGTGATTGGTTAGCGTTTCAAGAAGCCTTAACCCTTCCACAAGTCAATTCTATGTTTAGAGTGTAGTTTAAAGCCCTAGCTAATGACGCTCTGGCCTAATCCAGGCTACCCAATGGTAACAATTAGATTTCTTTCATTCGTAAGAATGCGTAGAATTTCACAAATCCCAATTTGGACTTTCATTATAAATATTTTCATTTTTGAAGTTCTAAGAAACTGCTATAATATTAATTGCCTATCTGCTACTAACAATCAGTCGTTGACTAGATCTTAGGTTGGGGGAGCTTTGGATCTTGCAGTACTCCAAAATTCTATAAACATAGAGTTTGCTTGAAATGGAATTTGATAAAGAAAGATATGACGAGTCAAAGTCCGCTGCACTAGCTAAGCTTGCTACTTTGTTCAATGTGTTAAGTTTGGTATTTGTGTGGACGATCCGCCAAAAATAACGCCTTCTAGTAGAGTTTTAATCAAGTTAATTTGCATGTAAGTTTGACATTTAGTTAATACTTTGATAGAATTTTGAGGCTTTTTGAAGGGCGCAACCTTTGGTTTCACTTTTGGCTTATGTCAGTGGTGCTTTTAGCAGATGTAAGGTATGCGCGGCAAGACATGGTATTTGAAAAGAAAGTGAAAAGTATTTGTAGCATTTCTTTAATAACATCCGGATCGGATATTGAGAACTTTTTCATTACTAGGAGTCTAGGACACGCATTGGGGTTTGGGTTGCCTTGCACATGTAGAGCTTTGTGAACTTAGTTTAATGATTGTTTTTTGAAACGGATTGAAAATAAGAAATGCTCTACGAAAGTGATATATGATTTGACTTGTGAACTCTATTATGGACGTGAGTTGTGGGCTCATTTGGTTCAATTTTGGGGAAATGCATTTGATCAAATGCAAATATCTTTAGGGTAAATGGGTTTTTAGGAATGCTCGGACGTATGGCGAATTACGCATTGGAAATTGGCTTGTGTAAAAATACTGTTAGGCAAAACTTATTACAAATGGGCTTTTGCTTTTAATTTTTTTTTTTAAAAAAAAAATCTGAAAATCAAATCCAGCGGCCGGTTGTGCCGGACGGCCGCCGCAACCTCAGGCGCTTGGAGACGCAGAGGCCAAATGCGGCGGCCGAGGTCGCGCGGACCTCGCGACGCCACCGAGGTCCGCGCCGCCTGGGTCGCGCGTCGCGCCACCCCCAGATGGTGGTCATCAGGGATGCGCGACCCTCAGGCGGCAGCGGCGGCGGTGGCTGCCGGAGAAGCCCGGTGGCCGGGAAGAAGAAGAAGAAGACGACGGGGAAAGAGAAAGATGAACCGTACACGTGGTATTTCCCAAATGCCGAATGCTCAATCTTTGCCCTCTCAGGCTTTTAAGATTCAAAGATTCGGAATGCTCATATTTGGGCAAATGGGCTTTCAAAAACTTCACCAAACACAAAAAATTTTTTCCCAATGGGCTTTGGGGACCCAAAGCCCCTGGAAAAGTCCAACCAAACGAGTCTTATGACGGTTTATATTATTGCACTTTGTGCCCTTGTTACTATATGGAAACCTAAGTTGGGGCAATTTGTATTTTGTATACAATATATACCGAATAATGCTTTTCCAGAATATCCTGTGTGGGTTGAGTCTCGGACTAATAACAAGTAGACACCTGTACGAAGCCAGGAACTTGGAAATGAGGCTGAAGCGTATGACACGGGATGAAAGATTAGCCAATCGACTCGTCCAACCACATGCTTTTGTGTTTTATATTAAATATTATGTTGCGAACGTATATTTATACTAATCGTTAAAGACGTGTTGTTTTGGCCATATAAGCTTCGTTAAACGTATTTATTTATTTTTTTGTGAAAGTAAAATCATCAAAATATACATTGTCCGTGGCCGTTCTCATATAAAGATAAATATCACAAACTAAATTGCCATTTCTTCTGTCCTTTCTTTTTAACATTTTACGTTGCATATCCTTCGACGCTTAGGAGTGACCCCACGATTTTTGGGTTGAACGATTTGGGTATTAGCTTTGGCCCAAGTTGTCACATATTTTTGGTGTAATTTTTTCTCATTTAAAATAGTTGGTTTGCAGTTATGTTTTTGTATTGATATTGTAGTACAAAACCTTTATAACCAGCTTTTGTTACATATGGCGACGACCGTGTCATCCCGGTTTGCCCGGTTTGCAATTATAAAAGTCAGGATAATGCATTTTAGTTCTAAACTTTCATTTGGTCGGTTGGAGTCATAAAACTTGCAATGACCATCCACTTTACATCATTTAGTTATCTCCATTAGATTTTATAAACTTCGTTGACAGCAACCGCGTCGCACTCTTAATAAGAAGGCTCAAGTGCATTGGAATTGTAAGTTTTAAAAATTGATGCGTACATCGTGATAAATTTCAGGACTTAAATGGCTTGTATTTTTAGAGACCGAATGCAAGCTTCCAATATATTCACAGATTCGTCAAGAGAGGTCCCAGGCTTGACCTCCTCGCTTACTGAACTTGCTCAGCTTACCAAAGAACATAACCACAACGATGATCAACTTCCCGGTCTTGCTCCACCTCCCTACAAAACCATACGTCGCGTCTTTGCAGTAACCCTCCGCCTTGAGCCGCCGCTCGCAGCTGTAGCCGGTCGTGAATCCCACGTTCCCGTACGAGCTGCGGAAGTACAGCAGAAGATGCTCAGATCACGAAAGGCGTCGGGGCAAATGTCCATGCGATGATGTTCATTCGCATAAGATCAGAGAAGGCGCGATGCGAGCGAAGCTTCGTTACCTTATCACTTCGACGGCGATGTTCAGCGCGCTGAAGTTGAGGGGGTCCTCGACCATGGCCCGCCGCTCGGTGATGCAGACGCCGACGACGCAGATGACCAGGTAAGAGATTTGAGAGAGCGTGAAGCACCCTCCGAGAGTGCTGCTCTGATGATGGGCGGCGTTTCCGGTCGGGCGTCCCAGAACGACCTTCTGATGGTACTTCTCCGGCGCGAACGACGTGTAGGGCGGGAGGTACCTGCGATGATTACAAGAGGGCCTGCATCAGATACAAAACCCAGTTCGCAGACAATCGCATCCCGGTTCGAGAACCGAGACATCACGGTTCCCGACAGAGCCACAGCATCGAACTACGGCTCGAGCGATCTGATCGTTGCTTTCTTTCTGGAAAGCATCGACCGTATCGCGGGGCAGCTTCGAACTTTCACCCTTCTTGAAACGACGGCAGATCCGGAGGAGGGATTCTCGTCAGCGCTCCGAATCAAGTTTTCCGGCAGTTTCTGACGCAACCGCGCTGGAAGTACACGAGAAAAAGCCTCAAAGGGCCGGAGAAAACATTGGCTGTAGATTTCACCGTGTTAAATTACGAGTCCATTTATCGTGCGACATGTGTTGCTCGGATCCCCATCAGATCAGATCTTCTGACACCCCCACCTCCCCCATTATTGACGACTCTCTCCCTCTGCTCCTCTCTACTTATCTTTTGTCTTTCCTTAAAGATGGGTCCTACTTGTCAACTAATGTCTCCACTCTCTCTCATCGTTACTCTCTCTCCTCCCCTCTGTTACCGACCGTGACTCTCTCTCTCTCTCTTCCTCTCTACTTCTCTTTTCTTCCCCCTGCGTCTGCCATGGCTCGAGTTCGAGCTCAAGGCTCATGGCCACTTTGGCCATGGAGCTCGACCTCGAACCCAGGACTTGGGGTAGTTTTGGCCACTCGAGCTTCGAGCTCATGGTCGTGGTGGCCCGAGCTTTGAACCCCCGTCCATGGCCGCTAGATTGAGAGAGAGAGAGAGAGGGATGGAGGAATTTGTTGCTGAAGCCCTATCGAGCAGGGACGGTGGAGCACAAATTCAGGTTGCTATCGAGCTTAGCAAACTCAACAGCAAACGCACAAGGTGACCGACCGCGGCTTGATATCTCCTGCGAAATCGCTAGAATCCCCCTCAAGTTTTCCGGATTCTCACGTGGTCTTCGATTGATTGGATCTTACGGATTTTGCCTCGATTTTTTTTGAAAATTTTATCTGGAAAAAATACTCTCGCTTTTATTTTATTTTTTTTAATTTTGCTTTGCCGTTCACACGAACCGTTTGACTTGGATCCCCCGTGAGTACTTCGTAATGCGACCGTTCATACAATATGGGCCCACAGGTGCATTTAAAACTTTTTTCGTACCAAGCATTAGGTGATAAATGTCCAGCATTTTATGGGAATAGCAGGTAGTAATTCTAGATAATACTCAAGATTGGTCCACAAAGTTAAATATAGAGGGTGATGGGGGTTGAACTGTAACCCTTTAAATAGAAAGCCCGTACTCAGCTCTAAATTATAATTTGTCATGTAATGTTAGTATAAGGTTTAATATCATAAAAAATTTTTAAATTATACACTGTAATATAAATATTTCGAACTTTTTTTTTTTTGTCACTTAAAATCTAAATTTATATAAATACCTAAAACTTTTAATTTTTAATTATTTATGTCTTAAAAAATTTGATATTTATACAAATATCTCTTAGATCCAAATATATATATATATATATATATACATACGTTTGAGTTTTTGAAGACAAAAAAAAGTTGGGGGTATTTAGGTTTTTAGTGACACAAATAAAGCTTGGAATATTTATGCTACAGTAGACATAAATTAAATTTTTTTGTGGAATTTGTTAAGAAGCATATTGAATTTTTTCTTGAAGAGGATGCCTGCTCACCATAAGTTGATTTTCTTTTTTTCATTTTTTTTTTTTTTTTTTTGGTCTCGTGAGTACTTTCCACCTGTGATTTCAGCAGGATCATTTGGGACCATGAAAATTTTAGGACAGGGGGGAAGAGAGAGAGAGAGAGAGAGAGAGAGAGAGACTCACATCATCATGAGGAAGAGGACCAGGACCGCAGGGTAGACCTTGGAGAGGTCGAACACGCTCTCCCCGGCATACCTGGAATTCACCACCTGGAACAGAGAGCACACCAGCTTCTGGTATGGGCTCAGCCCGCTCATGATCCCCGACCTCCACTCCAGCCCGCAGAACAGCACCAGCTGTACCGTCACGAACCCGAGCGCGGTGAGGCATATGTAGCGACACCGGACGCTCCCGAGCAAGTGGAAGTACCCCACGTCCCTGCCGTTCCTCAGCGCGTCGCCGAGCTCCTTTCTCTTCGTCGACGCCTTCTCGAGTGCCCAGATCGCCGCGTGCAGGCACGGCGCGTACAGCGTGTTCCCCGCGAGCACTTGGGGGATCAGGATCAGCAGGAGGCCCGGGCTCTTCCGGAAGGCCGCCATGCCCTCGTTGAGGGGCACGAACCCGCAGCTGGCGAACGTGGACACCATCGTGAACAGGCTGAACAAGTCCCCTCGCAGCCCCTTGCGCTCGAGCACTTGCTTCGCGTCTCGATCCAGATACACGTACAGCGTGATGAGGCCCGACCCGAGCACGTGGAAGACGAGTATATAGCCGAGAACGACCTGGCTCAGGCATGTCGCCGCGTCGTACTTCAGCTTGTTGGACATATTGGGGTTGCGAACTGATACGGCTTTCGCTTCGTTGTGCTGGTTCGAGTCGACTTTCTGGGCGGAACTTGGGATGCCCAACTCGATGCAGTCGACGAAACCGCTTGGACGGTCGGCTTGCTCATCGAGCCTGGACTGCTTGAGTAGCTTCAATCTCAACAGTTGGAGTTCGAGCAGTGAAGTGAACACCTCACCGCTGAGCAACATCAAGACAATCATGACCAGGAGCTGCGCTCTCGAGAGCTCCTCCATTTCCACTGTGGACATGCTCGAAGCCGTCGTCGCCGACACCGAGGTGAAGAAGAGGTCCAAGTCCCGGTGCCTCAGCTCAGAGCCATCCCGTGCGGTTGCCTTGAGAACGAGATAGCCCGCCAGAGAGACGGCAAGGTAGTAGCCGAGCTGAATCCAGAAAGGGTGGACGTGGAACAGCAAGAACCGAGAGAGCCACGAGATCGAATCTCGGCATAGCCGGAGAAGACGAGCCGCTCTGGGTCTTACCCAGTTGCAGAACTGAGAGCCAGCGTAATGGCAGGAATGGATCAGCTTCTTCATGCTGGACATGGCGAAAGCACTTGCGAAGTGATTTTGCGAGAGATGGGATTGCGCTTGCCGAGCATGTTGCGTTGCGGAATCATATCGAAGAGGTTAGACGGCATGTGGGAGAGACTTGCGTGGACTCCGCGTGAGCCCGTGGACCCAGGGCTGACGACCTGGTGTTGGAAGTATATTTTTTTCGTTGTCCCTTGGGAATCATTTTTACAAACTAGTTACCAAAACTCGCTTTCTCATTTCCACCCCAAATTTCATTTTGCATAATTTACTTCTAATGTATATATTACCTCTTCATATCTTAGTCCATAACTACATAGCCCAAATTCCAAAATTGCCTCAAAACTCGTTTCAACACCTAAAACGCTCTTACCGTAAATTCTATCTCCTCGATGTAGCTACCGTCGATGGCAAATCTCTCTCTTGCGCGCTCATGCACCGTCGAAGATATGGTAAGAGTGAATCTAACACCCAAGAAAAGAAAAAACCCTAGCTTCTCTCTCTCTCTCTCTCCTCTACTTCGCTCTTTTTCTCTGCGCATAGACAACTCGCGCCCTTCGGCGATGCTTTCATCCCATGCCGTCTTTATCTTCAAGGAAGCTCCGACCCTTAAGTAGAGAATTTGGTCAAAGGTCAAAGGTTGCGATCGACATTTTTTTTTTTATTTTGGTCGGTCGGTGCGATCGATATTTAAGATGCAGGTTGAGACCAGATCTCTGGTGCATGAGAAGGTGCGAGAATTGGCGGTGGAGAGACCATTCACGAAACCAGATGAAGTTCAGATGGGTCCTAACCAGCTATGCACTTTCCTGACGTTGAGGTGACGACCTTACCCCATTTTGTAAGTGTGTATTGAGCAAAGCCAAGAAAGTGTTGACACGAAAATTGACCAATTTTGATTTTATCGAAAAGTAACAAACTGAGTCAATAAATACAATTTGGTTAGGATAATGGATAACTTTAAGAAATTGACAACTCTCCAATAAAGTTATCAACAACAAGTATCAGGTATTGACGAGAATCTTCACCTCAAATGAAGTCATTGGCATTGGCATGTAACTGCCGACTAGCAATATTTTTGAACATGTAACTTCCTATATATGAGTGTTGCTTAATAATAGGAGATCACAAAGTAACTTCTTGTAATCACATATGGGATTGAGAAATTGTTTGTTTTTTCAAAATCAGTTATCTTTGTATGTACCTCCCATATATAAAATGTTTGTAGGTATATAGTGTATTCATAAGGAGATCCCAAATCAATCACATAATTCAACAGGTTATTGCATATTTATCTTTATCTTTATTTTTTACAATTTAAATCACTGATAATGCTTGTTCAAAGTCTTACATTTTTAAATTTATTGTCATTTACTTTTTTGTCCAAAATCAACGAAGGACTCTCCTCCTTTGTCAATTCATATTAATCCATCCATTTAAAAAAAGTAGTTAAATATTATTTTTGGTGAAATATCTTTTTGGCATGCCTAGTGGGACACATTTTACTATTCGAGGAGATTACGATGGCAAGCACCATAAATCAATAAGAATCCAATGATGCTAGCAACAACGACCCTACCACAAACTGTTAATGAGAGGGCCACACATTTTAATATTGTAGCTAATGGAAGAGTAGTAGAAGATAATCGATGTGAGAAAGTTGATCTTCCGATGCATCAAAATCGAAGAGCAGTCTAGGGATGTAGGTCCAAATCACAACATCATGTCAACCATGAGAAGATTGTTTAGAGAGCAATGAAATGATATGATCAACTGCATCGTGAGTCACAAGTCAGATGTGATCAAGTCAATTGTCATCAACACTATGATTGATCCCTTCTCGAGGTTAGAATCGTCCAATAGGTATGTTCCTAGTCCTCCATTTATTAAAACAAACAATGTTGTTTAGAGTAGTCAACCCCTATAAGAATAATGCAAAGGACTGAATTTTCTAATCAAGGTTAGAACAGTGAGAATAATTAGGCTAATGTTAGTCATAATAACCAAATTGGTAACAATAATTTGGCAAATCAAACTTGCCAACAAGCTGGTGAACTGCCTAATTTACTTACTCCAAGGCTAATGGCTCTATTGGTACCACTCAATGTGAATATCCTTGTTAAGTTTAACATGCTGATTAACGAATATAATGTGGCAAGACTAGTATCATTGCCTAGGGGAAAAGATGGCCAATCAAATCCACACTTGAACTAGCACCGTTTGCTGAAGAAGTTCGATAGCAATTAGGGTTACATATGGGTGTTATCATATCTATTTATAGGACACCACATCCTTAATGGGTTGATGACTAGCCTTTTACAAGAGGCTTCAAAATCTCTGACTTTGCCATTTTTGCTGGCTAAGATGGACCTTCAACCACTGAAAACATGGTTTGATTTATAGCCAAGAGTGGAGAAGAAGGGACAAAGAAGTTTGCAAGAGTTCGGTTCCTCTTGCCTTCGTAAAAAATTGCTTTTACTTGGTACACTAACTTACCACCCAATTCTATTGGAAATTGGTTTGAAATGGAAAGATTATTCCATCCTCAATTTTAAGAATAATACCTGAAGTATCGATCGTTGATTTGGCTAGACTTTATCAATATAATTGTGAGTTGGTTGATTAATTTATTGCTTGGTTTAGGAAGGTTAAAACAAGATGCCTCACTTTGCTCTCACATAAAGAATTCACAAATTTCAATGGGTTAAACCTTTAAATTGTGAGAAAGATTTAAAGATCAAGACTTTGTTGATTTATTTAATTGCAAAGAGAATGTCTAAGTATGTGCAGTTGCTAAAAGACAAAGATTAAGGGCCACATGAAGACTTTATACAAAACATGACTTTAGTGGAAACATATGAATCAAATGATGAATTTGACTAAGAGGAAGATAATGAAATAGTGGTGACAAAAAATAGTGCTCGACAAGTGTTATGTTTGTCGATCCTTAAAGCCTGCCAAAATATAAGAAACAACCATGGCTTTGGCTAAAGACACTCAAGTTTTCTCGTTCGATATTAATAAATTAAATGAAATCTTCAACTTACTTTTGAAAGACGGCCTAATTAGATTAACCAAAGGCTAAGTGATTCCAAATAAAGAAGATTTAGTGAATAAAAAAATTGTAAGTGGCAACATTCATGGAGCCGTAAGACAATTAATTGTACGAAAACAATTCATGAGGCAATTCAGCAGGTAAAAATCAAATTTGCCGATAATACAAGGGCATGCGATAACTCTTAATTATTTAATTTTAAAAATCAATTGATCAATGAATTATTCAATTCTTTTAAAAGGGAGCACATGTTGAAACCAAAAGATAACAAACTTTTGGCCATTATCGACAACAAACATATTAAGTTGATAAAGGTAGTTTAGTTAGAACCATCAACAACTTGAAGAGAATGACAACTCTTCAATGAAGTCATTGATAGCAAAAATCAGTTATTGATGAGAACCTTCACTGGGGAGTGGGGATGAAGTCATCAACACTGGCATGTAATTGCCAAGTAGCGATATTTTCAATATATAACTTTTTATAAATAAGTGCTGCTTAATAATAGAAGATCGATTTCTTGTAACCACAAATAGGATTAAGAATTTATTCTCAAATTCAGCCATCGTATGTAACCATCGGTATAAGGTGATAAATATCCTGTGTGTATCCATTGTCATTTACTTTCTCATACAAAATCAACAAAAAAACCCCTAACAACCTTTATCGATTTACATCGATCCATCCACGTTCTTGAAAGATATTTTATCATCATTTTTGGTGAAACAGAAAGATAGCCCACCAAAGAGAGAGCGTGATTAGAACCGAGTCGAATCTATGGGTGGAAATGCGAAGATCAAGAAGAAAGAGAGCGACGTGATTGAATCTTGGCAATGTTGAGGAAGATGAGTGACTTCAGGTATTGCACAGTTGTAGAAGTGAAAGATAATGCGACTGTGGAGATTGATTTAGAGGTAGTTTTGCACGGCTTTTTCGCAACAATTTAAATTTGTAAATATGAATGTTGCGGCTTTTATAAAATATTTGACAAATACCTGTAACTGTAGCACTTACAAACTAGCTCTCAGGTGCTGCTGTTTAAAATATGTGTTTACAAATACTCAAGCCACATTTATCATAATACATAGCATGGGTATAGTTCTACCATAGTTATGTCAAACATGCTCTTAATTCTAATGTTATCAAGCCAACTTATTGATTGTGATAGTAAATTCCAGAAGATAGAGATTAGTAGTACAAAGATATGATGTTGCGACATACAAGCGTTTTCGATCATATGTCGGATTTCAATAAATCAAAGTAAAAGATAGAATGGGCATGTGCAAAATGCAAAGGAAAATAATAGAGTTCACGTAAGCCCTTAGATTAGACGTTCGTTAATCTTCTTGACGTTGATTCTTTTTATAGTTTGAGTATGTATAACTACCTCATAATGCCTAATACCTTTAAAGAAATTTATCAGAAGAAACCCAACCGAACCCTAATCTCCTCTCTCGTCCCCCCTCTGCCTTCGCAAGCACCTAGTGGCCCTTCGGAGCCTCCGTCATCACTCATTCTTCGTCTCCTTGCATCCACGCTTCCGTCACCTCTCTCTCTCTCTCTCTCTCTCTCTCTCTCTCTCACGTGCGCGCGCTGAACGAAGACAAAGCGGAGCGCGACTTGCGCATCGGTCGATAGTAGTTTCATTCATTGGATTTTGCTACTAAAATTCCCCGTTCTCCTCTTGAAGAAAAATTTTGCTCAAACGTAATTGAAGGTCATTTGTTGTCATCAGATACTCTTCCAAACTTCCCGGATTTCTCCATCCCTCTCTAAAAAAGGCACTTCCACTTTCCACGCTTTTTCCAAATACTCCCCTTCCGTCTCCAAATCGTCCACCCCTGTCCTCTGTTTTTTGTTAAGCACGCACGAGCGTTCCCCATGTCTGCATACACAATCAAAAAATGATTAACCCATCAAATTTTCTTCCCTGGTCAAATCACATTTTATGTGTGGTTGGCCGAATTTCTTTCTGTGCATCAAATTCCGTCCACGTATCCAATTCCACAAACGCGTGTTGTCCGATGATGTGAACCTTGCCAATTAGGACAGAAATGGATTTGGGCATCGTGGGACGGCGGAGATCGACACTAACGTTGGTCCCAAGTAGCGACAAAGATGATTGAACTAATTCCAAACGCCACTCTCTCTCTCTCTCTCTTTGACAGGCACACCGGCAAAAGATGAGGCTGTGGTTTGCGAGGTGGATGTCCACAAAGAAAAAGGAAAATCTTCTTCTGGGCACACTTCCAACTCAGTGGGATTTGATAATATGCGAAACGGAGGTTTCTAAGCCTTATCAATGACTCTGGGTAATCCTCGGATCAATGATTGAACTAGTTGCTTAGTTTTCCATGACTTGATTTGACTGACCACCTATCACTGCTCAATAATGCTCACATGGGTCCTCTCCAATTACGAGTGACGCTTGAATAGCTCCGTCTATTCTAACAGAAGATATCTTGAGCTCGATCGCCTCTAATTGAATAAAGAAAAGAGTTCCTTCAATTAGGGTCGTAACCATGGCTGCTGTTTGGCCTGAATGGATATGTCTTCCCATTTAGACATTGTTGTCGCGCATGTTTGTGGGGGTAACGTACTAATTAGTGAGAGACAGGATCACATGACTAATTCATATTATATCGATATAAGCTTTGCAGTACCAATTGTTCTGTCAGTTTGGTGATTGAATCGTTGTGATTTTGAGATATCAAATCTATACATATTCAATCCAAGGGGACAGATAAAATTCATAATGGTTGAGATCCCTCAAGAAATGTGGAGTGCTAAGCTACTCCTCATTTGGTACACCCTCTTCAAGTTAGCCCAAAGAATTTGAGTCTCATGATTCCTGAACGGATGGCTAACTTTTCTGAAATTTTCACAAGGCATCCCCATATTTCATACTCATATCAATTTACATTTCCATTCTGCAATTTACAATCTCTCAATAAAATCCCAAAATTTGAAAGACCAAATTCCCCTCGATACCTAAACACGCACTCTCTCAAGTTGCACCGCCACGTCGGTGTCGAGATCGAGGTTGGCCCGGGGTGGCAACGCCATAGTGGAGACCGTGAGGGCGAGGCGAGCGACCCAGAAACCAGAATGAGAGGCAGCTAATTGTGGGGTAGGCAAGGGTCTTTTTATCTTTTTTAAGGAATTGCGGGGTAGGCGGGCATGAAATAGTGGGAAGGGACAAACTTGAAAAAGGAAATGACTGCTTTGCTAGTAGGACCCCTGCTGCCGGACGTGATTTGGAGTGCAAAGTGAGATTGCGCACCTCAATTTTTAAAATTGGGAATGAATTATGAATACATCCTATCTTTCATCAAACCATGGAGATGAACTTAATTTGCTAAACAGGGTTGGGGCAGGATACTGTCCGAGTACAAACTGAAAGGAAAAAATTAATGAAAATGAGTTGAGCAGGGCCGTGTAAACTAACAAAATCAAAATGGAAAAGGCTAGATATAACTAGAATATTGCACAAAACATATGCTACGTGCATATTATATGCACGTTGTATTTTCATTCGCATCAACCTAAGTATGTGCAAGATTTTATTCATAAGCTTTTATTTCGTCCGTAGCCAGTGGCCCAGTTGCTCCCACCTCCCATATGCTAAGCATGTGCGCACCTGTTGTTGCATTATTGGTGTAGCTCGAATATTTTAGCACTAGCTTGTTGAAAAGTGAATTTTGGTGGGGGATGGACTCAAAAAAATCACATTCTTTTCAATGTACTGGAATGTTAAAGAAGAAGAAGTGCGGACCCCAAAAAAATGCTTATTTGCAAAAGTGCGTGGAACGGTAAGATGCTATGATGGAAAGCATAATTATATTTTGGGAGGTAGATGAGAATAAATCCCCAACACTTATGCGATGTACTCGGAATATGATCTTCCTAAGAGCGAAAAACAAATTGTAAAATTCCTTCTCAAAGTCTCCATTGAACAAAAGTATTTGAAATGCAGTCAAGTTTATAAAGGGAATCAATCCCGTTCATGATGATCAGAACATATTGCTTTACTTCTAAGAAATTACTAGTTTCCTGTACGTCAAGTCTAGTGACCAAATATGCCATTTTGATTGATAGAAATAGAATTAGAATTTCGCACCCACTCTTTTGTAATCACTTTTAAGATATTCTAGATTCCCGTGTCTAGCGACCGAATATACTAATTTGATTGACAGAAATAGAACAAGAATTTCACTCCTGCTTTTTTTTTTTTTTTAAATTTCCTATGAAAAACGCTATTTCTACTCTCTACATGACTAAACTCACCCATTTTCATTAAAAAGACAAAATTGCCGTCAATCATTCAATTACAATTTAAAGTAATGGTCCCAAAATTTATTTTCCATCTTTTTTTAGGTTATTCAGTTTCTATATAGCATTTAGTTGCCATAATTAATAGTTGACATGCTTTGTTATTGTTTATGGTGGATATCCTATGTATATTAAATCGTACTTCTATTGAAATTTTTGGAGAAGGGGACGTTACCCCACGCAAAAGTCAGGTAATACCATAGGTCTAGAAGGTCTTTTAGTGGACTTCTACATAAATTAGTTTTCTCAAAAAGAGAAATTCCCATTAAACGCAGTTCTTTCCTATGTTGTCAAGCAAATTCATGAATAAATTGTCAAGTAGAATCTAGAAAACTTTCACTTTTGTTATGCATGTTACCATCAAACCTTTTTTATCAGTCGTCTTTATATACATATACATATAATGGGATGATCAGATGAATGAATTTTTTTCTTTTAAAGAGTTTCATAAATAGAATCACGAGTAACATTCTCAAACATGAAATTGAAAAGATGAAATATAATTAAATCTGAACATCATTACAATACCATTGAAATTGTAACATCCTCGATTTCGACCTTTCTTTTGATCCAAACTAGGAGGCTAAGCTAGATAGGCTTGGGATTAGTCAAACCTTCCTGGAAAATAAGCGTGAACAAGTGTAAAGAGCATTAAATGAGGATGATGAATGTAAAGGCTTATGTGTCTCTATAGCCTAGCCTAGTTATAACTCTAAACTAAGTAGGAGATCTTGGAGGCCAAGAAATGGACTACACATCCATTGGAAGAAAAAGCAAGCAAGTCAAACCTTCTTAGACAAACTAAGAGCACATTAATTACATTTGGCTTCTAGTTATTCAATGCCGAGATGAAGTGTCCAAGCTAATCTAGAACCTAGTTGGAAACTTGGGAGATAAGGATGCTCGACAATTAATGCTTATTGACCAAGTGGGATGCCTCCTTTTTCCCAACTAAGGTTGCTACCTTTGATTTTCGAAATTTCTAGACCTCTGTTATTTGTCGATTTTACACAGCTTTTTGTAGTGTAAATTTAAAGAAACTTCCTTCCTGAAAGTTGTTCTAAATATCTTGATCTAAAAGATACTTAAATTTCATATTTTTTGAGGTGAAATGGTAGAGACGAAGGCCCAATCATTCACCGTCTGGAACTTGTCCCACTTAGTGAAAACGGTGACCAGGATACCTTCTCGAATTTTTATAAAATTTTTCCTTTCAAATTTAATCATTCTTCATTCATTAAAGTTTTAAATGAAATCAATATCTACAACATGTTAAAATTTCAAAGAAGTTTTGTGAATATTTTGGATTTCGAAATGAGTCTCTCTCTCCGACTGTTGAATCTGCTCGACGGACAAATATTTGGGTTCTGTTCAATGATTTACTTCTCTTTCCACAGCACTAATTTGACTTGACTTCCTTCATGAAAAATGTTTTTTAAGGTCGTCTCTAAAACATATTAAAATTTCATAAGTTTTCAATTCCGTTTGATAAGGTAAAGACATTGATTTTGAAAATTGTTCAAAACTGTTTTTCTCACCCAAGAGGTATGAGTCACGCCCAAGCTTGGACTCAACTCCTTAAATGCCATGTTAAGGTGTACCTAATGATATCTTCCTCGGCCTCGGAATCAACTTGGATGATAGACTTTTCTAGATTGCCTCCTTGAGGAAGGAAAATTTGCCTTCTTAAAGAAGGAAGGAAAGTAGAAAGAAAACTCTAGAATTCCTTCATGAAGAATGTGAGGATTTCCTTGACTTTTCAAATGTCATGATTGTTGTCCAAAATATCTTGGATATTCTAGAAAAGTGGCATACACATGAACCAATTGGAGAGCGATACACGGGCCCTCATTAATGACAGAAGATTCTAGAATTTGCTGAGTTGGTAATTTTGGCATTGTTATTGTTAAACTTCATTAAGTGCTCATTTAATGCGGGGTATAGGTGGACCAATGGAAAAGTGAAAAGCGGGTCATCATCGATGACGCCTATGAGCTTAGGTTGCCAAATAAGTCCTTTTAGTCTTCCAACTCATCATTTAGGCTTCAATTATTGGACCCATAGCCTTGCCACCCAAGGAATTTAGGTGGGACACATGGAAACATCGGAATGGATCGCTTGGCTTGGTAATGATGGCTCCAAGGGCTATAAATATGAGGAGCTCTCTTCATTTTCCTCACTTTGCTCCCATTTTCTCCACCCTCCATCTCCTTGAATGCCCTCCACCTCATGTCTCTCTCTCTCGGCCTTCAAAGTAAGCCGTCCTTCCTTTGTAGTTCGTGTCTTAGCGCGAGGTTCATCGAAAGTAAGTAGAATTTCTAACTCTTGGTTAGGACGGTAGCCTACATCGTCAAGTTTAGTGGTATGCTTACCCGTGTAAGCCATGTGCTCCTTTGTGTGCTTGCTCATGTTTGCATGTTTGAGTGTGTTCACGCCCTGGAACGAGGTCAAGGTTCGCTCGGCTTGGAATCGACGTCAAGTCGCGTTGACCTAAGCATGCGACCCAAGCCACGAACCAAGAATCGTTCTCAGCATATTTTATAATATGATGTTGAGGATCATGGCACACTCACTTGAATGAGCATGCCCTCGGGCCTTGCTAGGAGATGAAAAATCGGCTTGTGTGATGCATTTGTGTGTGCACTTAAAGAGGAAAAAGTGCCAGTTGCCACATAGCGTTAGCGGCGATGCCTCGTTCATTGAATGAGATGCCCTAGTTGAGCCAGGATGCCTGAGTTGAGCGCGGATGCCTTGGTGGGCTAGCGCCAGGATGCCTCGATTGAGCTGGGATGCCCTGGTTGAGCTAGGATGCCTAGCTTAAAGTTGGATGACTCAGTTGAGCCGGGAGGGCCTGGTTGAGCCAGGACAACAATAAATGAATTTGCATGAGTGCTGATTTATGCATAAGCGTGATACATTAATATGTTCATTGACAAGCATAAGGTAAGCATGCATTGGAATATGAAGTAATGGACATCTGCATGTAGTCGAGGTGTAACAATAAGTTTGCTAATGATCTGCCATCAATATTGCATTGCGAGTGTTGTACTTATTAGATTTTGATGATGAAATATCTTCCTAGTAGACAATTAGGGGTTTTACTTACTGAGTTTCCCTAAAACTTACCCCTCATCCTTTCAGTCTTGTAGGCGTGGAAGTCTCACGTCAATTTTGGGAGTTGCAATCACGCTAGAGGAGCTAAGGTTTACCCTGACCTTTTGAAGATGTGGTAGTTGCAAATATAACGGTACATGATAGAAGGGCTTGTAAACGTAGCTGATGTAATTGTGTGTTTGTAAATGGTTGTTTTCCTAGCTGTTTGTTATTTTCTGGGTGTTGTATGTACGCTTTCCGCATGTGTTTAATGAAAAGATAAAAAGAAATGGGACGGCGACGCACCTAGGACGTCGCGAAAATAACCCTCGCTGGTCGTGACCAAGGGGACGGAATTTGGGTCGTGACAGAAATATCAACTTGGATTGGCAAAAATTAATATTATCCACGAACTTTTGTATGAAAAAATATCAAGTTAAAAAGGGTTTGATTGTGATGTAAATAATAAAAGTAAAAGTTAATAAATATGTGATTATGTTAAAAAAAATTGTCTATGTTAAATTTTTTCTTGATTTTACTGGATAATTAATCCATAAATTTGCTCTACTACATATATAAGAATTAGGTTTCCCGAAAGTTTCTCTCTTCGACCACAATTATTTCTTCATAACTAAATTTTAAGATTAAAACAGAAAACATTATGCCTTTAATATACATGAGGTGCCTACAATAAACAAAAATAAAACATATGAAATGCTAAATTGTGAGAATTAGTTCATAAATAGAAATAAAAAATAAAAAAGGGAAAATAAATTAATTTGGAGCCATTACTCTAAATTGCAGTTGAATTGATTGTGAGCAATTTTGTCTTTTTATTGAAAATTGGGTGGATTTAGTCATATAATGGGTGAAAATAGTGCCATCCTTTTTCTAACATGTAATACACTTTTACCAATTTTAACAGCTCAATTTGTGGTCCCTACCGCAACCGCTATCAATAGAGCTATACAATTGATCAGGTTATATTCGGTAATTGGATCAAATCATCCTGAAAAACTAGTCTAGTTCCATGTTCTTTTTGAAACCAACTCGGAACTCGGTTCCAAATTTTTGGAATCGGTGACCACCGGTATGGTTCTTGGTCCCAGGTGAAGAACTACTTAGGACCAGGATTGGACATTTGGAACATGTTTATAAAGCCTAAAAACTCTAATTTTTCACTTGGCATCTTTTTTTCCCCTCTTTCTTTCTCTTTTTTTTTTTTTTGTCCTCTCTAACTGCATTTAGGCACTTCATGACTCTCTCTCTCTCTCTCTCTCTCTCTCTCTCTCTCTCTCTCTCTTGCATGTGCGCAACTCACCCTCCTCCTCGCTTGCTTGTGACTCGCCCTCCCTCATTTGAGCCTAGCAACTCTCACTCACTCTTGACTTGCTTTTGCACGCTTGCCTCCGTTCATCTTTTACTTTGAACCATATTTTTGCTCATATTATTTTACAGTAAAAAACAAAATAAAAAAAAGGAACAAATGAAAAAATGGGTTCTTAAGTAAATTTAGGGTAAATTGGGTAGGTTCTGGATTCAAAAAATTGATGGGAATCAACTCTAAAAGGGTGGGTTCCAAGTTCTAACCATATTTGACAAATTTGACTAAATTTGGAACATGTTTATAAAGCTTAAAGACTCTAGTTTTTCTCTTGGCATATTTCTTCTCTCTCTTTCTCCTTTTTTCTTTGTCCTATCTAACTGCACCAAACATTTCATGACTCTCTCTCTCTCTCTCTCTCTCTCTCTCTCTCTCTCTCTCTCGACTCACCCTTCTCCCCACTTGCTCACTCCCCTATTCGAGCCTAGCAACTCTTGCTCGTTCTTGAATTGCCTTTGCTCGCTTCCCTCATTCATCTTTTACTTTGAACCATATTACTGCTCATATTATTTTACCGTAAAAAGCAAAACAAAAAAGAAAAAAGAAAAGTAGGTTCTTGAGTAAATTTCGGAACCGTATTGGAAAAACAAGTTAAGTTTCAAGGTGATAGGTAGGTTCCGGGTTCCAAAAACCAGTGGAAATCGATTCTAACATGGTGGGTTTCTAGTTCTAATTGTATCGGATTGATTAGACTGAACTTGGAACATGTTTATAAATCCTAAAGACTCTAGTTTCTCTTCTCTCTCTCTCTCTCTCTCTCTCTCTCTCTCTCTAGGTGGGCACCACTTCTGTTAAAATATGTCTCGAGTTTAAGTCCAATGTGAAATTCAGAATATTCCGAATTGGATATGTTGTGGATGTTCGAAATTGAGCAAAGAAGATCCGAAGATCAACTTCCCAAAGTTTGAATCCGCGTTGGAGAATTTGGCCGCTGAAATAGGAAAGTTCAACTTTGACTTGGATTTGGATTTTGTTTAAATATATAGAGATATGTTTTGGATAAAATCGTTTTAGATAGGAAACATAATCCTATGAGAAGTTGGCAAAAGAATAAGGGTTTTACTTATATATAGACTTGTGGCCGTGGGTAGTAGGTGTGGATCACAAATTGTCTTGAAGCGCCGCGTGAGTGCTTGGTGTTCCGCCGTTGTTGATCATGAAGAATTGGTCTTGAAGCACCGTCTTGTCGTCGAGTGCTTGTGAGAGATTTTCTTTGTCGTTCCTGTCGTGAATTACATCCAAGAAAGATTAGTGTTTGTAGTCGATTTAAATCTTGTGGTAAGATTTGCATGTAATTCCTTCGTGAGATTGAGAGATTATTTCTTGAGGAATTTCGTGGCTAAACATTGTGTGCGTTGTTGGGTGTAATTGGGGATTGGGAAACACCGAGAGAGTATTTGAGTGACTTGAGTGTATAATCTCCTTGTATCGCTTGATCTATAGTGAAATTCGCTGCTGCTCTCCCCGTGGACGTAGGTCTTTATGACTGAACCACGTAAATCTGGTGTCCGATTTATTTTTTTCTTATGTTTATATTATTGTTCGATTACTCGTTTTTTCGCAACAAGTGGTATCGGAGCCAAATTTGGCTGAGTTGAAGCGAATCGATGGCTACAGAAGAAGTAAAAGTGAGAATCGACAGATTTGATGGGAATGATTTTAGTTTCTGGAAGATACAGATTGAAGATTATTTTTATCAGATGAAATTGCACTTGCCCTTATCTGGGGAGAAACCAGAGACGATGAAGCAAGCTGATTGGGATTTGCTGGATAGATGAGCTATGGGTGTTATTCGGCTGACGTTGGCTCGTAACATCGTGTTTAACATCCTAAAGGAGAAGACCACTACTGATTTGATGCAAGCCTTGTCGAATATGTACGAGAAGCCCTCTACGATCAACAAGGTCTATTTAATGCGACGTTTGTTTAATTTGAAGATGAGCGAAGGTGCGTCAGTTGCAGATCATATCAATGAATTTAATGTGATTGTTAGTCAATTGAGTTCAGTTGAGATTGACTTTGAAGATGAGGTACGTGCTTTGATTCTGTTATCCTCATTGCACGATAGTTGGAGTATTATCATATCGCTGTTAGTAATTCCTCTGGATCAACAAGTTTGATGTTTGATGGGGTTCGAGATTTGATTCTGAGCGAAGATATTCGTAGATGGGAATCTGGCAAACCTATATCTGCTGCTTTAGTAGGTGAAAATAAAGGAAGATCTAGAACACGTGTAGGTAAAGAGTACTAATATGAACAGCGTAGCCGATCTAGGACCGGTGATGTTGTCTGTTGGAGCTATGGCAAGAGGGGGCATCTTAGAAGGAATTGCCTTAAGCTGAAAAATGAGAAGGGTAAGGGAATTATAGTTGATTCTGCAGATAATGTTGCAGCTGTAGTTGATAATGCCGATTATGTATTGTCTGTCACTGATCATTCATCATTTGATGGATGGATTATGGATTCTGGAATAGAAACTGGTTTATCACTTATCAATACACGGGTAGTGGTAAAGTCCAGTTAGGGAACAACGCTGAGTGCGATGTTGTGGGTGTTGGCGATGTTAAAATCAGAATGCATGATGGTATTGTGAAGACATTGACTGGAGTAAGACACGTTCCAGAATTGAAAAATAACTTGATTTCCTTGGGTGCCCTAGATTTAGCTGGTTGCAGGTATTCTTCAAAAGGTGAAGTTTTGAAGGTTGTTCGAGGTGCCCTGGTGATAATGAAAGGAATCAAGCACGGAGGCCTATATAAACTTCAAGGTGAGACAGTGACAAATTTCGCTGTGAAGACGTCGGATACATCTATTCGAGAGTCTATTGACTGCTCGAGGAAGACCTGGGTGTTTGTGCCAATGCACAAGTTTGATGCTAGTGTCAGGATCACGCGGTTGAGAGCTTTGATCAAGACGGAGACTGGTAAGTTGATCAAGCATGTGCGGACTGATAATAGCATCGAGTCTGCTCGGAGCTGACAAATAAATTCTGCATGAAAGAGGGCATAGTGAAACACCGCACTAGTGCCGGTAAATCACAACAATTTGCAGAATTGATGAGCATAACATTACTAGAGACGGCTCGTAAAATGATCTCTAATGCTGGTATTGCTAGGAGAATCCTAGCTGATGTGCTTAGTACGATGAGCTGCCTGGTGAATAGATCCCCATTAACTGCTATTGAATGGCGGACTCCTGAAGAAGTGTGGTCAGGTAACGTTGCTGGTTATTCTATGTTTGGTTGCCCGTGTTATTTTCGAGTGAGTGATGGTAAGCTCGATTAGAGGGCAAGGTGCATATTCCATGGCTATGCACAAGGTGAGCGGGACGATCAGTTGTGGTGCCCAGATATAAATTCACATGTTAACAGTAGAGAAGTTACCCTTGATGAGTCTTCGATATTTCCTGCCAGGAGTGTTTATGGCAGTGTTAATACGGATCTGGACGATGTTCAGTTTGAGGTGAAGTTGCGATCAGAAACTCCTGAGGTAGCGTATACGAGTACTAGCAAAGTAATCGACATAGATGGTGCTTATAGCGAGGTGGAGCTTATAAAGTCAACGGTTGTTGTAATTGCTGATATTGACAATGTATGTATTCGATCTCCTAACATATATGGATGCAACAATGGTTTTGCTTTATCTGCGGTTAAGGAGGTTGTGTCGGAAAATCCTTGCTGAGTAGTTAAAGGTGCATGTGGAATTGGTATTCTGATGAGGTCCTCGGTTATGGCGAAGTTCAAGCGAGGCTTGGACTTGGATAATATCTGTGGTAATTTGAGCCCATCAGGGGCTATGGGAAAGTAACAGTAGAATTTGAATTTTTGCGAAGTGATTGCAACTTGACTCAAACGTCAAGCCAAGGTGGAGATTGTTGAAATATGTCTCGAGTTTGAGTCCAATGTAAAATTCAGAATATTCCGAATTGGATATGTTGCGGACGTTCGAGATTGAGCAAAGAAGATCCGAAGATCAACTTCTCAAAGTTTGAATCTGCGTTGGAGAATTTGGCCGCTGAAATAGGAAAGTTCAACTTTGACTTGAATTTGGATTTTGTTTAAAATATATAGAGATATGTTTTGGATAAAATCGTTTTAGATAGGAAATAGAATCCTATGAGAAGTTGACAAAAGAATAAGGGTTTTACTTATATATAGACTTGTGGCCGTGGGTGGTAGGTGTGGATCACAAATTGTCTTAAAGCGCCGCGTGAGTGCTTGGTGTTCCGCCGTTGTTGATCATGACGAATTGGTCTTGAAGCGCCATCTTGTCGTCGAGTGCTTGTGAGGGATTTTCTTTGTCGTTCTTGTCCATGAATTACATCCAAGAAAATTAGTGTTTGTAGCCGATTTAAATCTTGTGGTAAGATTTGCATGTAATTCCTTCGTGAGATTGATAGATTATTTTTTGAGGAATTTCGTGGCTAAACACTGTGTGCGTTATTGGGTGTAATTGGGCTTGGAAAACACCGAGAGAGTGTTTGAGTGACTTGACTATGTAATCTCCTTGTATCGCTTGATCTATAGTGAAATTCGCTGCTGCTCTCCCCGTGGACGTAGGTCTTTACGACTGAACCACGTAAATCTGGTGTCCGATTTATTTTCATCTTCTATCTATATTATTGTTCGATCGCTCGCCTTTTCGCAACACCACTTCCTTTCTTGCACTCCAAGAAAAACACCCTCATGTGACAACATGTTTTGGAAAAAAATAGTCGCCTTAGGTGCCTCTTGAAGGTGACAACATATAATTCTTGTCACCTTAGGATGGACCAAATGTCACAAATTGTTAATTTTATTGCCTTAAGATTGACCAAAAAAATTTGTTGCCTTAAGTCGTATCATAAGGCTACATAATCAGAGTTTCGTCACCTTAAGTCAAACTTAAGCGACGAAATTCCTATTTTGTTACCATTGATTTAATCAAAGTTGGGGCAATTTTGAACTTATGATGGTAAACGTGAAGTTTTGTCACTTCAGAGTCGTTTAGACCTAAGCTACACGATCAAATTGAAACATTTGCTATTCAGAAGTGAAAATTTTGAAACTATGGCAAGAAGAATATTTTATCTCCTTTGGGTATGAGCGTTTTTCTCGTCGCCTTTGGGTATGCATAAAGGTAGAAAAATTAGTATTTTATATCGGGTACGACTTGAGGCTACAAACTTAGCATTTGGTCACCTTTGATAAACCCTAAGGCGACAAACCTAAGAATTTGTTGCATTTGATTTACCCTAAGGAGACAAAAGAAAGTTTCGTCCCCATTGACCGCAATTTAAGGTGACACACTATCCAAACTATCCAATTAAAGTTTGAATAGTTATTAATTTGTATAATAGAAAACACTAGTACTTTTTTTTTTATTTACCATGAGAAGTTAGACACATTAAGTTTTAAATTTGGAATCAATTAATTGCATGAACTTTCATTCTTTCATTTTTCTATATATATATATATATATATCTTTCTAATAAATTACCTAACTTTGTTATTCTGAGTAAATTAATCATGCTTGTCATGATTTATGTAGAAACATTGCGATGCTAAAATAGGCTGCAGCCCTGCAACTGTAATTTTAATTTTATTTCCAAATTTGCAACTAATATTACACGTGCGGTTGATATTAATAATTAGAATATAATTTTTTCAATAGAAAATTATCTATACATAATATAAAGCAAAAAAGACCACCTACTTTAAAAAATCTCAATTATCATTTTTTTCTATAATGTCCTTACTTACTTTCTTTGGATTGCTTATTTTACCAATTAGTGTTTTCGATGATTTAGTAATTCGAACGTAGTAACCCACTTTTTCTTATTATGTAAAGCAAATAAATCGTTTGAAATTATTCTTTAACTACTGGAGCATTAACTACATATCCAAAACCTTGTATTATTTAATATTAAAAAATAATTTAAATAAGAATTAAAAGGTAAACTACAATTGGAACATGTCAAGAAGCGTACAAAAATGGCTATGTCATGTTTACTACATGACAAATAATATATTCACTTAAACTTTCAAATGTCAATTTATTGCATAAATATATATTTGCTAATATGTATATAGATTATAACCGCTTTTTATATTATTTAAATTATCATAAGAAAAGATTGGTTATATTTTAAATAATAGACAATCATTTTGAATTTAATTCTAAAAGGTAAGATATTAATTGATTACCAGTCAATCATCTTAATTATCATAAATTATCATAAATTATCACTTTGTCCATCTATAGTTATGTGCGAACATAGTTCACTTCGCATAAATGCATCAATAGTACAGATAACAATTTTTTTAGGATGGGTTTTTTATTGAAATGATTAAATGATATAAAAGAAATTGATGAGACGAAATAGGCCCAAAAATAAAACGGATGGGAAAAATCCTGCCCATTGGGCCAAAAATGAAATGGATGTTAGTCCGCTCGTCGGGCCGAAAACCAAAAAAAAAAAAAAAACACGAACGTACGCTGAAATTAGACACACGTTTCGCACGCTCCCACTCAGTTCCTTGTTCGACACGCACGCTTTTCAACAAAGGTGTCCCATTTTTGTCGCCTTTGGCGCCAGCTTTGACCTAGACTGCCAATTTTTGTTCTTTAGCTCAGGATGTTTCCTATGATGAATGGTGGTACTGATTTTCCTTTTTTTCTTCTTGGCAAAATTTTATAGTTAACTAGAAAAGAAAAAAGAAATAGTTATTGATGATATAGATGTGATCTTAAAAAATCTAGAAAATAAACTTGATTGCACATTATAATTTAGCCTGATTGTTTCGTTATCATTGTTCTTATGAGATGCCACATTAGGCAATGTGGTACTTGGTTGAGCCATTTCGTCAATAGTATCGCTAGAGTTACTAAAAATAGCGAAGTGTAAACTTTATCTCTTCCGTGCCAGTTTGGGGCAAATTTGTCAAATATATATAAGTTTTGGGTTTTTCATAATATTAACCTTATGGATTTCTACGTGGACTTGCTACGTCAACTGTTTTGTTTTGTTTAAGTTAGCAATTTAACGGTAAAATTTAATGAAAGGTAAAAGAGGGTAAATTTCTAATGTGTATACCAATTCGAGATTTTTGATAGTCTAAAAATTAGTTTGAGATAATCTACCAATGTATCAATTTGAGTTTTTTTCGTAATATTAAGTTATTAACCCTTAACAAGACAACCAATTTTGTCTCCTTGGGTACCTAAGGCAATAATTTTTTTTTTTTTTTTTTGCCTTAGATCAGCAAGATCGTTTCCTCGTCTTTGGTATCTAAGGCAACAAAATTTGGTCCTAAACCCGCCTTTTTTTTTTGGTAGTGTCACGCTTACACTTCACATAGACTCTCTTGATTCCAACCAACTGCATCTTGATTTCTCGTTTATCATTAATCAAATAAGATTAAAGTTGCCATTAACTTATTTTAAAAGAGATAGGATCCTAGTAACGCATAGGAGGTTGCTTTACTTTCGCAAATAAGAGATATTTAGCTCGGAAACTTTGTTACACTAGTTTTACCAACACCCATCACAGGTACTATTTCTCTTTTGCGGAAATCATTTTTCATGCAATCTCTTTCAAATTTTATTACCTAACGGTACAATAGTAAGTGTCCATGTGTAAGTGCGCAAAAGACTAATGAAACAAACTATATAATAATGGATCAAAATTAGTAAGCCACTAATGGCTAGTAAATGAAAAAGAATACGGAAAAGAATCCAAAAAATCTTAAACCTATTGTACGTTAGCCAATTCAATATTAAATCTTTCAATTATATTGATTTAATTTCGAACATTTTAACGATTTGCCAATTTAAGGTGCGTTTGATGACATTTATGTTCTAGAGAATAATTTCTTTTCAGAAATAGTTTTTTTTTTCTATTTCTATTCTTTGGAATCATTTCTAAGTAAAACAATGTACTTGGTAACTACACAGAATTTCTATTTCCAAGGTAGAAAAAGAATAGAAATACATTTGGTACGACCCCCAAATTTTTATGTGCCGTAGAATTTCTTTTAATTTTTAAATAAATTTTTTAGGTTTTTATTTTTTTTTTTTATTTTAGACCCATTTTCTTTCTCCTCCTCTAGTTGGTGGTAGGAGCAATTAGCGGTCGGCGGAGGATGATAGTGGCTGGCGGGCAGTGAGTCTCCACTGGCCGATTACAAGATGAAGAAGAAGAAAAGAAAAAGAAAGAAAATGACTTATTTCTAGAAATTATTCTTGGAAACAAGAAGTTATTTTCTTTTATTTCTTATTTTTATCCCAAATTTATTTTCTGATCACTTTTCTATCTCGGGAAATAGAAAAATTAGCTGACCCTTGACCAAATAGAATTTTGTTCTTTTTCTATTTTGGGGAACAAAAGTACAAAAGAACATAAAAAATTAGAATGCTACCACATAGACCCTTAGTTCTCCTAGTCAATTTTGGTTGGAAATTACCGGTATGGATATTTTTGGCAAGTTTTTTTTTTAAAAAAAAATTTTTAAAATTTTTTTTAATCTTTTTTTCTTTTCCAACTCTAGGTTAGTAAGGTCACTAGACGACTATTGTCCAGACCAGGCGAGGGTCAACTAACGATCTTGTCAACCCATAGTTGGATACAAAAAGGAAGAAAAAAAGAAAAATAAATGTAAAGAAGAAAATAAAAAAAAAAAAAGAAAAGAACGAAAAACTTAAATTCGGGAAAATTTTAAAAATTGTAAAAATTGTCTATATCAGCACCAATCGTCCTATATGGCACAACTAGCATTGACTAGATTGTGCGTCAACTAGTTCCGGCCAAAATTAGTGAAAAAGATTAAGTGGAAATCATAAAAATATTTAGGACTAAATTGACTAATAATCAAAATATCTAGAACTAAATTGATACAATTATAATGTTTTAGAGTGTATTAGCCGTCGCATAAAAGGTTTATGAATTTTTTACATTTATCCTAAAAGAACAATCCAAACTATATTTGGTGGTACAATTTCGAGTTTTCATTGCAACTTCCGGTGACATGATTCATGTGAGAAAAACCTTTTCAAAATTAAAGTTCACTGCATCCATTCCTATGCATAAGGAATAAACTTGCCTAAATCTTACTTATCAGGATACTAATTTTCCAAACTCTAACGAAAATAAAGACTTCCTTATCACCTCTATGTCACATCTAACAACCTGAGACGCGACTATTGTAATCTAATTTTATATGCTTGTCATACCTGATCCTAAACCATATGAATATCATAATAATGCCGTATAAGCATGCTCTTTTTATTCATTACAATTTATTTTATAAATCTGAATTATTTATCCAAATGCATGCTGGAAGCTTGTAAGAGAACAGGAGGAAACCAAATGTACAGCAAGCAAATCAAGGAGCACGGTAAGTCAATCCATGAATCGATCAAACCATGGTCTTAATGATCGAACACTATAGCAAGAAAATTACTCAATCAGTTATAAACTTATTAAATGAGTGTCAATTCAATTTTAAACATTTCAATTTTGTCAATTTAGTCCTAAATTTTTATACGAAATTTCAATATAGTCACTTCAGTCGATTTTCGCTGGAAACTATTGATGTGGTGGTTCAGTAATCGTTGGTCGTCCTACGTGATCCGCTACCATGTCAACGATTTCTGGCAAAAATTGACGGGAATGACTACATTGTAATTTAGTGTAAATGTTTAAGATTAAATTGGGAAAATTAGAAAGTTTAAAACTTATTTAACATCGTTACACTAGATTTAGGACTTATTGGACAATGTTCCCAGGATAGACCCTTTCCAATTACCCCGGCGTCCAGCCACGTACAAGATAGAAAACTATAAGATGAATGGGGAAGGAAATCCTTCGAACATGACATGAGACTTCAACACTAGAGCTTTGAATGAAACCCTATTAGCCTTGGACCTTAGCCTGCCACTGGCCCTTAGCGTGGCAAAAGACGTCGACAGTCTAGCAATTTACCTGTTTTCAAAAATTAAGATAATGCACGAAAAAGAAAGAAGATCGCTTTATTTACAAACTAACCGTATCATCTCATGTCATACAAAGTGTTTATGGCATAATTGTGTATACAAACTGACACAAAATCTGGTCCATTCCTGCCTTTATTCTAATATTCCAGTCTACTCTTATTAACTCAGGAAAACAAATATATCGTGTCGAAATAGAAGACATTTGAAAATTTTCAACTTTTTCAATTTTTTAATTTTTTAGAACTTTTCTTCTTCTTCTTCTTTTATTTTTTTATTTTTTTTATTTTTTGGTCCACCAACCATTAGCAAGAGTCTCCACGCTCTCACTATCCTCCAGTGATGGTCACCTCGCCGACCTCAGGTGAGGGTTGCCCTTGCTTGGGCAAGCAAGGGTCACCCTTGTCGGACCTTGGCAAGGGTTGTCCTCACTTGAGGCCGACGAAGGCGGTCGTTGCTTGAGGTCGGCGACCTCGCTGGTCACTTAGTGATGGTTGATGGAAGGAAAGAGAGGAAAAAAAAGAAGGAAAAAAAAAGTAAGGAAAAAAGAAGAAAAAATTGCAAAAATTCTTCCACTTCAGTGCTAGTTGCACCATGTAAGAGAGTCGGCACCGACTAGATTGCCACATTAACGATTTTTAGCCAAACCAAAAGGACTAAGTTGGCAAATTATTAAAAAGATTAGGAATAAATTGGTACAATTGAAAAGTATAATTGAAAGGTATCATAAAAATTGTCAAAAGGTTTAGGACTACAAATGTCAAATTGAAAGATTTAGGATTGAATTGGCACAAACACAATTAGTTTAGGACTTTTGTGTAATTTTCGTGAAGACCTTTATATTTTATTAGGAAAATTACACCACAAGTTCTAATCTTATGTACATAGTGCAATTGAGTCATAAACTTTTCAATTGATTCAATTAAATTTTAAACCTTTACTGAAAAGTGCAATCGAACTCAACAATTGTTTCAACTATATCTTTGACCTTTATCATTAATCAATTCCTCAAAATATGTTGAAAGGTACAATTTAAAGATGCCATGACAAGTGAATAGTTTAGGTTTTATTGATCGAAAAGACTTTTTGCACTTTTGGAAGGAGTTTAGGACTTAATTGAACGAATTGAAAAATTTAGGATGCAATTGTATTTCATACACAGTAACTAGGACTTTTGTGTAATTTTCCTGATCTTAAACCAACGGAGATGAGACTTTTTCAACTAATCTTTGGCCATAAACCCATTCATTTTCCTCTCCAGAGAATGCTTCTTTCTCTCCTCGCGTTCTTGTGTCGAAGTAATTGAAAAATCAACTCCAGATAAGCTTTTTAGCAAAATCCTCCAAGCAATGAATAGCAGATTCATGATCATTATTTGCCGGATTAAGTTTGTTTCCTTTTGTTTAGAGAAGGTTCCTATCTTTGCAAAGCTAAGAAGCAAAAATTTCTTTAATCTATTTTAATTTATAAAAATTAGGCGAAGTTGATTCGTCCAAGTCGGGAGACGTTCATCTACTGCACTATCTACATGTTTGATTCAGCAACACGCCTCGACTTTTCCCATACCAACAAAGCTTTGTTCATTTTGTCTCAGGACCTTCAAATTAGCCATTCTGGTATGGCACATTACGACAGTCGTAGCAGAAACAATCTCTCTTTCTTCGACATGTTCACTAAACAACCTTCACCATGCCCAGTTTTGCTAATTATAGGACTCCCGTCTTGTTTAATATGCCTACCAAGGTATGTCTCCTATATTTTGTCAATGAAGTCGACAAGAGAAAACATGGGTTGGGTTCTTCCTGCCATTCCATTAGCCATCTGATAATTGTTCATTGTTATTCAACTGTGGATGACCATAAGAAGAAGATGACAGTTTCCTTTGGCTGCCATGACAAGTCGGATGTTGAGGGCTTTCCATGACATTTGGCTGCTCTCTTGGCTCTTCTGCTATTCTTGACCAAGTTACATAGGAAGGATAAATTATCCAAAAAGTCCTAAACCTATTGCAATTGTGTCAATTCAATCATAATTTTATTTTTTTTGGCCAATTGAGTCATAAATCTTTTGCAATTGTGCCAGTTAAGTCCATCAGGCCAAAATTGGCCAGCCAATGCTGATGTGGCCGCCGACCGGCGTCGGCGACCATTTTGTTAATAATATTTCTTTTTCGAATTATTTTATTAATTTTTTTTTTAATCTTTTTCCCCTTTTTTTAATCCTCCTCCCTCCTCCTCCCTTTGGCTTCGGTGACCAGCCAGTGGGGAGGGTTGATCGGTCGCCAGACTGAGGTAGCTCGCTTAGGAGGCAAGCTCACCCTCGCTTAGCAACAGCGAGGCGAGCCCTTGCTAGATTCGACTAGGGCTCGCTCTGCTAGTGGCTGGGCGAGGTTGCTCAACCACCTCAGTTCGGCGACCAGCCAGGCCAGCCAATCCTCCCTCCTGGCCGGTCACTGGAGCCAAATGAAGGAGGAGGGAGGAGGGGAAAAAAAAAAAAGAGAAAAAAAGGAAAAAGATAAAAATTTAAAAATTATTCAAAAAAATAAATTATAATTAGAAAAATGGTTGCCGGTGCCGTCGATGGCTACATTAGCGCCGACCGGCCAATTTTGGTCAGATGGACTCAACTAGCACAATTGCAAAAGGTTTATGACTTAATTGGTAAAAAAAATAAGTTTATGACTGAATTAGCACAATTATAATAGGTTTATGACTTTTTTGGTAATTTTTCCATTTGAATATTTTGTTTGTAAGTTTTCGATTGCAGATTAGGCCAAATCCACGTCAATATGGACTCGACTTATTTTAGGTTATATGTTTTTTTGGATATAAGTCAGATTTGCTTATTGTTGCCAATTTTAGGTTCTTGGGGGGTAACAGATAATTTAAATATAGGCCAATTTTAGTCGAAACTGTTTATCTGGTTTTGTTCAATTAGTTTACCATGATGGAATAATAAGGATTCAGTTATTATCTCGTCAATTTATTTATTTATTTTATAAGTGATAGAATTGGGGGACAAATATGAAAAATCAGTGAGATAAGTTTACACGCTTGAGGGACAGAGTCGTCCATGTTGCTAAAAAAGAAGCGTGCGAAGCTACTTCACAATTCTTTGTTTCCCACTCCCCCCATTACTAAAAAGCCTTTGTTAAGTTTTAGTTATGGAAAAGGTGTAAATCTCAAACCTCACTTGAAGAATGTTCGGTGCATACCGTGGAAAAGAGTTTGAGGTATGACCAAAGATATTTCTTCAAAATTTTACCACGATGAGGACTTAGTTATTAGTCAAAGTAGTTACTAACATTTACTCTCTCATTACATTCGCGCGTTTGTTTGTTTTTTTTTTTTTTTTTTTTTTCGAAGTTTCATTTTAGCATTTTTTTTTGGGAACTTCAGATCATTGGTTCCAAGAATTCTTTTCCTTCCAATTCTAGCTCATCATCTGATGAGTTGATACGGACAAACCATAGTCAAGAGTGGGTAAATTGATCGGTGATTTCTGTAGTAGAAGTTGTGAGCGTTAACAGATCTATCCATTGTTTTGCTAATTTAGATAGTGAGTTGAATGGATAAAAGAAGAACCAAGAACCCAATGTATAGTGACACAACCTCTTCCACTTAATCCTACTCCACCCTTCCAGCTCTAACAGTCATAATTAGACCGTAATAGACCCGTTAAAATGGGTCATTGACTCATTTCTTAACTTGTTAATAGGGTTATAAATAAACAAATTATATTAAGTAAATGAGTCATAAATGATTTAAACATACTATCAATTTCTGTTGAGACCAAGTGGATATACAAGTAAAATAATTACTTCTTTATAAATAATATTACAAACTCTGTACACTCACTATCACACCCAGTCACTTGCTTTTCGACACCCCACTCACCCACTCACTTCACAGACCACACGTACACAACTCTATGCACACACACCCAATCACTCTCTATCACTCTACACTTACTCACAGTACACACGCCTCGCACACCTCACTCCACACTCAAAGTGTGGAGCGCTCGCCTCTTTATTATAGGTCACAAAGTCGGTGCATTAACCGACTTTGCTAGCTCTCTACACACTTCTTTTACAATTATCTACTTTTATTTTATGGCAGCAAAAGATGGGAGTCTTCTAAAGAGAATTGATGTTGACATGGAGGTTTTCTAGCCAACCACCATTTGGTTTATTTTTCTTCGGACAATTCTGCATGTACGACTAGGAAGTGGATAGAATTCTAGAGAGAGAGAAATCTAGAAAAGGAAAAATCTAGATGAGAGAGAGGCGGTGCTCTCTAACACTTCCCCTCACTGACTATTCTCTTTTAGCATAAACCTCGCGATTATACCAAGTTACCTTTGAAACTCTCTAAACTTTGTAGCTTCAAGACCCTTGGTGAAGATGTCCGCAACTTGATAATTTGTTTTGGCATACTCCATTTTTATCTCACCTTGTAATACTTTTTCCCGCAAAAAGTGATAGTGTACTTCCACATGCTTGGTCCTCGCATGAAAAATTGGATTCTCCACTAAGCTTATGGCTGAAAGATTATCACAATATAACCTTGTTGAGTGATCTATCGGTTGATGAAGATCCTCCATTAATTGTACCAGCCATGTACTCTCTTGAGCTGCCATCGCTGCTACTCTATACTCGACTTCTGTTGTAAATAGTGACATAGTTACTTGTCTTTTATTGCACCATGACACTACTGCTGATCCGAGACTAAACATGTATCCAGTAGTTGATCGCCGTGTGTCACGATCTCTAGCAAAGTCAGCATCGCAATGGCCTACAACTTCACATGATGCTTCTTTTTTATACAGAAGCCCAAAATCAAATGTGCCCTTTACATACCATAGTATGTGCTTGACTGCATCTAAGTGAGGCTTTCATGGCTTCTCCATGAATAAGCTTGCTACTCCTACTGTGAAGGCAATATTAGACCACATTATAGTTAGGTAAATAAGGCTACCCCCCCCCCCCCCAAACTGCTTGTACATAGTTGAGTCCTCCAATTCCCGTTCTTCAGTTGAACATAGCTTTATATAGGTTTGCAATTAAACATCCCAAACTTGTCTAGGAGGTCTCGCGCATACTTCTACTGACATATGAATAGTCCTTCATTGGTCTTCTCAACCTTGAGTCTTAGGAAATGTTTCAATTCTCCAAGCTCTTTCATCCAAAATTGTACTGAGAGGTTAGCTTTGATTTGACATATCTCTTTTTCATTATCTCCAATGACGATTAGATCATCCATGTAGATTAACACTATTGCAAGCTTGCCATCTTCTATCTTCACAAATAAGCTCAAGTCTGCTGGGGCTACTAAGTAACCACTTTGCACCAAGAATTCAGCATTCTTCCCATACCATGCTCTTGGGGCTTATTTTAAGCCATAAAAGGGCTTTCTTTAACTTGCAAACATTGTCTAGATGAGTCTTACTCCTGAAACCATATTGTTGCTCCATGTATATATCTCGATCTAGGTCTCCATGTAAGAAGGCATTCTTCATATCCATTTGCCATCATTTTTACAACTTACTTGCTGTAGGTGCTAGTAAGACTTGAACTGTTGTAATCTTTGCTACTGGACTAAATGTCTCATCATAATCTAGGGCATGCTTTTGAGAGAATTCTCGAGCAACTAATTGTGCCTTATATCTTTCTATCGACCCATTAGGTCAAGTTTTAAGTTTGTAAATCCATTTGCAAGATATATGATGTACCTCTTTAGGTTGTGGCACTAGGTCCCATGTCTCGCTATTTCTTAGTGCTTGAATCTCTTCCTCCATGACCTTCTTCCATTCCACGCCTTGTGAGACTTCCTCGTATGTAGACGGCTCGACTACTTTGACATATTAGGTCAGTGCCACATTTGCATATTTGGGATTTGATCTTCTTTGCCTTTTTAATCTCCTAAGTTGAGGTTCCTACTCTTTAGGTTCTTCCATCTGACTTGGTCGGAGCTCTTCTATCATTCTCGGACGTATACTAGTTCACCATGGACTCTTTGATTTTTCTAGTAACTGTGCTCTAACTTCTTCTCTTCCAGCTACAAGGTCATTTCCTTCTTCAATTGGCTAGTGCTTACCAAGCTCGTCATTTTCTTCTATTTTTTCATGAACCTCTTCTTCAACTTGTTTTGGATTAGATTGTGACGACCACCAAGATGATAATTCGTCAAATACCACATTTTTTGAAGTAACACCTCCCTGTTGTAGGATCACAACACTTCCATCATTTTATTTGATCATTGTAGCCCACAAATATGTAGTGAATTGCCTTCTTATCGAACTTGTCACGAAAATGGTCTGGCACGAATGCATAAAATACATATCCAAATACTCTAAAGTGACTTACTGTGGGCTTGCAATTCCATAGCTTTTCATATGGTGACATAAAGCCAAGCCTTGCTTGAGTTATTTTGTTGATCACATGTGTTGCTGTCTTCATACATTTAGCCAAAACTTGGGTGGAACAATCTTCGCATGCAACATGCTCCTACATGTCTCCGCCAAATGTTAGGCAACTCCGTTTTGTTGTAGCGTATTTGGGTGGGTAAATTATCGATGTATCTTCTATTCTTGAAGATACTTTGTAAAGTCATATGATGTATATTCTCCCCCATTATCCGTGTGGAGGCATAGCATTTTCTTGCCTACTTCATTTTCTACTTTTGCTTTAAACTCCTTAAATTTGTTTAATGCCTCGGATTTTTCTTTCATAAAGTCGACCTAGACATACCCGGAGAAGTTATTGATGAACGTTATCATGTACTTTGATCCTTTGACCGACTGTTGCTTCATTGGTCCAAATACATCTGAGTGGACGAGCTTGAAAGGTATCTTAGTTCTAAATGTGGACTCCTCGTATGGAAGTTGATGTGCCTTCTCGTACTAGCATCCGGTGCAAACGACGTTTTCTTGGACTTCCAAGTGAGGGAGACCCTTTAGCATACATTTCTTTGTCGTCACCTTTAACTTATGGTAGCTCACATGCCCAAGTCGTGCATGCCACAAATCGAGCATATCACATAGGATGGTCAATGTCTATGTTAGTGATTTCTAGACTATATTAGAAAATCATTAAAAGGTTTGGATGAAATTAGCCAAAGTGAAAAGTTTAGGAATGAAATTACCGCCATATAAAAGTATAGGATTTTTGGACAATCATCCCTCTCTTTATGATGCCAGATACCCTAAGTGCCAAAACTTAGCATGGATAAACACTTAAGTGCCAAAACTTCTAAAATGTATACTTAATTGCTAAAATTGAAGAAGAAATGAACACTTAAGACCACCGGCCGCGGTGGCTCCACTGGTAAGTCTTCCCCATCGTGGGGGGACCCACTGACCCTTTCTCGGAGGGCGAGAGTTCGACTCACCACAGAGACGCTTGGCGTCTTACCTGTTCCACGGGGGTGGTGGGTCCTCCCATGGGGCCCCAGGGTTTACCCCAGCCGTCCGCGGCGTACGGGGCTTCCCTGGGTCATCAAAATAAACAAAAACACTCAAGTGCTAATGGTAAAAAATTTTGACTGAACTGCTGATGTGGCTTTTTCCGACAAATCTTTTACTAACATGGCAATTCTTTTAAAAAAAAACATTATCCACATGGCGCTGGCATGATTAGTTTGTCCCAAAACGATGTCATTTTGCTCTCAAATTTGATTTTTTAATATAAATATTAATTTAATTAAATTAAAACAACTAAATTTTAAAATGGGGGAAGCAAATTAGTGAGGGTCCTTTTTTTCAATTTTAGTTTTTTTTAAAATTTACTTAATTAATATTTATATAAAAAATCAAATTTGTGGGCAAAACAACATCATTTTGGGACAAGCTAGCCATGTCGATGCCAAGCAGATTTCTGGCAAGCCACGTAGACTGGTTTTATTATTAAAATAATGCCACGTTGGATTTCTGGTTAGCTTCATCAGAATTAGCACTTAAGTGTCCAATTTTAAAAAAAGAGTCACTTAAGGCCGCGATTAGTAGTTAGGACAAAATTTAGAATATGATAAAATTTATCATATCCTACGTTTGACGTTTGCTCAAGATATGATAAAGTTGGATCTAAGAAGGATATATATTAAATAAAATTATCTCATATGGGAGGTGGGATAAGGTGAATAGAATTTCTAACATCCATAATAAGAAAGTTATTTTTCTCGAGTAACAAACTTCTTATATTAACAAAACTAAAATTATATTTCAATATAAATAATATTTAAATTCTACTAAAACAAATTCAAAATAACAAAAAATAACAATTTAATTATTTTAGTTTTATCTTATGTTTATTTATATATTTGTATTTAATTCTATTTATAATATTAATTAAATATAAATATAGATATTTATCTATATGTATTACATATTTTAGGTATTTTAATATTTTAGGTATAATAGTACAGTTTACTATTTCATAAATTTTTATTAGAGAATGATGGAAGGGGAAGAAAGAAATAAAAAAGAAATTAATAAAAAAGAGGAAAAAAAAAAGTAGGTAAAAGTTATCACGAGAGATTTTTACAATCTTCGTTTGTAATATTTTTGTTTCATTTATACTAATATGTCAGTTATATCAAATACTATACATGATATGATGTTGATATATCCAACTTTATTATTATAATCACCAAACAATAGATAAATTATACCAAAATCCCCGGATTTTATATCCTGTCAAATCCAATCTAATCCTATCATGATTAAAAATTTGGACGACCAAACACAGTCTTAAATATATCTTTTGAAAGTTTTGGCACTTAAGTGTCCACACGTGTTAGGTTTTGGCACTTACGGTATACTTTTGCCATCTCCTTATATAATGGAGATGTATGTAGAATTAGCTGGATGATTGTTTGAGAAAATAATGCATGTTTCCTGCACCTGCAATTGAAAATTGACCTTGATGCAAGCTTTAACTTCGTAACTACTTTGATGGCTAATTATTTATGAAGCTATTATAGGGTTAATACCAAAAAGCCCAAACTTGTACACTCATAACAAATTTATCTCAAACTAATTTTTTTATCACGAAAAATCCTAAACTGACAAACTTATAACAAATTTACCCCAAATGACCATAATAAATCCCAAACTGACATATTTGTAACAAATTTATCCTAAACTAATTCGTTCAACCACTAAAAACCTAAACTGATATATTTGTGACAAATATACATTTCGTTAAATTGGATTAATAACACAAAAAATCACAAAATTGATACAATTGTGACAAACAGAGAGTAAAATCCCAAACTGGTACACCAATCAACTATCATGTGTTATCCAATATAGCATTTGATGGTCAAATCCGACAAAAACTAATAAATGGTAAATTTGTCATAAATATATTGGTTTGGGGTAAATTTGTTAAAGGCGTATCAGTTTTGGATTTCTGATTGTTAAAAAATTAATTTGAGGTAAATTTATCACAAACAATTTTGGGTTTTTGGGAGGTATTAACCCTTAATCTTATAGGTCAGATAATTTTCTGTTTGACCGACTCACCCCAAAATTGGATCATGTTTCACCTGTTTTGTAAGGTTAGTAAAATGAATCCCTAGGATACTTACTTAGAATGGACTTCCTCATTATTAAAAAAAAAAATCAATTTATCTCTAAGAAACTCGTGACAAACCAATAAGCCGTTGTAACAAGGCATTGTTACAAGAAGAGGGACTGTCAAGCAATATGCATGTCAAGCGGACATAAGTATTTGGTGAATACACGGTCAAGTGAACAAGACAAAAACCCCTTACTAATTTGAATTTTATCTGCGTTTGGTTATTTACTTTTACTCAAAGCAGTGGTCAACTTCATAATCATGTTTTAGTTATTATCTGTTAGACACACGGGTCTGGCATGTCCAGAAACTTCGTATATACTTCAGATATTGTTTGATAATTTCATTATGTTGTTTCTCAAAGATATAGAAGCATGAGTGCAAACACTCGAGTATGACTACTTAGAGAAGCAATGTGCATGTCAAGCGGACATAGGTATATGGTGAATACACGATCAAGTGAACAAGACAAAAACCCCTTACTAATTTGAATTTTATCTGCGTTTAGTTATTTACTTTTACTCATGGCAGTGGTCAACTTCATAATCATGTTCTAGTTATTATCTATTAGACACACAGGTCTGACTTGTCCAGAAACTCCATATATACTTCAGATATTGTTCGAAAAATCCATTATGTTATTTCTCAAAGATATAGAAGCATGTGTCACAGTTCGTGAATCCTTCCGTACTCGTGACATTTGTGAGTGGCGCTTGGGGTTAATGAGTGAAGAGTGATGATGCAAAGGAGATGAACACAATTGGTCCATGAGGGTGGTGTCAGGACGGTTGGTGCTAGGAATTCTAGGATAGAAGGATTATATCACTTAGGAGCTCAAAAGGCGGGCTTGGCCTACTGTGCACAAACTGATCGAGAGCCGATGCCGCTCTCTTGACGAGGTCATGGCAGGTCGAAACCAGTTATTGAGCCTAAAGAGATCTGTTATCTCACTCGATGGACTAGACGCCCGAGTGAAGCTGGACGTGGTATGATCTTGTACAGAGAAGCTATTCACCGTATTGTTCACTGGAACAGCTATAAAAAGAAGGCTGGTCTGGCGAATTCCGCTCGTCAGGCGCCACACAGGTCGTTCCGCGGCCAAGGAAACTATCGGCCCATGACACATGGTATCAGAGTAGGAATCCCTCCAATAAGTGGGTGAGTCGGAGAATCGGACTCCTCGCTCCAGTGTGGGTTGAATTGAGAAGTACTAGTGGTCTACCCGGTCCTACGAGGGCGGAGAGTGAATCGATGGGGCAGAAGGTGCTCGGATAAAGCGCGGCTCTTGACTAAGCTTCTAGGATAACAATGGGGGCACTAGGAAGAATCAGTTCCTCACCGAGCGGATAGTGAGTTAGAGAAAACCAAATCCTTGCTGAATGGGGATAACGTTCCTGGATCGATCGGTGAATTCAAAGAAGAGATCTACTGCCACGTTTTCAACAAGGAAAGAACCTCCATTTGGTTTGCTGGGGTCAAGATGCTTAGTAGGCAAAACTAGTGCTACCAAAAAAATGCGGTTGGCGAAAAATGCCACACTTGCCAAAGAAAGTGCAGATGATCGAGAATGGCCCGAACAGCTGAGATCAAAAGAGACTACCAATGGAGCAAAACCTGTTTTGTTGGACGAGCGTGACCATTTGATGTGAAATCCCAAAAGTGGCACATAAATGGTTAAGGGACGCAAGGAAGCAACAAAATAGATCGCAACGAGGACGTTGCGAATTTGAGTGGGGGAAAATGTCACGGTCCGTGAATCCTCCCATACTCGTGACACTTGGTGAGTGGTGCTTGGCGTTATCAAGTGAAGAGTGAGGATGTAAATGAGACGAACACAACTGGTTCGTGGGGGTGGCGTTAGGACGGTTGGTGTTAGGATTTCTAGGATAAAATGATTATATCACTTAGGAGCTCTGAAGGCGGGGTTGGCCTCCCGTGCACAAACTGGTCGGGAGCTAATGCCGCTTTCCTGACGAGGCCATGGCCGGCCGAATCCAGTTGTTGAACCTAAAGAGATATGTTATCTCACTCGATGAACTAGACGCCCGAGCGAAGCTGGACGTGGTATGATATCGTACAGGGAAGCTATTCACCATATTGTTCGTTGGAACAACTATAGAAAGAAGGCTGGCCTGGCGAATTCCACTCGTCAGGCGCCACACGGGTCGTTCCGAGGCCAAGGAAATTATCGACCCGTGACACATGAGTGCAAACACTCGAGTATGACTACTTAGAGAAGCAATGTGCATGTCAAGCGGACAAAGGTATATGGTGAATACACGATCAAGTGAACAAGACAAAAACCCCTTACTAATTTGAAATTTATCTAAGTTTAGTTATTTACTTTCATGGCAGTGGTCAACTTCATAATCATGTTCTAGTTATATCCATTAGACACACGAGTCCGGCTTGTCCAGAAACTCCGTACATACTTCAGATATTGTTCGATAATTCCATTATGTTGTTTCTCAAAGATATAGAAGCATGAGTGCAAACACTCGAGTATGACTACTTAGAGATCCATGAAACACCCATTAAGTTAAGTTCTTGAATTGGAAATCCTAGACGCCTAACCATCTGCGCCAAAACTCTAGGCGTTTAACACACTCATTTTTATGACTAGTTACAAAAGAAGTAGTTATAGTTAATTAAGGTGAAGTGAAAGACTAATAATAAACAAGGGAGAAAAAAAGAATGGCCCAGCTACCCCCTCTCTCCACCTATCCCTAAAAAGTGCTTTGTCATCCAAGAGAGTAATTTCAAAATCAGTCCACAGCAAGGTATTTTGGCACGGGATTTCAGACGTGTCAACCGTGAAAACAGAGGCATGATCTTTATCTATTTTCCCATTAATTGGAAATCTGGAAGCAGTTTATTCAGTAAGCTCTGAATCAGTAAGCTCTGAATCAGGCCATCAAGAGGAGTCATCTTCTTGATCGGTCACTGTATTAACAAAGAATTAAACCATAAGAGATATGGTCAGAACATATGACGAAAAACGGCTAAAGACTTAAGTACCGTTGTCTGATCAAGTGCCATGATTAAAGGCCTGGCCGGTAATAGAGAGAAGGCAGTTAAACAGACCAAATGCTTCGTCATCACAGGTTCTCATCCCTCAGGGATCGTTAAAATCAAGCAATGAACATAAGGTTAATAAACTTGTAAGAACACTTGCTGCTTGCAACCGTCAGTCCAGTTAGGTCTTATCATTTGAATAAATCAGAACCCGAATGACTTTTAAGGATGGATTTGATGGCACACGACCACTAGCCCAAAGAAGCATTATGTGTCCTAATGGCATTTCAATGACTTCTCTATTTACCATGAGAGCAGTGATGAGAACATGCGATCCATGTGGCAGTAGCATTGTCCTCTCCTCCAAAATGAGGTAACATCCTCCTGGATCAGAAATGCGCAAAATTCCCATTGCCTCATCAGAACATACATTTGCAACCACAGAGGTAAGGACTTTGGTATATTCCAACTAATAAGCATCTCGACACTAGCAGCAACAAGCACATGAATGGCGTCCATGCACAGAAGATTTAGCATGAGCACAGCATAACATCCATGGGCCAAAAGAATGCAATTTGACATTCTAGAAAATCAATGCTGGCACCATTCCTGGGCACTCTGGAAACCGACATTGAACTTGCAAAACTCAGAGATTACTCCTTTCTAACAGTACTAAATTGAACAGGGTATTTTTAAGGATATGTAATCGCACTCAAACTGTGGGCCAAAAACAAAAATCACACTCATAAACAAAGACGGTCTTGTGCTATTCATACATAAGCCTACTTACTGCAAATGGATTGAATGACCAAAAAGTGTAGAAAATTGCTTGACACATTCAAAGTATCAGCGTGTGTTAGCTGAGAAGAGGAAAGATGTTTTCACCCTTCAAGTGACATTGACCTTACATATTCTTTTGATGTGCTTACCACGTTTTATCAGCACATTGTCCTGCTTCTGTCGCTCCTTAAACATCTCAAGAGCTTATGTACTTTCTCTGATGAATTAAGGACGAAGTCATGCAGTGCCAGCTCTGACAAGGTTTTTTAAACATCAAAATTTGTATAATGAACAAGAGAAACCAAAAAATTCTCAAAAGTATCATTCTGTGAGTAACATTGCCAAATTGCCAATTAGCTGATCTGTTACAGTTACAGGCCACAAAACACCGAGCAAAAAGCAGCATAATCATATGGAATTGTCAATGGCCAATAGAGGCTGAATCTTGAGAGACCATTTGAAATTTGAGCAGCTAATAACTCCATCTACATCGAAGGAACTCAAACAGCAGTTCCCTAGCGAGAGAGTCCAAAAGTCAGTCTCCAAAAAAGAAGGTTCTCAATCTTTGCACTATTTCCAAGCCCCTAAAAATCCTTAAGTTGCTAAATAGTCCTAACAGTATTTTATGCATGAATTGGTCCATCAACCTCAAGTTAGTAAAAAGTGGAGGCATACTTCTACTATGGGCAAACTAACTTCACCAGAATATCAGTAATTCAGGCAATGATCCTGATGTTGCCAAATTTGGTGATCCGCTCAACCTCACCTCGTGTTGATTACCATATATCAATAAAAATCTAATACAGTCAGGTTATAATTGACCAAGATATTGTATACTTTAACTTAAAGTAGTAATAGAAAGCGACAACTTGGACTAATTATGTCATAAGTTTCATAACACTGCAGCCAGCACTGAATGAAAGCTTCACTCAAAAGTCATGAACTGACTAAACCTAACAACCCATCATGTTAGAAATAACAGATCTTCAACGTAAATGCAATTGAACAAATGTAGATGCTTTGGGAATTAAACTGCCAAATTTCACAACGTCAAGAACTAAAATGCACATTCTGGTGAACTCAAGGACCAAAGATGTTATGTTCCTGCCTCCTATAGTAAGAGAGAGTAACCTTCTTCTATCAGCAGCAGATTTTTCATTGGGTCATATATCAGCAGCAGAGTTACTTCAGCAAACATAATGACCAACACATGTCAACAGGGTTGTTGGTCAAATAAGCTAACAAGATAACTAGATCAGATTGCAAGTACATCAGAATTAAACCCCATTTGAGTACATATGTATGGATCAACCTCTAAAGGTTAGCACACACATAAGGATAAGTATTTAATGGATTTAGGTTTTCAAGCTTTTTAGATGGTCCCTTCAGCAGCTCTAATGCCTGCTAAAAGCACTCAACTGAAACAAAACAACATCAACTTCCATGAAGTGTAAAAGAATTCAACCTGGAGATACCTTAGAGTGATCTAGTCTGATAAATAAATGAACCAACAAGACCAGGAACAAAGAAATTATTATCATTCTTCCGCTAGGGCAACTAGCAGTAGCAATAGAAGCCCAAACTTTCAGTAGCATACATCCAATCAACCATCTGAAAGTCCCAAAAAATAAAAAAATCATACAGATAAGTAAAAGGACATACTTCACTAGTCCAGAATAACTTCTAGTGAAAACAGCAATCAACCCGTATACAACAACTAAAGTCTAAGTATCTCTAATCACTCTGGTTCTCCATTATTTGTGTCACATGCTTCACTCCTTCAGGAGAGCGAAATCCAACATAATCTACCTACAACCTAACCAGCCATGAAATATGGTTGTCTGGAGAGTGTGTGCTCTCCTCACACTAAAACTAGACAATCCATGTATGGGATGACTTCAAAAGATCTCGCTACACCATACAATCCAAGCCGACTAATTCTCTGACCCCTCAAGTCATATGAAACCAGCTCGTCATTGTGAGTCACGAGCAGAACGTCCCCCTGTTTCCTAAAACCTAACATCCTCCCAATCCCGCCAAGCTCACCGATGTTAATGGTAAACAGCTTAGTCCAGGAGTCTGCTGCGCCGTATTCTTTCATGACCCAGACCCAACAAACCCCATACAACTGATGCCCATCTTCTTCCATCGGATGGCAATGCAACAAGCAAATCAAATCTTGACGCACGGCCAGCGACAAATTCAGCCTGTTCGCATAATCCCCGCCTTTCGGCAACTCCATTTCCCCAAACACCTCGTCCTGCATATCGAATAACACCACAATCGACCTAGGACTTGAAGACATCTTATCAGCTGGGTTATACCCAATCCAATGGATAGCCCCATTCACAAAGGCCTGCGACGAAGATTCTGGTATGACATAAGGAACGGCCGTCTGGATCCCTCTCCAAGCATTAGTTTTAAGCTCATAGACCTCAACCTCCGGTGGCAGTATCACGGACCAATTCTTCCCCCGAATGTAAATCAACCTCACGACCTTGTAATCGACACGCCGCGTATCGAACCCAAACCCGAGAACATACGTGTGCGTGAGATCGGTATCAATGAACCGCGGGATCGGCAACTGCACGCACTTCCTGAGGGACGGGTTCCAGAGGATTACCTGCAGGTTGTTGATGATATAGTCGGAAAAGCAGAGCAACCCATTACAGGAGCCGGCGAGGTAGTAAGTGTCATGGGTCTTTAAGGGGAATTCGAGCTCCTGGTGCTCCAAGAAAGACTCCCCGTCGAGGTAGAGGGTGTTCCGCTCCTTGCACTGGGTGATGGAGTAGTGCCGGAGGAGGACGACGGAGCGGTCGTGGCCCGCCATGGCGTGGCGGAGGTGGAGGGAGACGAAGAATGGGTCGGTGATGAGGGAGTCCCACGACCTGGAGACGCATCGGAATCGGACAAGCGACTTGATGGGCAATCTCAGGAGGATCTGGCTCAGGATCTCTTGAGGGAGGTCGATGCCGCCGCGCATCTCTTCTTTCACTTCAGCTTCGCCCCTTCTTCGATGGCGGCGTTCGTGCACAGAGGACTCGATTCGATGGTGATGTTATCTTCTTCCTCGCCTATATTGGTTGGAGCCGAGGTCCACCATGTCTGTCCTTTATTTTTCTACTGTTGAACCATTGCTGAGCACGTTTAATTTGACTAATTCAAATTTTAAAAGTGTTAATTATTTAAGGGAAAAAGCCAGAAACTTATACGCATTATGACTCATATAATTTTTGACACATTTTTCTTAAATATTTTTCTTATAACACATTTACCCATTGTAAGATGACGGTAGATGATTCTTCAGCTAAAATAACATTAATTTTATTTTACTCAAGTCACGGGGCATTATGCCAATATTGTTCACTTTGCGGTATTCATGTGGGTAGATTTTTAAGGGTCTCATTAACAGAACTTCAATAAATGGTAAATGTATTATCAAATACAAGTTTGAGATTTTTAATATCACAAAAAAAAAAATGTTCAAAGTAAATGTGTCGCGGTGAGTATAATTTAAAGTTTATGGTGGTTTTTGTCTTAATAAGAAAATAATCGATAAATAAGTTCTTGCACATTTTTTCCCTCTCTTTCTCACAAAGACACAAAACTAAGAGTGCATCTCATTTTTCCAATAAATGAAAGACAAATTATTAGTGACCCAAATATACCAATGTGATGGCGTAGGGATTTACTATGATCTTCCAAAAATCGATTTCCCTTGTAACGTATCTTATATGTAAATTAATTTTTATGCATGTCATTCTGCCCAAGTAAATAAATTTAATTGTCTAAGTGGTACAAAATTTTATGGAAATGACGACTTCATATGAGAGAGAAATCGGCTTTTTTATGATTCACGAAAGTCCCTATAGAGACTCAAGTTATTTAGCTTGATAAGAATAATTATTTTGGAGGCGTGTTATTCTTGAAACTTACTTTCTTTTCCTTAAAATTGATTGTAAATATTTTACAAATGAGTTTGAAATCATTTTGGAGTTCAATTTTGAAAAATAATCTGCCCGTTGAAGTTTCGAGTACGGACGCCAGAGGGTTCAGATTTGGCTTCCCCAAGGTCTCAAATCTTGCGGTTCAATTCGTTAATTTTGTATGTGCAGCTGGAGCTATAGTTGATCCAAGTCGGGTCAGTGCACCGCCTAGCTCAAGGTGGACTCGATTTGTAAATTCGATGCTCAAAACTCGACTCAATATCGATGGAGTGACGACAAATTTTCAACCCGGATCATGCTAGAAACCTGAGACTCAATTTAACTTGCGTTGATAACAATTAACTCAAAAATGTAGTTGAGATCAAGTTCAATGAGTTCGAATATAATGTAAGTCTTAAGGATTTTGTGCCTACTATTTCCACCACTAGCTTTTAAGGCCGACGGGCAAGTTGAACTAAGTATCGATGAGCTCAAACTTAACTAATAATTATGTTTGGGCAGTTTAAGCTTGAGCTCAGCAATTAGACAAGTCGATCTTAAGTAATCATCGAGTCTAGCCTAAACTACTCACAACAAGCTATGAGCCAATTGACTCGGTTTTGTTGCTACATGCGGTCGCAAGTTCAAATGGATTTGACCAACAAGTCTCTACTTTACCTATATCATTTTATTTATGGTTAATACCAAGAAAAACCCTAACTTGGTACATGCGATAAATTTATCCCGAACTAATTTTTTGACTATAAAGTCTTTAAAATGATACAATTGTAATAAATTTATCCAAAAATAATTTTTCTACTATAAAAAATCTTAAATTGATGTATTTGTGACAAATTCAATCTCCATTAATTTCCGTTAAATTAGATTAATATTATGAAAAATCACAAATTAGTACACTTATAACACGCGTGTGGTAAAACCCCATACTGATATACCCACAATTATTACGTATAATCTAATTCAATAATTTAATGATAAAATTTAATGAAAACTAATAGAGGGTAAATTTGGTATAAATGTATTGATTTAAGATTTTTCGTGGTATCAATCTTTTTACTTGTGAGTCGTTAGTTTGATTTTATGATTTCGTTCAACATAAGCAACTTGTTCTTTGCTTTCTTCTTTAATGGTTTTTTCAATCAAAATTCCTATTTTTCCTTGTAAAAATTCCTAAAACCGATGGTCAAGGCACATGTCCTTTCTGACCTTGTCTTCGTTTTCAGCCGCTGGACTGCTGGGAGAGAGCCCCACACGGTCGGGCAGGCTTAGAGGACGAGGTCAATCAAGTCCTGCTCCTCTCTTTTTGAAGTTATCCTAACAAGCCAACGTAAAAACCCTCACGAATAACTTAAATTATTGGCAAATTTGTCGAAGTTCAGTGATATGCAGAAATCGAATTTGTACACCCGAAAAAGAGAGTTTTTCTCTGGTGCACTTTTGGCATGTACTCCTCTTAAGTTCGCGAACTGGCAATTTCGATATGCAAAACTTGAATGGATTAGAAACTAGTTAAGTAAGATTATGAATTTTCTAAGGAGCTAATAACGTTGATGGTTTCTGTTAAATTAATGTCTCAAATTTGAATCGAATTTGTCGATAAATTTTTTTTCAAGCGGTTTATAAATCGAATGAAGAAAGAAAAAACAATTTCCTTCTTGGATTTTCTATTTCGGACTCTAGGCACACGTATTATAATAAAATAGGATTTTGTTTTTGGCGTGAAGATGAAGATCTGCACGTGGAGCCGATCAAAAGGGGAGCTGGTGGGCCCAGGTCAATTGTTTTGACCTGTGGGCACACGTTTTCTTCCCAGCAAAGCGATTTAAAGAAACCCTACGAAGCCACCAAAAAACCTACGCATAATTGAACCGCTGCACGTACAAGCCGAGGATAAGAAGGAGCCGCTGAACGTACGTCTTCCGAAGCCTAGAATAAAGCCGCGATCTGCGAGTTTTTTTCTAAAGCCGAAGTCCTTGAAGCCTCGCGAAGCCGTACGTAGAGCGTTTTTGTCGCACGGTAATCTTGTATCGTGAGTTTATCTCCAAGTGAGTTATTTATTTATAAACACTTTGGGTTTATGATTAAATCTAGGTGTGGAAAACATTTGAGCATTTGAGTGATTATAAACTCTGATATTCTGATTATAGTAGATTATTTCGACTATTTTGTCACGTGACGACGTACCGAATCGTAAATTTCTAACGTAAACCCTTAAAATTTTTCTCGGTGTTCGTTTATTTTTCTCACTGGTGATTTCGCGTTGACGTAAATTGCAAGATCACGTCGTTTCCGTGTAATATATTCTAACAGACTCTATTCTCTTCTTTGAAGTTTGAAATCGTCTCTGTCTTTTCGTTTGATTTGAAAAGTACATTCACCAAGTAAAGACGTCCACGACAATGTTTGAAGTCAAGTCCGCATCGCTGAAATATCGAGGTGAAGATGGAACGCTTTTTTGCACAAATGAGGCCTTTCTGATCCTCTAGTTTTCACATTGCACGTTTTACGTGCTGGTGCTGAGCATGAACGAATTTAGTAATTCGGAAAAATAAAGAATGACAATTGAGGATGGATAGATTAGCTGGGGAAAAGTATCAAAAAAGTTAAAACCTTTTATATTTGTGTCAATTTAATTCCAAACATATTATTTGTGTTAATTTAGTCGAATTTTTTTTTATTTGGTGCCAAATTTAGTCATTCCAACTAATTTTGATCATATTTTGCCTGACTGAGTGCCAATCGACTAACGTGGTACAGCATATATTAACGTGAACAACTTTTAATAATATTTTAATACTTTTTGGAAATTTTAATTATTTTAATTTATTTTTCCTTTTCCTTTTTTTTTTTTTTCCTTTTACTCCTCCTTCCTCCAACCGGTTGGTTGACCTCAACCTTGCCGGTCTTTGATGAGCCTCCTCGGCCACCAGCAACGCTCAAGCCCTCACCGAGCTCGCGAGGTCACATTTGCAAGGGCTTGAGCCCTCACCAATGGCCAGGTGAGGCTCGCCCTCACCGGATTTAGTGAGGGTTGGCTAGCTGATGAGGCCTGACCCTCGCCAAATCCGACGAGGGCGAGCCTTGCCCTTAGCATGAGTTAGCCTTGTAGCCTATGTGAGATTGACCTCGACCTTGTCGCAATTCACCTTTGGCTAATCGTTGGAAGGAGGGGGAGAAGGAAAAACGAAAAAGAAAAGGAAAAGGAAAAGGAAAAAATAAAAATTAAAAAAATTAAAAAAATATATATATTATTAAAAATTGTCCACATTAGCGCCGGTTGTGCCACATTAGTTGACTGACACTCAGTTAGCAAAATCCGACTAAAATTAGTGGAAATAACTGAATTGGTACCAAGTCAAATGATTTAGAACTAAATTAATATTGATAAAAAGTTTAAGACTTTTTTAACACTTTTCCTAGAGAAATAGGTCATCACACAATGGTTCTCAAACCTCCTCTTGACACCAAATCCTCAAGGTGCTTTAGGTTTCCAACCTAAATTCTACAAGGTTATATAGGTTTTTGGCGAGGAAATTATCAAAAAAATTATACACTTATTATACATTTATGCCAACTTTCGATTTGACATATATAATATTAAATCTTTTGGTGATTGGCCAATGTGGTTCTTCTAGTCAATTTTGATCGTAAAATCATTGACACGGACATTGGTTGTCTCAAATTGCATGATCGGCCTTGATGTGAACAACTTTTTTATAATCTTTTTTAAATATTTTTCAAAAACATTTATTTTTATTTTATTTCTTTCTTTCCTTCCTTTTCTTCTAAGCCCACAAGGACATGAAGCCCTTGTTGGCTAAGGGCAAGGGTCATGGCCCTTGCTGGACTTGGTAAAGAAAATAAAGAAAGAAAAAGAAAAAGAAAAGATAAAAGATAGAATGAAAATTTTAAAGAAATATAAAAAATTATAAACAATAAAAGTTTATATAGACTTGTCCATGTCAGCTTGAGGTATTTAATGAGAGAAATTTCTAAAAAATCCTAAACTTATTATACTTTTGTTAATTCAGTTATAAATATTTTAATTGTACCAATTATATTCTAAACATTTTTTTACGTTTTGTCAATTGGGTCAATCCCTTCAATTTTAGCTAGAAATTGTTGATGTGAACTTTGTCAATGTGGACAATTTTTAATGATATTTTAATGATATTTTAAATTTTATTTTATTAATTTTTTTATCTATTCTTTTTTTTTCTTCTCTTTTCCTTGGTTTTTTTTTTTTTTTTTTTTTTCCCTTTTCTCCTCTGTTGGCCAGTAACTAGTCTCGATGATGGCTGGTGAGGGAAAAAAGGGAAAAAGAAAAAAAGAAAAAGAAAAAAAAAAAAAAGAAGAGAAAAGGAAAAAAAAAAAGAAGAAGAGAAAAATAAGAAGAAAAATAGAAGAAATGGAAAAAAACAGGAAAAAGAAAAGAAAAAAAATATAAAAATTCAAAAAATTAAAATATTATTAAAATTGTCAACGTCAAAGCCAATTGTGTCACATAAGACGATTGTCATACACATCAACAGTTTCTGACCAAAATTGTCCGAATGGATTTAGATGAAAGTTATAGCACTTGTGGTATTTTATTCTGAAAAAGGTCATACTACTATACTTTTGGTTCTTGATTCTTCTTCTATCCATTCAACTCTTTACGTAATTTAGCTAAAGAGTAGATAGATTTATTTACAACTCGCAACTTCTACCGCACAAATCACCAACCGATTCACCCGATCTTGACTATGGTTTGTCCGTATCAACTCAAGAGGTGATGATGAGCTAGAATTGGAAGGAAAAGAATTCTTCAAACCAATGAAAACGAAGTTCCCAAAAAAATACTAAAAGGAAACCTAGGAAAAAATCAGACTCGCGAATGTAATGGGAAAGAATAAACTTAGGTAACTTCTTTTCTTCATCGACTTTGACTGATAAATAAGTTAATTATCGAGGTAAAATTTTGAAAAAGAGAAATCTTTGGTCATATCTCGAACTTTTTTCTACGATATGCACCGAACTTTCTTCAAGTAGGCTTTGATTGTTCCATCTTTGCCATAACCGAAACCTAACGAGGTTTTAAGGAACTGGGGGAGTGGGAAACAAAGAATTTGAAGTAGCTTCCCGAGCTTCTTTTATATCGACATAAACGACTGTCCCTCGAGCGGGTAAACTGATTTCACCGATTCTTCATGCTTGTCCATAATTCTATCACTCATTAAAAGAATTTAACCTGCAATCCTTGAATCCTTTTTATTTTATCATAATAAACTAATTGAACAAAATCAGATTAAAGATTTCCAACTGAAATTGACCTATCGAAACTATCCGTTACCTGAAAGAGTTTGATATTGGCAATGACTGGAACTGAATCCCGCGAATATCCCTACAAACATGTAACTTAAAATACAACAAGTCCATGCTGAAGTGGATTTGGCATAACCCGCAATTGAAATCTTATAATAGAAATGACCCATATTTGAACAGGAATTAAAATTGAAATCGATCCAGCCCATCTATTGGACATCTCTAACAAGTGAAAGTAAGGTGACAAACGAGATGGATTATCATGCTCCTTTTTATCACGATCGACACATTAAGAAAGCTACAAAATCAAAATTGTGGCAAGGTTGATTTGCACAAGTCTCTAATCTCACGTAAACATTTTATCCTTTTATCTTATCTTCTTAACCAACATAGAAGAAAACTCTTCTTTTCTTCCCGAAGAAATGTCTAGAACCTTTAATTTTTCATCAATATGTCTAAAGTTGGATATTTCAAACTAACTGCGCGAAGCATATGAATAGGTGAATGAATACAAAGAAAGAGTATAGCAACATTTTACAGCTTCAATAGGCGGAGAATAAGGAGGGTGAAATTGGACCAAACTAACTGCATCTACACCAGGAGGAAAAGATCAACAAGTCTGAACTATCTATAGCTTTTTGCTCCTTGATTGTAGGACAACCACAACTTAGTTTTGTAGTTTGTTAATGAAAATGAGATTAGAAAATAAGCAAGCAATACGCAGTACTTGGATCCCATGTGTTTGCTGAACTCAGAATTTAATTAAGAGCTCGACCACCTTTCATAAATTCGTGAAAAAGGAAAAATGAATTGGCCCACGACATTTAGGATGCATGAACATAATAAAACAAAATCACGTTCGGTTGCTTAACAAGACATCTTAAGTAAAATTGGTTCCTATGTAACTTGGTCAAGAATAGCAGAAGAGCCACGAGAGCAGCCAAACGCCATGGAAAGCCCTCAACATCCGACTTGTCGTGGCAGCCATTGGAAACTGTCACCTTCTTCTTATAGTCATCCACAGTCGAATTGCAATGAACAATTATCATGATGGCCAATGCAATTGCAGGAAGAACCCAACCCGTGTTCTCTCTTGTTGACTTCACAAATAAAATACAAGAGACATACCTTGGGAGGCATATTAAACATGACAGGAGTCCTATAATTAGCAAAACCGGGCAAGGTGAAGGTTGTTCTGTGAACATCTCGAAGAAGGAGAGGTCCTTTCTGCTATGACTGTCGTAATGTGCCATACCAGAATGGCTCATTTGAAGAGTCCTGAGACAAAATGAACAAAGCTTTGTTGGCAAGGGAAAGTTCAGGCATGTGGCTGAATTAAACATGGAGAGAGTGCGATAGATGAACGTCTATCTCGACTTGGACGAATCAACTTCGTCTAATTTTTTCAGGTTAAAAAAGATGAAAAGAAATTTATTGCTTCTTACCTTTGGATAGACAGGAACGTTCTCTGAACGAACCCAAACAAACTGAAATCCCTCGTTGAGTCTACAGCTTTGAGATGTCCGCCAAATAAGGATAAGGAATCTCCTATCGTTGCATGGAGGATTTTGCTAAAAGGCTTCCTTTTTTTTTTTTTTTTTTCAGTCACTTTTACACAAGAATGAGAGGAAGGAAAGAAACATCTTTTAAAGGAAAATGAATAGTTTTATGGCCAAAGATTAGTTGAAAAAGTTTCATTTATGTCGGTTTAAGGTCTGGAAAATCACACGACAAGTCCTAATTCTTGTGTATGGAATGCAATCACGACTTATTTTTTTTTTTTTAAAGTTCAATTAAGTCCTAAACTCCTTAAAAAAATAAAATCAAGTACTTTCGATGCATGATACCTAATTTTTTTTGGCATCTATAAATTTTGCTTTTCAACATATATTGAGGACTTCATAGCATTTAATGATAAAGGTCGAAGATTTAGTTGAATTAGTTGATAAGTTTAAGACTTGATTGTACTTTTTAGTAAATTTTTAGGACTCAATCAAATTTTATACATAAGGTCTAAGACTTGTGGTTTAATTTTCCCAATAAAATATAAAGGTCTTTGGGATTTTAAAAAAAAATTTTAAACATCATTTGTACCAATTCAGTCATACGCCTTTCAATATGGTCAATTTAGTCGTAAATCTTTGAATTGTGCTGGCTATTTTACGTGACACAACCAACATTGATATAGACAATTTTTGCAATTTTTTAATTGTCTGAAATTTTTTTCTCTTTTTTCCTTTCCTTTACTTTTTCCTTCCGTCATTGTTGAGTGGTTGGTGGTTGCCGACCTCATACTACGTCCACCCTGGTTGGCCTTAAGCAAGGGAAGCTCTTGTTAGGGGTCGGCAAGCGCAACCCTCGCTCAAGCAAGGGAAAACCAACCCTTGCCCAAGGCCCATGAGGGTGGCTACCACCCAAGGATAGCAAGAGCATCAAGGCCCTCGTCAATGGCCGATGGAGGAAAAAATAAAAAAAGAAAAAAATGCAAAAAAATTGTTAATGTCAGCTCTAGTCATTCTACGTAGAACAACCAACATTGACTAGATTGTTACATCAGTGATTTTTAACCAAAATTAGCGGAAAAAGACTAAATTGACAAATTTGCAAAAGTTCTAGGACTAAATTGGCCAAATTGAAAACTTTAGAACTAAATTATCACAAATGGAATAAATTTGAGACTTGTCCGGTAATTTTTTCAAAGGCCTTCTATTCTGACATGATACAGTCGATTTGCTCAGTTTAATTCAATAAGAGTAGACCGGAATATTAGAACAAAGGCAGGATTGGACCAGATTGTGTCAGTTTATATTCTAGTTATGTCATTAACACTTTGTATGACATGAGGTGATATGGTTAATTTCTAAATAAACCGATCTTCTTTCTTTTCTGTGCATTATTTTTTTTATGCCAATTAAATTTTTAATTATCATAAATATTATTTATTGTATTTGAAAACAGGTAAATTGCTAGATGGTCCACGTCTTTTTGCCACGCAAGGGAGAAGCACATAGAAGTGAAAGGTTGTGTATTCCTAGATAGAGAAAGAGTCATATAGGGATCAGTTGTGTATCGAGACTTCCGATGATTTACATTGTTCTATAATGTATCCTATGAGCTATGAAGCACGGACACGTTACACGTGCTTTCGTGTCGTATCTGACACGTGTCGAAGCATGTCGGACACGTCAACACGCTCGGACACGCGTTGACCGCGTGTTGGATATTTCGACGCGTGATCAACTTTTCTCGACACGTTTCGACATGCGTATCCGAAAGACGATGGAGGGTGGAGGCGAGGGCGAGGGAGCAGAGACAAGGCCACGAGCGACGGCGAGAGATGGCCAAAGAAAGAGTAGAGATTGAGGCTAGTGCCGCCACTTTGTGATGCTGCGATGGATCGACGACGAGGCTGCAGCTGCGAGGGAGGAAGGGCTGGAGGCGAGGCGGTGAACGATTGTGATGAGGACCGAGAGCAAGTAGAGATCGAGAGGAAGAGGAGAGGATGGGGGTCACGCGGCAAGGAGGAGGAGGAGAAGGAGGGCGCTACTAGGGTTTTGAGAAGGAAATTAAAAGAATAAAAAAGGGACTTGGCATGTTGGAGGGAGGGGATAGTGATAGGCTGATAGCTTGTCAGGTGGTGGGGGAGGGAAAGAAAAGTGAAAAAAATTTGAGGGCAAGGGGAAAGAGATGAGGGAAAAAAGGGAGTGGGGGTTGGGGGTGGACCCCCTGAGGGGACTTTTTATTTAATCGGAAAAATGATTAAATGAAATTAAAAAGTAATTTCGAAAAATAAAAGTACTGAACATTGAATGATGATAAATTTTGGTCATTGTAGAATATCATGGATTTATTTAAATAAGTTGATTCTAATTTATTGTTAGTCATTAGTTTCATCAATAACTTTTGTCAATTTATTAATATTATTAGTGTAAATTCATTATAGGCTCTTTTTTTAATTGATTATTATTTATAAATTTGAATCAAATTAATTAAAAATAAAAATATTCATTTAATATACAACGTGTCCTAACATGTTGGAATTTCTTATTTTTGAGAAATGACGTGTCAACGTGTCGTGTCGTGTCACGACACGGACATTCTTATTTTGAGAAATGACGTGTCAACGTGTCGTGTCGTGTCATGTCACGTGTCCGTGTCGTGTGTCGATGCTACTTAGCCTATGAGGTGTGTGCATATCTATAAATCTCTGTCATAATTTTTTTTTTTTTGGTGATTGAGGATCCGTCTCTGTCATAATTTTGTGGACTTATAAATGGATTTTGGTAATGTCATTGAAAATGGGGATGGATATATATGAATTGTTATATCTAATGCCGCTGACATATAAATTTTTCGCCCCAAAGGTCTCTGTCATATTTCTTGGAAATTAGGGATAGAATTTGTTGATATCGTCTACAGTTGACTCTTAAATAAGAACATCCGTCTTGCATATATTCTCATTTTCCGTGGTATTCTTCTGCATTAAAAAGCTGGGGATGGTTTTGATTGAGGACAGTGTGCGCACGTTAAACATCACTATGAGAAATATCGCGAATTGTGGTGAACCGGCTCAATATGCGACTGGACCTAAATTTTGTTTTGTGTCGAGTTGAAACGAGATTTTTTCTAGAGGTCAATATGCCGGGCAAAGGTCCAAGGTTAATAGACTTATATAAAAAGCTCTGGTGTTGAAGGCCCATGTCCTCAAACCCAGTCTCAATCTCTCTTTTCCTGTGAGCATGCTGGGTACGAAGGATTCCCTTCCCCATTCGTCTGATAGTATTCTATTTTGTATGTAGCTGGACACTAAGGTAAGTCTGGAAAGCGCAAAGCAGATTCGTGAACTCCTACTAAAACTCGTTAACAAGTAATTTGCCCATATCCTATATAATTTTCTAATTCAAACAAGTTATCAATCATCAAAAGCATGATCACCCTACTAGCTTTTACATCAAATTAATATTCATCACAGAAACATTGTAAAGAAGTTTCAATAAAAAATTTTAGTGTCTCCAGCACTGCTCCTGCTTCACTGGGTATATGATGTAGTTAAACAGGCACCAAGCAAATTATCGATCAATCAGATTACCTAATGAAAGACCTGAGAAGTAAGATAAGACACTTTAATATCAATGGCAAAATCACTAGATCTCAATTTATGGAAGTGTTTCCCTTGGTCACTACAATTTTGTTTAGATAACTTTGCGGGTGTTCATCGCATGGAATAATCAGATTTTGTCAATGGCGCCTAATCTTCTGGTCAAGACAAATTACTGTCGTTTCTCGGCAAAGCTTACCAGATTTTTAGTGAAAAAGTTATTTTTCATTTCTATTTCTTTCCTTTCTATTTATTCTTATTGAAAAGAAAAGTCACCTCTTTTCCAGATTTTCAATTCTGTTAATGGAAAAGAGGAGAGGAGTGAAAATCATTTTCAAGGCACTCCTCCTAATTATTTTTTATTATACCGGCAATAACTTTATGAGTGAATGAGCTCTTTTACGAATTTTCATTTTTTGTTAATGGATGGAAAAGAGGAGTGGAAATTATTTTCAGGCACTCCTTCGGATTAATGCATGTCCACGGACTGTGCACGCGTACTGTGCACGTGCATGGCACAGTACGGTATGGAGCCATGAGACACTGGAAAGTAGATGGCTGGCAATCCCATGTCACTCATTGTAGTCTGATGTAATGCCAAATATCACCAGAGGTGTCGAGACTTACTATTTTTTCTTGGCTCGTGCCTGGGGTCGAACTCTTGAAACCACATCCACCCGGGCGCAAAGCAGAATTGTGACCACCTACTAAAACTTGTTAACAAGTTATTTGACCATGTCCTATTTAATTTTCTAATTCAAACAAGTTATCAATCATCAAAAGCATGAACACCCTTCTAGCTTTTATATCAAATTAAGATTTGTCACAAAAACATTGTAAAGAAGTTTCAATAAAAGTTTTAGTGCCTTTAGCATTACTTCCGCTCTTCACTCGGTATATGATGTGGACAAACACCCAATAGATTATCAATCAATCAGATTACCTAATGAAAGACTTGAGAAGTAAGATAAGACACTTCAACATCAATGACAAATCGCTAGATCTCAACATATGGAAGTATTTCCCTTGGTGCATTATAGCTTTGCTTAGATAAGTTGCGGGTGTACATCGCATGAATAATCAGATTTTGTCAATGGCGCCTAATCTTCTGGTCAAGACAAATTACTATGTTTCTCAGCAAAGCAATAGAGATCACCACCCAATGTCCATTACTGAGGTCAACATAACTGGAACCGCATTGCAAAATCAGGTACAAAAGGCTGAAAATGAAACTTCATCCTCCTTGCTAAAATTTGAAGCATGTGAATCTCGAAGGCTTTCATTATGCTGCTGATGAATTTCAAACATCTAAAGCCCTTCGGTATTGACCTCAGAAAACACAGTTCACTCCTTAAGAATACTCAAACAGCAATTCAAAATCTTGAAGGATTGAGAAAAAGTAATTCACATAGAGCATTGTAAATGTTATTGCATTTTTTTCATTATTTTTCCTTTTGTTCTCGTTCTGACATTAGAATTGCTCTATTACATCATTATAAAAGAAATCTTCGAGAACAAATTAAAGATTTAATTAATGTGGACATTCTAATAATCACTACTTCCATGACAGGGTTGCGCGTAGATAAACCATCATCTTTATTACACTAGGCAATAGTATAAGGCACTATTAGAGATGACTCACATGAAGTCTCATCCTCGTGTAGTACTTAGCCCTTCATTTTGTATGACCATACTGCAAGACACTAGAGGAAATTCCCATGTGACTCAAGTCGCCATGTAACACTTAGTCCTTGACTACAATAAGCAATGTTATAAGGCAATAGATGTGACTCACACGAAATCTCATACTTGTGTAGTATTTAGTCCTTTACCTGCTCACAACCCATCGGGTTCCCTCAACCCGACACATATCACCTCAACTTTCAATAGTCAACATGCCCTGACTATAAACCATCACACGATTATTCGCTCACGGCCAATGACACTGTGCTTCGCACTTAAATTCCTCATTTAAAATAATGTCTTGGCCTATTTTTTTCGTGTTAAAAATACTCTATAAAAATAATCGTGTGTGGGTACACGGTCGGCCTAAGCAAAAAAATGCAATATCTTTATTTTAGAAAATCTCACTATTTAATATAATCCATAAACACATTTTTGGCGTTGTAAACCGATGCCCGATATTTTCTAATTAATTATTGAAATGACTTAATTTTAGGATAAATACCCAAAATTATAATTTCCACCAAATTTGCGCAAATTAGCATTCAATTAAATAAACCAAGCACCACATTGCAAGCAATTCGAAATTCCGGTCATCGACTATCCCGATCTAATTTCAGGAAAATAATAATTAATTAAATAATTACCAAAATTAATTAAATAATTCAATTTAAATTATAAAAATACTAACTTAGGTCGGAAATGCCCAATTAAATACCGAAACGGCCCCTGGAAAATTTCCAAACTAATCTAGATAAATAATACAACTTATCTAGTTCCTAACTACGCCGTTCTAACCACCTAACATGCATAATTGAACCATTAAATCACTAATCTAATCTAACTAATCACATAATTCCAAATTAACTTAAATTAAACACCCCTTAAACATCATTAGCATACTAAGTAGAGTTTAGTGCATAAACTCACCCGTTTAGCGCTAAAATCGGTTCATCGCGACGGCGGTGCGACGTCGGCCGAAACTCGAACTTTCGGCGGCACCAACGAAGGCTCGGACCGGGCTGACAAAGCCTTGAAAGCCCACAGTGAGGCTGCTGGCTCGGTCCTGACTTGAGAAAGCTGCTGGTCGCGGCTGAGCTTGGTCGGACCGGAGACCAAACGGCGAGCTAAACGGGCGGCGGGACTGAGCTGCGCACGGAGGATCGCTGGGCTGGAACGGCATGGCTTGCTGTGGACAGTTGAGCGAGAGACCGTGGGTTGCAATGGAACAAAAGGAAGGAAGGGTCAGCGTCGTTTGTGTTGCGGATGAAGGAGGAAGCTACTTCGGTCAACCTCGGGGCTTCGCTACTGGAATGGTTGACTTGGTGGGGACAAAGCCACGAAGAAGTGGGGCGGAGCGACAGGGAGAGATAGAGGAGAATGGAAGGGGACGAACGTTGGGCCAGATGGCGTCGAGGTGTGAAGGGTCGGGGTCCACTAACTGTTGGAGTTGACTGGCGGGGAAGAAGAATTGGTGGAGGAGACAATCAACCGTGGAGCTGCAGAGATCCACGTGAAGGAGGGGGCTTTGAAGATGGGCGTTGCTTCAAAAGAAAAATAAAAGGAGATGAAAATGCAAGTTCGGTCACAGCAAATTGGGTAGAGAAAAAAGGAGCTGAATGCGAAGGAAAATGAAAAAGAGCAGCAAAGGAGATGAGGGAACCGACAAGGTGTGCTCAAGAAGATTGGTGAGGGGGGGATTAAAAGTCAAAGAAAATATCTTACCATTAAAGCTTGGTCCCCTAAAGTCCTTATGCTCATCTCTAATGTCCCACAATTACTTTCTTGAAATAATCTCCCACAAATAATTCAAATTGAAGCCAAAATTCCAGCCCCCCAACCATAGCTCCAAATTTCACAAAATGAGCTTCAATTTCATCTCCAAGTTCCTCAAATTGAGGCCCAATTTTGTTGAAGAAAAGGCTCGCACAATTTCCACACTTTCCTTTCACCAAGTAGCTTGGTTTGAAAGTAAATAATCCATTCGATTCAGCCCATCCGAATTTTCGTTATTTTTCCGAATCGTCCGAATCGATTTTCTGTAAAAATCCCGAGCTCGCCGAAAATTCTTTGGAGGACAAGTTGACGTTCCTAAAATAAATCGTGACATGACCGAACTTTCCATTTCTGAAATCAAGTTCAAATTCGCGGTTAATTTCAATCTGACATGATTTTAGCGTGACCTAATTTACCGGGTAGCTTTTTTTTAGGAATTTTTTGTGCAATTAACCCGTGGTCGATTTATTTCGCGCCACAATGTACCTATTCGATACATTGGCGACTCTCGGTTGTTGTGAAAATCTCGAGGTTTCAAATACGGGTACCGGGTACCAAAACGACAGAAAAATCGATTTAGTGCCGATTGACAATAATTTTGCAATCTAGTGGAATCACCCACACTCTGATCACCTATCTCAGTCGAATCGACCTATCTCTGGTCTCTGATCGATTTCGACAATGCCATAATGATCCTTGCAGACTAGCATGGTCAAGCAATCGATTCCTGGTCGAATTCTCAAGTCTATTGCGTTAAAATCCCTTAACGGCTTCACCTGATAAGTTAGTTATCTCGTGAGTGGCCAACTCAGAGAAAAGAACTTATCCAACTTATCCCATTGAAAACAGAACGTGAAATTCAGGATGTCACAACTCTTCCCCTCTCATAAAAATTTCGTCCTCGAAATTTAATCCTTTACAAATCTTAAACCAAAAAGGTGGGGGTGTCGTCGTCTCATTGAGTCTTCACTTTCCTATGTCGCTCCTTCTATCACGTGGTGTTGCCAGACCACTTTGACTAACGGAATTGTCTGGTGCATAGAACCTGTTCCTTCCGATCCACAATCTGAACCAGGCTTCCCATGTATGACTCTCTCGTCCACGGAAAAATCACCTTAGCTCGGCTCCAAGTCCATCGTGACATGTTCCCATTATGCTCATTGAGTCTTCACCTTCCTTTGACTCCTTGGTAAGCCCGTCAAAAAGTTCATTATGACGTGTTCCCATTTCCACTCGGGAATCTCGAGAGGTTGTAGAAGTCCTCTCAGCTTACAATGCTGTGCTTTTACTTGATGACACGTCAGACACTTGGTGACATGTTTGGCGATATCCGCCTTCATATCGATCCACTAACAGTGTTGCGCAGATTCTGGTACATCTTCGTACTGTCAGGATGAATGCTGTAACTACTACGATGAGCTTCTGACAAGATCTCTTCTTTAAGCGTGGCATCGTCAGGTACACACAATCGTCCTTGGAACCTTAGTGTTCCATCTTCAGAAATCTGAAAATCAGTCTCTCTCTTATCAGTATCCTCTTGCAGGATCTTATGAATCTCTGGATCTATCCTTTGCAACGTTCTGATTCTGATCTGCACTTCGGTTCAATTCTGAGGATGGCCATAAGGCTTGAAAGGTGGCCTACCTCAAATTTGAAAACCGAATCTCTAGCTCATTCGAGAAAAATCCACACCAGAATCACCATCTGCACAATCGGTGACTTTCGACTCAATGCATCTGTAACTTCCATTCCTTCAATTTTGCCTGTGGCACATGGTAAGAGGCCTTAGAGATTGGCTCCATCCTAGGGCCAACTCAAACACGAACTCAATCTCCCTTTCTAAGGGCAGACTGGGTAATCCTTCAGGAAACACCTTAGAAAACTCTCATACCGTAGCTATGTTCTCTCTCTTCTATTCCTCAACTGTCGTATCAACTACAATTGCCAAATAATATTGGAAAGTTACATCCAAAAATCGATTGCCTTAAGTGACGAAATAAAATAATTGAAGGTCCTTCTCGGTTCCCAACAAGCTCAAAACTCCCACATGCTAACGGGTTAAACTATATTACCTTACAACAATATTCATTACCATAAGATGTTTCTTGAACAACCCTTTTTATATATGACAACACAGTTATACATAAGCAAAATAGTTAAGTACAACTCTAGCTAATGATTCTCCCTTTTACAACTTCCTTTCAACAAACTGAAATTCTATAAGCTTAACCAAAATTTCGCTGCGCCACTCTGATAAAATTACCCCAAAAACATTCTTTCCCTGATCGGTGCATGGTTGGTTCATTCATGTCCCTTTCGCCATCCTAGTGGCATCTTGCCTGCGGTGTATTCCCTCTGTTCTGTCCCATTGTTGGCGGCGGTAACAGCTGCGGTGGTCCCATTTGCCTGCGCGGGCTATCCTTGAATTGGTGGCCGTGCTAGCCACATTTAAAACAAGCTCCCATCCTCCTATAACAAGGAGCTGGACCATGTCTTTTCCCACAGAAACGACACACGTCGTTCGAGTTGGGCGTTGATTTTCCAATCCCATCATTTTTGTTGAGCGGAATGAGATACCTTCCTTCAGTCATAGGTTTCTTCCCAAACCTATTTCCATCCTTGCTTGACCCAAACCTTGACCCAGACTTGGCGACTTGCTCACTGAAAATTCTCTCTATCAGCTGGGCCCGATTATACACCTCATTGTAATTGGTCAAACGGCACTAGTGGATTCTTTAGTTCTAGTTGGAGTTCGTTCCTAAAATCTCCGAGCTTTGTCTTCAGGATCCTCTATCAGCCTTGGAGCGTACTACGATAGCTCCGCGAACTTGACCTCATATTGGTCCACGGTCATCATCCCTTGGTGGAGGCACTGAAATTCCTCCATCTTCTATTCTCGGGCGCTACCTGAAAAATACTTTCTGTTGAAGGCTCTGAGGAAAACGTTCCACACTGGAATCACACCTTCAGAGAAAACCATGCCTCTGGTGGCCCTCCACCATGTATTTGTGTTACCCTACAACTGATATACTGCCAGGACAACCTTTTCCTCCTCATTGCACATTAGAAGTGCAAAGACTTTTTCCAGGTCTTGGATCCAGAGTGATGCAGCTTATGGATCTCCTGCTCCGATGAACCTCGGCGGGTTCAGCTTCAAGAAATGTTCCACCAACTTATGAATAGGCCTCCCAGCAACCATATTCTCAACTGGAACTTCGGCAGGTGCAGCTGCGGCAGCGGCAGCAACGGTAGCAATAGCAGCAGTTTGAGCAGCGGCGGCTTGATTCTGGGCCTACCGCCCCATCAAATCTCTCATTGCTTCAAATGCTTGCATGATCCCTTCAAACTTGGGATCACCAGGGGCTGCTACCCCAGCACCAACAGGAGGTGGTGCTACACCACTAGCGCTAGTCTGAGCTGGCGCTCGACCACGACCTCCTCGGGTACATACTCTTGTCGGCATTCTACCCCGAGTTACCGGTATGATAGTTCTTTTTCTAGGAGTCCTCTGCTCCTGATCACTCATGCTGTAGACTTTCTACAAAAACTATTCCCAATTCCATACATAATTAGAAACTGAGTGATCCCCACAAACAACTACCAAACAGCTATCACTCACACGCGTCAACATATTTAAGTGGTTTTTCCTACTAGCTATCCCAAGAACCCATCGCACCTTATCACTCCAACCATAAACCTTGCTCTAATACCACTTAAATGGGGATCTCACGCCTCGATCCTCGAGCACGTGCCCATCCCTCTCTAGTCGATAAAATTTGCGACTTCCTAGGACGAGTCGCCAACCCTTTCTTTTTATTGCACATGCGAAAGCGAATAATAAATCCCTTGACAGTAACCATCTCGGGATAGAAAAGCAGGACAATAAATTCACAAACAAAACATGATTTTATAAACATACTAAGTCATATACAAAAGACCGCAACCAAAATACTTCAAAAGACCAATCCTCAAAAGAAGCTGTCCTCTTTGACCTACCCCTCAGATCACCTCAGCTCGGCTCCAGGTCCACCACTCTACGGCCCTGAAAAGGAATGAGCCCACGACGGGGTGAGATATAAATCTCAGCGAGTTCACGCTCTAAAACCCGATTATGAGGCTAATACGCTCAGAGGCGTCCTAATCACACAACCACATAAACTTACCTAGTCTCAGATCCACCCAGGTCCGCATAATTCATATATCACATAAGTGCAGTAACAACACCCGAGCATTTGAAAAGTCTCATTCAATCTTAGTCAATCCATCAATCAATCAATCAATTCACAAGAGTCCCGATTATAAGGCTAAATTATTATGACACGTCACATTTCGTGTCATACAATTTCGTCCCATAATCAAGCACAGGTAACTCAAATCGGTGGTTCGATTCACACTCGATATTCACTCTCAATATTCAAATTCTATTGAAGTCTCGATATTCAATACTCAATCTCAAGACTCCAATAACAGACTCAAGATCAAACTCAAGGCTCTAGAAGTAATTCCCATGCGACTTAGGTCGCCATGGAATACTTAGCCCTTGATCACAACAAGCAATAATATAAGGCACTAGAGGCGACTCACACGAAATCTTGCTATCATGTAGTACTTAGTTCTTTATTATACTAGGCAATAGTATAAGGCACTAGAGGTGACTCAGATGAAGTCTCATCCTCGTGTAGTACTTAGCCCTTCACTATGTATGACCATACTGCAAGGCACTAGAGGAAATTCCCATGCGACTCAGGTCGCCATGTGACACTTAACCCTTGACTACAATAAGCAATGGTATAAGGCACTAGAGGTGACTCACACGAAGTCTCATACTCGTGTAGTACTTAGTCCTTTACCTGTTCACAACCCATCGGGTTCCCTCAACCCGACACATATCACCTCAACTTTCAATAGTCAACCATCACACGATTATTCACTCACGGCCAATGACACTGTGCTTTGCACTTAAATTCCTCATTTAAAATAATGTCTTGGCCTATTTTCTTCGTGTTAAAAATACCCGATAAAAAAAACTGTGTGTGGGTACACGGTCGGCCTGAGCAAAAAAATGCAATATATTTCTTTTAGAAAATCCCACTATTTATTATAGTCAATAAACACATTTTTGGCGTTGTAAACCGACGCTCGGTATTTTCAAATTAATTATTGAAATTACTTAATTTTAGGATAAATATCCAAAATTATAATTTCCATCAAACTTGCACAAATTAGCATTCAATTAAATAAACCAAGCACCCCATTGCAATCGGCATGAAATTCCGGTTACCGGCTATCCCGGTCTAATTTTCGAAAAATAATAATTAATTTAATCATTACAAAAATTAATTAAATAATTCAATTTAAATTATAAAAATACTAACTTAGGTCGGAAACGCCCAATTAAATACCGAAACGGCCCCGGAAAATTCCCTAATCAATCTAGCTAAATAATACAATTTATCTAGTTCCTAACTACGCCGTTCTAACCACCTAACATGCATAATCGAACCATTAAATCACTAATCTAATCTAACTAATCACCTAATCTCTAATTAAATTAAAATAAACACCCCTTAAACATCATTAGCCTACTAAGTAGAGTTTAGTGCATAAAACTCACCGGTTTAGCGCGAAAACCGGTTCACTGCGACGGCGGCCGAAATTCAAACTTTTGGCGGCACCAACGGAGGCTTGGACCGGGCTAACAAAGCCTTGAAAGCCCACAGTGAGGATGCTGGCTCAATCTTGACTTGAGAGAGCTGCTAGTCGTGGTTGAGCTTGGTTGGATCGGAGGCCGAACGGTGACCGAACGGGCGGTAGGATTGAGCTGGGCACGGAGGATCGCTGGGTCGGAACGACATGGCCTGCTGCAAACAGTTAAGCTAGAGACTATGGGCTGCAATGGAACAAAAGGAAGGAAGGGCTGGGGTCGTTTGTGTTGCGAACGAAGGAAGGAGCTACTTCGGTCAACCTCGGGGCTTTGCTATTGGAATGGTTGACTCGGTGGGGACAAGGCCACGAAGAAGTGGGGCGGAGTGGCAGCGAGAGACAGAGGAGAATGGAAGGGGACGGACGTTGGGCCAGATGGCGTCGAGGTGTGAAGGGTTGCTATCCACTAACCGTTGGAGTTGACTGGCGAGGAAGAACAATTGGTGGAGGAGACAATCAATCGTGGAGCTGCAGAGATCCACATGAAGGAGGGGGCTTCGAAGATGGGTGTTGCCTCGAAAGAAAAATAAAAGGAGATGAAAATGTAAGTTCGGTCACAGCAAATTGGGTAGAGACGAAAGGAGCTAAATGCGAAGGAAAATGAAAAAGAGCAGTGAAGGAGATGAGGGAATCGGCAAGGTGTGCTCGAGAAGATTGGTGAGGGGGGGATTAAAAGTCAAAGAAAATATCTTACCATTAAAGCTTGGTCCCCTAAAGTCCTTATGCTCATCTCTAATGTCCCCCAATTACTTTCTTGAAATAATCTCCCACCAATAATCCAAATTGAAGCCAAAATTCCAGCCCCCCAACCATAGCTCCGAATTTCATAAAATGAGCTTCAATTTCATCTCCAAATTCCTCAAATTGAGGTCCAATTTTGTTGAATAAAAGGCCCGTGCAATTTTCACACTTTCCTTTCACCAAGTAGCTCGGTTTGGAAGTCAAAAATCCCTTCGATTCGGCCCATCCGAATTTCCGTTATTTTTCCGAATCGTCCGAATCGATTTTCCGTAAAAATCCCGAGCTCGCTGAAAATTCTTCGGAGGATGAGTCGACGTTCCTAAAATAAATCGTGACATGACCAAACTTTCCATTTCTAAAATCGGGTTCAAATTTGCGGTTAATTTCAATCTGATGCGATTTTAGCGTGACCTAACCTACCGGGTAATTTTTAGGAATTTTTTGTGCAATTGACCCGTGGTCGATTTATTTCGAGCCTCAATATACCTCTTCAACACATTGGCGACTCTCGGTTGTCGTGAAAATCTCGAGGTTTCAAATATGGGCACCGGGTACCAAAATGACAGAAAAATCGATTTAATGCCGATCGACGAGAATTTTGCAATATGGTGGAATCACCCACACTCTGATCACCTATCTTAGTCGAATCGACCTATCTTCGATCTCTGATCGATTTGGACAATGCCGTAATGACCCTTGCAGACTAGCACGGTGGTTGAATTCTCAAGTCTATTGCGTTAAAATCTCTTAACGGCTTCACCTGATAGGCTAGTTATCTCGTGAATTGCCAACTTAGAGAAAAGAACTATGGACGCGTCGATGAAAAGCCCAACTTATCCCATTGAAAACAGAATATGAAATTCAGGATGTCATAAACCGAGTCAAGTTAGAGTCCGACTCACCTGATGAAACTATAATAATTTTGATCAAGGTCTTTTCCAATAGATGATGGAGAGTATTCACTTTTTTTCCCTTCATCATTATCGTGGCGCCTCGAGAGGTATTCACTACTCCACTTCAACGGTGTGCCTACATCCAATGTCATCAAGTGTCCCCAGAGAAATCCTTGAGCTCCGGTACGTGCTTCACGTTTGTCAATGTACGCACCACCTCATCGTGTATTTGTATATGAATTGTCCCTATCCCCACATTCTTGCAGGCTACATTATTCCCCCAAAGAATTTAACCACCATTTGCAATTCAGTAATTAGTAAACCAATTCTTATGAGGTATCATATTATAAGAACACCTCGAATCTAGCACGCATTTGTCTCCTGACAAATTAGTAGTCACAAGTAAAACAACTTCTACATTATTAATGCTTTGTTTGGCAACGTTTGCCATATTACTTGTGGCATTGCTTGTCATCTTTGTTTCTCCACTTCAAACAATCTTTCCTAATGTACCCCTCCTCGTGACACTCAAAGCACTTCACACATCCCTTCAACTTTCTATGGCATGATTTCAACCTGCTTTTACCTTTGCTGCCATTAGGCCCTCAATGTTGATCTTCATCTGGAATCACTAGTCTTTACGCTACTCCTTACACCAGACTATCATCTTGCAACTTTCTTTGACACTCCTTAGAAAACAAAACGAACTTTACCTTTTTTGAGGTAATTGTAGTACACCCCTATTGAAAATGCTAGCACTAACACCTTGAGGAGGGTGAATAGATGTTTAAAATAAGCATTGACAAATAAATGCGAGATAAGATAAGTTGCAAGTAAAGCCTTAAAAAGAGTCAAAGTTTGACTAAAAGAACCACTAGACTTCTGATGTAAATTCAGAATCAGATAAGAGATGGAATAGATTTTTGAGAAACTTAAAAAAATTGCAATGGATACAACTGAAAAGGGTTAAGGGAAGAGAAAATTGCACACGAGATTTATAGTGGTTCGACTTAAATGAAGCCTACGTCCACTCTCCCACACTGACAGCTTTCTGACTGAAATTCACTAAAATATTAACAGAGAAGTACAATATTTTTAGTGCAAACACTTAGTGGAAGATTTCTTTTTACCCTCACTAAGTTACTCTTTTTGTGATTTTCTCTATTGAATACAATTTGTAAGAGCTGTTGTTGAAGAACAAATGGTTGGAATGGCTTCAGACTTTGGAATTTTAATTTTCACGCCCACTTCAAATAGATTATATGATCTTATATACTCTTTCATGCCTTACTAGCCGTTGGCATTCTCTAGAGGAATTTCTTCCAATCAATCCGTTGGACAGAATCGATTAAAGAAATCTTGTAGCCGTTTGAAGATTGAGATGAAAATCCATTAATTCTGGTCGCCCATATAATCAGAATCTAGATTTCCATAAGTAGATGCTTCTCAAAAAGGAACTTCTCTTCAAGATTGATTTCATCAATTCGTGATTTATTTCATCAATGTATTTATAAAAGGTAAGTGAGATTCTTCAACAGAAAGCCAAATATTAAAGAATAAACCTCTATTATGTTTATACTGAATCCTTGTCACAAGATCAATAAATCTGAGTTTGATTATATCTTCGTTCTAGACTTGGTTTTAGTCTAGATTGCATCAGAGTGGGAAAGACCTCTGGAATGAATAGACTTTGACAAAAGTCTACGATATGACTTTATAATTCTACTATTCTTCATAACAAGAATAAGAAAGTTTTGTCAACTTCAAAACCTGGTAGGAGTTTTTTCTACAATTTCCCCCTTTTTGATGGTGAAAAAACTTTCATGTAGATTTAAGCAGAATATGAAAGTTATCCTGCAAAACAACACTTTAGTAGTACATGATAATTGATAGAGATAACAAACGGTAAGCACCATAAAGTCTGCACAAAATACACCAATCAATAGTCATAATAAAAGAAACACTAGCATTGAAAAACTCAATCATGCACCAATCAAAACTTCATATCTGCAAAACTCTCTCCCTTTTTGTCAACAGCAAAAAGAGAAAATCAAACAAGAACAAAGAAAATAAGAAAAAAAAGTTTGGTTCGAAAAGGATCAAGGTTGCCTAAGAACACGAATAAGTTGGAAATCCTCCAAAGTTTGCATGGTCTCCTCAAGCTTAGTCAGGCATTGATGGAAGACAGTCTCAACCTTTGCTAAATTCTGAGATGCCTGCCGATTCATGGTCTGAATTTTATCATCAAGAGAGTGTACCTTTCCAGTGAGAGATTCTGAGGTAGTACCGAGAGTAGCATGCAACTTATGGATTTCAACCTCCATCCCATATTGCTGTGCCTTAATCTTCAAAATGAGCTCCACTATATGAGGATAGTTTGAATCTAGTTCAATTTGGGCACTAGCTTCTGCAAATTGTATTGACAGAGTATCCAAAGGTGAAGGAACATCGACCTAAACATGTGAAAGTTGTTGCTCCCCTGAACATCAGCTTCTTTGTTCTAACCCCCAGAAAAAAACTTTAGGGAAATGAGATGCATAAACGTCTTGAGCATTTGAAGGAGATCGACTAATGCCATCACTAGCAGTTGGTTCTTCTATCTGTCATCAAGATGAGTTTTTTCACCTACTCTCTCTATTACAATGACTTCAGCTTGAGAAAGAATTCCATCTCCTTCTTGCACTCATTCTCTTTCAGCACTGATTTATTTACTAGTTCCCATCTCTCCAGCATCTCTCGCACTAACTTCCCTCGTATCTTCTCATTCCTTGTCAGAATGCTCCTGGCCCTTTTTCATATTTGCATCTTCCTCTTCATCATTTGAGTCATCCTCCTCACTCTCTTTTACTCCAGTTTCTTCTCATTTACTTTCTTCTTTCAGTTCTTTCTCGCTCTCATCCTCTTCTTCTTCCTCAGAATCGGCTATACCACTAAGAGGATCACGCATGGCAATATTTACCACAATATCATAGACCGTCTTGTCTTCATCATCTTCCTCTTCTTCATTTTGGAGAAGAAGAGCATGTCGTTTTCTTTTTGGAGTTTGCGAGACAACACTCTTCCCTTTGCACTTCTTCTTAGCTATAGATCCTAACTTAGCTTAGCTAGCAGATTTTTTCTTCAAAAGTTTCAAGGCTCTAGAGAGATCCTTAAAACTCATTTTTGAGATCATTTTTAGTCCAATTTGCATGGGAACAATAGTTCTAGAGCAAAAGTTGGATGGCGGTTGAATTTGAAGGTATTGGAAAAGTCTGGTTACCAATGCTGTATACGGAAGTTGTCCCTTTTCTTCATGACAGTTCTATACATATGCAGTAGGATTGTGTGAGGAAAACAACACCATTGTAGATGGCCCACATCATTTTTGCCTTGAATCTGGAAACATTAGTTTTGGAAGCAGCCTTGGGTCTGATGCAGTTGATGATGATATTGTGGAGTAAAATATTAGAAGCAGACATCCTAGAGTAAGTAATGCTTCTCCTAGGAATCTTGTCCTTCACCAAAAACTTGGTGACCTCTTCATTGGACACATGAATAGGTAAGAATCTACTCCTTTCTACTTGCATAATATCAGCCAACAAATTAACATCAACATCAAACACTTTATCATTGATAGTAAATTGAACATGAGGAGGATCCGGAACATACATGTTGGAATAAAAGTAAGCAATCAATTCGGATAAGCATTAGATGACTCCACACAGAACTTCTCCATTTGAAGCTTGGCAAATTTTTCTCACAAATTCACCTTGATGGAATCCAGGAAATCAAATCTACCGTTCGAGGGTTGATGACCCCTCTATTCAGCATATGTGCGTAGACTTTCTTATGGTCCTTTGACCGAAATAACTTTCCTTTTGTTCTAGTGATTTTGCAGCATCACCCATTTTGGGTTGAAAATTTTTGAACACCCTCTCATCATCATCGTCTTTTTTACTCTTAGTCTGACCTTCTGTATCAAAACAAAGATCAGCAGGAAAAGTTGAAAATTCATTTTCTACTCTTCTAGTTTCTACCAACCCTAAATTTTCCATGGCTCTCAAAAACAAGGTTTCGTTCCCATAGCCATCTTCTTTCAAGAACGAACTTATGAAATCCACGGGACTTCTCCCCTTTTTCAAAAACTCATAATGTTTGAGAAGTACCTTGAGCTTTCTTACCAAAATAGGTGTCGCTTCTTGAGTAACCTCTTCCTCCACCGATTGTCGATTTGTGCTTCGAGGCGATTCATCCCCGGTGAGATCAAAATGCATTGGACCTTCAGAGACAAGCCGAGGCAAGAGGATTTCCTTTGATAAGACATCGAAATGGACTTGGAGAGTTTTGATGACATGTTCAAGAGTGATTGAGTGAGAAATTTTGCAAAGAATGTGAGAGTAGATCAAGAGAAGCAAGAGTTTGAGAGAAAGATTAGGGTTTGTAAGAGTCTGGATATCAGGGGAAAAAGGTTGAAGATTTTATTTAAAGAAAATGAACTAGGGCAACTGAACAGGCAAAAAAAAAATAAAAATTCCGTTTTAAAATTTAAAAAAAAAAGAGTAACTGTTAATAATTTTTGAAATATTAATTGCGAAAAATCAACAAAGATATAACAATTTCCAAAAATATAAAATGCAAGTAATAATTTGAGAATAATCATACCTATTCAAGAATGAAATAAACTTACGCACCAAAATTTAAAATATAACTACTTGAGTCTGGAAGGGCTTTCAGAAGGATGTTTCTACCAAAGGTTGGACTGATGAGTCTGCTTGACCATAGACTTTAACCAGATGCAAGAATAATATTCAGCTTTTCACGAATGAACTCGAATGATCATTTTTCCAATGGCTTGGTGAAGATATCTGCCGGTTGATTCTTCGAATCAATGAATTGGACATTGATTTCGCCATTTTGCACATGGTCTCTAATGAAAAGATGGCTAATTTCAATATGCATTGTCCTTGAATGGAGAATAGGATTTTTTGTGAGGTTAATCGCACTTGTGTTGTCATATTTGATTTCAGTGCAAGGTTCTTCTATTCCAAATTTTCTTAGTTGTTGCTTGATCCAAATAATTTGTAAACAACAACTTCTAAGAGCAATATATTCTGCTTCTACTGTTGAAAGTGCCACAATATTCTACTTCTTTGAGAACCAGGACACCAGCGTTTGTCCCAAGAGTTAGCACGTTCTAGAAGTACTTTTCTTGTCAAATTTACAACCAGCTAGATTAGCATTTGAGTATCCAAGTAATGTAAAGTCTCATCCTTTTGGATACCATAGACTTAACTTTGGATTCGTCGCAATATATTTGATAATATGTTTGACAGTACTGAGATGAGATTCTTTAGGGTCAGCTTGGAATCTAGCACACATATACATACTGAATAAAATATCAGGTTGATAAGTAGTAAGGTAGAGAAAAGAGCCAATCATGCTTTTATATGTCTTTTGGTCATCTTTCTTTCCATCATCATCTTTGTTAAGTTTGGATGAACTTGCCATGGGAGTCTCAGTCTTCTTGTAGTTTTCCATTCCAAATTTCTTGATAAATCTTTTGCATATTTCTCTTGATAAATGAAAGTTCATTTCTTTGATTGTTTGACTTGTAGACCTAAAAAGAATGTTAACTCACCCATTATGCTTATTTCGAATTCTTCCTGCATAGATTTTGAAAATTTCTTACACAGACTTTCGTTAGACGACCCAAAAATTATATTATATACATATATTTGAACAAGTAGAAAGTCTTTTTCTTCCCTTTTGATAAACAAAGTTGTGTCAACCATTCATTTCTTGAAACCATTACTTACCAAAAACTTACTCAGTCTCTCATACCAATCTCGAGGTGCCTGTTTCAGATCATACAAAACCTTCTTCAGTCTGTAGACAAAGTCTGGTTTTTTGGAATCTTCGAATTCTGATGGTTGTTCCACATAGAGTTTTTCTTATATGAACCCATTTAAGAATGCATTCTTGACATCCATATGGAATAACCTGAAATTATAGAAACATGCATATGCTAACAATAATCTTATGTCTTCTAACTTGTCTACAAGTACATATGTCTCATCATAGTCTATTCATTCCTCTTGCGATTAACCTTTTACAACGCTTTGTTCCTGGTTATTTTACCATTTTTATCTATCTTGTTTCTGAACACCCACTTTGTTCCAATAACAGATTTTTCTTTTGGTTTTGGAACTAACTCCTAGACATCATTAATTTTGAATTGTTTGAGTTCTTCCTGCATTACTTCTATCCAGCTTTCATCAGACAAAGCTTCTTCTACTTCCTTTGATTTTATTTCAGAAATAAGAGTTAGGGCACTTGAGTCTCCTTTTACTTTGGATCTGGTACGGATCCCTTCTTCTATATTGCCAATAATGAGCTCTTTAGGATGGCTTGATTTGTGCTTCCAATTACTATTAGATTTGTCACTTTCTGCAAGGGTTTGCTGAACATTTATTTTATTTTATTCTTCTGACTTTTCTTTTGCTTTACTTTAATCACCAGAAGGGTGAGGTTTCTCGAAAGAATCAGACTTCATTAAGTCTGAAACTAGTTCATACTCTTCAAGTTGGGTCTGATCTTGTTGAAGACTCTGTAAGTTTTATTTGAAGTAGAATCGCCAAGAAATATACCTTCATCCAATATTTCTTCAAATTTCCCAAGCTAATCATTTCCATTCTTCAAAATGAAACACTTGCAACCAAGCACATGAAAATATGATATATTTGGCTTTTTTCCTATATAACATTCATAGGGAGTTTTCTCTAAGATATGCCTTAAAAAATACTTTGTTAATTATATAACAGGCGGTAGAAATTGCTTCTGCCCAAAAATGAGAAGAGATTCTACATTCTATTAGCAGCTTTCTGGCCATCTCCTATAAAGACCTATTTTTTCTTTCTACAACTCCATTTTATTCTTGAGTGTATGGAGAGGAGAAAAAAACGTTGTAGACCATTCTTATCATAAAAATTTGCAAAGTCTTGATTTTCAAATTCACCTCCATAATTAGTCCTTATGCTTGAAATGGCATAACCTTTCTCATTCCGAACCTTCTTAACAAACTATGAAAAATATGAGAAGGTTTTTGTTTTTTTTTTGCCAAGAAGAAAACTCATGTGAATCTTGAATATCCACAACTACCGAACAGTATTTCTTACCACCAATGTTTTGTGTTCTAGTTGGTCCAAAAAGATCCATGTGAAGAAGCTGCAAGATGCGATTAGTGAAAACTTGATTTATAGGTTTAAATGAGCTTTTGATTTGTTTTCCCAAAATACATGGAGTACACAACTTAGACTTCTGGTACACCATTCTAGAAAGACCACGAACTAGCTTCTTAGACGATAGTTTAGCAATCTGTTTCATACTCACATGTCAAAGCTTGCAATGCCAGAGATCTGCTTCATATTGAATTGAGATAAGACATTAAGAGCTCTTTAGACTTATGTCCAAAAGATAAATATTGCCATGTCTTCGCCTAATGAAATTTTGAGAGAAATCTCGACTAAGTCTAGAACAAACATCTTCTTGGAAATTGATTATGAATTCTATATCACATAGCTGGCTTATGCTCAGAATATTGTAATTTTTTACCTTTCACCAAAGAAACATTGTTGATGATCAAACTTCCAATCCTCACTGTTCCATGTTCAATAATTTTTCCTTTGCTGTTCCCACCAAACGAAACATTTCCTCATTTTTGTTTTTCTAGTTTTACGAAACTGCTTGAATCTCCAATCATATGTCTAGAACAATCACTATCCAAATACCATTTGCTTTTCCTTTTAACAGTAACCTATAGTCCAAAAGAAATCTCAAATTTTATTTGGTACCCAAATTTTCTTGAGTCTTGGTGAGTTAGTTTTAAAGACAGCCTTTGCCTAATCATTCTTAACAGGTTTCCAAAATTTAGGATATTCATTCTCAAAATGTTTTGAGCTATTACACTTAGAACATTTAAGAGCACTCCGACTAACAGGTTTTACAAAAACTTTTTAAAAATGATTTTTGTAAGAAGATTTTGGAGATCTTTGTCAAAGTCTCTTTTTGACTTTAGGAAAATCGATCAAAATAGTACTTTCTTTATTCATACGCAAACCAAATTTATTATAATAGAGTATTTGAGCTAAAAAGGATTTTTCTCTAAAGTTTTTGACCCTTTGAAGAACTTTGTAGAAATATTTGAAATCTCATTTTTCAAACACTCATTTTACACTCATTTTCTTTTGAAAGAGAATCAATATTTTCTTTCAAATCATTAAAATCATTTTTCAGATTCTCAAAACTTTTCTCTCCAAGAATTATCATGTTGCCCGAGTTTTGAATTTTCCTTCTCTAATTCAGAGATCCTTTTAAGAGAAGATTTGAGGTTCAAGCAAAGTTTATCTAGATACTTAGCAACTTTAATAGGAATTTCTAAATGACTTACCTCAATTTCCTTGTTAGATTCTGATTCTGTGTCAAAGTCTAACTCTAATTCTGAGTCTGATTCTGAGTAAGCCATCGGATAGATATTTGCAAACTCCTCTTCACTTTCCTCAAATTTTGTGTCACTCAAGGTTTCTGCTTTTAGAGCTTTCTTGTATTTTGCATACTTTCCTTTCTTCTTTTTCAGTAACGAACAGTTATGCTTAATGTGCCCTTTTTTCTTGCACTCAAAGCATATCACTTCCTTGCTAGTGTCAACATCTTCCATTAATCTTTTCTGGAAATTTTGTTTGCTTGGCTTTTTCTAGTTCAATCTTCTTTCTTTCCTATTTAGTTTCCTGAATTTTTATTTTTTTTTATTTTTTATCATGAGAGCCAACTCCTCGTCGTCCATATCATCATTTGTGTTTGTATCATCAGAATCAACATTAGACTTAAGTGCAATTGACTTCTTACCTTTTGGATCATTTTCATCATTGATTTGTTCCACTTCATACGATTGAAGAGTGCCTATTAGCTCGTCAACAGAAAGAGGCATGATTCTTTGTGTTCTCGAATTGATGTTTTTACATGATTCCAGTCCTTTGAAAGTCTTCATAGAAATTTATTGACCTTCATTGGTGCATAAATTGGTTGACCTTGATATGCCAACCCATTTACAATTTCTGTAAATCGACTAAACATATCTCTAATAGACTCTCTAGACTTCATTATGAAGGATTCATATTGGCCAAGTAAGATATTTATTTTTGTCTTCTTTACACGATCTGTTTCTTCATAGGTGACATGAAGTCTATTCCAGACTTCTTTAACTTTTTCACATGAAGAAATTCTATTATATTCAGCATGAGATAAGGCACAATATAAAGAATAGATGGCTTTTACATCAAAAGCATGTCTCTTGGTAATTTTTGCTTGGTTGGATTCCTCAGCATCCTTCGCTAAGACTTTTTTTTCCCTTATTAGAAGTTGAAGCTGCCATTGGGTTGATTCCTCTTTCTACAATATCCCATTCCAGAGGATCTTTGGATCTCCGGAATGCCTTCATTTTATTGTTCCACACACTATATTCTTTTCCATCAAAATAATATGACCTGGTATTACGTTGCCCCTCCATGAATCCTAGTGCTAAACAACTAGCCATAGAACTCAGAATTATAAACATTTCAAATGAAGAGCACATGGCTCTAATACCAATTGAAACTGCTAGCACTAACACCTAGAGAGGGGTGAATAGGTGTTTAATATAAACCTTGACAAATAAATGCGAAGTAAGATAAGTTACGAGTAAAGTCTGAAAAAGAGTAAGAGTTTGACTAAAAGAGCCACCAGACTTCTGGTGAAAATTCAGAATTAGATAAGAGATGGAATAGATTTTTGAGAAACTTAAAAAACTTGCAATGGATAAAGCTGAAAAGAGTTAAAGGAAGAGAAAATTGTACTTGAGATTTATAGTGGTTCGACTTAATTCAAACCTACGTCCATTCTCCCATGTTGATAGCCTTTTGGTTGAAATTCACTAAAATATTAACAGAGAAGTACAATATTTCGAGTGCAAATACTCAATGGAAGATTTCTTTTTCCTGCACTAAGTCACTTTTCTTGTGATTTTCTCTATTGAATACAATTTGTAAGAGCTGTCGTTGAAGAACAAGTGGTTGGAATGGGTTCAAACTTTGGAATTTTAATTTTCACACCTATTTCAAATAAACTGTATGACCTCCTTAAATACTCCTCCACGTGTTACTAGCCGTTGGCATTCTCCAGAGGAATTTCTTCCAATCAATCCGTTGGACAGAATCGATTAAGGAAATCCGGTAGCCATTTAAAGATTGAGATGAAAATCTATTAATTCTTGTCGCCCATACAATTAGAATCTAGGTTTCCATAAGTACATGCTTCTCAAAAAGGAACTTGTCTTCAAGATTAATTTCATCAATTTGTGATTATTCTATCAATGTATTTATAAAAGGTAAGTAAGATTCTTTGCCAGAAAGCTAGATATTAAAGAATAAATCTCCATTATGTTCATATTGAATCCTTATTGCAAGATCAATAAATCTGAGTCTGATTATATCTTCGTTTTGGACTTGGTTTCAGTCTGGATTATGTTAGAGTGGGAAAGACTTCTGGAATGAATAGACTTTGACAAAAGTCTATGATATGACTTCGGAAGTCTACTATTATTCTAAACAAGAACAAGAAAGTTTTGTCAACTTCAAAACTTGATAGGAGTTTTCTCAACACCTATAACAATAAATCAGTAAAGTGCTCCCATGACTCTAGTAAAGAAGCTAACAATATCATACCTCGTTCTTCATCATCAAGTATTGTACCAACAATTTTTCAAATCTATCGTGAGTTTATTGAATTCATCCAATGGGGATCTAATAAACATACTTTCGGTATATCTAAACTGAAACATTCTCTTCAACATGTACAAGCGATTGTTCAAATCCTTGGTTACATAAAGTGCCTGAAATTTTACTCATAATGTAGCGGCATCCTTCTTCTTGGCCACCTCTATTAACACTTCATCCAATAAATTCAACAGGATTGTGCTATTTGCCATTTCCATTAACTCTACTCTATCAGAGGCTTTTATTATAATTGACAACTCGTCTTCACCATCCAATGCCTTGGCCAAACCTTGGGCTGTCAATAGTGCGCGCGTCTTGATGCTCCATAACCCAAAGTTGTTCCACTCGTTAAACTTCTCAATTTCAGCTTTCGTCTCAGACATAATTTCAATAATAGAATTTCTAAATAATAATCAAACAAGTAAAAGCCCCAAATCATAATGAAGAAATCTGATTCCAAACTCGAGATATTAATTGAACAATTTTCACTCCTTTTTTCCATCCATTAACAGAAAAAGAAAATCCGTCAAAGAGACCAATTCCTTGCCGTGACTTGAATAATCATTGTGAGCGTGAGGGAGGTGAGGTCTGAACTGATTCAACTGGTTTGGGTGCTCATGAATCATTTGATTTCAAGTTGATTTTGGGACAGTTTTACAATTGAATCAAGGTTGAGACAATGATTTATGGCTGCGCCGTGGCATTGTGACATGGCTCCCAATTCAAACTGACGGCCGGAAGTGAGGCAAGTCAAGGCATGGGGTGGTTGAGTATTGGCATGCGAATAGTGTCATTCTTGGTTGTTTTGTGCGATTCAAAATCATCGGGGTATGAATTCAATTGGTTTGGATATATGCATTGTCAAGGTGAAGAGGGGTGTGGGGTGGCTAAGTCCTGACACATAAATGGCGTGACCCGCAGCGGTTTTGCACAATTCATGGTTGCCTAGCTTGGAATTGGATTGATTTAGTCTAACATTGTTAAGGTGAAGTGTGGCATGGGGTAGCTGAGTTTGGTTAGACTAACGGCTGTGGAGGCTGATTTCATCTTGTTTATGTTAGCTGTATGCCCTAAAGCAACTATGTAATAGTTACATGTTAAGGATTATTTAATGGCAAGTAAGTTTTATTCATTCATCGTCCAATTTATATGAATGAAATCCATAAGATCAGCTATGATGAACCTATTCTTAAGGTGTTAAGAATATGTATGACAGGTTTACAGTTATGCTGAATTTTTAAACAATTCCCGGTCGATGGATTATTGAGAGGATATTGACGATCCTGTTGAGACCGATGTGTTCTCAAGCTTCACTTTAGTATTAGATACTTGATGGGATGATGAGTCACAAGTCATTGGGTATTGTGATATCCGAGCTAGAACACAGGTGCTTGTCTTGGACAAGTTCACTGAACGTGACATACATAGAACGATTGGCGACATGGAAGCTTTTTAGCAGGGTCAATGTTTGATCGTTCATGCTTTGGTTAGGTGTAAGATTCTTAGACCTGAGGCACGATGCTGACTTGTATGTTGGATGGCTATGGTTCACAAGTGTGCATATTGACGCTTTGTTGAACCGTCTCTGTACTTGATGGCCATAGTTTGTTCGCATACGAAGCCACATGCATGCGCAATATGGAATATGTCTTCTTAATATATAGATATACAAGATTGATGTTCTATGCTATCTAATCGAGACATTGTATTGAAATCCTCGGCCGAGGTTGCAATCGAGAATGAATGATTCATGTCTCGAAGAAATACATATAAATTAGATTTGTGCATATGATCAAATTGGTGGCTTGATCAATAGTTTCATGACCTTTGTTCGATCGGGACATGGTGAGACTGAAGGATCGAATTATACGGTCGCCAAAGCTAATAGGTTCATTATGTTTTGAAAACATTTCATACTGTCTGGGTAGCCATGATATATTGCTAGATATCACTCATGGTTTGCAAGAACAGGAGATTGATCTGGACAATCAGTTCTCTTAGTTGTGCTAATGTGTTAGTACAAGTCCTGCTGCTAGCTTAGTGATGAACCTAGGGATGTCACACACCATAACCAATTAGAATGACGTTTGAACAAGAGAGTGAATATTGCAAATGTGTTTGCAATTGAGCCAATAAGATTGAGTTGTGATAGAAATAAAAGTTATGATGAAGGGGCATTAGAGTTTACAAAGTCTGAAGCAGGTTTCAGACTTTACAACCGAATCAAAGATCTGAAGCATTGGAGTGAGTTCAGAATTATTAGTTGGATTAATAATCTGAAGTGAGTTCAGAATTAATCGCATCATTAATGATTTGAAGTGAGTTTTAAATCAATAGCCAAATTAATTATCTGAAACGGTTTCAGACTTAATGGCTAAATTAAAGATCTGAAACGTTTCTCAGATGTAATGGTCACATTAAGTTCTGAAACGGTTTTAGAACTTCACGGTCACATTAAGTTCTGAAACAGTTTCAGAACAAATGGGCAGTTTAATGATCTGAAACGGTTTCCAATTAATGATCAATTAATGCTCTGAAACAATTTTAGAAGTAACGGCCAAATTAAGTATTTGTGACAGTTACAAAGTTAATATCTAGAATAAAAACTTGTAACATTTACAGATAAATGTCTAGAATAATGCTTTGTAATAGTTATAGAGTTAATGTTCGAATTAGTGTCTGTAAGGGTATTAGAACTTATGTCCGTAAGGAGTTACGACTGAATTAATTCTAAAACGGTTTAAAGTTAATGTGCCGATTTAAATGTGATCTGTCTATAAAAGGTAATACAGAGAGCAGATTATCGGATGATGGACGATCGACAATCGACAATCGATGATTTAGAGTACTGATACTGATCAACAAATCACTCACACGAGATCAATTGCTAGCACAATTGTTGTTGTGAGATCTCTCAATTTCTTTCTTGTGTTCAAGGTGAGAATTGGTGGTGTGTCTGAATTAGAGGCCCGACACTTATGGGGTTGGATTTGAAGAACATTAGAACCTGCGAAGAGATCAAACGTTCTGCATTTGAAGAACGTTAGAACTAGTATTACCAGAAGGCGTCAAACGTTCACGGTCAGAGTCTGAAGAACGTCAGAACTACTGTTGTGAGGACATCAGACATTCGTGTTTAGAACCCGAAGAAACTTCTAAACCAAAATTTGGAGCACAATACAAGGTTAATATGATTAAAACCTTTATCTCTTGCATGTGCTTTCGTTAAAATGCACGTAAATGCTATGGAAACACGTGTATAAGTGTTTTTACTTCCACTGCAATAAGACTTTTGGTTTTAATTTACTTATGCATGTATACTTGTTTATCGAAACAAATACCAACAGTTTAGATGGTCTTCGAGTGATCTGAGCTTATCGTGGATTGGTTTTGTGTCATTTTCAAATGCTGTTGGCTTGGATTTTGGTCGGAGGGAGCACTCGGCTCCTGGCTGCTTTTTACTCGTGTTACTCACTTTGCAGGTTTGGAATCTAATGAGAGCTCGGTTGTGCTTTGCAGATTAGCAGGGGATTGACTATATTGTTTGACTCAAAGCGAGCTCTTTGACTTAAGGTTGTAGAAACGAGAGGAGTCTTCTTCCCTTTTTTGAAATGATTTTTGTGCCGACGGTTGGTTTGTGGGGTATTTTGAAGATGTTGTGAATTTGTGGGTTGGTGGAGGCTTTGAATACTTTGTTTGTCATGAATGGAAAGTGTTTTGGAAGTGCTGTTTTGATGTTGAAACGGGTTGAAGAGTTGGGATTGAACAGCTTTGATTATCTGGCTGTCCTCCTTGCTTGGAATTAATATGCTTTTACCTTTGACAGGTGCGATGGCAAAGAAAGGCAATCGAGTCAGGGGCAAGGAAACACATGAGGGATGTTGTCCTATCTACTTCCAATCATGATAGGCCGATAGAAATCAACACGGATGAGTTTTGGCTGTCTCGCCAAGGAGGCCTCTTGGGATGCAGTTTCTTCTGAGGTTGAGGTGAAGAATCATCCTGATGCCCCTCAGACTTCTTCTCGGGGTCGGAAGCACCTAAGGGCAGTGAATCTCTCTCCTAACATTGAGCCAAAGGTCGTTGGTGCACACTAAGCCTGTTAAAATAGATCATATACTCATGAGCTAAATTATCATATATGTAGTTATATTCAATAAATGGTTTACAAATGGATTTAAACATAACATAGACATTAAATGGGTCATAAATGAGTTTACAATTTACTTAGACTTAACTCACTTTTATGAATTCTATGATTCTTTTTTCATAGAAGTTTCACCAAGGGATTGTGGCGCGTCTCAAAGCAGCCAATTTATTCTAAAGTTACTTCATTTTTGCTTGATCGACACCATTAGGCATTGAGTAGGATGCATGCACATGTTGAAAGTCTCAGTTATATTGTCCTATGTGCAAGGTTGATAGGTTAAAGACGATGCTTGGTTAACATTTAAATTGCCTTAAATGCTTTCCCATTCTTAGCATGTGCATTTTGGTAGGTCTTTGTTTATTTTTATTCTTTGACAGTAGGCATGTGCCTTACAAGTTTTAATATGAATTCAAGATGTTTTCATTCAACGAATTAAGTATTATTTAAAAGATTAACGATATTCTTTAGCCAATTCAATTTTAAATATTTCAATTTTGTCAATTGAGTCTATATAATTAATTTCTATTGAAAATTACTTATATAGATGCTAACTGTCCTACGAGACATGGACAACCAATGCTAACATGAACAGTTTTTAATATTTTAAATATTTTTCCTTTTACTTAGTCCCTTTCCATTATTTTTGTTTTTTCCTTTTCTCTTATTTCCATTTTTTTTTCTTTTTCTTCTTTCTGTTTCCCTTCGCTAACCACTGTAGGGCCTTGTCAATGGCAAGTGAAGGCTGCTAGCCTCAAGTGAGGCCTGCTTAGGCTAGGGCTAACAAGGGTTGTATGGAAGAAGAAGAATAAAAAAAGAAGAAAATAAAAAAGGGAAAAAAACTTCAAAAAAAAATTAAGCTATTATTAAAATTTGCCAACGTTATTGTCGATTGTGCCACGTGTGACGCTCAACATCCACATCAATAATTTCCAGTCAAAATTGATCAGATAGGCTTAATTTGCAAAATGCAAAAGAGTTTAGGACTTAATTGAAAAAATTGAAGACTTAGGACTAAATTGACAAAAATGTAATATGTTTTGGATTTTTTGAATAATTAACCCCAAAAGCAAGTGCCAAGAACATTCTAGATTAGGATGGAAGTGGGATAGATTCAAATTGATTGATAGTATTTAAAATTTCATCCTCTAAAATTCTTGTTATTTCCCAACTCGGTCCCAAATTCATTAAGAGTTTCTCAAATCGGCTCACCAAATTAGTTTGGTACTTGGATACATTCTATACTATTTCTTTGGTAAACAAGTTATAATCATACTAAATACATAATAAACTCTATCATATTTGCAAACACAATATTTTATTTCAAACTCATGGATTGGAGATTTCCAATTGGAAAGCCTATCGAATTGCAAAACATTGGATCTGAGTATTTTCGTAAATTATTTCGTTTGAACTCCGGAACGTAAAATTTCGAGAGTGTTCCTTCCTAGTTGAGGAAGATAAAGATTCAAGGGATCAAGGTGGGCCCTTGGGGGAAGGTGAACTCCCTATCTTTTCTTTAGAATAGGCTACCATTGAGTAGGTAGATGTAGTAGCCTCCTACGTCTAAAATGGAAAGGTGGGCCTTGAAAGGGTTCTTGTTGGATCGACTTGTGTTTTGTATAGTGTCTTCAATCGACTTGTCCGCCTAATACCCCCTAGTTGAGGATACTGTGCGAACAAGTTATAATCACACTAAATATACAATGAACTTTACTTTGCACTTAAACTACATAATATTATTTGCCATAACCAAACATTATTTTTGCTTAAGAACATTTGGACAAATTAAAATCAAATTAATCGATTTTGTTGATTGTAAACAAAAATAAAACAATGAATCCAAAACCATCTTAGCTTATTATTAATCTTGTTTTTGCATCTCACAGTATCATTTAAGTAACGTTGTTAAGGTAATTATTTCTGTTTTCACAAAAAAAAAAAAGGATTGCAAAGAAAACAAAGGTGTATTTGTAATTATTCATATCTTGCTTCGGCATCAAGTTTCTCAAATTAAAAATTTCAAACTCGTCTCAAATTTATGGAATTATTCATAGTTGATCCCAAATTCGTCCTATTATCTATAAAAATACTTAGACACCGTTTATTTAAAAAATAATTTAAAAAATATTTCCTTAAAAGGATCACTTTAAATAATTAGTCATAAAAACTTATTCTTATTTTTGACAATAATTTATATTTAAATATTTTTATGGTTGATTAAAATATTTCTTAGTTTATTTATTTTTGTAAGAAATATAAATGATGATTTAAAAAAATCTTATAAATTATATATTTTTCACAAAATAAACTGACTTTTTTTTTTTTTTCTTTTTGTTCGAAAAATATGCGCACTTTAACATGTGATATATTTATTACAAAAGCTGCTTAAACCCTGAAACCCTCCCCCACGCCACTGCACCTCCGAGCTTTTCTAGCTTCTTGGTCGTCTCTACTCGAAAGCGCCATCAGACCGAAAGCTGCCTCCGAACTCTCCGCCGCCGTCATCTTGCAAGGTTAGACGCCATTCCAGCCCCATGTCCTTGTCGTCAGCATCGCGTTCATGCTCTGCTAGTTTGGTTTGGTCTAATGTCCTTGCTGTGTATCGCTTGAACGAAGACATCGCGCAATTTATGGGCAATCTTTTGTTGGCTGCAAAAGCGTCTTTAACATATAGAGGGCAACTGTTTATGCGTTTATCTCGTGTTACCCACCGGCGTTGCTTTACATGCTTGTGCCTGAAATTCTGTACAATCAACTGGGTGTACACTTGGTGGGGTTAAACTTGATTTTGATGCATCTGTAGTTATGTACTTGAAATATTTTTAGGCTTTGCGCCTCTTCTGGTGGGTAATTTCACTGTTAAGTGAGTACCTGTTATGTGATCTTCAGCACTGAGGTAGTTCTTCTAATGAAGTTGTGGATTTTCCACTAATAGGCAAGTGAATTTTGGCAGTTATCCAAGAAGAAGCATGTCTCTCCCGGATGAAGAGATCACCAGATTGTTTAGAGTCCGGAGAACGATTTTACAAATGCTTAAGGATAGAGGCTACGCTGTTGAGAAATCTGAGCTAGAAATAACGAGAAAAGATTTTGTTCAGAAGTTTGGAGAGAACATGAAGAGGGAAGATCTTCTAATCTTAAAACACAGAGAGAAGGATTCATCTGATCAGGTATATGGTTTTTCCTCTTTTATTTTCTGATACAAAATTTCGGGTATCGTCTTAAGCTATTTTTTCTTGTTACATAGTTCTTTACATAAAAAAAGAAGTAGAAAAAGTAAGATAATTAGTTCAGTAGGTGGATCTTGGTTATGCATGGTATTGACTCTTTTAGCTATTGACCTTTTCTCCCATGTTAGCTATGCCAGGCTTTTAAAATATGTAGGAACTGTCAAATGAGTGCAGAGTGGGTTCTGCTATTTGCTATAGGCCATACTTTCTCTTTCTTCACAAAAGTACATAAGGTTTTCCTTCTGCTAGATGATTTAGGGAATTGTATATCTCTAGTGAAATTTCCTTCTGTGCCCTGTTGTGTGCCAGAATTTTTTATCGACACTATTCTTGTGGTCAAAAGGCAATTGGTGGGCTGTTGTTAAAATGGTTACGCTGTAGAGTCTTTCTTAATTCCAAGATACACTTATACTTTACAATGCTTGTCCACTATTAGTTGGTCTTCCACACATTAAATGATGCAGTCTCTTACATTAATTCTTCAAGTAGTAAATAATGGAAGAGAAAAGATAATTGTGTTTTGTCATTTGAGAGAAGATAGTATAAGCAATCTCTTATGTGGCTACTGCAACATACATGTTTTCTTAACAGGTGAATCTTGCCTCTGCATGTCTAGGGAAGTCAGATTCATGTTCTGGAGTTGCTACCTAAATTTGTGTTTAAGATGCTCATTCTCTTGGAAAAAGTGCACTCTATCATTTCATTGCAGCAATATCGAGATACTTTTGAATGTTTCTCTTATTGCTGATTATTACTGGACTAGATTTACATCTTTTTTCCTGAGGGAACAAAGTCTGGCGTGCCTGTGGTAAAGGCTTTTCTCAATCGCATGAAAACAGATAACGTCCCAAGTGCAATCTTGGTTGTCCAGAAGGGTCTGACTCCCCCTGCCAAAGCAGCTGTAACCGAAATTAATGCATGCTTCCGGATGGAGGTTTTTGAGGTAAAAGATTGAATTGCATTAGAAAGTCACTTGTTAAGGCAATATTGTTCCATTCTTTGTCATTTTCTAGTTCGTATTATTGTGAGCCTATGCTGCTTTCAATTTGCTTCTTTAAATTGTCATAAGGTCATATTTTAATCTTATAGGCAGCTTCCGGTAGATACATAGAAAATAGACTATCACTAGGTCACCTAGAACAACTTCCTTGGCTATGTTTGCTCCTTTCGATTTAACTTTTGAACTTTGACTTGAATATAGTATACCCATGTGAGAGGAATAAAAAACTATGATCAACGCATCAATGTTTTAGAAAATGTGGGACAAATTGTTCTAGACTTGTTTAATAACGCTCTTTATCATTCTTGAGCAGTTTTTTACCAAGTGTTAGTTTCTTAGGTAAACCTAGCTTTTGTCTTTGTCACTTGTAAATTGTCAATGAGTTCGTAATTGGTCTTGCCATGCTAATTATGTCTCTTTTCTTTGGGGTTGCAACTCATACACAAAAGAAAGCCAAAAAAAAAAAAAAAAAAGCACAGGACATCAAAAAAGGGCTCAATTACAAGACAAAGTAGAATGTCAATCAGTGGATACCAAACAGATAAATGTTTGAGCCAATTTTTGGTTAAAACGAAAAAGGAAGATGCCTAAGTAAATAGTGTGGAAATAGCCTGGAAAGGCTTTGAGTCTACATTCTCATAAATGAGTTATTGCCTCATTCAAGCTGTCTCTTTATACTTTTGGATTTGTCTTATTTCCATTGTTCATATACCATTATACTGATTTTTCAAGAGTTTTTATAGAAATCTGTATAATGTGGGAGATTTTGAAATACCGGATATGATATGGCTTGTTGGAGTCCTTGCTAGAGATATTTATGATTATGTTATTGGTGCCAGAACTTGAGTTTTTTGTTAAATTTATTCTTGAGAAAAACATAGCATATCTTTTCGACCTGCTATTCCCTACTATGCTGGTGAATCTTTTGACACATTGAAACATTCTTATGGATTAATTTGTCAAAGTCATGCGCAAATAACTTCTGTCAAAGTCATGCGCAAATAACTTCTATCAAAGTAATGCCCAATATTATGTTAGAAGCAAGTTGCAATGTTTGTCGTTATTCTCTTTAATTTCTGAATGCTGGAATGGTTCAGGAAGCAGAGTTGCTGGTTAATGTCACAGAGCATGCCTTTGTTCCTCAGCATAAGGTGCTTAGCAGTGAGGAAAAAAAGGAAATACTGGCAAAGTATGGGGTAAAGGACACACAGGTTAGTCAATTAGATCTTTCAGATAACAGAAATGAGCTTAGAATTCCATTCTTATAGCCTTGATGAGAATAACTATTGTAATTGGGTGTCTTCCCCCAGTGGCGAGATAATACTATTTTCTTTTGCATTATTATTTTTAATTCTAGAACTGACTCAATTGTGCTACCTCGATAGTTGCAGCAGTTAACTGAAGAAGAAAATCTTTTCCTTTTTTCTTCTTCCCTTCATGTTCTCCTATAATGCCTGCAGACCCATCATTGGTTTCTGTGGGAGAGTGGGATGTACTTATTCTGACATGTGGCGGCGACATGATTTTCCACACTTGCTGAAAACTAGCATTTGCATTCTACCTGATTGTCTAACTGGAACCAATGAAGCTTATTTCTATGCAACATATAATGTGCATTTTTTCTTACTTCAATGTGAAGTAGAAAGCTGACATCTCCAACGGTAATCTTTTTCTCTAATACATTAAAGGCAGTAACATCTAACAGACTATAAAATACATTGTCCACCTTTTCTTTTCATTAGACATGAAGGTAGGAACCTGGTCACTTGTATTTTTTATGTTCTTTGTATATTACCTTTGTGAATTACTCTTATAGTTGGGAAGGGGATACAGCATTGGCCTTCCTATCTTCAGTCATAAATTTTTGCTTGAAATAAATCTCAACAGTTGATTCCCTGTCTATATAGTCTGCCACCTGCATCTTGCCAAAGAAATCAACATCTCCAATCTTGATTTCTTCACCTCCTCTTTCTATGTTAGGAGAGAATCCTGTATCATGGAAGGAATTCCTCAGAGTTCTCTTCCTATTATCTTTCAATAAGTCCAAGGGCCTATGGTTGCCTTCCAGACCCTCTTTCGAGATGAAGTATCTTTGTCTGAGTTCTTGGGCTCTAGTACCCTTTCAGATAGTGGAATCTCCATTCTCACGGCAACATAATTACGGATGAGAGAGAGAGAATATAAGCTGAGAAAGCCAAAATAGCTGAATGTATAATTGCAAATACTTAATGAGAGAAGATACTTGCAATAGGGTTGAAACTGTTTATATTTACTTGAAACAATCTTAGATTCTCATTCTCAGGTATTTAATATGCTAGAAAATTCTGATCTCGGCCCTTAAACCGAAGTAAAAATGACGACTTTTTACACTCTAAGAAAGACAACTACGTACTAAACAAATAACTACCACAACTTCAAAACTAATTAGCCTGATTAACTAGTTTAAGTTTCTCAATGCTCCGGCATGATTCAACCTTCGTTTTGTAGCTAAAAGAATGTATGGTCAATTGCATCTAGGAAACAAATGTATTCGAATTTGGTGATTTCAATACAGAGTGCTTCTTTTCCTCTTTTTGGGTGGAAAGATTGGTGTGCCTACTAGTTGATTGTGTAAGTTGGTAAGTTTTCAGACAGCCTTTCACAAAAGTGATCTCAATTACTGAAATCATGCGGTTAAGCTTGCAATTGGAAGTTCTTTCCTTCATAATGAGGACCTTTCACAGGGCTTTCATGGGATTGTTCTGCGTTTATGCTACTACATATGTTTTGGCCATAATCTTTTTCTTTGGTAAAGTGTTTTGACCATAATCTTTTGTGCTACTACATCTAATTTTGCATTATGTTGTGATTTTCTGCTCATTTCTTATACCTAGTAGCTTTTCAAGATTTTCATTCATGAGTTTATCCTTGGCAAATCCGTGTTCCAACATTTGAAGGGCCCTGTTTCCAATCAGTAGCCAATTTCATCTGCTGCATTGCTTTCAAATTTTTTGTTCAAGACATACATTTATCAGTTCAGAACTTCAAAGGCTGGGTTGACTAACAATTGTAATTTAAAATTTCGTAACCATAATGCCGTCTAAATATCCCTTTTTCGTGTGGCAGCTGCCTCGTATCTTAATTAGTGACCCAGTTGCTAGATACTATGGGCTAAAGCGTGGACAAGTTGTAAAGATCACGAGGGAAAGCGAAACTGCTAAGACATACGACACGTATCGTTATTGTGTGTGAGCCTTCCTTCTCCATTGTCATTCTTGAATTGCTTGCTTGATTCACATCCTCAAATTGCTGGCATGGGAGTGATCAGCGAGGAAAAGCAATTAGCAACGGTTTGGAATGGACATGCAGGTGCATGAACTATGGCGAGCGATCTTTGACCAATGGATTCCCCCTCTTTGTTTTCCGTTTTTCATTTATCGCTTCGGAGATGATTTAGCACTGCATTTCGGACCCTATAGGCATTTGTTTTTTTGGGCGAACTGTTTTTTTTTTTGTTTTGGTTGATGTGTGTCAGCCTTTGTTGCTGTGGAGGGATACCGGGGCGATGTCTCGACACAAGCTACTCACATGGCTCCTGGAATGCAACATTTGAATGGAGAAGTGAAAGAATGTCTTTTTGTTCTTTTATCATGACTTCATGGGTTTGTTTCAAATGTTCCAAATTTTTTTAGTCAATACAAAGCATCAGCGACTGGAATTTCATCCCAGACGTCAGATGTTGAACTGCTCCACGCATCAGTTTTGACTACTATACGCTTAAAAGACAGCCAGTCTCTTCCCCATGCTTTGATCAACTCCTTACGTTGGCTTAGGTGTGGTCCAGGAGAACATTGTATGCTCTCAAAATTTTGCTGCAAGTGAATCTCATATGATGAAACGTTAGGCAGAATAACCATATGGTACACAATAATTTTTTTTTTTGGTTTGTGGGTACACGATTACTGTAAAAATAAATCGTTTTAATCCAACATTTGTTTCTAACTCAAGGATTGAAAATGAATTTGCTTATATCATACTCGTTTATCTTTTTACCATACCTGGTAACAGAATTGATGGACCGATTAGTGTTCATGAAAGAGCTCTACAATATCTGCATAAATTAAGTTTTGCTATTTTGGTATAAGCATATATTAAGTTTAGTTCTAGTATTTCTTAAGTCAAACTGTTCGTAGAGGGGCACCTGCCTATGCAAGGCCCATTTTAGTAGAATGTAAAGTAGCCCAGTGATATGACCCAAAAAAAAAAAAGCAGCCCAGTGAAAAGACATCGTCTCTGCCATCTGGTCCAGTCTCATCAATACCAAAAGCAAAACAGGCATTTCATTGGGCCACAAAAGGTTAGAATTTAGAACATCTCCTATGTGAAGTCAACTCCAGAAGCACATATAATCAATGCTGGAAAATACCATAACTAATTTTATAGATTGAGCTAAAACATGAACATTATATGGTCATCTATATAGTCAATTCGAGCTTGAGGAATTTGAATAAATCAATTTTACAAGTCAAATATCGTATCTTAATGTTATTTTGTAACCAAATGCTTCCCAAGGAGATGTGAGAGTTTATTTGCCTATAGCGATCGGTTATTTCCGGCTTCGAGCCTGTTTGGATGAGCGGTTGAATTGTAGCTATGTGGTGTTTGTGACTAGAATATAGAGTATTAAAAACTTAAATGTTTGGTAACCTACACTTTAAAGCCGTAGCACCTTAAAAATGGGTGAGATAACATTTCCCAAAAGCTATCTAGTTTTAAAAATGCAATTGCAAAATGTAGCCAATCATCTCATAAATTGCGAATCCCTCTTCATAACCAAAACTATTATGGAAATATTGTATCAAATAGACTACTCATGACTTTCGAAAATTTAGTTAAGGATGTTACCTAACCAATTGAAAATAAAAATCCTCTAGATACTTAGATATTCTTCGAGTACTAATCTTTTAATATAATTGGTAAGGGTATCTGGCGATAAATAATCGCCATTGCTTACTAATATTGGGATCTCCTATTAAAATTCTAATTAGCTCGCTCAACAATAACATACCACGTGTCCATGTGTCAAGGACTTCGGAACTGGGTTGATGCTTAGCTTCTTATATCAATGGGTTACAATGATTACTTTATTACCTGTAACCTCTCAAGAGTTTAACTAAGTGACAAAATGCTTAATTGCCATGTGCAAATTCCATATCTGAATCACAGCCGGTGATAGTCCTAGGGGGAGCAAGTGGTGGCCTTCACCCCCGCACCATTGCATGGGAATTAGAATTTGCCTTGGGCAACTTTTTTTTGTATATTTTTTCCTATAGGAATCCTTAGAATAGCATAATCTTTTTATGTACATTTCACTCACATTAGCTTTGGATGCGATGTCCACCATATTGTTATGGAAGCCTTACATGATATAAGTGAAAGAAACAATTTATAAACATTAATATGGAGAAAATTACCAAAAAAATCCTAAACCTATTATACATTTACTAATTCAGCCTTAGACATTTCAATTGTGCCTATTACGTCATAAAATTTTTAGGCCGGTCAATTTTGATTTGAAATTGCCGATGTGGACGTCAAGTGTCCTACATGGCACAACCGGCACCGACATAGAGAAATTTTAATATATTTTAATATTTTTCAAAATTTTAATTAATTTTAATTTTTCCTTTTTTCCTTATTTACTTCTTTTTAACCATGGCCACTAGGTGAGGGCGATGCCCCCACAAAAAAAAGGAAAAGAAAAGGAAAAAAAAGTAAATTATTTGAAAATACTAAGATATTATTAAAATGTGTCTACGTCAATGCTGACTATGTTATGTCGGATGGCTCATATCCATGTTAGTAATTTCTAGTCAAAGTTGACCGGACGAACTCAAATAGCAAAACATGTAAATATTTTGCACTCAATTGATACAATTAAAAAGTATATGATTAAATTGATAAAAGTGCAATATGTTTATAATTTTTTTGATAATTTTCTGCATACATATGCAAAATTTCAAATTCAAATATTTAATGTTATAGAAAAAGTAGCACATGCTTTGTTAAGCGAATCGGGGTCGTTTGACCGTAGGAAACACCTTTTATTTATTTATTTATTATAACTACTAAAGAAGATTGGCACCAATTTGTTATAGATTACCCATTGTGTACAGTTAAAACCAGATTCTCCCATGCTCGCAATCCTGCACTTCACTTTGCCTTTGTGCTTGCCATGTAAAAATAGGTAATATATTTTTGCCACACTGCACATGATCAACCAATACCAATAAACATTACTTATTGATTTGATCATTGAATTTCCAACTCTTTTGAGTTTTACTTTCAAAGAACGATTTAAGGGAAGAATTTTCAAATATATTACAAAAAGTAGATAAAGTGGAATATCGTATTCCCTTGTCATAGAAAGATATCATTAAATGAAGATATTTTACTTATTTTAACCTAAACAAAACGTAACCAACTACTCCTATCTTTTACTACTAAAAATATTACTGCAATTTTATCACTCAATATATAGATATAATTTTTCTTATTCAAAAAGTTCAATTCCGTGAATCAAATAGAAACAAATTTCAAAATATTATAGCTTTTCAATATAATTTGTTAAGTTTTCTGCTTTTAGATATAATTAAATTAGACTAAATATATATCATATCTTTAAAGACTGCAACAAAATAAACATGGAATATTAACATTTGTTTAATATTCAGAATAATAACTAAAATAACTAAAAATTCATGAGTTTAAGTTTGCTGTGCTAGAACTGTCACATTTTATCTGACGATTAAATAAAATTTAAGTGATTACCGAAAGGGTTATAGTACAGCTAAAGATACTATCATAAAGATGCTTTGATTTACTAATTAATGGATAATAAGAAAGATGGCCGTTATTGATTTAGCTTTTAGTATGTATAAGTGAAAATAAAAAGGAACAAGTGTACAAGAAGTTCTAAAATTTATCATAACCATGTAATTGAGTTATGAAACTTTCAAAAAGTGCAATCAGGTTGTAAATGTTGTCAAATTAGTGCAAGTTAATCCCATGGTTAACTCCATCCAATTTGGCAAACAAAAAATACCAACATTGCTTATTAATATTAATTTCTCTCTGGGACATGACTGTTAATTCTAAATTAAGTTTGAATCAATGCATAAAACCATGTCATTTTTCCCCAAACCACCAACTTTATTTGAACTATTCTTCTTCCTTGCCCTCTTCTCCTTGGTGTTGGTGCTGGCGAGAGCATGACTGAGACTGTGGAGTGAGATGGGAGCTTAAGCTGGCCGTCCCACTATGGACTATATCTAGGATAAAAGAGTTGTCGAACCGTGTTGGAGATGAAGTTGTAGTCGAGGGAGTCGAAGTGGAAGTTAGGTTTGGGCATTTATTTGGGCTTTGGCGGAGCGAAGGAGATTTGGAGTTCGCAGCCATAACACCTGGAGCTTCTTCGAGCTTTACCGTCATGGCCACTTAGCTTCTTCAAGCCCATGGAGCAAACGAGATTTGGAGCTCATGGCCATGGAAGTTGGATTTTTTGGGACCTTGCGGCCACAATTGCTCGAGCTTCATCGATCTCATAGAGCAAAGAAGATTCGGAGTTTACGGCCATGGCAGCTGGAGTATTTTCACGATCATAGAAGTGGCTGCTTGAGCTTGGATGAGCTCGATTATGGCGCTTGAGTTTCCTCAGGGAACGAAGGAGATTTGGAGCTCTCGATCGTGGTAGCGAGAGCTTCTTCGAGCTTGCGGCCTTGGCCGCTCGAGCTTTATCGAGCTCATGGAGTAAAAGCAGGTTTGGAGTTTGTGATCAGGACAGCTAGAGCCTTTTTGAGTTCGTTGTCATGACTGCTCAAGCTTTGTCGAGCTCAACCATAGCCACCCGAGCTTCCTCATGGAGCATTGGCAAGGTCTTGCCTCTTTTTAATTTTTTTTTTATGTCTTTTGATTCTTATAATTTTTTCTTCTATCGTTTTTTCAGATTTTTTCTTCTAAAAACATAGTCAAGTTTTTTTATTTTCCCTTAATGGCACCAAGTGGGCGCCACATTGGCATTAAGTGTCTTAAGAAAATAATGAAAATGTTATGTCAACATTTTCCTTTGTTAAATTGGATGGAATTAACAAGTATAATTCAATTAGATAAGCAGTAGGACTTGATTATACATTTTTGAAAATTTAAATCTTTATTATACATTTTAGTCATTCCGAGGCTCCAATCTTTTCATTGGCAACCAAGCAAGCTTACAGGTGAACTTCTCTTGTTTATTTTCACTCATTTTCCTTTCTTTTTTCCTTAGATTTAATGCGAATGTGAGAAATGGGCCCCGGGTTCTGATCACCAGATAAGGGCTCTCTCGTGGGTTGCATTATAACGCAGCACATGCTTCCAGCAGCAGCGTGACATCCCTGCACGCAGCAAATCTCGGCCTCGATTGGAAGAAGCCATTAAAGCTTTTTGGCCGATGCAGATTCATGCCAAGCATGCCCACTCAACTCATTTACCAACTCTTACGTGATGAGACTGAACGAGCTAAAGAAGGCTTTTAAACTTGGAAAAATCCAGAAATAAACAAAAACAGCCAAGTCCTACTTCCGTAAAACCCGCAAAGGCTAGTCATTGGATTCTCATCGCGTAGCAGCACCAACGTGGACGGAGACAGGCCTCCCAGAATGTGCTCGTAATCTCCAATTGGAAGGCTGCTAAAAGTACGATACAAAAACTTATTCAGACATAATTGCCGGCATGTAGTAAAGGTCGCTGTCGTTAAAAGTTAGAATCACTTAAGAATTACGTGAAGAATAATGCATCTTTGAAGACATTGAAAATTGAAAGACTGACTATTAAGGACGGATCTTGGTTTGTGTAGGCAACCCAGATGCAGAGCAATTTGCACGTTATTAATAGGATTTAAACAACTGATCTCTAGTTTCAAGCTGAAAAACTCATGAGGCCAATCTACTTGACCAACTCTTACGGTTTATTCTACTGATGCTTTTTTTTTCCTTGCTTCCTTCTTCTTCTTAATTTGTGTTTCTCAATCAACTCTTTACATTGATTTTTTTTTTTATCTATAAAGTTCCTCATGACATCTATTAACATATGGGTTTTAATATAGATAGTTGCTTTTGTCACTTGTCTTGATTATTAAGTATTGTTGGTCTTTCCATCATAATGATTGATGGTTATGTTTTGAAAAGCATATGATGTAACTCATTGTTTGTTTCACAACTCCAAATGCTTTACTCAAGTAAGGTTGGAATAAAATTATAAGAGTCAATTTATCATTTCATAATGCATGTCATTTCATAGAACGCGATGAGTTTACCATCCAAATTATACTTGAATAATTTCACTTGCACTCAAAATCATAATAAGCTAAAATTGTGCTAAAATTTGCTGGTTGAAAAATTAAAGGCGGTGGAATCGTGTGGAATCATAAGTCCTCGACTCCACTTCATCAGATGTTCATGTTAAGCTTGTTCCAAAGACCATAGGGCTTTATTATCTTTAAGTAGCCCATAAAGAGTTCCGACTTCATAAAGGAAAAGCAAAGAGATAAGGCTAGCCCATAAAGAGAAAAGCCACTTCCACTTGATGAAATTGCTATCGAAGAACATAATATCTCAACGAAAATGTCATTAATATTAAGATTGGATATTAAGCAATGTGATTATAACTTGGCCAAAAGAACGATGTTAAAAATATTTCTCTAGTTTTAGCATGAAGATGAAACTTTCATTATTCAAATACATTTCCTATTTTGAATAAGTTTCACAATTGGAGAAGGTTTCCTAAAATGAAATTTCATATTTGAGATCCAACTCTCTTCTATATAAGAAGTGGGCTTTTTTTGCGAAGAGCATCCAAGAGGAGTTTGTGCTTGTGAATTACATCCCGGGCATTGAAGTTGTGAAATCTTTTGTTAAGATTTTGTATAATTCTTTTGTGAGATTGAAAGATTGTTTCACTAGAAATAGTGAGGGTTAAACACTATCTGACTTTTGGGTGGGGGGGGGGGGGGGGGGAAGGTTGGTAAGTACTAAGATTGTTTGAGTTACTCAAGTATGGTTGGTCTCTATTATATCACTTGATTTATAATGAAATTATGTAATGCTTTCCTTGTGAATGAATGTCACATCAACCGAACTATATAAATCTATTGTATGATTTATTTTCTTATTATGTCTATTTTATTATTTGATCACTTGCTTTTGCAATAATTGGTATTAGAGTTAGGCTTGGCTAAGTTGAAGTGATTGATCGCGACGAACGAAGGAAAAGTAAAAATCAAGGGTTTGATGGGAAGGATTTTGATTTCTAGAAGATGTAGATTGAGGATTACCTATATCAAAGAAACCTACACTTGCTCATATTTGAGGAGAAGCTAGAATCAATGAAGCAAACTAATTGAGAATTGTTGGAAGGACTAGCATTGGCTTTCATTCGGCTGATGTTAGCTCATAACATTGTGTTTGATATCATGAAAGAGAATACCACTACAGATTTGACGAAGGCCTTGTTAAACATGTACAAGAAGCTCTTTGCAATCAACAAAGTCTACTCGATGCATCATCTATTTAACTTAAAGATGGGTGAAGATACATCGGTTTTTGATTGTGTCAATGAATTTAATGTGGTCGTTGAGTTCATTTAATATTGACTTTGAAAATGAGGTACATGCTTCGATATTATTGTACTCATTGTCTGATAGTTGGAACTATTTATTGTTTGATGGATAGATTATGGATTATGGTTGTTCATCGAGCTAACCAAATAGGAATTGGTTGTTAGTAAAGTGAGGTGTGTTCCTAAATTGAAGAAGAGCATGATTTCCGTAAGTGCATGGATTTAGCTAGTTGTCGGTGTACTTCAGAAGCTGTCGTTTGAAGGTTGAAAGGTTGTGCAAGGTGTCTTGGCGATTATGAGAGGAATCAAGTACAATCGCTTGTATGAGCATAAATGTGAGATAATGATGGATTTCACCATGGAGATATTGGATGCATTTGTTTGAGAGTTTGAATTTTGGCATATGTGTTTGTAACAAACTGACAAGAGAAGTCGAAAGGTTTTGAGTGAAAGGAATCTACTAAGTGGTTATATGGTTGAGAAATTGGATGCAAGAAAATGTTGTGACTTAAGCAAATAGCAGAAAATGTAGTTTAACATGATTACCAGAGAAACCGTAAAGACTATAGAGTTGATCTACTTAAATGTTTGCAAGTCGTCACGATTTCCTTCAAGAAAGAGTGCCAAATTTATGCTAATAGTTGTAGATGACCACTAGAGAAAGACCTAGGTGTTTGTGTTGAGGCACAAGTTTGATACTATTGTCAAGATCTTATAGTCAAGTACTTTGGTAGGAAACGAGCATGTGAAGATGATCAAGCATGTGCGGACTGACATTAACATGGAGTTTTGCTCAAAGTTGTTAAATGAATTGTACATGAAGGAATTCATAGTGAGATACTACACTAATGCTGAACCACAATAGCTTATTAAGTTGATGAGCATAACATTGCTAGAGACGGCCTAGAAAATGCTCTCTAGTGCTGGTATGGCTAGGAGATTCTTAGCTGATGTGCTTAGTATGACACTACTCGATCCTATATTAATAGCAAAATTGGCTAACGGGTAGGGTCATAATTATTATAGAGAACCTACATGGCCCAATGATCTTTTATATATTTTTCAATAGTAAATTTAGGTAGTATTGCGTGTAACGTAGGCTTAGCGGTTCCATCAATTGGATGTCAGACTCCCAAAGTAGTGTGGTTAGGCAACGTAGCCAATTTATTCTATTTTTAAAATATTGGGTTGCTCATGTTATGTTTGAGTTAGTGATGGTAAGCTCGATGGGAGTATAAGAAAGTGCATGTTCCTAGACAATGTACAAGGTGAATGTGGTTATTACTTAGGGTGTTCGGAATTAAAGTTACTTGTTAGCAACAAAGAAGTTATGTTTAACGAACCTATGGTATTTCTAGGCAACAATGTTTATATTGATTTGAACTATGCTCAGCTCAAGGTGAAGTTGTGACCAAAAACTCTGAAGGTAGCTGGTACTAGCAAAGTAATAAAAAAAGATAGTGCTCGTAGCAAGATAGAGCCTGTAAATTTAACAGTTGTTATAGCTGCTGAGTTCAACAATGTGCATATTCAATCTCTTGATAGATATGGATGCAATAGCTTTGCTTTATCTATGGTTGAGGAGATTGTGTTAGAATATCCTTGTGGAGTAGTTAAAGGTGCATGGAGTTAGCATTCTAATGAGGTCCATGATTATGACAAGATTCAAGTGCGGTTTGGACTTGGAAGATGTCTAGAATGGTTGTGCCCATGAGGGGTTAAGGGAGAGTATCAGCAAAGATTAGATTCTCACGAAACAATTGTGGCTTGACTCAAATGTCGAGCCAATGTGGAGATTGTTGAAACTATGTGATATTCCGAAATTTAGCCCCTATTTTGAAATATGTGAAATGGTTATTTCATTGATGCATTTATAGTTATTTTACTCTAAACTAATCATTCATAAATTAACTAATCTATTGGGTGAGACCATAAAATGGTTAAAATACGAAAGACTAGACAATTTTGTCAAGGATCGACCACTCAATCATAAGGATCGACAAAGGTTAATACAACGCTATTATAAGTCAATTAGCGAATGGATATAAATTGATTCGACAAAAGTAAGTAGTTTGTTTGGGGGCGGTTCCGCACAATTATGATACTTGTGTTGAACGATAATAAACCAATTTTCTATTGATCTTGTACTCAGCATTTGTAATTGAACCCTTGTGATTACATAACAATCGAGGGTCGTCCACGATTGAAAATGTGGATCGAAAATTATTAACCATGGGTCAACCGTGAGAAAACCCCTAAAAGCCACTCGATAGTTTAGGTCATACCAAAGTCGCTTTTGATTGATTTTTAACCATGAAATTTAATTCGATTTCGGGTATCGAACTTTCAAGGGTTTCAAAACTAATTTGTTGGATGCGCCTCATCGTCCGTTGAATTATCAGCAAGTTCGGAATTTTCGGAAAATGAATTATTGGACAAAAATTGGAGATCGGAAAAGGAAAATTCGGAGTCAGTGACAAAATGGTGATTTATGGGCCTAGAATTTAGTTTTAAAGGAAAATGGAATTAAGAAGATATTTTGAGGACAAAAAGTGTGTGAAAAGTCTAAAATGCCATTGCATTTATGGACTAGAAGACAAAAGAAATAAAGGAAAGGATGAGAGGATTTTAGGGGATTGTGTTGGTTTTGCAATGATGAAGATTTTGGAAAAATTTTGGGAAATCTCTCTCTCTCACTCTCTTCCTCCCCCTCCCTTCATTCTTTCCCTTGAGTGACTGTAGCCCCCTCCCCTCCATGTTCTTTTTCTTCTTCTTCTTCTTCCCTTGTTGACCATCACCATCACCGCAAACTGCCACTCACCGCGGCGTTCGTGCCACTTGTTCAAGCCACCACCGCCGTCCTCAACACCTCACCAAACACCACCGTCCACCACTATCTCCATCTCCACGCTGGTGCACCACCGCCCAAGCCAAGCCAAGCTTGGTTGTGGGCTTTGAGGAGTCACCGCCGCCGCGCCTCTTCGCCATCGCCATCCCTCACGCTGTCTGCTGTCATCGTTGCTCTACTGGTTCATCACCACCAAGCTAAACACCTCCCCCTCTCTTTATGGCCACAAGCCTCAAGAGGCTTTGTCACCGCCGTTCGTATTCATGTTCAAGCCGGGAATGCCATGTCCTCGACGTCGTTGTGCCTTCGTTGCCACAAGCTCATTGTCATTGAAAAACCTGTGAGTTTCCTCGACGTCGTTGTGCCTTCGTTGCCACAAGCTCATTGTCATTGAAAAACCTGTGAGTTTACTCCTAATCCTCAATTAGGAAGTTAATTGCATTTAGGGGTAGTTTAATTCAAGCCTAATGGTAGTTAGTGGCTTTTAATGATAGTTTAGCCCTAACTAAGATTAAGGATGGATTAGATTAAGGCTAATATGTCACGCCCCGAACCTCGAGCATTTGTCCATCCCTCAGTGGTTGATAAAATTTGCGATATCCCAGGACGCATCACCGACCCAATCGATTATGCACATGCGGAAGCGAATTAACAAATCCCCTAACAACAATAGACATAAGATAGAAAAGCAGGACAACCATGTAAAACAAACCACACTTTTATAAATAAACGAGTTTATACTCAGAGGCCAATTCTACGGTCTAAGTATAAGAGGTCTATCTCCAAAAGAGACTACTGAATCACCCATGCTCCCGACTTTTTTACCTCAAGCTCCGAGTTCTTCACCCTAGGGACCTGAAAATGGTAACCCACGACGAGGTGAGATATAAATCTCAGCGAGTTCACGCCCTAAACCCCAATTAGGAAGATAATACACCTAAAGGCAGCCTACACACACAACTAATGAGATTCACCTTGCCTTAGTTCTTTCATGCACATTAGTACAGTTCGTAAAACATATGCATATAATCAATGCACTTATCAACTGGAACATCTCACTATCAAATCAATCAACACAGGAGTCTCGATTATAAGGCCAAATCGTTATGACACGTCTTATACCGTGCCACACAATTTTATCCCATAATCAGGCGCGGGTAACTCATATCAGTGGTTCAATCCACACCCGATATTCACTCTTAATATTCGAACTCCAAATTCAAACTCAATACTCAAACTCAATATCAAACTCAATAAACAAACTCAATATCAGACTCAATAAACAAACTCAACATCCCAACTCAATATTCAAACTTAAGGCACTAGAGGTGACCTCCACGAAGTCACACTATCGTGTAGCACTTAGCACTTGACCATATATAGCAATAGTACAAGGCACTAGAGGTGGCTCATACGAGTTTCGATATCGTGTAGCACTTAGCCCTTCACTATGCATGACAATACTGCAATGCTCTAGAGGTAATTCCCATATGACTCAAGTCTCCGTGTAACACATAGCCCTTGATTACAATAAGCAATAGCATAAGGCTCTAGAGGTGACCCACACGAAGTTTCATCTTCGTGTAGTACTTAGTCCTTTACCTACTCACAACCCATTCACATATCACCACACACAAGTTCCAAGCGTGTCATAAGTTAATCACATCATCAGATATGTATTTTCTAGGAAGTATAGCATCAAGAACAATCACGAACTACTACCGGTCCTAACCGGCAGAAACAGCCCACTCACGCGTCTCCGAGTTTAAATCTAAAAATATAATCAAACGAGTTTGAAAAATTCCCAAATTTCAGTATGTTGTAAATGACACATAAAAGAACATTTTTCATGTAGACACCTTAACCCAGATCTTTTTAGATTAAGCCCAGTAAATCACTCAACCCAGTACAAAAACTAGGTCCGTTTCCAGAAAGTCTGTTTTCCGAAATCAGTTTGATTCGAGACCCAAAACTTATCCGTTTGATCTTAAATTTGAGTATGTTTAACTATAAGATGTGAAAAACAACTTTTTTGAAGAAACCATTTTTAAATTCGAACCCTAAGAGTTGATAAAAATCCCTAGAATCCCAAAATGTCACAAGTTCCAGCATAGTCCGAGATTATATTTGCAAATAACGGAGCTGAAATCTCATACTTTTAAATCTCTAAAACTCTTGAGTAAAATACATGTCATAGCTAAAGATGTCTAAAACATTTCTCAAGAAGGAATCAACCTCAAATTCGCAACTCATTTCAATCTACAAAAATGGCAAACGGCGAGGGTCTAGAGATTAGAAGTGAAGAAAGTCCACTGAATTGGACTAATCTATCCTAAATTGTGCCAATCTCACTAATTAGATTAACACTAATCCATTCTAAGACTAATATAACCATTCTAGATTAGTACTAATCCATCTTAAGGCTAATCTAACCAACCCTTAAACATAATTAACCTCCTAAGGAAGATTTAGTGAGTAAACTCACCGGTTTAGCGGGCCGGTGAGTCCATGGCGACGGAGACTTCAAGGAGAGCGACAAAGAAACCTGCGGCAACACTAAGCGAGGTCCAAACAAGCCTTAAAATGGGCCTAGAAGTCTCAACTCTTGCCAGAACTTCTGCCTTTGTTCTTGGGCTGCAAGGGCTGAATCAAGCGGTTGGGTGGCGCGGAAACAACAAGAAGGTGGACTAGGTGGCTTCAGCGGGCGACGGCGGAGGCGGATGGTGGCTGGACAGCGATGGAGGAGCTCTAGTGAGGCTTCACGGCAACCAGGGCACGCGGACGCACGAGCATGGGTGAGCGAGATGGGCGCACAACGGATGGGCTTCGCGCGGCTGCTCGAGCGGTGCGATAGTGTTCGAATGGGCGACAAGGGGCTCCGGCAGTTGCTGCTAGCTCTTGGCTGGTTCTCTAGTTTTTCTTGAGCTCTCAAAGCACAACAACAATGGATAAAGTGGGGGCTTCAAGGAGGAAGAAGGGGCTGTTGAAGATGGAGGGTCCCAAAAGGCTCCAAAGTCTTCTATGTTATCCGAAATCACTCATCACATGCCCCCACCACCTTGGCTGTCATCCTCAACCCATTTTGCAGCACCAAAGCTTCCTCTAGAAGTCATTGAAGAGGTCCAAAAGTGGCTGCACCCTTGGCCTACGAATTTTGGACATTTGCTTATCAATTTCATTCAATTTCAACTCCAATTGAGCTCAATTGATGTCCCAAAAATTCAGCCAAGGTGTCCTCATCCATCCCATGATTTTTCCTTGTCAATTGAACCAACTTGATGGCAAAAAATGCGACAAAAAACGGCCCTCTAATTTTCCCGGTCCAAAATAACTTTACTTTGATTTTTCTCCGAAATCTCCGGTTTGCAGAAAAATCTTCAGAGGACGAGTCGACGTTCCTAAAATGAATTCATGACAAAACTTTCAATTTTTGAAATCGAGTTCAAATTCGCGGTTAATTTCAACCGGGCGTGATTTTAGCTTGACATAGCCTACCGGGTAGCTTTTAGGAATTTTTAGTTTAATTGACCCATGATCGATTATTTTCAAGTCACGTTGTACATCTTCAACTCATTGGTGATTCTCAGTTATTGTGAAAATCTCGAGGTTTCAAATACGGACACAGGGTACAGAACTGACAGAAGGATCAATATAGTGCCATTCGACGATAATTTTGCAATTAGGTAGAATCACCCACACTTTAATCGTATACCTCAGTCGAATCGACCTATCTCGAATCTCTGATCGATTTTGACAATGCCGTATTGACCCTTGCAGATTAGCACGGTCGAGCAGTCGATTTCTGATCGAATTCTCAAGTCTGTTGTGTTAAAATCCCTTAACAGCTTCACCAGATAAACTAGTTATCTCATGAGTGGCCAACTCAGAGAAAAAAGCTATATGCGCGTTGATGAAAAGCTTAACTCATTCACTTGAAAACGGAACCTGAAATTCAGGATATCACATAATATAGATTAGTCTTAATTAAGGATGATTAGTTTAATTACTTGTATTTATATTAATTAAGCGTGGTTATTTTAATTAATTATAGTTAGCTTAATTAATTTTAATTATTTTATTCAACTATAGTTAGTCATAATTAATCACGGTTAATGCAATTAATCGCCATTAACTTAATTAATCGCGTTTAGTGCTAATTAATCTCGTTTAGTGGAGATTAAAGACGGTTTAGCCATTAAATAAAATTTTATGCTTGATTTATTGGATGAAATTATGCATAATTATGACTGTTTAAGTTTGTAATGCCATGTTGTTGATTGCTCAAATCATGAGTTTAAATGCTATTTTCAAATAAAGATTATTTGAAAAGAAAATGACAAACTTTGAGGTGTCGTGTTTGGACGCCGAGTTTTACATGCTAAATGGGGCAATGTGGTTTTACAATGAAAGCATGCAAAGTTTGGTAGGTTGATTTTAAGTACATGACCATGTGCGATTATTTTACCGAAATTTTAAATGTGAAGATTTTCCGAGATTTGTTATTTAAGCACAAACTCTTTTACACTAGGCTAATTGATGGCAAATAAGAATTGGCTTGAGTGTTGGTGTGCTTGTGTGGTCACTTAAGTGAACTCGTCACCCAACGAGAGTTTGGGGATGATGCCTGATTTTTATTGGATGTCCGGCAAGGATCTGGATGCTGAGTCGCGATTAAGACCAAACCGATGCTCCTTATAAAATGTCGTCTAGGCGGGGGTTCTAGACGATACCATGCCCGATGGGATGGGATGATGCCCGGTTATGCCGGAAGATCGCCAACTCGTGTGTTAGCCGTGGCCCAATGGGTTGTAATAAGCGAAACACGCGTGAATGATTGTGTTGCATTGCATTTGATCATGGGCTAAAACTGTGAGGCACAGTATGGAACGGGTCAAAACAGATTTTACCTTATAATCAGGACCCATGTGAATGCTTGATGCATGATAGTTATGTGTTTTGATTATTAATTATATTTGTTGCATTAGTGTTGGCATATGTGATATACTAATATGCAGGGGTGTGCCAAGGTGAGGTAAGTTTGTATGTTGTGTGTGTTTGTGCTGCCTCTGAGATGAATTTGTGTCCTACTTGGGGCTTAGGCTGTTAACTCGTTGAGATTTATATCTCACCTTGTTGTTGTTAAATATTTTCAGGCTCGTAGTATGGAGAACCATCGCGTGTGGTTTGGGGTCTCGATGGACCAAGACGCGGGTGTGCCTGGCGTCACTTCTGGTCAACCTCATCGTTAGCAAAGTTTAGGTTAACACTGACCCTACAGGTTTTTGAGATGATCGGTAGGGAATGGCCGTAGAAAGGCTTGTAATTATTAAACTTCATAGGGTTAACAATTTATAAATTAAAGTGTTGTTTTAGAATGGTTGATGTGTTTACTATCACTGTTATTGGATTGGTTGACTGGGTGTTTATATTAAATGTTTTCGCTTGCATCTAATCAAAAGATAAAATGAATAGGTTGGCAATGCGTCCTAAGACGTTGCAATTTAATCGACCGTCGTGGGAGGTTCGCGTGCTCGGGGTTCAGGGTGTGACAAACTACGTCTTGAGTTTGTGTATGGAAAGGAAACTTTCCTAATTTAAGTAGATTTCTTATTTTGAATAAATGTCCTAGTTAGAAGAGATTTTCTAAAATGAAGTTCCTTTTTTTAGATTAAACTCTCTTCTATATAAGAAATAGGCTTTCTTCGTGAAGAGCATCCTAGAGGAACTTGTGCTTTTGAATTACATATTAAGTGTTTGAAGTTGTGAAAATCTGTTAAGATTTTGTATAATTTCTTTGTAAGATTGAGAGATTATTTTGCTAGGAATTTTAAAAGCTAAACACTGTGCAGGTTATAGGAGGTTGAGAAATACTAAAAGTGTTTGAGTTACTCCAGTGTGGTTGTAAATTTTTCTTGTATCGCTTGATTCATAGTGCAATTCTATCTTGCTCTTCTTGTGTATATTTGTCACACCTAGTGCATAATTTATTTCCTTATTTTTTTAACATTTTATTTGATCTCTTGTTTCCGTAACGAAAATGATGTATGTGTATTTGAGCTTGTACATGCATAGAATAATTTTCTAAGATAGATTTTCACGAACATTGTAGTGGCTGGACAAATGATATCATTTTAGATTGCTAATAGAGTCTTGATAAGAAGCGATACTTTTTTTGGTCCAATCTCTATTGCAACATATTTAAAGCACGATTGCTAATAGAGCCTTGATAACAAGTGGTTTTTTTTTTTTAAGTACCCTAGAGATACCGTATTATGACCACTGAAAATAGGAAACATACATACCAAAGCACTTAAAAAGATAAAATATATGTTAAGAGAAAGCAACACTCTTAAAATATAGATATTAACATTTTTAAAACATTTTTAATGACCCTTAACAAGCGCAAGGCAACTCTTTATATTTTCCTTGCATGGCTTGGGGAGCAAAATACTGCATAAACTCGGTCTACCATATCAAGCCAATCACACTCCAAAAACCCACGTGACCCACAAAAGAACACAAGTTCCATACAATTTCTGCACGGTGGCTAATCAAATAGACCATTAACTAAGTCTATACAATCTCATTTCCTTGTAAGAGGATAATACATGCGTATCCATTTCAATTTAGCTAGTAGTCAAATCATGTGGAGTCCACGCGATTTAATGGCTTGGGCATTTCGTGGACACACTATCACCACGTGAGAACACGATATTCACATCACTTGCAATGGCATGTTCTCATAGTCCTTAAGCCGATGACAGCAATGTCGGCCACTTTATTCCAGGTGACATGGTGGGGACCTCCAGATAAGGAAACCACACATTGACATCACGAATCCTACCGGTGGAAGACTTTCTACCCCCAACCTGCCATTCACGAATGGCACACTTGCAGATTCGACAATATCAGCTCTTTAGTATGCACAGCTTTTCGGTCAGAGTCAGTTTTAACTGGGGCCAATCCCAAGAAGAAAGAATCCCAATGAAAGAAGCTTTGAGAATCTTTTATTGTGAAGTGTGATCACTGGGAAAGAGGAATCATATACATCATGTTGAGAATGGTGTTTTGCGGTAATGTTGTCGATGAAGTCTAGTTTTGAACGGAATTAGTGAGCAATCAAAAAGACGTCCCACGAGTTGACGACCAGTCGACATTATGTTGTTATGTTCTGTCGCCGAGAATGTGGACATGTATGCTCCAGTCAACAAGTTGGTCTGCTGGACCTGAGAATGGATATGAAGGTGTGAATCTCGGATGATTAGTTTAATACTTCCAACTAAGGCAAACAACATAATTTTGCACATTCATCATGACTTAGATTTACTATGGAGCCAATGAGCATGGCAATGAGGGGATATACATATACATATACATATACATATGTGTATGTATATATATATATACATACACACATATAGAGAGAGAAAAAAATTTACTGGCCAAAGCTCACAATTTGAATATAATTGACTGGTAGTCCCGGGGATACATAAATTGGAGGTCCGTTATATTATTAGTTTACTGACATTTATTTCAGGCAAGATTGTGGACAACTATGGTGAAAAATAAAAAAAAAGTTATTCATAAAGTAATATAGCGGTGAAACTATTAGTTACTACTAGAGTCAATCGTTTAATTTTATGTCTTCATATGTGCGTGTGCATTTGCACTTCGTTAAAGAAATGAAATGCATGAGTAGATTAATGAATGTGATTGATTGTAATGCATAAAATTATGGATGAAAACATGACATAAACAGGGTGATGTGGCAATATATGACAGGGCAATTAGGAAAATTGAATGACATGGCATTCATGAGGAAAATTAAATGAGTGGGATTCATTATGACGTAACAAATCAAACACATGACTTGGCAAATTGAATAAATGACACGGTATATCGTCAATAGGAGCTTAATGAAAAATTATTACATAGACTTAATTTATGTATACCAACATTATTTTAATCATTGTTCAAGGGGTCCCACTGCTGAGTTCACACATCTGATGGCTACGATGGTTTTGGTTAGTCTCTGTAATTATTTTTCAAGCATGATAAACAGGTGAGGCGGCAGTAGTTGCATGGTCACTAGAACCAAATAGCCAAGAGATATAGGAAGAGCACAATGGATTTTAGTAGTTAAATCTGAAGCGATTAATTGATCTCAATTATATGATTGTAGGGGGATGAGGTGTCATCTCTAAATAAATTAGCAATTCTATAATAAGTCAGCCGTTTCATATAATAAATAATAAAATGAACAACAATGTGTCTTCTCCAATCTGAGGTTGGAGGAAACTTCCTTCAATTAATCTTACAATTGGTAAATTACAATATGAATATTTTATATATAGTTAAGTTTTCATGCGAGTGGTATTCATAATTTGTAATCAATCAAATGTATGGATTTAAAAGTTTTTTCAAATAAAAAATGGGGAAAATATAATCCATACGCCACACCTTAGGCCTAGTTTGGTACAAATGATGAGGAATCCATGATTAGGATCTTATTCGAAGTAATCACATTCCACAGATTAGTGCTCCATGGAATCATGTTTAGTTGTTTGTACTAACTAAAAGTACTTTCTTTTTACTAACTAAAAGTTTCTTCTTCTTCTTTTCTTTTTTTCACTTTTGTCCTTTTAATTATGCCCATCTCTCTCTTCATGCCCGAACGCATGTGAGCGCATGGGGTCGAAACCTTGGATGCAAGGTTGCAACCTGAGATGGTCAGGCTCAAGCGGCATTGGATCTAAGGTTGCCTGAGCCCCTCATTACATTCTTTCAAGGGAGGGAGGGAGGGAGAGCGAGAGTGGCACCGCGTCGATGAGCAAGGGCTGCAAAGTGTGATTTATGGCAATTGTCACGTGGTATGGCTCTCAGGAAGGTTAGCCGTACGATGATGGAGAAAGATGGAGGGATAAAAAGCGTGGGTTAAAGGAGAAGGGGTTGGGGTTCTTTTGGCTTTGTGGTAAAATTTCTTAAAGCAAAGGGATGTTCTGATCAACTAGGGTAATTGGACCAAATCGTTATGGAGACAAAGGAATTACAATAATTGGTTTTGGTTTTGGTAAGTAATCCAATTTACCCATTAAGCGTGGCTTAAATGTTATGGGTCCTGTAATAAAGGGTCATGTTTTCTTCCATCACTGGTTCAAAGAAATTTTCTCTAATCACTATAAGTTTTGATTGATGGATTAGAAACGTACACATCACCCACATCATATTTAGTTAAGGTTGTATCATTGTGATGTCGATAACTTATAACTGGCCAATGAAAGATATAGTTGAAGTAAAATTTTCCAATTAGGGATAAAGGAAGTTATCGCCCTATAATAAATTATCTATTGCTTATAAACTCGAAAAGTCTGATGTATTGCTTCGCGAGGACACTCTTGTCATAGCAAAGAAGTGAAGAGGAGAGAGAAACCAAAATTACTCATCCAAATGGCACCATAATTTTGTTCACATCTAATCTTGTGGGTTGTAACATATTAGCCAGAATGCTCAATGCTTGTCGAGTTTAAAAGACAGAAACATGTGACTTGTCCTAACTTTATCACAGCTGTCTTTTGTTCCTTGCGAAGCAAGCAAGGGAAAGCATGTGTAATGTCTCGAACGGGCCCAGCAATGATCAAAAGGTAGTTAAATACCAAGTTTTCATTGTCGAACGGAAGCTCATTTACCTCGATGCTTTACTGTAACTAGCATGTCATATCTGCGTTGCGTGTTTCTTGCGTTGGAAATGATCAGATAGACAAAGATCTTCTATCTCACTCAGTGCCTCAATTGATGTCTTGATAAAAGTCAACACTGTACCAACGTAATAGAGGATATAACCACTATCAACCGTTTTAAAAGTTTAAACTTTAAGATAAATGCATTATTTTAATACTTAATTATTTTTAACACATTGTCTCAGAGCATAAATTATTTAATTTTCATACCAGAGTGTTATTGTGTGTGAGCCTTCCCTCTCCATTGTCATTCTTGAATTGTTTGCTTGATCCGCAACCTCAAATTGCTAGCTTGAGAGTGATCAGCGAGAAAAAGCAATTAGCAACACTTCTGGTGCATGAGCTCCACCGAGTGACCTTCAACCAGTGGATTCCCCCTCTTTGTCTCCCTTTTTATTTATTTATTTATTCATCACTTATGATCTAGACCCTTTGGGCATTTCCTTATCTTTCCTGGCAAACTTTTATTTTGTCAGCCTTTGTTGATGTGGAGGGATGCCGGGCAATGTCTCAACCCAAGTTACTCACATGTGTCATGACCCAAAGAAAGGGAGGATCCAAGGGGATTCTACACGATGGCCGTGATCTATCCGTGGAACGAGCGACCCTCAACCCGTATCCCTAAGTCTTAGGGTTTTCTTGAGCATTCTAGAATACTCTTGAGGGCGGGCGATACGGTAAATGTACAAGTATGTAGTAAATGGGGGTAGATGGTAGTTGAGGAGATACGATCTCCACTGTTAAATCGAAGACGGATAAGGTTTATCCTGTACTTATGTATAAAGGGGTCTCATCCCCCTCATGGTAAAAAACTCATTCGCAAGTGAAATACAAATCCAGATCTTCTCTCTCTAGAGTTTCTCTCTCTAAAGATCCTTGTGAGTGTGAGTCGAGTATGAGAAAGGTTGCTCGAGAGAAATTCTAAGGCCGCACGGCTTAGGGAACGCTAAATCTTGATAAGTGAAATCATAGCAAGTTTGTTCTAAGCGCAATGATTGATCCACGATCTGATGAAGCGTTCGTCATGGGAGACGACCGCGATGATCGTGGGAGGAATGCCAAGAAGGACGCTACTAAGGGAAAGAAGAACTGTGGTGTTTTGAGTTCGAAGCATCCTATGGGGGATCTAGAGCATTGAATGTCAAAGATAGAAACGTTCATCACCGTTGTCCAATGATCGATTGATGAACTGACCCAGACCGTCAATGGAGTCGAGGCCGGAAGGGAAGAGCTTGTGGTCGAGGTACAAGAGCTTAAGGTCGACAAGGGTGAACTCCAACACGAGTTACTAGAGACCCTGGGGGAAGAACTCCAATAACGAGATGAGTCCTTAGAGGTCATGATGGCGGCAATGCGTGCGGAGATAGCAGAGCTCAAGGGGAAGCTCGCTGAATCAGAAGCGGCATGCATGAGTGGGTTTATCACCGTGCAAGCCGGTCCACGAACGAACGTATCCAAGCCAAAGGAGTTCAAAGGCTCGCGGGTGGTGAAAGATGTGGACAACTTCCTATGGTACATAGAACGGTACTTCCAAGCCATGGGAATCAATGACGACCAACTACTGGTAAACACTGCATCTATGTACTTAATTGATAATGCATTATTGTGGTGTCATCGTCAGTTGGATGATAGTTGTGGAGATCCTATCATGACTTAGGGTAGGTCGAAGAGTTTCGATGGAACTACTATCCCGCTTATGTGAAGGAGGATGCTTGCGATGAGCTAAAGCACCTGAAGTAGAAGAGCGGGGTGAGCAAATATGTGAAGTGATTTTCGGAATTGCTGCTTCAAATCCCTTCGATGAGCGAAACTAAGGCATACCACCAATTCATGAATGGCCTCAAGTCATGGATCAAGCAAGAATTGAAGTGATTCAACGTGGGAGACCTCACAACGGCCATCTCCATGGTCGAATCTCTCGTTGAATACAAGGTGCCTTCCACATCTAAATCGGACTCTTGTCTAAAGGATAAGACCACTGGTGGGGGAGATCAAGGAAGATTTAATCACCCAAATGGAGGCAAACCACCAACTGACCCTCCTAAAGCTCATGCAAAATCAAGCGACAGAGGACAAAAGAAGGCACGTACTTACAAATACTTCTTTTGTGATGGTCCACATTTGGCGCGAAATTGCCCGAATAGAGCCAAATTGGCAGCCCTTTGCAAGGAAGAAGAACCAAAAAAGGACGACTAGGCTTGTTGTGGATCCTCAGCATGATCAAGTACAAGAAGGTGAAGGAGCCTAAGTGACTTATGTCTGTGGATTTGAAGATTGGAGAAACCACGATGAGTACGCTTGTGGACACTAGGGCGTCTGATCTCTTCATATCGGAAGTAGTCATGAAGAAACTCAACCTTCGTGTTGAAAAATGAACTGGGTGGCTCAAGACCATAAACTCCAAGAAGGTCCTTGCCATTGGTGTCGCGAGGGACATGGAGCTTCAAATCGGGCAATGGAAAAGTAAGGAGACTCTAAAGCTAATTCCTCTTGACGACTATGACTTTGTCATTGGGATAACATTTCTAAATAGAATCCATGCAGTTATATTGCCTTTTACCGAATGCATATGTGTGTTGGATAAACGGTGCCAATGCGTGATCCCAGTCCATTGTGAGTCGGACCGTGATCGGAAGATAATCTCAGCAATGCAACTTACCAAGGGAGCAAGGAAGGGTGAGGTAACCATCCTAGCGGCCTTGAAGGCCGAGGACAACAAGGGCAAAGGGAGTGAAATCCCGATAGAAGTGACCCAAGTCCTTGACCCGTTCAAGGACATAATGCCTTCCGAGTTGCCCAAGAAGTTGCCACCTCGAAGGGAGGTGGATTATCGGATCGAGCTAGTGCCTGATGCTCAACCGCCTACCATAGCGTCGTATCGCATGGCACCCCCTAAACTAGAAGAGCTGAGGAAGCAACTGGAAGAGCTGCTCGATGTAGGGTACATTCGATTGTTCGAGGCTCCGTTCGATACGTCGATCCTATTGCAGAAGAAGCACGATGGGTCACTCCAGATGTGCATAGGCTACTGGGCGCTGAACAAGCTGACTATCAAGAATAAGTGCCTGATCCCACTCATTGGGACCTCTTCAATCAACTTGGTGGAACTCAGTGGTTCACCATGCTTGATCTTTGATTAGGTTACTACCAAGTATGGATTGTCAAAGGAGACAAGCCGAAGACTGCATGCGTGACGCATATGGATCATACAAGTTCCTTGTCATACCATTCGGCATAACCAATGCTCCGGCTACATTCTTCACTTTCATGAACAAGGTACTCCACCCCTTCCTAGATTGGTTTGTAGTAGTTTATCTTGATGATATTGTCATATATAATTGGACGCTCGAGGAGCCCGTCGAGCACCTAAAATTGGTTTTCTAAGTCTTGCATGAGAATGACTTATACGTCAAGTGCAAGAAATGTGCTTTTACCCTGAAGGAAGTTCCATTCTTGGGGCACATTGTTGGGGTGGATGAGTATGGATGGACGAGACGAAAATCAGAGCAATCGTCGAATGAAAGCCATCGATGAAAGTGACAGAGTTGAGGTCATTCCTTGGCCTCACCAACTACTATCGGCCCTTTGTTTAGAACTATTCGAGCATCACCATGCCACTCACAAATTTTAAAGAAGAAAAAGCCATAGGAGTGGACGGATTGATGCCAAAGGGTGTTTGATTGGTTGAATCAAGTCATAACTGAAGAGCCGGTGCTAGCATTGCCCGATCACACCAAGCCTTATGAGGTAGAGACTGACGCATCAAATTATGCTATTGGTGATATTCTCATGCAAGGTGGACATCCGGTGGCGTTTGAGTCTCGGAAGCTGAATGATCCCTAGCATCAATATACTTTTCAGGAGAAGGAGATGACCACGGTGGTCCATTGCCTTTGGACGTGGAGGCATTATCTCCTGGGTTTGAAGTTTGTCATGGGGACAAACAATGTGGCCATGAGCTACTTTCAAACTCAAAAGAAACTGAGTTCGAACCATGCTCGATGGTATGATTTTCTAATAGAGTTTGACTATATGCTAGAATACAAGCCGGGGAAGGCTAAGTCCGTGGTCAACGCACTTAGTCAGAAGATGGAGCTTGCAAGCACGATGAGTCGATCGAGTTTCCCATGGATCGACTGCATCCAAAGGGGTTCAATCACGATCAAAGGGCTCAAGCCCTTATCGAATACGTGCAGGAGGGCAAGATCCAACAAATATGGTGTGAAATTGATCTTCTTTACACCAAGGAGCGGCAACTATACGTGCCATTCTATGGAAAGCTGAGGAAAGAGATATTGTGCAAGTGCCATGATTCCAAGTGGGCAAACCACCCAGGGATCCATTGGACATTGGCCTTCATTGAAGACCAATATTACCAGCCTCATATGAAGGACGATGTTAAAGCCTATATGAAGATCTGTTTGTGTGTTAGCAAGACAAGCTCGAACAACGATCGTCGCCGAGGCTCCTAGAGTCACTTCCCATCCCAACACATGCATGAGAAAGTGTCTCTATGGACTTCATTGTGAACTTGCCAAAGTCTGAAGGGTGTCAGACTTTCATGGTCGTGGTGGACCAGTTTTCCAAGGATGTGATGTTCATGCCTACAATGAAAGATTGTCCAGCCGAGGAGGCGGCCAAGTTATTCATGAAACATGTGGTCAAGTACTAGGGGGTTCCACAAACAATTGTGAGTGATCATGATCCTCGATTCACGGGGCGTTTCTGGTCCGAGCTCTTCAAGCTGCTGGGGTCAGAGTTGAACTTCTCTACGAGCCTACATCCCCAAATTGATGGTTAGAGAGAGCAGGCTAATGCACTCTTGGAGATTTATCTTCGACACTATGTGAGCACAATACAAGCGAATTGGGCGAAGTTGATCGATGTAGCCAAGTTCTCTTACAACTTGTAGCGAAGCGAGTCCACCGGTCAAAGTTTGTTCGATATTGCGATCGAGCAACAACCATAAAATCCAAATGCAGTTGCCTCAGGCTACCGGGGGAATAGCTCACTTGCATTCAAGTTCGCCAAGGATTGGCAAGAGCAGGCGAACTTGGCGTGGACATGTTTACTCAAAGCCTCCAAGTGCATGAAGAAGTGGGCTAACAAGAAGGCACGACATGTAGAGTTCTAGGTCGGGGACTTAGTATTAGCCAAGCTACATGCGGTTCTCTACTACAATGCACAAATGGTTGATCCGTCGCTACGAGGTCCCATTTCGTGTGTTGTAACAAGTCAGGAAGGTCGTATATAAGCTGGAGTTGCCGCCAAAACCAAAGATACATCCGGTTTTTCATGTGAGTATGCTTAGACCTTTCTATGTAGACGAGTAAGATCCAGATCGAGGTGAATCGTAGCGGGTACCACTTGGAGCGAAAACCTCGTATGACCAAGAAGTTGAATGCATAATGGTGGATCGAGTCATACGGAAGCGGTATTGTGTGCCAAAGCGAGTATCTAATCCGATGGAAGGGTCTTCCAGAGAGTGAAGCTAGTTGGGAACCCGTAGATGCTCTTTGGCAGTTCAAGAAGCAGATCAATGCCTTCCATGTTGAAGACATGACGAGGATGTCCCTCGATTAGGTGGGGGAGAATGTCACCACTCGACGAAAGGGATGATCCAAGAGGGTTTTACACGACGTCCGTGACCTATCCGTGGAACGAGCGACCCTCAACCGATATCCCTAAGTCTTAGGGTTTTCTCGAGTGCTATAAAATACCCCGAGGGGCGGGCGATACAGTAAATGTACAAGTATGTAATAAATGTGGATAAATGGCAGTTGGGAAGATACGATCTCCACCATTAGATCAAAAAGAGATCTACAAATACGGCTTATTCTATACTTGTATATATAGGGATCTCCTCCTTCTTATTGTAAAAAACTCATTGACAATTGAAATACAAATCTAGAGCTTCTCTCTCTAGAAGTTTTCTCTTTAAACATCCTTGTGAGTTGAGTGTGAGAAAGACTGCTTGGGAGAAATTCTAAGGCCGCACGGGTTAGGGAACGCTAGATTGATCGACCCATCACACATGGATACTGAAATGTGACATTCGAATGGAGAATGAAAGAATGTCTTTATAGTTCTTTGATCAAAACTTTATGGGTTTGTCTATATAGTTCCAATATTTGTTTTAATCGATATTGAGCATGATTGAATAGAGTGTCATAGCCGGACTCATTTATTTTTTGTTCATTGGGATAATTCATTCATCAAATTCTAATAAAAAAGAAGAGAGTTGAGTGATGAGTGAGATTATTAGTGAAGGGGTATCCTATTATTAATTGATCAACCCCAAAAAAAAAAATTACATTCATAACATGAAGTTGAATTATGTAATTGATTGAACATATGAGGGGAAATTACAAATAAGAGCTTAAAGTGCTCTCATTTTCTTAAATAAAGTTTTGAAGTGTCATCATTTTCTTAAATAAAGACCTGAAGTAGACCTTATTTCAAATAAAGGTCTGAAATGGTCATGTTAGTCTAAAAGAGGGCCTAATCTTATCGGCTAGTGAAAGGCATTTTCATCCTTTATTTTTTTATTCTTTCATTTTTCCTTTCTATATTTTTTCCCAAAAAAAAAACTCAAAAAACTCAAAAAAGGCTTTTTTTTTTTTTTAAAGGAAGAAGAAGAAACAACATAGGCAGGAGGGCTCGCAAACCACCCTCGCCTATGGTTGCTGTCCTATCGTAAATGCGGTGTCGGCCATGGCCCTTTCACCGATGGGGTCGCCGGTGACCCTTGTCAACCACTGATGAGGGCTGTGGCCCTTTCCTAGGTTTGGGCGTTGGCCCTTGCTAATTGAGGGGATGGGTGTTGCTAGCCCTTCGCCTATATTTTTTATTTTTTATTTATTTAAGTTTTAGTCCTTTTAATGAAAAAAAAAAAAAAAAAAGGAAAGAAGAAAAAACTATAAATGACAGAAATACTCTTGACTAGCTGGTGAGGTTAGGATTTTTTTTTTTTAGACTGACATGGCTACTTTCAATTCTTATTTAAAATAAGGTTAACTTTACGCCCTTATTTAAAAAAAAAAAATGAGAACATTGCAAATCCTTATTTGAGAAAATAAGAGCATTGTTAGCCCTTATTTGAAAAATTGAGACCATTACATGCTCTTATTTAAAATTTCTCCTTCATAAGATGTCAATTGTTGAAGTGCTCCATGCATCACTTTTGACTATTAATACACTTAAAAGACAGCCAGTCTCTTGCCATGCTTTGATCAACTTCTCATGTTGGTTTTATGGTCTAAGAGAACATCACATGCTCTCATAAATTTGCTGAAAGCAAATCTTATATGATGAAACAATAGGTTGAATAACTATATGGTTGAAATAAATTGCTTAACCCAACAATTACTTCTAACTCGAGGATTTATTGTGAAAAAGCTTATATCATACTCTTTTATATTTTTACCATACTCAGTAACAGAATTGATGGCTGGTTAGTGTTCATCAAGAATATCTGCATGTATTAAGTTTTTCCTTTTATTGTAAGAGCATATATTAAGTTTAATCCTGGTACTCCTTAAAACAAACTGTTCGTAGAAGGGAACCGGTAGCAGGTACGCAAGGCCCATTTTATTAAAAGGTACAGCAGCCCAATGAAAGCCTCTATTTCATCTGGTCCCAGTCCCATCAATATCAAATGCTAAAATCTAAACCAGCATTTCAGTGGGCCACAAAAGGTTAGAGTTTAGAACATCCCTTGTAAAATCAACATCCGAAGAACATATAACTAGAGGTGAGCGGTTCCAAGTTCCGGTTCGGTTCCGTCTGGAACTTGGAACCTACCCTCTGAGGAACCTGGAACCTACCCGTCAGAACCAAGAACTTGTAACCTACCCTGTCACTAGTTCCAAGGTTGATTCTAGGTTCCAATAGGTTTTCTTTTTTCTTTTTCATATTTGAACTATAACGTACGCGCATACTCTACAGTTACTTCCCACATTTTAGCAAAAATACCAATGGCAACTGCCAAAAATTTGGACATACATAATCAAAACCAATAAGAAATTTCCAAAGAGGAAAGGAGATGCTTGATTAACTATAATTATTGTGCCCACATATGTCAATATATGTGCACTAAAGCTTAAATCATCACATTTGCCATATGCCATATGCCCTATCAGCTAAGTCAAATGAAAATGATGAAGCAAAATATACTAAGGAGATGAAAAACCAGAAGTGCCAACAAGATCTCAAATTTTCATCTACTCGATAGTGTGAACTCTGCAACATTTCCTTGTGATTCTTTTGGCACAGCAAAACCCTGCAAAGACATGGATGAAAATCAGTCAAAATCCTAAGTAAAGACATAGAAAAAAATAATATCGATAATACTCCATGAAGCATGCCATTTTGCCCATCTAAAGGCTTCTAAACTCTTTGACATAGTTCAAAAATTCAATGTACATAAGAGGAGCTTGCATTAAGATTACGACAAACAAAGTTCATCATCAATCAACTTCCACACAGTTAAAGCAGCACAAAGCCAACAAAAAACCTTGCTTGACTTCTTAACCGCTGGACCCATTGCAGATGCGACACCACCAACTCTATTTATCGACAATAATCTCTGCATCAAGACCAACCATATCTGAAAAAAAGAAGAAGAAGAGATTAAATAAAATATTCACTTATTAGATATACAAAAAGAATTATAATATATAAAGATATAAACATTACTTACCCAACTAAAATTTTTCTACGTTCTCGATGCACTCTTCAATATCAAACGGTACACGAACGGCTCTCAACCAATCTTGAGTGCAAATCAAAGCTTCCACTACTTTTGGAGTTAAAGAACTTCGAAAACCATCAAGCACACGACCCGATGTACTAAAAGTTGACTCTAAAGCAATGGTAGTTACAGGAATGGACAAAATATCTCGAGCCATCGAAGAAAGGATCTTATATTTTGAGCCATTAGCCTTCCACCAAATCAAAATGTCAAGATCAAGATCCTTTTCATTTTTTTCTTGAAGATACTCATCAAGCTCGGACTTGTTGTCATCGCACCCTTGTTCGTTTGAGTATATAAACATTTTCTTCCAAGCTTGGCCATCATACTTCTTTATTCCTTCATTACCACCCGTATCGGTATTGGAACTACTACTACTTGCACCCAAATTATGGCCATCAACATTTTGATCACTTGAAATAAGAGAAGATTGCTCATAAAATTCATACAAACGCTCCAATGTATCATTCACCTTGTAATGCATCTCTTTAATTTTCGATTCATCATCATAAATTTATCCATACAAGAAACTCACATAATTTAACTTGGCTCTAGGATCTAACACAACCTCAATCAACACCATCATATTCACTTTATCCAAGCTTCCATAATATTTGTCAAATTTTTCTTTCATTTTCACACCCATAGCTTGAAGCTTAGGATCCGAAGCATTGACCGCATTTTCAAATATCTATACAAAAGAGCTATCCCTTCAAAATAATCATTTGAAGTAACATATGAACTCCTAGACATCTGATTGGTGGCATCATAGAATACTTTTAGAAATTCCAAAAGAATAATATCATTTACCCAATCATCATCACTAGGAGTTTCATGATTAAGCTCACTTATAAAAGATTGATCGTCTTCTTCAATCCTTTCGAAAGCTTTTATGAACTTTATGGTGGTGTCTAACATAAGGTAGGTGGAGTTCCATCTAGTGGCAACGTCAAGAACTACCGAACCCTTATAAGTGATCCATTTTCTCTCAATACAAGATTGAAATCCTTTGGCTCTTGTGGGAGAACTCCTTACATACCTAACCACATTTCGGATACGTACAATGGAGTCACGTACCGTAGTCAAGCCATCTCTCAAAATCAAATTTAATACATGAGCTGTACACCTCATGTGCAAAACACTACCATCTAATATGAACGACCTTTATTTCGAAAGTTTTTCTCTCAAATAGCTAATTGCAACATCATTCGAGCTAGCATTATCCATTTTAATTGTGGACACCTTTTTTTTTATTCCCCACTCCTCAATGCATTTCTTCACCGTTTTCCCAATACCCCTGTGATTATGCATCACCACAAAGTTGATGATTCTTTTATACAACTTCCAATTTTCATCAATAAAATGTGCAGTGAGACACAAATAATTCAGATTTTGATTGGAACTCCATGTATCAGTCGTGAGTGCGATCCTAGAATTAATCTTTCCAAAATAATTTTTCAAAGAAGTTCTTTCACATAAAAACAACTTCATGCAATCTTTTGTTACTGTGAAACGTGATACATGTTTGAAGAGAGGTTGTAACTTAGTAACATATTCACAAAATCCAACACGCTCAACCAATGAAAAAGGTTGCTCATCAAGGATGATGAACCGAGCAAGCATGTGCCTACAACGTTCTTGATTAAATGACCATGTCGATAAGACGCTACCAGTACTAGAATCTCCTCCTTCCTTGCCAACCATGTTGACATTACGTGGTGCAAAGAATTTCTGCCTCTTATCTACGTTACGGGGAAACCTCTTGCATGTGGTCAAGTGCTTCCTCATTACAGAAGTACCGTTAGCAACACGGTACCTAAGCATGGACCCACAATGAATGCACTTCACTTGATATATTTTTCCATCCTTATCACTGATTCTCGAATAATGATTCTAACATTCGGATGTATATTTCTTATCATAAGGAAGATGAGAACCGGGTACCTTATTTGTGGCACTCAAGGTAAGGGGTGCCTCTTTTTCAATTTCATCGCCAGAAAGCTCCAATTTTGTAATCGGAGTCATCTCCTCACGTCCCTCCACCTCCATTGACATGTTATCTTGATACATTAACTTCGCACTACACAACAATAATAGAATATAATTAGAAATTTCAAAATAGAATGTGAATTGAGTTACAGAATGTGCAAGCAGTTGCTAAAAACCAAATCAATACACAACTTTCCCTCAAAGAAACACTCTCAAGTATTGTAGACAATTAGCTTTTGCTAGATGCTAATAATCTGTGTATTTTGATAAATGATAACTCGTGCGCAAATGACACAAGCTAAAAGCAGTCCAATTTGATCATGCATATATCCATTATGCGGCACATTGTTATCCTTCTCCTATATTACCTTTGCAATTAAGGACCAGTAATCCTGAAGAGCCACTTTGTATAAGAGAACAGAACATTCACGGTGCACACAAAGCACCGCATTCTATGTTGACTAAATTCACCCAGATCACATCTAGTTTGACAAAAGCATGAAAAACCATGTGCCCAGATCCACTAACTGGGGGCACACCATCAATGCCTTTACAGAACTGCACACGTCTCACCTCTCTTCTACCGCTAGCCTGGCAACTTCTAAGTGATATAGCTAGTATAAACACCTAGAGGGGGGTGAATAGGTGTAAAAACAATTTATCGAGATACGAAAGCAATACTAGGCAGACAATAGAAAGGAAGTTCTCTAAAACAGATTATGATCAAAGTAAACAGAGAGTAGAGAAGAGAAAATTAAACACAAGGTTTATAGTGGTTCGGCTTATTCCAAGCCTACGTCCACTCTTTTCGCACCGACACCCACCGGCTGGATTTCACTATGAACAAAAGAGATATTACAGCAATGCTTTCCCTTGATTCCACAAAGTGTAGATATTCTACCACACTTCCTCAAGGTATCTCAAAATATAGACTCTCTTTTGCGTACAAGATTTCGCTCAGTAAATGAATTGACTAAGAATAAGAAGCTTCAGACTTTGGAATTCTTTTATCGTGCACACACTCGAACTACTAGAACGTCTTCCTTATATACTCCTTTATGCCATCATACCCGTTGGCACTTACCAAAGGAATTCTTCCAATCTTCCCGTTGGACAGAATCAATTAGGAAGATCATTCGAGCCATTAAAGGAACATGTCGATAGCCCATCAATCCTGCTCGCCCATACAATCAGGATCTCGGTTTCCATAAGTAGAACCTTCCGAGTATACTTCGCCAATCATCGGATCTTTAATCAATCTTGATTTGAATAAATGAATCCGTTATGTCATATCCAGCCAAGAGATCTTCGTCAGTCGATAAGATCAAATCCTTAACGAAACACACGATCCGGATAGACCTTCTTCGACAAACTACAAATCGTCAATGAGAATAGACTTTGAGTCTTGAGTACGGGCGATCAGCAGGTCTTTAGACCTTAAAAAGTAGAGTTTGCAAATCTTCAGACTAGACTGATGGAAACGTTTTGTCAGCTTCAAAATATTCCAGAAAGATTTCTCCAACACTAAGGACCCGAGAACCAGCCACCCAATGACAGATCAGATGGAAAAGCTTTAACAACCAAAATAATGGCGAAAAGAGAGCTGAAACTGGTCAGGGCCATGTTTCCAATCACAACCCACGAAGAAGTTAAGCATCCAGATTGCCAAAATTCAAAAACACTAGCTTCCCCAAAACAAAGAATTGATCAGAGCAGTTTCATGGAGTCTGCAGATCCATACGGGACAAACCAGGCATGCTCTCCTTCGAGCATCCATTTCAGTTTTGGCAAAACGAAAAGCACTCAACATTCGATTTTCACAAGGCGATATAAGATCCAAAAAATGAAAAAGTCCTACATAAATCTAAATAAAGAACTCCTTGAAAAAAACATCAATCGACGACTCTTCCTCAGCACGCCTCCATTATCATCAACAAGAAGAACAACATTGACGCGTGCTAAAAATGTCGCCTTTTTAGCTCCCCGATCCACTATCACGATCACCCTCGACAAAAAATCTCAAAATTGCCACTACCCACGACCGCACACGGCCGCGCATGCGCATTGCCATAAAAAAACACGCAATCCCATTTCCCCGGGGGAGAAAAAAAAAAAAAGTTCCAGGTGATTCGCAAATCGCTTCGCACTACAGGCAATGAGACATTCCAGGTGATTCGCAATCATCATTAGACGCGCAAAGCGATCGACCGAAAGCGAGATTAGATGAGGACCGTACCTTGATTGATCTTGGCAAATGCTGAATTCAAGAGAAGGCAAATCGCACGATGTTTCAACGACAGGCACCCTCAGGCTTCGCGATAAACGAGTCCAGCAACTGGCGTCAAGTGGCGGAGGCGTGGCTGCGGTGTCCGGTGGCGGCCTCAAGGGCGAGCGACGTCAACGACGAGCAAAGGCAGAGCACAGGAGAGATTGGCATCGAGCGGTGAGGGTTCCGGCAAGAGGCCTTGGCGACAGGCGTCCAGTGGCGTCCGGCAGAGGTGGGCTTGAGGGTGAGCGGCGTCTGGCGACGAGACTCAGAGCGGTGTCAGTGATGGGCAAAGGTAGAGCACGGCAGCAACTAGCGTCGAGCGGCAAGGGTTCACGCGAGCGGCGTCGACGACTGGCATCCAGTGGCGTCCAGCGTCGAGACTCAAAGCGGCGTCAGCAACGGGCAGAGGCAGAACACGACAGCAACGGCCATCGAGCGGCGAGGGTTCACGTGAGCGACGTCGGTGACTAGCGTCCGGCGGAGGCTGCCTTGAGGGCGAGCGGCGTCCGACAGCAAGACTTAGAGCGGCATCCGGCGGCAAGAGTTCCAAGTCTGAAATCTGAATAGGGAGCGCAGCGAGGGAAGGAGGGCGAGCGAGGGAGGGGGGCTCCTTTTGGAGCCCTAACCGGTTCCGATTCCGGTTCCGCAACCGGTTCCGAAACCGGAATCGCCGGTTCCCGAAAAAAAGGAACCGAGAACCGGAACCGATCCTTTAAGAATCGGGAACCACTTTCACCCCTGCATATAACCAATGCTGGAATGTACCATAACTAATATGATAGATTGAGTTAAACTATGAACATCATAAATGATCATTTAAATTGTCAAGCAGACTTTGTTATATTTGCAATTATCTATTCTACAAGTCAAATTTTCTATCTTAATATTATTTCGTAATTGAATGCTTCCTTAAAAAAAGTGAATGTTTATTTGCTGGCAGCCATTACTACTTCTGTCTTTGAGCCTATTTGGTATAGGAGGGGTTGAATTACAGCTATATTGTGCTTGTGACGTTGAAACTTGTATGTTTGGCGATCCACACTTCAAAGCCATAAGACCACAAAATTGATTGCTTGCCAGTCACCTCACAAATTGCAAGAGCCCTTTCTCATAATTGAAACTATTACGGAAGGATTATATCAAACGGCCTCTTCAACTCATGGCTTTTTAAAATTATAAAGCGAAGGATATTACATAACCAATTAAAAGTAAACCATTGCAGATATCCCGATCTTCTTCGAGAACTAGTCTTCTAATATAATTGGTAAGAGTATTCGGAGATAAATAACGGCAATTGCTTGTTATTACTAGGATCTCCTATTAAAATTTTAATTAGCTGACTTAACAATAAAATGCCACATGAACACGTTGCAAATGTTACTTGGGATTTTGGTGAACCTATCGATTCTAGAACAAGAACTTGGAAGTGGGCTAGTTTCTTATATCAACGGGTTACTCGAAGTACTTTTTTAGTACAATCTTTTCGTATATACTTTCGAGAATTTAATCAAAGTGGTTAAATGCTTAATTGCGATATGCAAATTCCATATTTGAATCACAACCGGTAATGGTCCTAGGGGGAGCAAGTGGTGGCCCTCACCCTATACCTTCAAATGTACATTAGGATTTGTTGGATCTGTCCAATGAGTGGATCGGATTGAATTTGGATCGGGTTGAAAATGGTTTGACCCAAATTAACCGTTTAACTCGTTTCCATGGAATACAAATTAGTGACTCATACCTGACCCATACCTGACCTTTACCATGCCAGCCTATATTTATATTATTAAAAAACTTCCATATTTAATCCAATTTAAGAAAAATTATACCCAAACTAAGGCAAGAGCACAGAGTGAGCGAATATGAAATTGATTGAGGCTGAGAGAGGATGAAAAAAGAGTCATTAATGTGACTTAAGTCTAAGTAAGTTGTTGTCTCATTTAAGACCCATATTATTTTGGGTTCTACCATTCTAAATATATTTATAGGGCGAGAGAGAGTGAAGAGAGTCGTAAAGATGGGTTATGTCTAAGTAAATTGTCATTCCATTCAATACATGTATTATTTCGGGCTTTATCATTCATAATCCATTTATAACCCATTTAGTAAATATAACTAACCCATACAATAACCCAACCCATCAAATATTGATTAAGAATGGGTTTATGACTATTTTGAAGGGACTAGGGTTTGCCTTAGGCTTTTGTAGATGATAATGATGGTGAAGTGAGAAGCAGTAGAGGCCAGAGACAAAAGGGGAGGAGAGAGAGAGAATGAGGTTCTAGGTTTCTGTGTCAAGCGTTCTAAAGTCTAGGATTTGCCTCAACCTTTTGCAGATGATGATGATGGTGAAGTGAGAAGCAGCATAAGCCAGAGACAAAAGGGGAGGAGGGAGAGAGAATGAGGTTCTAGGTTTCTGTGTCAATCGTTCTAAAGTCTGAGGACATTTTAGTCAATTTGAGACCCCAATCTTTTCTTTGACAGGCAAGCTTATACGTGAACTTTTCTTTAATTATTATGAACGTCAAATGGGACCTCGAGTTCTAACCACCAAATAGGCCTCGCGCCCATGTTGTTTGGTCATGAAGGCTTAAGTGGGCCAAGTCAAACCCACCAAGCTCATTCAAGAAAATGGGCCCAAGGGCAAAATTAAAAATTTGGGCTAAAAAGTTGTGAAATGCCCAAAACGCATCTTCTAGAAGCCTAGCATTTATGGACGAAAAGACAAAATAAGAGAATGGATGGAGGAGAGGGAATTAAGATGGGCCACCAATAGCCCATCTCTCTCCCTTTTGTTCTCTCTTGGTCTTCTTCTTCTTCCTCGTCTTCATGTTCTTCTTCTTCTTCATTTCTTTTTCATCGCCATCACCATTCGCCACTGCCATTTTCATCGCCCATTCTAATTGTCCATCACCACCATCGTCGCTCATCCATCGTCCCTTGCGTCGTCTCTCGAGCCATCGAGCTTGTCCAAGCCCCCATCACCGAGCAACTACCACCATTGAACCACCACTTGCTGCCACTCATCGCCATCATTGCCCATGCCACCACCGCAACCACTGCCATCCCCAAGTGATCGCAAGCCATCGTCACCACCGCCCAACCAAGCCACCCCCAAGCCAAGGAGGTTGTGAGCCTCAAAGTTCACCGAGTCGTGCCATGGTGCCGCCATTCGCACTGTGAGGCCCGTGTAATCATCGCCGTTGCTCCACCACCGCCGTGAGCTCATCGTCATCGGAAAAACTATGAGTTAATTTCTACTCTTTCATTAGGAAGTTAATTGTGTTTAGGGGTAAGTTTAGTTTAGGGATAATTGTGGTTAGTGTTAGTTGATTATGGTTTAGTGTTAATCATGGTTAAGAATAGCTTAGATTAAGGCTTTTTTTTTGGTCGATCGTACTCTATTTCTACGCTAACTCTCACTCTCAAACTTTTGCCCTGCCTCTTTGTAGGGCGTGGGAGTCGAAACCCACTCCTGAAACTAAATCGGCCCCACCCCAACCCCCCTTGAGAATGTGGGAATTCGAACCTTCCACCTCCCCCTTCCATGTTAGAAGGGTGGCCACTAGGGCAAACCCCAGTGGTTGATTAAGGCTAATTGAAATCAGTCTTAATTAAAGACAATTAGCTTAACTAATCGTAATTAGTCCTATTAATGACAGATTAATCGTTAAGTAGAATTTTATGCTTGATTTATTGGGTGGATTTATGCATATTTCATATTGTTTGAACTTGTTATGCCATGATATTGAATGTCTAATTTATACACCTCAAATGCTATTTTGAAAAAAGGGTTTTATTGGCAAAAAAATGGCAAAGTTTGAGGTTTTGTGTTTGGACGTTGTATTTTATATGTTAAATGGGGCAATGGGGTTTTAAAAGGAAGGTGTGCAATATTTGGCGGGTTAATTTTAATTACATGACCACGTGCAATTATTTTATTACAATTTTAAGGGTAAAAATTTCTGAAATGTGTGGTTTGAGCGCAAACCATATTTGCATTGGCTAAGTCAGAAGATAAGAATTGGTTTGAGTGATCGAAAGCTTATGTGATCACATAATGGCCCTGACGCATATGATTATGCGAGATAATGGTTCCATCTTGATGCATATGAATATGCGAAACGATGTCCAATTTTATTGGATGCCCAGTGGGGGTCTAGATGTCGAGTCGATGCTCCAATTAAATGCCGTCCTAATCCGTATGAGTACATGAAATGATGTTGTGCTTGATAGAGCAGGACGATATCCAGCCATGTCGGAAGACTGTCAACTCTTGTGTTGGCCATGGCCCGATAAGTTGTAATAATTAGAACATGTGTGAATGCAATATGCATGGATATACATGAGAAGTGTTCTAATTATTTGTTGTGCTTGATGCATTGCTTTTGGCACATGGTAATTGTTATTGTATAAAGGTGTGTCAAGGCGAGGGAAGGATGCGTACAGGTTATTTAACGGCTTTGATATTTTTCATTGGGTCGAATTAATTGATCTTGTTTATAGTTAGGGAAATGTGGGGGTCGCTTTGCTATTGATTTGTTGTTGATATAATGCTGCATGTTTAAGCCACCTTCAAGACAAATTAGCATCCTAATCGAGGTATAGGTCGTTGACTCACTGAAATTTTTATCTTACCCCTTGTTGTTTAAATGTTTTTAGGCATGTAATATGGAGAACTATCGCATGCGGTTTAGGGCCTCGATGGACCAAGACATAGCGTGCCTGGCATCACTTTTGGCTGGTCTCATCGTGAGTCAAGTTTAGTAAACCCTAACCCTATAGGTTTTTGAGATTGTCGGCAGAAAGTGGTTGTAAAAAGGCTTGCAATTATTAAACTTCATAGGGTTAATAATTTATAAATAAAAGAGTTGCTTTTGGGAATGTTTGCTTTGTCTATGCTATCCCTATCCCTATTTGTTATGATCGACTAAATGTTGTTTTAGAAGTACTTCTACTTGATTTAATTGAAAGACAAAAAAAATGGGTCAGCGATGCGTCTTGAGACGTTCCTACTAATCGACCGTTAGGGGATGTTTGCATGCTCGGGGGTTTGGAGTGTGACAGTACATATGTGTATAAAGCTTGGCTTGAGGCAACAACTCAATCATAAACGGTAGGAGTCCTTGCCAAAACCAAAGACGTTGTCGATCATTTAAGAGGCATAAAAGTAAACAAAAATGAATATGGTTATCACTTATTTAGACCTAAAATTTTATGTGTCGATAATGTGGAGGTCCCTCATTGAACGCATCAAGAACCAATGCCATGAGTATTCAATCTCACCTTTGATGACAACCCCAAGATATTAGGAACATTTGATCATGTGCATCATTTCAATAGCACGTGAGGTTTCTCCTTTACAAATTTCTTTTAAGAAACAACCATCCAAACCCACAACTTTCTTACATCTAGAAATGAGCCTCTTTCACGTGCATCAAAAGAGATTTACAATTTTGTCAAACAATAGCAAAGAAAGTAACAAATGCTTTCCAACCTCCAGTGATGTACTCCCAAGGTTCCTCTCCTTAAATTCATTCGCATACTCCACATCTTTGCAAATTCCTTCCTATAGTTTCCTGTCAAAACTTTGAAGGCCATCAGTTTAGTCTCCTATTCTCATTAAGACTACTAATCTCTGATAAAGTCTATGTCAGTAAGATATTTGACATTGCTCTGACAGTATTAGGATAGCGATTTGCCAACTAAGAACCTATAACCCTCTTAATAGTGAAACTAATGCTACAAGTATGTTCTTTGTAATAGGTCTTTACATAAAGCGATCCAGTCCTAGGATCAATACCTCCAAAAATCCTTCAATAACAATTTTCATTATCACATTTTGCTCTACCAAGGTTTCAATGACAATGTTCATTATCACATTTTGCTCTACGGAAGTTCTTTCATTATTTATGAGTTTGATCACTCTATACCCAGCCACTAAGTACTCTCGTGTAGCACCTTTGAATGGCCTTTTATTATCAAACACCAAAGAGATAATAAATACTCGTACTGTAGTATTAGGATCATACTTAATAAGCCTACTTTTCATTCTTGTAACATGTTTTCTCCTCCAACAAATCCCAAACTTTCATCTCCATTTGTTTCATAGTATGCTGTATGGTATGTAACTTAAGCATCAACATCATTATTCACATTAGATTTCGAGGATTAGATGACTTTAGTTCAGATTATTGGGGATTAGATGATTCTCTCACAAATGATTCCCTGTAACCCAATCCTATTTGGTTGTCTTGTAGAACCCTCTGATCTTCTTCCTTACCTTTACGAGCTACTCATCATCACCATCATTACTGAAGAATCATTGCATCAAATTGCAAGTCGGTGTCTTTAGTTTCCTCCTCAATTTCCACATTGTTTACCCTTAAATCCAAATCATCTACTATAACTTGAACACCCTCCCAAGGCAACCTCATCCACTGTCTCCTCATGCTCATCAACTACATCATCATTATCTAAATCACTTACATGCTAAACTAATCCCTCGTTAACTAAACTAGCATGAATAATTATCACCTTAGCATCCATTAGCGCACTGATCCCTTCAGTGTCGTCCACCTCATCCACTAATCTGTTCACTCTCATGACATACTCAGGTTGTTCATCCACAACACCTTCCTCAACTACAATACCTTTAATTTCCTCATGAGGGATTTGATTTGGGGATTCGGGAATTTTGAGGCTGACATTTGTGTATTATGCAAGAACGAGAAATGACACCACTTATCTAAGCAAAAGTGACATTATTTCGTTGGAAATAGTACATGTCATGCCTTACATGTGGACGATTGGCAATGACTGAATTATCATGTCAAATATATCAAGAGAGACTTGGTTGAGAGGATTTGATTTGTGCTTTCCCTAAAAAATGTAGGACTACATTTGCTAAATTAGAAGATCTAGGACTCTATTAGATTCATTACAATAGGTTTAAGACTAAATGTGCATTCACTATTTCAAAGTATATATCCTTTGTACAATTCAACTTATTAGAATGACCATTGATCCGAATTTCAGTCTAGGCTCTATTATAACACTTTTAGAGCATAATTATTACTAGAGTCTTGTTCAAAAGAAGTACTAGATTAAGATCATTACTAGAAAATACATATCAAAGCATCTAAAAAGATTAAAATATATATTTTAAAAAATATTTAATATCAAGAAAAATCACATACTAGTACATTTGTGACAAATTTACCCCAATTTTTTTTACCACTAAAAAACCCTTAAACTGATACATTTATAACAAATTTACTTTCTATTAGTTCTTATTAAATTGAATTCATACCATCAAAAATTATAAATTGGTACACCTAGGACAAACGAACAGTAAAACCTCCAACTAATACACTTGTCAATTGCCACATATCATCCAACTCAGTAATATGATGATAAAATTTAATAAAAATTAACGAAAAATAAATTTGTCACAAGTGTACCGATTATGGTTTTTGGATGTTAAAAAATTAGTGTGGGTTAAATTTATCATAAATATACCAGTTTGAGGTTTTTTTGGTATTAGCCTTTAAAAAAGTAACACTTAAAATAGAAATATTAACATTTTCAAAGCACAATTAACAACACTTAACCAGCCAAGGGCCACTTTGTAACATTTTCTCTGTTTGGCTTGGGGATGAAAATTGCATAAACTCAGTCTATTATATCGAACCAATCACACTACACATATCTACATGACCCATTAAAGAGCACATGGTCCATATAGTTTCCACATGGTGCTTGGTTATGTTTAACCGTAAACTAAATCTATACAATCTCATCTCAAGCTAAGATGATAATGCATGTGCATCTAATTCATCGTACCTAGCAGTCAAATTATGTGGAGTCCACTCAATTCAATGGCTTTGGCGTTTTGGGTACACACCACATCACTTAAGAGCACGATATTCACATCACTTGCAGTGGCATGTTCTCATAGTCTTGAGGCCGATGACAGCAATGTCGGCCACCTTATTCGAAGTGACATGGTGGGGACTTCCTGATAAGGAAACCACACATTGACGTCATGAATCCTACTGGTGGAAACGTTCTATCACAACCTGCCGTTCACGAATGGCACACTTTCAGATTCGACAATCTCAGCCCTTGATTATGCACAACTTATATGGGCAGAGTTAGTTTTAACTGGAGCCAATCCCAAGAAAAGATATACCATTGAAGGAAGCTTTGAGAAATTTTCATTGCGAAGTGTGGTCACTGGAAAAGAAGAATCATACATATGACGTGGAGAAAAGTGTGTGGGTAATTGGTGTAGATAAAGTCTAGCTTTGACTGGAATTAGTGTGTAATCATAAAGGCGTCCCACAAGTTGACGACCGGTCGGCAGTATGTTGTTATGTTCTGTCGCTGAGAATGTGGACATGTGTGCTCCAGTCAACAAGTTGGTCTGCTGGGCTTGAGGATGGATATGAAAGTGTGAAGCTTGGATGGTTGGTTTAATACTTCCTAACTAGGGCAAACAGCATAATTTTGCACACTCATCATTACTTAAATTTAGTATGTAGACAACGAGCACGGCATATATGTATATATCTCGAGAGAGAATTAAATATTTGCTGGCCAAAGCTCGTGATTTAAATACAATTCACTGGTAGTCCGAGAGATGCATTTTGGAGGTTCATTATTTTAATAGTTTACTGACATTTATTTTAGGCAGGATCGTAGATAACCATGGCGAAAGATAATGATGTTATTCATAAAGCAATAAACCCAACCGTAAATTTGTGACACTTCAAGTTCCTAAAATATTCCTTTTTGTATTTAGATAATCTATTGGAAAATATCATCTTAAAAATCATTTTAGATTCTCCAACAATTTTATTTATCATAGGCCGACTTAAAAATTATTGCCTTAAGTGTTAGATAAAGTCATTTGACCACTCAGATTGGAGATAAAGCTGCTGGCCCCGCTTTACGTGAAAACCTGGAGTCGCCGACTATCAAACAAGAGACTTCCTCCCGGTACAAATTAACAAAATGTTAATTTTCAATTATAATTACTTTTCCTGCACCACACTTTAATTTTCCTTAACTATAGCTTTAAGAATCGTGTCTTTGATAAAATTCTGACATGTATTGATTGTAATGCATAAAATTATGGATGGAAACTGAACAGGTTGATGTGGCAAAATATGACATGGCAATGAGGAAAATTAAATGACATGGCATCATGAGGAAACTTAAATGAGTAGGTGGCAAATTGAATTCATTATGACATAACAAATCAAACACATGATACCGCAAATTGAAAAACATGGTACATTGTCATTATGAGCTTGATGAGAGGTTATTATGTAGACTTAATTTATGTAGATCAACATCATGGTAATCATTGTTCACGTGGGTCCCATTGTGGGGTCTATACATTCGATGGCTACGATGGTTTTGGTTAGTCTATGTAATTATTTTTCAAGCATGACAAAGAGGCGGGGCAGCAATAATTGTATGGTCACTAGAACCAAACAGCCAAGAGAGATAGGAAGAGCATAGTAAATTTTAATGGTTAAATTTAAAGTGATTAATTTGATATCGATTTTTTGATTGTAGGGGTATGGGGTGTCATCTCTAAATAAATTAGCGATTATTTTGAAGCGTTTCGTATAATAAATAATACAAAATTATGAATAACATCATGTTTTCTTCCATCTCAGGTTGGAGGAAATTTCCATCGATTAGTCTTATAATTGGTAGATTACAGTATGAATATTCATCTATAGTTAAGTTTTCATGTGGTGGTATCCATGACTTATTATGTATGGATGAAAAACGTTACCCAAAACAAAAAATGGGGAAAATATAACCCAAATCCGAAATTTTAGGCCTAGTTTGGTACTAATGATGAGGAATCCACGAATAGGAGCTTATTCGAAGTAATAACATTCGGCGGATTAGTGCTCCATGGAATCATTTTCAGTTGTCTGGAGCGTAGCGACTATATGTACGTTTTACTAACTAAAAGCTTTTTTCCCCACCTTTCTCCTTTTAGTATACCCCTCCCTCTCTCTCTTCATGCGCACCCGCGAGTGAACGCATGGGGTCGAAACCTTGGATGCGAGGTTGCAACCTGAGATGCTCAGGCTCAAGCGACCTTGGATCTAAGTTTGCCTGAAGTTGGGGCCACCATTCAGTGTGGTGCTCGTGACTATTGTGACCGACCGAGAATTGACTGGCGCCACGGCGATTGGCGAGAGCCGCAAGTTGTGACTTATGGCAATTGTCGCGTGGCGTGGCGTGGCGTGGCTTGCAGGAAGGTTAGCCATATGATCGTGGAGCGACAGATGGAGGGATAGAGAGAGTTGTTAAAAGGAGAAGGGGTTGGGGTCCTTTTGACTTTGCTGTAAATTTCTTAGAGACAGGGGATGTTTTGGTCAATTAGGGTAATTAGACCAAATCATAATGGAGACAGAAGAATTACAATTAATGTAATTGGTTATGGTAAATAATCCAATTTACCAATTAAGCATGGCTTAAATGTTATGGAGGCCTATCATAAAGAATCATGCTTTCCTACGTCATTGGTTCAAAGAAATTTTCTCTAATCATTATTAGTTTTGATTGCTGGATTAGAAATGTACACATCACCCAAATCATATTTAGTTAAAGTTGCATGATTACGATGTTGATAACTTATAACTGGCTAATGAAAAATATAGTTGGAGTAAAATTTGCCAATTGAGGATAAAGGAAGTTATTGCCCTATGACAAATTATCTATTGCTAATTCATCATTTAACTTGATCCTAAGGACAATTATCTACTAGAGAGTCATTTTGCAACGGCAAAGAGAGAAGCTTATGCACTCGAAAAGTTTGATGTATTGCTTCGAGGACCCTCTTGTCATGGCAAATAAGCAAAAAGGAGAGAGAAACCCAAATTACTAATCAAAATGGTGGCGAATCTAGGTAGGGCTGGGCAGTCGGACCCTACAATTTTGTTCACATATGATCATGTGGGTTGTCACGTAATAGTTAGAATGTTGAGTGCTCGTCAAGTTTAAAAGACAGAACCATGTGGACTTGTCCTAACATGATCACGACTGTCTTTCGTTCCCTACGGAAGCAAGTAAGGCAGAGCATGTGTAATGTCTCAAATGGCCCCATAAACATTGACAAAGCTAATGTGCCTTAGCTGCCGAGCTCGCAATGATCCAAATATAGTTGCATACCAAGTTTTTTATGTCAAATGGCGGCTCGTTTACCTCAATGCCTTACTACTGCTGGCATGCCACATTCGCTTTGCCTGTCTCTTGCTTTGAAAATGGTCAGATGGACAAGAATCCTTTGTCTTGCTCGGTGCCTTTATTGATCCCTTTATAAATGTCAACCATTGTACCAATGAAATTGAGGATCTGATTACTATCAACCATTCTAAATATTTAAGTTGTTAGATGAAGCGTTATTTAATTCTTTATTATTCTTACCCCATGGTGTAAGAGCATAAGTTATTCAAATATTAAATCAGAGTGTTATTGTGTGTAAACCTTCCTTCTCCATTGTCATTCTTAAACTACCTAATTCATTCACATCCTCAAATTGCTGGCTTGGGAGTGATCAGCGAGGAAAAGCAATCATGGCCTATGTGGTAACATATCAAATAATGTCTTATTCTACTCTTTTATTCCAAAGAATAGAAAAAGAACGAAAATCAATTTGGAACAAAATTAAGAAGTAAAAAAAGGTTACTTCTTTATTGTTGGGAATCGCTCTAGAATCAAGCTCAAATCTTTTTTTCTCTCTTTTTTTTTTTTCTCTCTTCTTCTTCTTCTTCCCCTAGCCGGTTGCTAGCCACGGCAATGGCTAGTGATTGGCTAGACAAGGTCTGACAACCTTGCCGAACCCTCGCTAACCCCTGGCGAGGTCAAGCCTCGCTAGTGGTTGGGCCAGGCCAACCCTCGCCTAGCTGCCATGAGGTCAGTCTCACCCTACCTTGGCGAGCCTTGCCTAGACATAGCGAGGCTCGACCTCGCCAAGGGCCGACAATCCTAAAAAAAAAAAAATTGAGAATTGTACCAAACACATTTTTATTTTAAGAATAAAAATTTTGGACAGTTACCAAATATTTCAAATGTTCAGAAACTTGTCCAGATAACAAAATTAGAAAAAACTATTTATAAGCAAAAATTATTCACAGAAATAAAAATGGTAACTAAACGCACCCTTAGCAACAGTTTGGAACAAACATGCTGGTGCATGAACTCTATTGAGCGGTCTTTATTTCCCTTTCTTTCTTTCTTTTTTTTTCTTTTTTTCATTTATTGTGTCTGAAACGATTTAGTGTCAAATTTCGGACCCTTTATGCATTTCGTTTCTTTTTCGCAGCAGACTTTTTTTTTTTTTTTTGTGTCAGCCTTTATTTCTGTAATGGGATGCCGGGGCAACGTCTCAACACAAGCTACTCACATTACTCCTGGAGTGCAACATTCGAACGGAGAAGTGAAAGAATGTCTCAAAATTCATGGGTTTGTTTCTAGTGGTCTAAGATTTGTTTTAGTCGATACTAAGCATCATTGACTCTCTCATAAGCCAGACCCATTTAATTCATCCTTCAAAATTCCCAAAAAAGAAATAAAAAAGGAAGTTGAATGGCGAGTAAGATAATTAGCCAAGGGATATCCTATTATTTACTAATCAACCAAAAAGAAGATTACGATCATAACATGAAGTTGAATTATGAATATGAAGTCGTATTATGCTCTTAACAGATTCAATTGATTATTTATATCACATCGGCAACGTAATTAATTGTTCATAAGATGTCAGCAGTTGAACTGCTCCATGCGTCACTTTTGACTACTAATACACTTCAAAGACAGCTGGTCTCTTGCCCATGCTTTGATCAGCTTCGAATGTTGGTTTAAGTATGGTCCACGAGAACATCACGTGTTCTCATAAATTTGCTGAAAGGGAATCTCATATGATGAAACATTAGGTTGAATGACTATATGGTACACATAATAATTTTTTTTTTTGGGTGGTTTGTGGGTATCAAGATAATTTGTCGGTTAGATTGAGTTTTCTTTACGTGATTAGGTCGAAATAAATTGCTTAACCCAACATCTATGTCTAACTCGAGGATTAAATATGAATGAGCATATATCATACTTTTATATTTTTACTATACCCGGTAACAGAATTGATGGACTGATTAGTGTTGATCAAAGAACTCTCGAATATCTGCATGTACTAAGTTTTTTCCTTGTAATTCCTTGAAACAAACTGTTCGTAGAAGGGAACCTGTAGCAGGTACGCAAGGCCCATTTTATTAAACGGTAAAGCAGCCCAGTGTAAGCCTCTGTCTCCTTCATCTGGTCCCAGTCCCATCAATATTAAATGCTAAAACCAAGACCAGCATTTCAGTGGGCCACGAGAGATTGGAGTTTAGGACATCCCCTGCTTGAAATCAACACCCGAAGAACATATAACCATTGCTTGAAAATGCCATAACGAATTTGATAAATTGAGCTAAAGCATGAACATTATAAATGGTCATTTAAATATTCAAGTAGACTTTATGCATATATCTATTTTACGGGTCAAATTTGTAACTTAATGTTATTTCATAATTGAATGCCTCCATAGGAAAAGTGAGTTTCTTTGCTGGCAGCTATCACTACTTTTGTTTTTAAGCCTATTTGATATAGGAACGGTTGAATTGTAGCTATATTGTGCTTGTGACATTGAAATTAGTATGTTTGGCGATCCACACTTCAAAGCCACAATACCTCAAAATTGATTGCTTAATCCTCATAAATTGCAAGAGCCCTTTCTCATGACTGAAACTATTACCAGAAAAATTATATCAAATAGTCTCTTCAACTCATGACTTTTTAATATTTGAAAGAAAAGGATAATACCTAATCAGTTAAAAGTAAAAATCATTGTAGATATCCTGATATTCTTCGAGGCCTAGTCTTCTAATATAATTGGTAAGAGTATTCGGTGATAGTTGTTGGAAGAAAGTCGGCGGAAGAAACAACTAACCTCTTTGATGCGTAATGAACAATTTACCCTGGAACGAACGTTAAATTACGAGTGAACGACGAATAATATGACTTCATGATGGTTTGAATGCAATCACGAGGAAAACATCTAATTTTCATAGTGTTAATGTCGAGTGTCTTCTCAAATGAGTAATGAAATGCCTTTTTTTTTTTTTTTTTGATGAAAAGAGGAGAAGAAGAGAGAACAATTTCTTTTTTAACGTTCTTTCTTACCAATAGACCCAACGGTTATCTTCTAAAGTTATTTATATAAATTCTCTCATACCCTTTCAAAATGCGTCTCTTCATCATAACATATTAAGACGAAACGGTGCATCTTAATCGCACCACATCATGGACATACTAATAAAGTACAACATGTTCTACTCGAACATGATGAGCTTGACAGCACTCTATCAAGAATATAAGATATTCAATATTCATCAACTTTAAAAATAATTCATACTAACAAGAAAGCCCTATGACCAGTGAGTACACCTACATTTGAGAGCTCAAATTATGAACTTGTTAGAGATGACATAATGTCTACAATCCTAAAAAGAAATAAACAATTGATGTTTCACAGTGCCCCAAACATATTTTGCTACATCAATCCAAGTATACATATCTCTTAAAGGTTATACTTAACTATTTTCATAACATTATGTATTTACAATTATATCCAAACCATAGAAAACGATATAATTAATTGACCAGTAAATACATGTGATAGTTGTAAAATAACAATAATTTTCCTTCGCACTCATGTCTCTCACCATTTCAAAACAACTGTTTTTTTAGACACGTCTCATAAAGCCATATCTATTCATAATCACCAGTAACATGCTAAAGTAGTAACATTGATCTTTCATTTCGAGAACATAGTCAGTAACATAGGGTACAAAATGAGGTAAATTATAAATTACCTTAAGGGCTCATACGATAAGTAAACAGAGATAATTTTACTCACATTCCATTGTCAGTCGTACAATGCACATGTAGTATGAATTGCATGCTATAATGGATTTCTCTTTCTATAAGAACGTATGTCATTTATTAAATATATCCATTATATGGATCTTAGCCTAAACATAGTCACGGGCTTATCACGTACTCAAGTTTAACTTGAGTGTTATATCAGCTTGCCTTATACAATGCCCAATTAAGTACTCGCATTCAGCATCTTTCAGGCATACATGATTGTGGGACTATCATGTTCGGTCTTATCATGTATAAATCACAGACCTCATCCTAACTCCAATCAAGGTAACATATTATTTTATATACTAAACTTGCTCTTCAGCAATTATTTCTACATAACGTCTCATCTTAACGTGCTAACTATAACACTTGAGGTGATTGCTCGTGTGAGTGAGCCAATCATTACCTACTTACATACTTTTTAACAATATATGTGTGTTTATACTAGGCTCATAATGGATTTATACTTATTGATAAAATATCAAGTCACTAAAAATAAATAAGTACAATACATATATTTATATATATAAACCAATGATCATCTATAATATTACATATCACATTCTACGTAACCCTAGAGACATCATATGGGTCAAGAATACATCTCTAGGAATAGTCTTTGTAAATGGATCAACAATCATTCTATTAATTGAAATGTATTAAAGGATCACTTCTTTCTGCACTATTATATCTATGATGAAGTTGTTTTTGATATTAATGTATTTCGTTCTTCCATGATACTTGGAATTTTTCACATAGGCAATGGCTGCTTGACTATCACAATAAACTATCACTAGTCTTGGAACCTTGGTGACAATAGCTAAATTTTCCAAGAAACGTTTTAGTCATATTACTTCTTGCACTACGACAGAGCATGCAATAAATTTTGCCTCCATCGTAGACAAGGCTGTGCATGTCTATTTCTTGTTATTCCAAGAAATTGCACATTCATAATTCAGAAATCGATTTACACTCATCTAGGTCTCCTCCCCAATCAGCATCTAAATAGCGTAATAGACGTAAATCATTCTCTTAGTAACAAAGTCGATAATCCATGGTGCCTTTTAAGAATCTCAAGATCCTCCTCACTGATTTCTAGTGTGCTTGATCAGGATTTAATTAATATCGACTCACCAACCCCATGGCATAACATAAGTCAAGTTGAATACACATCATAGCATACATCAAACTTTCGACCGCACTGGCGTAAGGAACAATTTCCATTTATTTATTTTCTTCTGAAGTCTTAGGACACATTTTAGTATTTAGGCCTTTACCTTGCACGACAAGGGTATCAATTGGATTACAATGTTACATATTGAAATGCTTAAAAAATCTTCATTATATAAGACTCTTGTGATAAAGTAAGAAGTTTTCTTAATCAATCTTTTTCGATCTTAACTTCTAATATATAAGCAACTTCGCTCATATCCTTCATTTCAAAATTGGAGGACAACCATTCTATTATGGTGATAACCAAAACCTTGTCATTTTCAACTAACAAAATATCGTCCATATAAAGTGATAAAATAACAAATTTATCTTCGAATTGTTTGACATGTACACAGTGATCTTCTTCGATCATCGTGAATCCAAAAAGTGTTATGGCTCAATGAAAAATAATATACCATTATATGGATGACTGCTTAAGGCTATAGATTGAGCGATAAGGCTTGCAAACTTTATACTATTGACCTTCAGTTATGAAACCTATAGATTACTTCATATAGATTTCCCCATCTAGTTCTCTATTGAGAAATGACGTCTTTACATCCATTTGATGTAATTCTAAGTCAAAATGTGTAACGATATCTAGGATAAGGCATATTAAGGCAAACCTTACAACTAGTGAAAATATTTCTTCATAGTCTATACCCTATTATTGAGTATAACCTTTCACCACAAGACGAACCTTATACTTTTCAATGGATCCATCCGCCTTTCGCTTAATCTTAACAACCCATTTATTTCCAATATCATTGTGATTAAATGATAGATCAACAAGTCCCAGTCATGGTTTGCCCTCATTGACTCAATCTCATATTCCAAAACTTTTCTCCATTCTTTCTTGTCAGATGATGAGAGAGCCTCTTGAACAGTCTTAAGCTCGGCATCATCTTGCGGAGCAATTATAAATGCTTCCCCTTCAATCTCAAAACAACAACGGAGAATAATTTTACGATTACATTTACATAACTGAACTTCTCTTGAATTAAGTTCGCCAAGTGATGCAACACTCTCACTAAGTCCTGTACGTTGAGGTAAATCTTCATTTTCCTCTACAATATTAGTGGGTGTGTTATCAGGATCTTCCATCTCATATAATTGGAAGTCCTTAGGAAAATCGTTCTGTAAGAACGTGACATCTCGTTACTATATTTCGGTCATACTTCCATCAACTTGTTCACCTATCAACATGTACCCTTTGAAGTGTTCAAAATATCTTATAAAGATACATATCTTCCCTTTAGGGCCTAATTTGCCATATTTATGGGGAAAATCATTAACATAAGTTACACACTCCCAAGAACATAGATTACCTAAGTCTGATATCCTACCAGTTCATAATTTATAAGGGGTGTAAGCGATTGATTTGAGGGTACACGGTTAAGTACATAAGCAGCAGTCAATAATGCAACAGTTAATAATGCATCTCCCCAATACGAGATAGGTAGATTTGCTTGTGCCATCATAGACCTAACCATTTCTAATAGTGTTCTATTCCTTCTCTCAGCAACCCCATTTTGTTGCGAAGTATCATGAATAGTCAATTGTCATACAATTCAATTTTCATCACAAAGAGTCTTGAATTGCTCAGATAGATACTCACGTCCGCAATCGGTTCTTAATGATTTTATTGTTTTGTTCAACCGATTCTCTACCAACTCTATATATCGTCTAAAGCGGTCTAATACTTCTGACTTATAGGAGATCAGAAAGACATAACCGATACGCATGAAATCATCTATAAAAATGATGAAATATGAGGTTACATGCCTCACCCTCACGTTTAATGGACCACAAATGTCAGAATGTATGAGTTGCAATAAAAGTTCGGCTCTAGTTCCTTTACCGAATGATTTTCTAATTACTTTTCCCACTAGATAATGTTCACATACAGGTAGATCAACATTAACAAGTGACCCTAAAAGGCTTTCTCTAGCTAACATTTGCATTCTTTGTAACCCAATGTGACCTAATTTAGCATGCCAAGAACTTGCATCAATCTCAACATTACTAAAAAATGAAATTAAAGAAAAATAACCATTAACATTAACATTGTACAGATCATAGTCAATGTTTAACACCATAAAACCATTCAATACATGACCAGAACCATAATAAAATGTTCCAAACAAAATATCAACAAAATCACCATGGAAATTCAATACATAACCTAGGCTACGAAGAACAACTACGGAAATCAAGTTACGTCGAATATTTGAGCATAGAAGATATCATGTAGGAATAGGCTTCGATCACCACATAAAATTAATTTACATGTGCCGATACTCTTCACTGCAACTCTTGACTTATTCTCAACATATATCTATCTTCTTCTAGGCTATATCCGACGATACTCTACAAATGTTTCTCAGTCTCTAGCTACGTGGTTTGTTACTCCTAAGTCTACAGTCCACATTAGGTAAGATTCAGTAAACATTATAATGCTAGAGACAAAAACATTACTTAAAGTAATAGAGTAATAGGGTACCTCTTTCAACTCAATGCATTCATGAGCAAAGTGACTCAACTTGCTACAATTATAGTACTTCATCTTGGCCTTGTCATTCTTCCCACCACACTTGTTGCGTTAGAAGGTCTTAGTCCTCTTAGGTATCTAATCAGTCTCCTTCAATTTATTGTTGAATTGATGGTTTCTTTTGCGCTTGAGGCTCGAAATTTTACGTGAACTCGATTCAGCAATATAAGCATGCATAGAGGATCTCGCAGCCTATAGATACTCATCCTCTAACTCCAAATGACACGCTATATTGTCAAAAGTGACAATATTCTTATTGTGCGTCATATTGATCTTCATATGCTCCAAACTATCATGATGAAACCTTATAACGGCCTGAACTTATTGTTCATCAGTAAAGGAGTGACCTACTGACTTCAGCTCGTGAATCATATTAGATATTTCCCAAAGATGCTATCTCATCGTTACATTTGGGCGCTTTGGTATGTGTCAAACTTGATGGTGAGTCTTCTTAACTTAGTGGCAAACATATCTCCAAACTTACCTTTCAAAGCAACCCACATTGTCTAAGTTTTATCATAACTTTCAAACACACACATGAAATCATCTTGCATACAACTCAGTAACGTGACGTGAGCAATTCTATTTTTCTTTTTTCAAGCTTGATAAGCTTCTTGATCTCTCTTGGGCTAAGTTAAAGTTCCATGCTCAGGCTCATCCATGGTATGGTTGAAGGTTTCCAAAACCTCTTACTCCTTAAGTATGTACTGAACCTTTCGGTGCCAAATATCATAATTGTCACAGTTCAGCTTCTCTCCCTTATCAAGGTAAGCCATAATGATATTATATACCAAAGCCATAATCAATTACTATAACGCATTAACATAATAAACGCAAAATCAATACTAGCACATTTTCAGAGTAATACACGTATGTAATTTGCAACGAAGACAAACTAAATTAATGATAATTCAACAAAAGACGCATAAACGAAAGTTCACTATGTTCCCAATCAGCTTCTATATACGATTGTTCTATTATCATTTACTAGTTTAATTTGTGCAAATTTTAATTTCTAAGTGAGAACTCTTTCAAATTCTACCAACCTACGAACCCTACTAGAAAAATAATTACATGACCGTTTGCAATTTCCACATTTTTCTATTAACACAAAAGGCATAGCATGATGTGAACAAACATACAAAAAAAAAAACAATCATGCAGTAATTATAATCAAAACCGTAATTCGACACGTAATGAAAAATCAAGGATTTCCAACCATTATTTTTTTTTTAATACCCAGGGTACAGCCGGCAGCCGGCGGGTAAACCCTAGGGCGATGCTAGCGGAGGACCCACCACCCCGACGTCGTGCTTAAGATCCCGTGCGGCCAGCGGGATTCGAACTCCTCCGTCCTTGGTGAACATCATGGGAGCACTTATCCAACTGGGCCACTGTAGGCGGTGGTGATTTCCAACCATTGTTCAAGTATGCTTGGAACCAAGAAATTGCAAGCATATTAAACTATAAACATGCTATCATCGAACTAAACTCTACACAAAATATGTGTGATCATTTTCATGTAGGTTAATTTATGTATTTCCAAAACCATACGAAAATACAGGATAAACGAATAAACAATGCACTAATATCCCAAAAATACGCATACTTAGGATTCCGTACACATTTTTATACATTTAAAAACCTTAAACATGTAAAATTACTATACCACAATGTAGAGTACATACATTTGAACCAAACGCCATCAATAACGTGCCGATCGGACCTTCTACACGCCCACATGTGTCGCCTGAGTGTGCGGCGCATGTGGCGCATGTGGCGGCGAGCCAATACAGCTCCTAGCTAGTCCGATCGGTCCATCTAGCAATCGGTCTAACCGATCCAACCGCTAGATTAGTTAACCGGTCAGACTAGTTGATCAGTCAACCAGTTAGGGTCTCTAGTCGGGTCAGGTCGGACCACCAGTCAATCGCTGATGGGCCAACTGCACCGATGGGTGACATCATCCAACGATTACCGACCGTTGGTTGACATCGTCGATGACGTTAGCACACGTCGATTCGCCAATGCTCACTTAGTGCCCCGGCGCCATGGCTTCAGGCCACGCATGTGGGTGCGTCCGGTGTCTTGCGGCGGCGTTCAACTCGCCATTCAACTCGTCTTGACAAGTACTTTCATCCTGTATATTCAGAAATTGATTTTGGCTAAAAAAAATATTTTGAAAATTGGCCAAAACCGTATGGGTGTACACAACCTCCAAACTCGTTTTTCACTTCAATTCTTTTTGATGATTCATATTGCAATTTTCAAGTAATGAACATCTAGACGATGTGAAGTTCATTCTCTTGATCCTCATATAGAATAGCAAACGAGAAAATTCGATGGAAAAACAAGACAGAAATCATAACATAGGCTCTGATACCAATGTTGGAAGAAAGTCGGCGGAAGAAACGACTAACCTCTTTGATGTGCAATGAACAATTTACCTTGGAATGAATATTGAATTACAAGTAAATGACGAACAATATGACTTCATGATCGTCTGAATGTAATCACGAGGAAAACATCCAATTTACATAATGTTAATGCCAATTGTCTTCTCAAAAGAGTAATGGAATGCCTTTTTTTTTCTTTGATGGAAGGAGGAGAAGAAGAGAGAACAATTTCTTTCTGAAGGTTCTTTCTTACCAACAGACCCAACAGTTATCTTTTGAAGTTATTTATATGACTTCCCCCATACCCTTTCAAAATGTGTCTCTTTATCATAACATATCATAACATATCAACACGAAATGGTGCGTCTTAATCACACCCCATCATTGACATACTAATAAAGTACAACAATAGTTAATCGCAATTGCTTATTATTACTAGGATCTCGTATTAAAGTCTTAACTAGCTGACTTAACAATAACATGCCACATGACCACATTGCAAAGTTACCCAGGATTTGGGTGAATCCATCCATTCTAGAACTAGAACTTGGAAGTGGGCTAGTTTCTTATATCAATGAGTTCCTCCTAGGACGGCATCAGTACAATCTTTTCATATAGCCTCTCAAGAATTTAACCAAGCGGTTAAATGCTTAATTGCGATGTGCAAATTCCATATTTGAATCAAGGCCAGTAATGTTCCTAAGAGGAGCAAATGGTGGCCTTCATCCCTACACCATCACATGTGCATTAGGATTTGCTGAACCCATCAAATGAGTGAATCAGGTCAAGTTTGGATTGGGTCAAAATTGGCTTGATTTAAATTAACATTTAACTCATTTCCATGTAATACAATTTTTGTGATCCATACCCGATCCAATCCATACCCAAAACTCTACCCATATTGCTAAAACACTTTCATATTTATCACATCTGAGAAAACTCATATCCAAACTGAGGTGAGAACACGAAGCTAGGGTGAAAAAGAGTCATTAAGGCGGGATAAATCTAAGTAAGTTGTAGAACTATTTAACACTCATATTATTTTGGGCTTTACAATCCTAAACCTATTTATAAAGCGAGAGAGAGTGAAGACAATTATAGAGGTGGGTTAGGTCTAAGTAAGTTATAGTCTTGTTTAATACATTATTTTGGGGTTTACCTTTCTAAATTAATTTATGATCCCTATACTAAATAACTAACATATATAATAACTTAACCCATCAAATATAGATCAAAAGTAGGTTTATAACCATTATGACAAGTTTAAGATTTGCCTTACGCTTCTGCTACGATGGTGGCGAAGCAAGCAGCAATAGAGCCGGAGACAAAAGGGGAGGAGGGAGAGAGAGTGAGGTTCTAGGATTCTGTGTTAGCCTTTTTAAAGTCCGAGGACATTTTAGTCATTTCGTGGCCCAATCTTTTCTTTGGCAAGCACGCTTATATGTGAACTTCTCTTATTTATTAATTTATTTTCACTTGTTTTCCTTTCTTTTTTTCCTTAGATTTAATGCGAATGTGAGTAACACTGAATGTCAAATGGGGCCCTGAGTTCTGACCACCAGATAGGCCTCTCCCGTGGTTTGTATTATAACGCAGCACATGCTCGTAGCCACGGCGTCAAATCTTTGCACGAATCGCAACGAAACTGCACGCAGCCAAATTTCAGTCTCGTTTGGAAGAAGCCATTAAAGCTTTTTGGCTCAAGCCCGCTCGACTCGTTTACGGTCTCTCATGCGATGGTCGCCAGAACAAAAGAGAGCCACATGTATGATTAGACTGAACGAGCTAAAGTAAGGCTTTTTTAAACCTAGAAAAATCCAGAAATAAAGAGAAACAGCCAGGTACCACTTCCGCAGAACCCGCAAAGCTTAGGTCATTTCGCGTAGCAGCACCAGCGTGGACGTAGACAGGCCTCCCTGCATGTGCTCGTGCCAATGTCAGAGCAAGTTTCATTATTCTACGGTTAGAAGGCTATCAAAGTCATCATGACGGTACAAAAACTGATTCGAACATGTTTGCCGGCATGTCGTGAAGGTCGCCGTTGTTGAAGTTTGACTAATAGAGTTCAGCTACGTCGGGAGTGTACTTTGTATGTCTATCCTGAGCAGATTTACAGCCCAAGTGTCAAAACTTGGCACAATAAGACACTTAAGTGCTAAAATTTTTAAAATGTACACTTAGGTACCACTTTCTTTAAAAAGTGGGACACTTATATTCCACCTCCGGCAAACCTTACCGAAAATCTTACGTGACAATATTTTATTGTTTTCACTTACTTACGTGGCTCGTCGGAGAGCTAACTCGGCTCAAACTCACCCGAAACGACGTCGTCTGCAAAATAAAAATTAAACTACCACCTAAAATATTCTAAAAAATAAAAATGTATAAATAATTAATATAAAAATTAATTAAATTTAATTTAAACTTAAATTTATTTAAAATATTCTAAAAATAAAAAACTTAAAATTAAAAATTAAAAATTAAAAAAAAAAATAATAATAATAAGGGGGTCGAAGGAGGATGCCGACCAGCCCCCGCCGCCACCGGAAGGGCCGGCGACGAAGGGGGAGGGTCGGCCGGGGTGGCCGGCCCCTGGCCGACAAAACGGCGTCGTTTTGCCCAGATCCGACGAGGGCTTGCGAGCCCTCACCACCCGGTTGCCGGGGGCTGGTGAGGCCTCGCGAGCCCTCGCCACCGTCGGCTAGTGTCGCCGGCACCGGCCGGGGCCCGGCGACCCCGGCCGATGCTCCCCCACCGTCGCCGCCCTTCCGGTGACGGCGGGGAGGCGGCGAGGACTCGGGCCCTCACCCAAATCTAGGGCAAGGTTCGCAGCCCTCGCCCAGATTCGACGAGGGCTCGCGGCCCTCGCCGCTGGTCGACCAAGGGCCGGCCACCTCAACCGACCCTCCCCCCTCCTTTGCCGGCCCTTCCCCGCGGGCTGGGAGGCGGCGGTGGCGAGGGCTCGGCCCTCAACCGCCTCTTTCGACCCCCCTTTTAAATTTTTAATTTTAATTTTTTTTTTATTTTTAAGTTTTTTATTTTTTAGAATATTTGAAATAAATTTAAGTTTCAATTTAATTTAATTACTTTTTATATTAATTATTTACACATCAGACACAAAACGACGTCGTTTTTGCATTTTCTCGCCACGTTAGGTGCAAAACGACGCTGTTTTGCACTCACCTCATCGGAAAATTGCCACGTCAGCATTTGGCCGGAGTGACACTTAAGTGATCCATTTTACTCCGATTTGGCACTTAAGTGTACATTTCCAAAGTTTTGGCACATAAGTGTCCCTCCATGCCAAGTTTTGGCACTCCAGATGTCCCAACCTTGTCTATCCTGTTAGCAGGTGTTTTTGGGCTCGCTTTAAGAATTACGTGAAGAATAATGCATCTTTGAAGATATTGAACATCGAAAGAGCATCTTGGTGTTTTTGGACTATGGGTGATATGCAATGGTCATATTTTGCACATATTACATCCTTGTGGACATGTTTTTGCATGGGAAACTTGCAAGCTTTGATGGACCGTTTTAATTGGGGGTGTTTCAAGTGTTAGATTGCTCTTTATACTATTGAGGAGGACTATAGACTTCTATTTTTGTGTCCATAGTCTTAGATTTCTCTCAAATGGAAATATTACTTTCTCCTAGGCATGCCTTTCCATATGTGTCTATAATGTGGAGGTCTACTTGCCAGTTCACCTATGTCGCAACCTTTCTCGAGGTGAACCAGTAAGAGAAAGCTAATAGCTTGCTAGATAGGCATAAACATGTATTCAATAAAGAGATGATGCCTACATCGAGCATGAGTTCAAAGGGCCCGTTTGATTCGGTTTTGGGGAAATGGTTTAGGGAAAATGCAAATACCTTTGGAGCAAAGGAATTTTTTGAAATACTACACTATTCGGTAAATTGTAACTTCAAATAGCACTAAAAACTAGCTTTAGTATAAATGACGTTTGGCAAAATCCACATTTATAAAGCTCTTTTATTATTATTATTATTATTATTATTATTATTATTATTATTATTATTATTTAAGTCTGAAAATTAAATCCGGTGTAGGTCAGCCACCGGCCACTCGCCCGACAACCGTCGAACAACCAGATCTAGAGGCCTTACCTAGGTTACTGTTGGCCTTAAATGAAGTCCTAGATGAGCTTATTTGATCTCAACTCCTCTAGCCTTAGAAAATAGACTCCGAGACCTTTGATTTGATAAATCGCATGCCCCAAATAGAGATCGTTTGGCCCTCAAAAAACACTTCGAAAGATGTCGGTTTCTACAGTAGTTTAGGTATTAGGTAGGTTCTTGGTTCTGGTTTTATTATGGGTTTTGTTTTTGCTATTTTCGTGCTAATTTTTGTGATCGATTTCTGAGAAATTTTCCTTCACAATATTTGTTCCAAATCGTCTCGAGTATTTCATACATTTTTTTCTATATTTTTCGAAGATATTTTGTTCGGTCAAAATCGCCTAGAACTGAGCCTATGTCCATCTGCCTACACCTAATCCGAGTTATAGTTGTGTGAATCTGAGCTTGTAAACGAGTTTATTTGGCTTCATGATCTTCATAAGACTTGAAATGCATGTTGTGTGCATTCCAACGATGTATGATTCGCATGATTTGCTTGTCAATTGGTATGTCATTTGCTTGCACATTAAGGTTTTGCTGCAATTAGGACACCTCATGTTATGCATCTGTCTTGCTATTTTCATCAAGATATGTGCAATCTCAATTAGGTTTTGGTGTCTCAACAAAAAATGTTTGTCATTGTGCATTCTATATGTCAAATTTTTCGTTAGATTTTTGCATGTTCTTTGGTGACCAAAATCAAGCATGTTCTGTGGTTTTGAGGTTGAATAATAGGCTTCTCATGGGAACACATTTTTTAGGGTCTCTTAAAGACCAAATCTCATATTGATGCCTTCTTGACTCTTGAAGTGTGCATTACAAGCTTCGTGTCCATATGTGATACGTGATGATCGAACGTCGTTTAATATGCGAACATCATGCCTCCATTAGGCTAGTTGCACTTGAAAATCATCAAGCATGTCATTATAGTTCTAAGTCATTTTGCATTGTCTATGACTTGTATAATTCTTTCGCGTCCTGACTTATAGTTAGATGTTTACCCAAATCATTTGTCACATCCAATTCTTCGTTGTATGCAAATTTCATGTCATTTATGCATTGTTTAAATGATTTTAGAAATCATAAATGCATGCTATGTTCTGGTTTTTAATGACCAATACGTGCACCTTCACAAACTTCATTTTTAGCACCAAAATGACATCAATTGAATTTGGACCCCACTAGGAAGTCGTCGGGCTCATTTAACATTTCAAACGCCATTAGTTTCACATAATTTTCTTGTCGTTAGACTCACTTTCCATTTTTTTTCTAAACTAGATTAGAATTTTGACCTAGGAGTAAATTCGGAACCCTTGTTTCCCTGTTTAGGCAAACTTTTGCTATTTTTATGTGAATTTTTCAGTAGGGATTCTTGAGTCAAACCCTAACAGCCTTTGATTGTTATCTTTTATCTTCATTGTGGTGAAATTTCATGATCTTCAGACCTTATTTGATAGGCCAAATCTCAATCTCAATAGCATAATGTCATGTAGTTTAGGCAATTTTCTAATGCAATGATGTGCATTGTCAGATTTTTGTAAATTCATGCTTAGCTTTTCTTAGGAAACTTTCTTCACAAAAGTCGTTCCTTATGATGTTACGCATGTTATGTAATTTTCTCAAGGATACATCATCAATTGGTCCTTTTCAATTTTGTTAATTCGGTTTGTCTCGTCTGAAATGTTCTGCTGAAGACCTTCGTCATGATTGTCTATCTAGATTTTTTAGGATAGTTTGCATGTGAAATTAGGATTCATTGTCTTCATGAAATTTGTTTCAAATTCCTTTATCTTCATTGTCAAAAGTTTTTGATGAATGAAAGGATATTTTGGTAACTTTTTTACTAAAAATGGTTTGAAGCGTTGACTTTGCGCATCAAATTAAATTTGGTATATGGGATGCTTCCAACATTAAATGTTTAGAATCTTTCAAATGCTTGACTTAACGTTGGAAAGGCCGAGGTTTGGGCTGTATTTAAAATGCGTGTGATGTCTGTGAGTGCATGATATGTGAGCCCCAGACTAGCCTTGGTAATTAAATGCATTCCATAACCAAGATATTCATTTGTCTAAATACTTTAGAATCATTTAAACTTTTGATTTGACATTATGATTGTCATAATTTGGACCGTATTTAAAATGCTTGCGATATCTGTGAATGCATGACATGCAAGCCCCAAACTATCCTTGGCGATTAAATGCATTCTATAGCCGAGATATCCCTTTGTCTCAAAACCCTCATTTTCCGTTATTGACGTTTCAAACTCATCTTTGAAGCATCACATGAATCATGCACATGCATGAAACTATGGCATTCGTTAGAATGCCTGTGATTACGATTAGCACATGCCCATTGAAGAAATGATCCGCCGACGATTCACTCAAATTGATTAATTGTTTGGGAAATAAGGCCCAAGGGCCTGCCTGTATGTTTAATTTTTGCTGATGCCCATAAATGTTAGATGTATGTTAGGTGCAATGCCTAATCTTATAGGTAAATCTTGGGTCTCACTTAGAACATGATTTAGGGATTCACAAGCGTTAGTGGCTATGCGAGAACACAAATGGTCACTAATGGCCGTGGATCATAAAAAATGAATTAGGGTAGGTGTCTAAAGGGACCGATGCATGAATTACAAAGGCCGACCCGAAGACCCAAATTTCAAGAATTCCGAGCATTGCTTCAATTGTTTAACTATTCTTGATCATTTCCTTGTGCTTTTGACTGTTTTGTTGTAAATGATTGTTTTCTTCCATTGTATGTACCTAGTTCTAGTTCTTACACTAGAATTAGATTATGACCTTGAAGATGGGGCTGGCATGAAGATGATGAAAGATCGATGTCCATTACAACCATATATTTTGTACCCATTTTCCCAATATATGTTTCGGGTTACTTCATTTATATAAACACCTGACAAGTTGCAAGTTCTTTTTCTCTTTTTTTTCCCCTTTATTTCTTTCAAGTTTAAAGATTGCATGTTAGATTTACCATTTTCCTTACTGCTTACTTGGTTGTTTACTTAACGTCTAGTCTTTAAATTCAATTGTATACTTTGTTTTCTATTTCATAGATATAGAATTGCACGAAAACAATAATTCACGCATGATCACTTCATTTAGGTTCATTGATCCCGAAAAAGTAAAAAGAAATGCATAGACACCTTAGGTAACATGATATATTGTTACGTACCGAAATGGAGCTAATAGAAATATTAGCATAACCCAAGTTCCTAAACCTAGATATCTAGCTGCGTAGAAATCGAGGGACAACTCTCAACCCTCAATTGGATTTTCTAGTTCTCTCAACCCTCAATTGGATTTTCTAGTTGATCCCCAAAAACGGGGCTAGTGACGACTCCCCTTTTGTTAGATTGTCTAAACAACTAGTTAATAAAAAAACCCGTCATGAAGGGTATGAGTCTCGATGAGGCTCACCATGATTTAGCATACTTGATGTAATAGTAGCCCAATGGATGAAGTGATGCTATCCTTATGGGTGAAGAGTACGATCAAGAGGGCTATGATAGCAAAGGTATCCAAAATCCAATATCCATACCCAACCTCCTCTTCCGAAGTGTGCTGCTCGTGTGGGTGCGGATCACGACATCTTCTGTTCTCACGCAAGGTACAAGCTTGGGAAAGTTCACGACTGTGTGGAAGGGAACTCACAAAAGATTTGTCCCGAAGGGCGAGGTGATGATGTCTTTGTGGGTGTGAATCGTGAGGGAACTTTCATGGTCAATTACTTTTAAACCCGACCTTTTCCCTTTCACCCCACAAGGCGAGAGGAGGCGAGGCCAGGTCGCGACAACACATTCCATATAGTTTCTGCACGGTAGTTGGTTATATCTAACCATAAGCTAAGTCTATACAATCGCTTTTCGTGCTAAGATAATAGTGCATGTGCATCTAATTCATCCTAGCTAGCAGTCAAAGTATGTGTAGCCCACTCATTCAATGGCTTTGGCGTTTTGGGGACACACCACATCACATAAGAACGCGATGTTCACCTCGCTTGCAGTGACATGTTCTCATAGTCTTGAGGCCGATGACAGCATTGTCGGCCACCTTATTCCAGGTGACATTGCGGGGACCACCTGATAAGGAAACCACACATTCACATCACGAATCCTACAGGTGCAAAGAGTTATATCACAACCTGCCATTCACGAATGGCGCACTTTCGGACTCGACAATCTCAGCCCTTAATTATGCACAACTTATATGGGCAGAGTCAGTCTCAACTGGTGCCAAGCCCAAGAAGAAAGATTCCCCATTAAAAGAAGCTTTGAGAATCTTTTATTGTGAAGTGTCGTGACTGGAATGAGATTAGTGTTATGTGGTAATTGTCGTCGATGAAGTCCAGTTCTGAACAGAATTAATGTGTGATCATAAAGACGTCCCACAAGTTGACGACCGGGCGACAGTATGTTGTCATGTTCTGTCGCCGAGAATGAGGACATGTATGCTTCAGTCAACAAGTTGGTCTGCTGGACTTGAGGATGGAATTGAAAGTGTGAAGATTGGATGATTGGTTCAATACTTCCCGACTAAGGCAAACGACATAATTTAGCTCACTCATCATGACTTAGATTTAGTATGTAGGTAATGAACATGGCAATGAGGATAAATACATACATATATATATATATATGAGAGAGTGAGTTAAAATTTTACTGGTTAGAGCTCATGATTTGTATATAATTGACGGGTAGCCACAGGGATACATACATATGGAGATTCACTAACTTATTTGGCAAGATTTTAGATGACCATGGCCCAAAATAAAAAAGAGTTATTCATAAAGTTATATTTATCGTGAATTTAAGATTTTGTAAAAACCCAGCAAGCAAGTTTGTAATACTTCAAGTTCCTAAAATATATCCTATCTTATGTTTAGATAATCTATCGAATAGTATCTTCTTAAAAATCACTTAAGATTCCCTGACAAATTTATTTATCATAGGTCGATTGAAAAATTATTGCCTTAAGTATTAGATAGAGTCATTTGACCACTCAAGTTGAAGATGAAGCTGCTGGCTCCGATTTATGTGAAAACCTAGAGTCTCCGGTATAAGTGTTCATTATCCTAAGAAAATAGCTAGCACTTCTACGACACCCTTTCGAATTACAGCCTTTTGTATAGTTAAGTCTAGAATTCCTTCATCATATCATTTGCTGAATAACAGAGTGATGAATTTTGTTTAAAAATGAGAATTCGCCGAATGTAGTGGTGAAACTATTACTTCCAACCATAGTCATTCATGTAATTTTATGTCTTCATTCGTGCACATCCGTTTGTACTTTAAAAGAGAGAGAGAGAGAGAGAGAGAGAGAGAAACATGTGTGAGTAGATTTACGAATGTGATTGATTGTAACGCATAAAATTATGGATGAAAACATGAAATAAACAAGGTGATGTGGCAATATATGACATGGCAATGAGGAAGATTAAATGACATGGCATCATGAGGAAAATTAAGTGCGTGGGTCGAGAATTGAATTCATTATGACGTAACAAATCAAACACATGACACAAGTTACTGAATAAATGACATGGCACGTTGACATTGTCATTAGAAGCTTGATTACATAGACTTAATTCATGTAGACCAACATCATAACCAAATAGTCAAGAGAGACAGGAAGAGCGTAGTGGATTTTAATGTATAAATTTTAGAGTGATTAACTAATTTGGATCATTTTATTGTAGGCGATGGTTGTCATTTCTATATAAATTAGTAATTCTCATAATAAGTGAACCATTTTATATAATAAAATATCAATAATTTATCAACAACGTCATATTTTTTCCATTCCAGGTGAGAGGAAACTTCTTGCAATTCATCTTTTAATTGGTAAATTGCAATATGAATATCGATTATGTAGTTAAATTTGAATGTGTGTGACATTTATGACTTGTAATCAATCAATCAAATATATGAATGGAAAAAGTTTTCTCAAAAAAATAAAAATGAGAACATACAACCCTCATGAGTAACCTTAGGCCTAGTTTGTTACTATTGATGAGGAATCCATAAATAGGATCTTATTTCAAGTAATCACATTCCATGGAATCATTTTTAGTTGTTTGTACTAACTAATAATACTTTCTTTTCTTTTCTATTTTCTACTTTTATCCTTTCAATTATGCTCTCTCTCTCTCTCTCTCCACATGCAAGTGTGTACATAGGATCAAAAACCTTGGATCTATGGCCTAACCTAAAGCGAACTTACAAATATACAGTTTGTTGGGACCAACAATGCAATCTAAAGGGGATTAATAGATTGAATGAGAACTATGAAAAAATTTTGCGAAATATAACAAGTTAAACTTTATCAGTAGTGGAAACAAACTAACGTAATCAGGTGTGGTGTTAACGTGAAGACACAAATAATAGTAAACAAATAATGCTAATAATAAATAGATAGAAAATAGTACATTGAGATTTGTACTAGTTTCACTTTATCTCCAAGCCTACATCCACTCTTCATAATAATAATCATAATAAGGCTAGAGTCCACTAGTAATCGTCAAAGTAAGTTACAATCAACAAGCACTACCTTTCCAATAGACGAGACTGTCATGTTTCGTGTACAACTATCACTATTGTATAATTCGTCCTATCATTGATTATAAATAGTGGTACATATAAATAAATACTAACATGATGAATACATAGCAAATACCAACAAAAACAAAATTAAGAAGAACACTCAAAACAATAGACTAGATTTGTTCGTTTTTATCTAAACTCACTACTTCTCTTGAATTGAATATATAGCCATCCAACCTAAGATGACCATTTGCAACTTGACTCCTTCATAGTTGTTTGTTCTACCATCATCAACAGCAGAACATCTCTCTACTGCTCACCAGCATCAGAATGACTCTTGATAGTGGCTGTAACGACCCCGACTCCATCTCCAAGGTCTCAAGCAGCAAGGGCTATTTTCGTGACGTCTTAGGCGCGTCGCCATCCCATTTCTTTTTATCTTTTCATTAAGCACATGTGGAAGCGTACATATAACACCCGGACAACAACAAGCAACCAAGAAAACCAAAACACTTGCAAACATATAATTACATGAGTTATATTTACAAGCTCTTTTGTCATGGGCTGTTATATTTACAATCATTACATGCTCTATGCTCAAAAAGGCCAGAGTAAATCTTAGCTCCTCTAACGAGATTGCAACTCCAGTACTAGTGAGAATTCTCCATACCTACAATTCTAAAAAATTATGGGATGAGTCATGGACTCAGTAAGTAAAACCCACTAATTTCCAGGGAGGAGGATGCCTCATCTATCAACAAGCACATAACGCATCCAAAACATTAGTCGATGGTAGATCAATAGCAAAACAAAAACTTTGTCTTGGATTAAATATGAGAAATCCTCAAGCAACAATATGCAAGCATAACCTGATATTCACCCACAACATGAGAAACTCACGCCTCACTCAATATTATACAAGCATAAACAAGATCCATTCCATAATACGAGGAACTCACTCTTCACTCAACATTATGCAAGCATAACCAAGATCCATTCCATAATATGAGGGACTCATGCACACAAGATTCATTTATTAATAGTCGAAATCCATCGACTCTTCCAGAATCCACCAGGCATCCGAACTTAATCAGGCAATGTCCCCTAATCGAAGGGTAATGGTTAGAATTATTATAACATTTCGTCCTTCTGACAAGGCATCCTATTATTGTGGGGGCATTTCGTTCTTACTAACGAGGTATCCCGTTGGAGTGGGGGCATAGTCACCGAATCCATCGGTCAACGGCATAAATTAGTCCATCATGTGTCCATCCATCAAGCATCACAATCCGGTTCTTATCTTTATTTTTAGTTCAAGGGCCCGAATGCATAAGTGTGTGAAATGACTTACCGAAACCGAGACGTTGAACATGCCAAGTGCGAATTAAGGATCGCTGCTTGATCCGACACGTTTGAGCACCAATCTAGTATCCAACTTGGCTCAAGAATGATATACCTCGATATCGCACCGAGATTATGATAGGACCAGCCCGTCATGACATGTTCACCGATCTAATACCAGACTTGGCTCGAGAGCGATACGCCTCAATACCACATCGAGACCATGAAAGGACTGGCCCGTTGTGACATGTTCACCAATCTAGTACCAAAGCTAGCTCAAGAACGATATACCTCGATATCGCACTGAGACTAAGAAAGGACCAGTCCATCATAATCCCACGTTCGTCCAAAACCAACGAAACCCTTATTCGAAGCTCGGGACGTGAACTAGCACATGCACTCATGAAATAGTTTAAAATAGTTTTGTAAGGAAATGACAAACTTTCACAAAAACGTTTTTCAAATCGGTTTGAGTCAAAGCATATCTGAAGCATATCAAATAAGTACACAAATTGGACTTCTTTCAAAGATTCAAGCCAATGCACAAGCAAAGCTCAACAAACAAGAACTGAACTCAATCAAGGAACAAAGTCACAACCCAACCTCAAGCAACAACAAGTCAATGAACTTCAGTCAAGGACACGTCACACGCTCGGAATAGCGTAACACAACATCCTAGCCAAATATTAGTAAGTTCTACTTACTACTTTCTAAGTCAGTGGCCTTGAATTGGTGATGACGACAAGCACGGCAACAAGGGCAGCGACAAGAATTTCTAGGGAAGAGGGGCCAAACTTTTATAGGAAGAGAGGGAGATAAGGTGTTGTGTTCTAGGAATGAGGGAGGGATGCCCCATATTTATAGGCAATTCTAACTTGTTCTCCAAGCCTTAAAAGTCAAGACTTCCTCTCTAAGTCAAGAAGCATTAAATGCAAGGTAACTTGATCACCAAGTCTCAAGATAGGATAGAACTTTAGCTTGGTAGCTTGGGACACCTCAACATGGCATTTACGGACTTGAGTCCAAGCTTGGGCGTGACTTACACCTCTTAGGTGAGAAAAACAGTTTTGAACAATTTTCCGAAATCAATGACTTTACCTTATCAAACGAAATCGAAAATTTATGAAATTTTTAATATGTTTAATAGAAGACCTTAAATAACATTTTGCATGAAGGAAGTAAAGTCAAATTTGTACTATGGAAAGAGCAGCAAATCATTGAACATAACTCAAAAATTCGTCTGTTAAGCAAATTCAACAGTCGGAGAGAGAAGCTCATTTCGAAATCCAAATTTTCACAAAGCTCTTTGAAATTTTTATGTTTTGTGGACACGGACGTCCTTTAAAAATTCCATAAAGGAATCATGTCTAAATTTGAAAGGAAAAAGAAATTCGAGAAGGAAACCTGGTCACCATTTTCACTTCACGGGACAAGTTCCAGACAGTAAATGATTGGACTTACATCCTAACTATTTGACCTCAAAAAAATATGAAATTTAAATATATTGTAGATCAAAATATTTTGAACAGCTTTCATGGAGGAAGTTTCTTTAAATTCATACAACAAAATTTTTTTTGTAAAATTGGCAAATAGCAAAGGTCTAGTAATTTCAAAAATCAAATGTGGCAATCTTAGTTGGAAAAATGAGACGTCCCACTTGGTCAAAAAGCATTAATTATTGGGCATCCTTATCTTCCAAGTTTCCAACTAGATCCTACGTTAGCTTAGACACTTCATCTTGGCATTAAATAACTAGAAGTCATATGTATTTAAGTCACTCTTATCTTGTCCAAGAAGGCTTGACTTGCTTGCTCCTTCTTCCAATGGGCGTGTAGTCTCTTTCTTGGCCTCCAAGATCTCCTACTTGGTTTAGGGTTATAGCTAGGCTAGGTTATAGGGACACATATTCCTTAGTAGCCCACACTTCATTGAATATGTTCATATGTGTTCACAGTTGTTCACACTTAGTTTCTAAGACCTAAGTTTGAACCCTAAGTGTCAACCCTCCTGATTAGGCTTAGGTGTCCTCCTTATTAATGAGCCAAAGTCTAAGTTTCAAACTTGTCTTCCAAAGTAAGAACCTTTCATGCCAAGTGTCCACAATGTGCACTAATTAACTACAATCCAAAGGCATTGAATGCACGTTAGGAAAATATAAAAAAATTTGAAGGCCTTGTCATTGGGTAGGGATTAATCGAGTTTGATCGTGATCGACAACCTTATTTGGCCCGAGGTTCATGCCTAAGCTATGCCCAGTTCAAAATTTCCTTTATCGAGAAAAGGGGTTGCAATTGGGTTTGTTGGCTAGATCCTAGCTCGGTCGATCGGTCCTTTGGTCGATTTGTGGGCTAGGCCGTTGGTCAGTTCTACTTGGCTAGTCTTGTAGTCAATCCTTGGGCCAATCGATCAGTCCTATAGTCGGTCTGTGACTAGTCCAAGATTCTATACCACAAATCCTGGTCAGTTTGAAATTGAACCACATTGAGTTCATTCGATCCATGGTTGATTATCGGTTGTTATGTAATCATGTGGAATCGATCGATTCGTACCAACTCACGGTCGCATGGGATCGGTTCATGGTCATCCATAGCTAGTTCAACGACCAAATGGAATCACTGGCAATCGGCGCATTAACTGGGCAGAATCAAGCCATGACCATTCGTCGATCCGTGATGGTACGTGATCGTCCCACAACCGATCTTTATGGTCATATAACCTTTCCATGGTCGAACACTCTAGGACCAATCCCTTGGTTGCCAATTCCCAAATGGGCTAATCGGCTCATGACCGCCCCTCAAGTCAGCTCATTGCCTAGTCCTACCATTAGCGTATTGATCATTGGCCTACTAGTCGGGGCTAAAATAAGGGTCGAAAACGAGGATGTTATAATGGCAATTTCCTTAAACTAGTCAGACTGCTCATGTCAGAGTCTACTTTCGCTCGATATTGTCATAACTACTTCTAATCAACTCCATTATTCGAATTCCAACCCTCTATAACAGCTATATTGGTGTCATTACCATTTCAATTAGAAGAGCATGCGAACACTACTTTCTAAAACTCAATATTTGCACCGTCCCTTACCTATATTAGGAGTGCATGTTATTAGCAATCTATTGATGCTGCCTACCGACAAAACCATGTGGAATGATATGCAATCAATCCTCCTATTATCTTCTTGGCTTCATTAGCCTCCAAAGACATCCAATGACATTAGCGTCCAAGTTGATTGCTCATCTTAACTAATTAACCAAAGCCAACAATAGAAGAATTCAACGAACATTAGCACACATGTCAACTCTTAGGGCCCATTTGGTGCGGCTTTTGGGGAATGCATTTGCAAAAATGCAAATACCTTTGGGTGAAGGGTTCTTTGAAATGCAAATATCGTTTGGTAAAATTTGCATTTGTAAAAGGCTTTTATTAAATTAAAAAAAATAAAACAAATATTTGTATTTTTTTTTTTTGAAGTCCGGCCACCGGACAGCCGGATCTAGCGGCCGGACCGACAGATCTGGCCCCCAGACGGTCGCCGGGGTCGCATGACCTCAAGCGGCCGTCAGCTAGGGTCGCGCAACCCAGGCGGCCATCGCCTGGGGTCGCCCGACCCCGGCGACCGTCGCCTGGGGTTGCCCGACCTAGACGACCGTCGCCTGAGGTCCGACGACGGTCGCCGGGGTCGGGCGACCTTCAGGTGGCGGTTGCCGGTGCGTCGTCAGTGCGCGCGACCCCTTGGCCGGCGCTCGTCGGCCTCCAATCGGCTTCTCCACTGAAGAAGATGAATAGTGATGAACTTGCATTCCGAAAATGCAAGTTGCCAATGGACCTCTACCCCTCCATTCCCCCAAAGACCTTTGAAGCCCTTTCAAGATGCAATTGCATCTTCCCAAAGTTTTCAAAAAATTGAACCAAACACCACCTGTATTTGGCCAAACCCCTTTAGAGACCCAAAGCCCATTCCAAATGCTAAACCAAACAGGGCCTTAGTCTTCACTAAACGATTGAGTCAGTTTTCAAATACTTTCAAGGACTTCAGCATCACGTTGTTAAACTCACCAAGATCATCAATATTGTCATAGTCTTCCCACTTCATCTAAAAAGAACTATTTCAGCCAATAATATGTTATACCGATAACAATCCATTGCTCCTGATAATAATTAGATCTTCTATCTTCTAGTCCTTCCAAGCATATTAGTATTATGACTATCAAGATATTCACATTTATGGTCCTTCCAAACTTTATGGATCATCTTAGTTCTAGATTTGTCCCCATGTGTGGTCTTTCCAAACTTCAACAAACATCACAATTCTAGGTTTTTTCACCATCACTAAATTCCATCCAACCATCCACCTTATCTCGGTTCTTCCAAGCCATCACGAACATCCTTATTCTTCCCGACTTGTTCACCTTTATAGAGATCTTCCAGCATGTAAACATCTCAATGTTAATACCTTCTTCACCTTAGATATTGACAATGTTCATTCCATATTCGGAAAGCATTTTCAATAGTAGTAGAGCACTCTTCATATTAGATCACATCTAATATTAGGATACCATATGCATTGCGGCTTGTGTATATATCACTAGATACAACTCAGCCAATACACACGTTTGTAGCATTTGATTATCTTAATCATCGTCAGAATAACATAGGGCATTTTACACTGTGTGGTCGTGACTATCGTGGTCAGCTAGACCCCCGTTGCATTCTTTGAGTGAGGGAGGGAGGGACGGAGGGAGGGAGACTGGCGCCATGGCAATAGGTGTGACTTACATGATGGTCACGTGTCATGGAAGCCATAGCAAGGTTAGTCGGGCAATGGTGGAGAGAGATGGAAGGATAGAGAGTGTGAGTTAAAGAAGGGGTTGTGATTCTTTTGGCTTTGGTATGAATTTGTTAAAAACAAGCATGTTTTGGTCAATTGGGGTAATTGGCCCAAATCATTACGGAGATAGTTAATTGCAATCATTGTAATTGGTTTTGGGAAGTAATTTAATTTACCATAGTTTGAGGAATCCTACTCTCTGAACCATCCAATTCCATGTTTACATTTCTTTCCTAATATAAAAAGTCTAGGACACTAGACTCTTATTTCTTGAGTAATTATATTCAACAGGAACTATGTATGCCTTAAATGTCATGGAGACTTATAGTAAAGGCTCATATTTTCCTCCATCCTAGATTAAAAGAAATTTTCTCTTGCTATGTTTGGTGGGCCAAATAAAACTTTGAATAAAATAATTTTAATTTTATTTAGCGTTTGGAGTGACGCAAAATCTGGATATATCTTGGATATAGTTCGGATAAAAAATCTCACCTTGGAGGTGGGATAGACGGATAGGATACATGAATTTTAGAAACCTAAAAAAAAAAATGGAGTCACGCATGCATAATTCAACCGAGAGAAGCCTTTGCAACATGTTCACGAGGTGGGACCAGCACCGCAATAGCCTGAGGAGACTCCAGTGACCACCACTCCTGCCACTAGTTACGACCTTCTTCCCGCCTTCGGCCTACAAGAAAAGCGGTGCCGGAGCTCGCTAGCCATGCCTCTTCTTTATATCGATCAACTCCATCCTGGTAAGGAACTTTGTGATCCCAATTAGAGCCCAACACTTCCTCCGTAACAAAGATGATTCGATGAAGGCGGCAGTCGAGGCGACATAGCTCCTTGACTGTGTCACTCCAAACAATATGGATCGGAGGAGCTACCTGGCTTGTAAACCAAATCTGCGTGCTATCTCGGTGGAAGCTGTTGAGGCGGATAAATGAGTAGAAGCACAGAAGTTTAGAATTGACGCGGTATTAGCACTCATTGAAGGGGATGGTTTCGCCACAAAAGAGGACGTCATTGATGGCAAAGATGGCAAGACTAGTTAGAGAACTTGAACTCGGGGGCGTCTCAAACTGGTGAAGTTGGAAATTGGTTGAGGACGACAAGAGGGAGGTAATAGAAGGAGTGTCCGATATGGATGGTGGATTGTGGAAGGATGTATTGTTTTCATGATTTCCATATTTTATTTTTAATTTTAATCCTACAAATCAAACACTCACTTGGACTATTTATTTGAATTTTTATTATAGCTGGACGTCAACAAACATTGGATGTTCTCTCTCAATATGTAGAGTTTTTCTCTCTACCGCCATGGTAGTTGACTGTCAAACCCTACTTTTCACCGTTGATACCACCGTGTTTCCCCTTCAATGGCAATTCCTGTTTAGATCGTTGCTCGTTCTAGCTTTGCTTCGTTTTTACCTTTCTCTTTTCTCCCATATCCCAATTGCTCTGTTTTAACCATCCCATCTGCCCATCTTGCCCTAATTCCCGTGCCGTTGCTGGTTTATTTTCCTACCGTCTAAGTCTGTCTTTGCGTCTCCTTCGTAATTCCATCTTATTCATCACCCAATTGCCCACCCTTGTCCTATCACCAATTCCCTCTTTGTGCGATAGTCCTTACCCGTATTTGTTTTCTACATCTTCCCATCCGCCTCATCTGCATGTCTAAGATCCCCTATTTCCTTTCATTCTATCAATTAACCATGCCCTAATTGAAGCTATTGTCGCTTGTACGCTTGTGCACCCTCGACTAGACTGTCACTTGAAATTTCCATCTTCGATGGCTTTCCTGTTTCGACCAATTAGCCCTTCCTGAGGTCGCTCTTTCCTATCTCATCGCCAATGGAGTACACCAACCGGGAAGAAGACGCTCGCTTTGCTGCTCTCTGCAATAGGATGGGCCGCCTTTGGTCAGCACAGGAGATTGAAGTATGGGATGAGGCTGCACCAGCAGAGAAAATAGAGGAATGCAAGCTAATCTTGGTGGGTAAAATCCTATCTAACCCATCTGTCAACTTTCAAGCATTTCAAAATACAATGAAGCGCACTTGGCGCACTGAAACAGTAGACTTTTCCCAACCAGAAGCAGGGCTATATGTAGTAAAATTTCCTACTGAAGCAGAAAAACAGCGAATACTAGACAATGGGCCTTGGCTTTTCTCGAGTCACTTAGTTATATTGAAACCTTGGATGCCGAACACACCACTTCACCGTTATGATTTTACCACTTGTGCTTTTTGGGTTCAAATATTTGGTCTTCCTTTAGAAAGGTGTACTGAAAGTATGATACAAAAGGCAGTGCAACATGTGGGAAAGGTGCTAGATGTCAGAGTAGAAAACAAAGACGGCACCACTTTTAGAGCTGGGCGAGCTAGAGTGGAGATTAACCTACAAGACCCGCTAAAACCTGGCCAGCTACTCCGGTTAGAAGGAAAGACCATATGGCTCGATTTCCGTTATGAATAACTATCGCATTATTGCTATTCATGTGGCAAACTTGGTCATTATGCAATGCATTGCAAAGATTTTCCCTTTGATGTAGATCAAATGGACATAAAGGATACCATGTATTATGGCCAATGGCTTCAAGCGGAGGTGCGCGAACACAACCCTTTTTGGGTTACTTTTTATGAGACACACAGCAATAATGACGAGACTGAAGACGTTATTCCGAAAACTCCTCAGCCATCTAACCAAATAATACATGTAGAACAACCAAGGAAGGACAAAAACAAAACTTGTTTAGGCTCCGGTTGATCGCTCTCTGGTTCCCTTTGCTACACCGCTTCAATGGCGCCATCAAGCTGGTAGCTCCGAAGGTGAAACAACTACAGCAGCGAAGACCTCTGTATCAATACAACATGAAGATGGTAGAAATACAGCTATTGGCTCATCCAAGCCAAAGAAAATGAAAAGCACTCGTTCGACTCCCAAAGTAAGTCCCACTAAGAAAGTCAAAAGGTATAACCCTTATGAGTTAAAGTTTCATGCACAAGAGGACTTGGAGGAAATGCACCTGATGGACACATCGATGATTGCGGTTGACGAACTAGGTAAATGGGCTGTGGTGGCTAGCCCTAAAAAGCCACCAGGTGACAAATGAAGATCGTAAGCTGGAACAGTCAAGGGTTGGGCAATCTCCTGACAGTTCAAGCCTTACGGGCCCTTGTGGCCCAGGAAAAGCCCCATTTGGTGTTTTTGATGGAAACAAAAAACAAGCATGTAGTACTCAAAAGAATCCAAAAGAGACTAACTTTCCTAAGCTGTCTTATTCAAGATCCTATTGGCCTAGCAGGCGACTTGGCGGTATTTTGGAATGAGCAAGTTTCTCTAGCTATAAAAATCAGACTTCGGACTATATGGACATAATATGCACAGATGTGGACAATGGGCTACCCATGCGCCTCACTTGTCTTCACACGCCAGCGGTGTATTCTCACAAACAGAGATTATGGGATGAACTGCGTCAGATCAACCTCTATAACACTTTACCATGGGTGTGCATTGCAGATTTTAATGAAATCCTTTACCATTGGGAGAAGACTGGTAAGTGATCACCGGACCACTATCGAATGCACTCCTTTCGTGAATTTTTAAATGCCTGCTCCCTTATGGATGTTGAAAGCAAGGGCCGTGCTTTTACTTGGACCAATCAGGATGGGGAGGAGTTAGTAAAAGAACGACTGGATCGAGTTATATGTATAATTGATTGGCGTCTGACCTTTCCGAAAGTTGAAGTTTTCGCCTTACCTGCCCTAGGTTCTGATCACAGCCCGCTTTTATTGCATACGGACGCCAAAGCTGTTAAGCGAAAGAGGATTTTTATCTTTGAGGCTTTTTGGATACAAGATCAAGAGTGCCAATCAGTCATTGCTGAATCCTGGCTTTCCTTACCAAGGTCAACCTAATCTCTTTCATCCAAACTTAAGACTGTTTCGGCAGCTCTTGATACTTGGAGTCGTCAAAAGTTTGCCAAGGGACACCATCAGATTAGCCTTTTGAAACAGAAACTCCAGTACCTCACTAATCAACCCAACAGCCGTTATGATACAGCGGAGGTTAATTATTAAAACAAAAATCCAGAATCTGTGGTAGTAGGAAGAGCAATATTGGGCGATGAGATCACGAGTTAATTGGCTAAAATGGGGGCATAAGAACACAAATTTTTTCCATGCCACCACTATCCAACGCAGGCAACGTAATCGTATCACTATGCTACAGGATGAAGATCTAACTTGGGTTCGAGATCAACAGAGACTGAAAGATATGACAGGGCATTTCTTTCAACAGTTGTACACCTCGACAGGCCATTGAGACTATGGACCAATCCTGATGCAATGTCCACAAGTGGTAACAAAGGATATGAACATTGCCCTCACAGCTACTGTTACCCGAGAAAAAGTAAGACTAACAGCCTTTCAATTGGGAGCCACGAAAGCGCCAGGACCGGATGGATTGAATGGGATGTTCTACCAACATCATTGGGATATTCTCCAGGAAGATCTTTTCCTATCGGTGCAAGAATTTTTCATCTCTGGTGTTATGCGACTTGAGCTTAATCAAACCACTATATCCTTGATTCCCAAGATCCCAAACCCAGAACGCCTAAACCAATACCGCCCGATCAGCCTTTGTAACTTTATATACAAAATCATCTCTAAAGTCCTCACAAACAGCCTTAAACCTTGGTTACCTAAGCTGATCTCTATAGAGTAATCTGCTTTTATTAGTGGCCATCAGATCCAAGATAACATTTTAGTCGTTCAAGAAGTCCTCCATCAGCTTTGGATCAAAAACAGAAAGAAAACTTTTCAGGCAGTTCTGAAGTTAGACATACAAAAGGCATACGACTGGGTTGAATGGGATTTCTTTCAGGATTATCTACTCCATTTGGGTTTCCATACCCAATGGGTTCAGTGGGTAATGCAATGCATCACCACCGCATCACTCAGTGTTAAACTTAATGGAGAAAATCTACCTTATTTCCACCTAACAAGGGGACTCAGACAGGGGGACCCAATCTCTCCATACCTTTTCATTCTGGTGGGGAATGTGCTGTCTATACTTATACATTGAGTTGTGGGCATAGGCAATCTGAAAGGCATTCAATTAAACAGGTGGTGTCATACTGTCTCCCATCTATTTTTCGCAGATGATGCTATATTTTTCCTTGACGGGAAAATGCAGGAATGTCAGAACTTAGCCAATATCCTTAACCAATATTGCTTAGCAACGGTTCAAGCAATAAACAGGAACAAATTTGGTATTTTCTTTAGTAAGACTTGTCCCATTCGTCTACAGGAAAACCTAGCCCGAGAACTTCGAATACCCGTGCTTACAAAGACCGGTAAATACCTAGGCATACCATCGGATTGAGGGAGATCCAAAAAGGAGGTGTTCGCCTGGATCTTGGGTCGAGTAAACTCAAAACTGGAAGGCTGGAAAGAACGGTTCATTTCCAAGGGTGGTAAGGAAACTTTAATTAAAACAGTAGTCCAAGCAATCCCTCGGTATGCCATGTCTATTTTCAAGATTCCTGTGTCTCTATGTAAAGCTATTGAGCATAAAGTTGCCAGATTCTGGTGGCAGAACAATAGTTCTAAGTCTGGTATCTATTATAAACAATGGGATGTACTTAAGAATAGAAAAGACACCAGAGGACTTGGCTTTCATGACCTCATTACCTTTAACAAAGCCTTACTGGGAAAACAGGCGTGGTGTCTCCTACAAAACCCATCCTCTCTGTGGAGTCAACTTTTTAAGGGTCTTTACTATCATTCAATGGAGTTTTAGCATGCTGACAAAGGGCCTAGACCATCATGGGGCTGGCAAAGTATACTGACTCGACAGAGACTCAATTTTGAATCACCTACAGTGGTCAGTAGGAGATGGGAAATGGATCTCAATCCGAGAAGATAAATGGCTATCTCGTGGTCTCATTGGCAGACCTACGCCAAGAGGAGAACCAACAAAGGTTGCAAATTTCATTCTTCCAGGTCAAAATAACTGGAATGAACTCCTTCTGCGCAGCAGTTTTGATGATCAAACTGTTGAGGAAATCCTTACTATCCAACTTCGTACTCATTGTACAGAGGATCAACTAATTTGGAAGGGAACTCAAAATGATGTATATATGGTTAAGAATGGATACAATTCTATCAAATCTACAGAAGTCACCAATGAACAAAATTGCGCCTCCTCCTCATATCAAACACCACGACAACTTTGGCGCAAGATATGGAACATGAACCCCCCCCCCGAAGATACGCATCTTTATGTGGTCCTTATGTCATAATGCTCTATCTACAAGGGACAATCTCTATCACAGACGCATCATTCTAAATCTAGAGTGTCAACTTTGTCAAATGTCAAGCCCAGAAACAACGGAAAACATACTTCTACTATGTCCTTGGACGCGCAATGTTTGGTCTCATTAATCACACCAACAGCTTATAACACACAACACATAGATGCTTGGTTAGCATATTTGTTATGCAAATGAGATCTCTTACCTGATCTAGAGACCCTCGCGCACATCCTATGGCAGATCTGGAAGTCCAGGAATAACTTTGTTTTCCGCAAGCTTCTCCCTGATCTAGCACAGGTAGTTGCAGAGGCTTTTGCAAATGCCCAAACTGCTCGCCGTTGTCATGGAGTGATGATGCGATCTTGGATTCGTCCCTCAGATTCAAATCGGGAGTGGAAGCCACCGGAACCTAAAACGTTGAAAATCAATATCGACGGAGCTTTCCCCACTGCTCCAAACGAAGGATCTGTGGCGTCTATCTGTCGAGATCATGTCGGCCGACTTGTTGATGGATTTACCCACACCGTTACAGCTACCTCGGCGCTGCAGACAGAAGCACGGGGCCTCATGCTCACCTTACAGATGCTGCTGTAGAAAGGGATGGAAAAGAAACAACTCACCTTGGAATCTGATTGCTTGGCTCTCGTAAACGTTGTGCATACTCCGTGTTCGACGCCATGGGAGATCCATGTGCTCATCTCTGAGGCCGCGGCGCTGCTTCCCTGCTTCCCTAGCTTACAGATCGTGCATTGCAGGAGAGAAGCCAACCACACTACTGACTAGGCCGTGAAAGCCCATGGGCACGGAAGTCTACCCTCGAACTAGGCTATTTCCCCTCCCCCTCCTCTGTTGGACCTTCTCTGTACTGACATTCTAGCTTATGGAGGCACCTTTGGTTCATTTATATGTAATATTTCTCTATTTTCGACCAAAAAAAGACAAACAAACATTGGATGTGATATTTAAAATCCAATTTGATATTTTCTTATCCAATAAAAATGTTCGGACGACCAAACAGCCTATTAATATTAATTGCTGGATTAGAAATATACGCGTCACCCTCCATCTCATTTAGTTGAAGCTGTATGATTACGCTGTTCATAACTTATAACTGCTAATGAATGATAGAATTGCAGGAAAAATTTCCAATTAGGGACAAAGGAAGTTACAGCCCTATAACAAATTATCTATTGCTAATCCATCATTTAACTTGATCCTAAGAACAATTATCTACTAGAGAGAGAGTCATTTTGCATTGGCAGAGAGAGAGGCTTATGCACTGGAAAAGTATGATGCGTTGCTTAATAAGGACTCTCTTGTCATGGCAAATAAGCAAAGAGCAGGGAGAAACCCAAATTACTCATCGAAATGGCACCAAATCTTGGTAGGGTTGGGCAGTCAAACCCCACAATTTTGTTCACATCTAATCGTGTAGGTTGTCACATAGTATCCAGCATGCTGGATGCTCGTCGAATTTAGAATACAGAAACATATGGACTTGTCCTAATATTATCACGACTGTCTTTTGTTCCTCGCGGAAGGAAGACAAGGCAAAGCACGGGTAATGTCTCGAACGGCCCCAGCGATATTGACAAAGCTAGTGTACCTTGGCCGTCCAATTCGCAATGATCCAAATATAGCTTGATACCAAGTTTTCGTTGTCAAATGGAAGCTCGTTTACCTCAATGCCTTACCGCGACTGCATGCCATATCCATGCATGTTTATTGCTTTGAAAATGGTCAGACGGATAAAGATCCTTTATCCCATTTGATACATCCACTAATGCCTTGATAAAGGTCGACCATTGATACATTATGTTATTTATTTTTGTGATCCCACATTTTAGACCCACATTTTCTCTTAAAGTTGCGACTATTTGACATGAAGTTTTTCCACGCTTCGTACCCTTTCGTGACAACCGCCCATTTGGTAACCGTCTTGATGGGAGACGGTGTATAAATAGGAACGTACGTTCATTTTCGACGGGTGATGACAAGGTCTAACACAAACCCTCTCATTCGGAATACACCATCGTACGTGAGGGAATTGGGTTAGTAGCGTGTCCCCAATTTTTCTTTGATTTCAGGTTTTTCTGACGAACGTGAACAAGAACAATGGCTGGAGATTTGTCTATAAACGATCCTAGCTTCCGCATATGAATTTTATTTTGTCTAACACATTAATCATAAGTTTCAAGATGAGCATTATTTGTGTGGATAAATGATTTCGATGGATGAAGCGCCAAATGGAGACACTGACAGAATAGAGGATCTCATTCTTCCTAAAACATGCAATATGCATGTGCTTCTGATGCGTGTCAATGCTTTGTCATATGATTTCTTTTTCTTTTTTTTTTTTCATTTCTACGAGATTGTGTAGGATTACCATCAACTGTTCTAAAAATTTAAGATATTAGATGAATGCATGATTTAATATTAAATATTCTTAACATTCCCCCCGACTCGTAAGTTGAACTTTTGCTTCAAGCTAAAGTGTGGAAATATATAATAGGAGAGGCAAATAAGGAACTGGAAAGGTTCAAACTCAAAACCTACTCTAAGACCATATGAGATTTTGTGTGACAATTGCCAACTATTATAAAAATTTAAACTATTAAATGAAAGTGTAGTTTAAATACTTGACGCTCGGTATTAGAGTATAAGTTAATTAAATTTAAATTTATATATTAAATCACACTAAACAACTTAAATTTTTAGAATAATTAGTAATGATTTCACAAAATTTCCCAAAACTCAACCTTCATATCTAAGTTTGAGTGCCATACCATGAGCGAAGCTAAAACCCCAAATCTTGGTTGACCTCAAAGTCGCAAGCAAAGCTTGACGTAATTAGCATTGAGCTTGAGTTCCAAGAACACAGCTTACCAAGGTCTAAGACTCGGGCTCGACGCCACGATGGAGCCCGGGGTCCTTGAGCTCAATAGCCATAGACAACGGAGCAAAGATTCAAGCTGTAGAGATACAAAGAACAATTGGACAAAGAGGGAGAGACAATCCTTGTGGGGGGCTTGCCTTAGACCGATGAGGGGATGGACTTGTGACACCACAAAATGTCTCCCGCATTATAAATCTTTTTAAATTATATTTTTTAATTATTATTAACATGTGGAAACATAATAAAATATTCACATCATTCCATACAGGAAATTTCACGGGTTTAATTAATGTGCATATGCTTCTTCTTTATATTAACATCAGTAGTTACTATCTCAACACAGTGTCCAAGCAAAACACAATTACATGAATCCTGGGAAGGGTTGGAGTCACCTATCACTGTGACATACCACTCCTACACCCAAAAACTTGCATATACAAAAGTCAAGTTTTTCACTATGCATACTCGACTGTGGACATATCGCCATCACCATCAAAGCCCCTTAACAGTCCAACTAGCTTACCATTGATGTTCACGTACCAAGCGACAATTCATTGGGGATCTACTCCTGAAGTCCCACATTGACCCATCTGATGGAACTATGCTCAATATATACTATAGCCCATTCAAGTACAAGCACATCCTCTTATTATCCCACATGTCTGTAAAAATAAAGAGGTGAGCCAAAACTTAATAAATGAATTTTCTATCTCTAAAGTAGGAGATCCTCTTACTACTCAACCTAGTACCAACAAATAATGTAAGTTCAAGACAAGGACAAAATAACCATGTACAACTTATGTAGAAGTGAATATACTATATTTCCTATCATTATATCCAAATGGAAACCATTAACAACATTGCATAAGATTTTTCACTTAAAATGAAAGCAAATGACATATTATTTCATGATGTGCAAATTTCAAATGATAGCTCACCGATACATACAACTGAATTTCTAACTCATACTTGTCACTAGGCAGGACTCATCTCCACTTATGGGCATCTCGACTAACGAGGTATCTTTATCACTAACTTACAGGGCTAGAATCATATATAGCCATTAGCCATGCCTCTTAGCCCATCCATCATGGGTGTCCTCTACATCGGCGTGAAAAAATACATCATTGTACATCGGCATGGTAATGGCTATTTCTTGACATCATCCCATAGGCTACACAAGTCATGTCCTCTCAACCTTGTAGAGAATTGTTTCATTTGGTAGAACATTTGACTAACTCCAAAGTTTTATACGCATACTCGTACAAGGGAATTCATTTTGTAGCGAAAAGGATGTGGCAAAGGTTTTGATCATGTGGCATCAATGACATACAAATCATTATAACATAAAAGCTACCATATGTATTACAATAATTTGTCCTTTTTCATACAATTAATAGTAAGCAAATATTTATGCAAACTTCAACAAATATATCCTCATTCTTTCATGCTAAGTCATCATCATTTGCTGGGAAGCCATAAATAGGTAATTGGTAACTTGGGAAATGATAATTGTAAATCGATAACTCGAAATGGACACTTAGGAATGGGCGTAGTCCACAAATCGACGACCTTGAACTAGACAATTTCCAGTCAAAAATTGACAATTTAAAATGGGCAACTTTGGTCATAAATCAACTTCTTTGAAATCGCCTACTTCAAGTTTGACGCATCGAAATCAATAACTTGGATAATTGGTCAGTTAGTTAACAAGCGATAAGTTGATCAGGAAATCGATGTACGTAGAAAGTTGATTACTTGCAAAAATTGGCAAAGGACTAGAATTAGTGAACTAGTCGGAGAACTGGCAATTGATCAAGATCAGTGATTCATCAGAAGTTAATTACTTGCAAAAATTGAAAATTTGCTTAGAAATCGATTAAATGACCAAATTGGTAAAATGATTTATCAGTCCAATCAAAATCACGTGAATATCATTTTTAAGTTCATATTCCACATGTTTACACTTACCTCACCCAATATACAACCAAGCCTTTTGAGAAGTCGATCACACACTTTCTACTCTTAATAATACCTATCGATTTAAGTAGACAAAATATTTCAACATGTCTTTATTGAAGCTTGATCGTCTGCAAGATTAACATTCACACTAGGTTAACAAGCATCGACTAACCAAGTCAAAAGTACTAAATAGATCGATTTAACTTAACCCCCAAAGTTTCATTAACCTTGAATGAAAACTTGGACAACTTAAAGCCTTAACCACCTTCAAGGAAAAATAAATAAGAATAAAGATTAACAACTCTTAATCTTTTGACAAAACTAATTTAACAAAAGAGAATGAAGCCCACAAGTTCATCTTGTAAACTCTTGAAATATGGAACTTGAAACTTCGGCAACACAAATATGATTTTGTTGCTTTTACTCAAAAGATTGAAAAGTGATAATAGAAGAGAAAAGTGATGGGTGATCTTTTTTTATTTTTTATTTTTTTGCAAGAAAAAGTTAGAATTCTTTTTGAAGCTTGGTTATTTGTGGAGGTTTCATAAGGTGACATACTTCGTAGGCTTACATGAGATATAAACGGATAAGAATGTTTAACTAAAATTAAAAGTAATGATAATATTGGGTTGAAAGCACCAGGTTGAAATTGGTCCCAAAGAAGATATTTTGATAGGTTAATAAGATATATTTGGAGAATGGCACTAGACATACCAAAAGTTATGTATAATACTCACTTTAGGGTCAAAAATTTTCAATGGATCACTTAAGTGCCAAATCTTAAAAAAAAAAAAAAATCACTTAAATACCAATAGTGAGATATTTTCAGCCAAATTGATTATGTGGCTTTTTTAATTTAAAAAAATATGACGTGGCATATTTTTCAAAAAAAAAAAAGCAAGTCCATGGGGACATTAAAAACATCAGATTTCTAGCCTACATGGCTCCGACTCTTTCTCCCTCTCTCCCCCACTTTCTTCATCTTCTTCTACTCCCTCACCATTGTCTCCATCACCCGCCCACGCCAACCGTCACCCACCATGCCAAGCACCACCATCATCTCCACTGAAAAAAAATCGCCTCATTTCACTATAGCCACTGTGAGATTCATTGTTGCTCTCAACTATATCCATAATTGAAAAAGCTGTTAGGAAATTGTTTGCCACATGTTCGATAGAATGCTTAAACTGAACTCATGTCAATTTATCTCATTTTCCCATCAATCCAAAGCCAAAACGAAATCCTAGAATGCAAAATCCTCGCTGAAGAAAGCAGTGGCCAATGTCATCAAGGGCTCCGACATCAAGTGGAAGCAAATGCAGAAGTTTCGCGAGTAAGAGAAGCGCGAACTCAAGGCCAAATTCAACCGCCAATCCTCTGCTTTGGCCACCGCCACCGCCACCGCCACCTCCAAGCCCAATCCCTCCTCCTCCAACCCCAATCCCTCCCCTTTCATCTGAGATTGCATAGCTCAAACGAAAAAATGAAGGGGGGAGGGCGGGGGAGAGAGAGAGAAGGGAGGGAGGGAGTGGGAGAGAGAGGGGAATATGAACGATGTCGTTCAGTAAGAAATTGATCGCTAGGTTTTTCTTGCGAACGGCGTCATTTTGAGCTATGTAGGCAATTGAATGACGCCGTTGGGGATTTTTATATTGATTCAGACCTTCAACAAGCCACATTAGATGGAAAGTTTAGCAAAATATTGCCACATTAGGTTCCGGCTAAAGTAATTAGAGTTGGCACTTAAATAATATTTTTTATTTAATAAATTGACACTTAAGAAATCCGGAAAAAAAAAACTTTTGATAATAAAGTGAGAATCGTACACAACTTTTGACACTATTGGTATCCTTCTACCAAGATATCTAGTATATCAGTACGTAGGCAATGAAATTGGTGCATGTTCTAAACAATGATAAGTCAAAAAATATTTTGAACCCACTAAAACATTCTACAAAAGTTACCAAACTCCAGGAGAAACCCAACTCGGTAAATTTCTAACCCAGTACTTATCTAATACGTAATCACTGAGCATATCAGTCTCCATGTTCTAGCCACTTTATATAATCAACCTATGCACAAATGGTTATTAATTTAATCTTAATCAAATCACCTTCCGAAAATCATAGTCATAGAATATATATTCTAAATCTTCTTCACGCTACAATGTTATTAATCCAACTAGAATTTCCACTCGAGAAATTTAGGATACGTATGACAACATTTCTGTTTTTGGGAACAATTTTTGTTTAGGGGCTGTTTGGTAACCATCCAAACAGTACCCGATTCTGACTTTTTGTTCCTGGGAGTAGTTTTGGAACAAAATCGTATTTGGTAAAAATTTTGTTCCCGAGAACAAATTTCTATTTTTTTGTTCCTGGAAGTAGATTTGGAATAGAATCAAGAATAAAAAAAAATTGATTCTTGTTCCTGAGAACAATTCAAAGAATCAAGCCATTTTATTTTTCTTCTTCTCTTTTCTCTTTTTCTTCTCGCCTTTTCTTCTTCTTCATCTACCGCCACCACCACGGTTGCCGTCTGCCGTTGTCCGCCACCGATCGCCGGCAACCGGTCCGACAAGGCTCGCCCAACCCCACCGATGGCCAGGTGGGCCTCACCCAACCCCGGCAAGGCCCGCTTAGCCACTGGCGATCTAGCGAGGCCGAGCCTCGTCGGTGGCCAGGCAAGGCTCGCCCAGCCCCGACGAGGCTCGCCCAGCCCCACCGGTGGCCGGGCGGACCTCGTCCGGCCTCGGCGAGGACCGCGGCCACCGGTGAGGCCCAACCTCAACAAGGCCGGGCGAGCCTTGCCCAAGTGGCTTGGCGAGGCTCGGCGACGGGCCGGCCTCGCCGAGGGCCGGCGACACTCCGGTGAGGTCGCCGGCCCTTGTCTGGTCGGTCACCGGTCATCCCAAGGCCGTCGACCGGCCACCTTGAAGAAGAAGAAGAAGAAGAAGAAGAAGAAGAAGAAGGAGAGGAAGAAAGGAAAAAGAAAAAGAAAAAATTTAAAAAATTATTTTTAAAAAATAAAAAAAAAAATGATTTGAAGTATGAATTGAAATTTTGTTATTTATAGAATACATATTTGATTTTTTATTTTAATTTATTATTTAGTATTTATATTTATAGTTTATACTATAGTTTATTATTTACTATTTCATAAAAATTTTATTAGTTAATATGTTTATTACTTAGTATAAATATAATTAATCAATAGAATTTCTGTAATTTGATAAAATTTTGGAATTTGAATGGAAATTTTATACAGTTACCAAACACATTTCTTTTCTTTTTTTATTCTAGAATCAGAAATTTTGTACAGTTATCAAACGCATTCTTTTGCTCAAAAATTGTTCTCGGGAACAGAATAAAAAAGAATCATTTCTGATCAAAAATTATTGTTGGGAACAAAATCATTACCAAACGCGCCCTTAGAACATTTTTTTCTATTTCTATTCCCAATAACAGTTTCTAAGTATTTTCAAGCGTTTGATAATTGCACAAAATTCTAATTTCCATAATGGAAATGCATTTGGTGTGACTCCAAATATTTTTGTGACTTATAATTTCTTTTAATATATTAATAATTTTATTGCATTTTTCTTTTTCTTCTCCTTTCTCTAGTCGATCGCTAGCCTTGACCATGGCCGACCGGCAACCGACCAGACAAGGGCTGGTAAGGCCAAGCCTCACTCGGCCACCACGAGGTCCGCCTCACCCACCAAGGCGACGCCGACCTCACAGTGGCTGAGCGATGTTGAGTCTCGTTGGTGGCCGGCGAGCTCGGTGTGACCTCATCGAGGGTTGACGAGGTCACCGGGCCTCATTTGGCCAATCGCTGGCCATCACGAAGCCGGCAACTGGTGAAGAGAAAGAAGAGAGGAAGAGAAAAGGAAGATAAGAAAAGAAAAAAGACTTATTTCTTGAGTTATTCTCAAAAACAAAAAAGTAATTATTTTTTCTTGTTTTTATTCCAAATCTGTTATCGGGAACAAATTTGTTCTTGAAAACAAAAAAATTACCAAATGTATTTCTGTTCTATTTCTACTCTGGAGAGCAAAAAAACAGAAACACGTATTCTCAAGAATGTTACCAACCGCACTATACTCTTCATTTTCTACGTATTAATTGATGTTGGAATTTTTAGATGTCACAGAGCCGGTGACGGCTATTGCAGAGGTGTTTTGTGATTGCAGGTGGGTGAAAGAGATTGGAGGAAAAATTATTATTTGTAGTTGGGTGCACGAGTATATGATGGAAAACACCATTAAACCGGCGACATCTAATGAGTAGCATTTAACGACGTTTGCTCGAGCAGCAACTAGTATTCTTGCTTTGCTCTGAAAGATAACGTAAGCCAAGCTTTAGATCGTGTATGAGCGAATCTTCATTGTCTAATCATTGTTCCCATAATATGCTAATTCGCACATATGGGGCGCCCATATGTATATTCTGTTCACATATAGCTGACTGCCATGTTGTCGATACCAATTGATTGTACTTTTGAGGCCTACTGGAGTATGACACAACTTGCACTTTATCATCATCCAATGTTTTCGTTCTTCAATTGAAGGAAGGTGCAGAGAGTGAAATTCTTAGTCTAATCTAAAAAATTTAGTGACCAACCTCGGTCTCCATCACTTGATGAAATTGTTCGAGATCGAAGACTGCCTAAGGTCGACGAGAAGACAAGGTGAAATCAAGAATGCTGAGTCAACTCTAAACCAATGTTTGTTGCCAAAATAGAAAATAAATATCACCTGTTTCCACTCCCTAGATTACTCAGAGAGTACAAGATGTATGTAAAATCTTATGTATTATCTCAAAACCAATGTCGTAATTATGTTTAAATTACTTTACTTCAGATAAAAAAATGACCGTACATATCTTGACAACAAAGAAGACTAATGGTCCATTTTTTTGAAAGAAAATTGTTTCCGGTAAATTGTTTTTAACTTTTTTTTTGTGTTCAGATGACAGAAAACTAAGGGCGTGTTTGTTTATATTTCTTTTTTCTGTTTATGAACAGATTTTTTGTTTTTTTGTTTCCAGGAACAAAAAAAGAACATAAACGTGTTTGTTTGCGTTTTTGTTCCAAATCTGTTCTTTTGTTCCCGGGAACAAAAAAAGAACAGAAACGAGAAACAATAAAAACTTGTTTTTTTGTTCAAGAAACACTTCTCGAAGAATTGAAAGAACAAAAACACAAGAAACTTGTTTCTTTTTTGTTTCTTGCTTTCCTGCCTCTGTCGTGCGGTCTCTCATCCGGCGTCTCTCACAGCTTCTCCACCGTCGAAGGCTGTCCGACGACTCCCAACTCCGGCGCCGCAGCCGTTGCTCCTTCACCGGTGAAGCTTCGATTCGAGGTAAGTTTCCTCCTTCACCGGCCGCCGCTCCTCCTTCACCGACTGCTGCTCCTCCTCACCGACTGCTGCTCCTCCTTCAAACGCTTCGGCGAGAGCCACCCCTCGCAGATCTGGGCGATGGCTGCTCGAGCCAGTGCTTGCCCAGATCTGCGAGACGCTCGCTCGAGCGAGCGTTGCTCGCCCAGATCTGCGGCGGCGCTCGCTCGCTCGAGCGAGCGTCGCTTGAGAGCGCGGCGCTCGCTCGCTCGAGCGAGCGTCGCCGCTTGTGCTCGCTCGAGCGAGCGCCGCTCACGAGCTCGCTCGAGCGCGTCGCTGCTTTGCTCGCTCGAGCGAGCGAGCACCCGGCGCTCTCCTCGCTCGAGCGAGCGCCGAGCGAGCTCGTGAGCCGCGCTCGCTCGAGTGAGCGTCGCTATCGTGCTCGCTCGAGCGAGTGTCGCTCACGAGCTCGCTCGGCGGCGTCGCTGCTTTGCTCGCTCGAGCGAGCAAATCGCGAGTAGAGCAGAGCTCGCTCGCTCGAGCGAGCGTCGCTGCTTTGCTCGCTCGAGCGAGCAAATCGCGAGTAGAGCAGAGCTGCTCTGCTCGCTCGAGCTCACTTGCTGCTTTGCTCGCTTGAGCGAGCATCGTGAGCGGAGCAGCAACCTCCCTCGAGCGAGCAATCTGGCGGTAAATTTCTTTGGACTATGCTGAGAGCTATCTCTTTTGACAGAGAGGGATTATAGGCGGTGGACTTACAGAGGAAACACTGAAGCACTGAAGGACCGGAGCCACTTTCAAGAACTTTTTTCTGTGTTTGAAGGTAAGAACCAAGGCTATGCTTTGCCTTGTGTTGGATGAATTTCATGGTTGCATACTATATCTAGCATTACAATGAAATGCTTAGGCTGATCATTTGGATTTTACAGCTCAAAGACAGGTTGGAGAGAGTTGTTGTTTAGGTTCATTTGGAGCAAGATTGAACTTTTCGCATTTCCTTTTATTGTAGTGTTTGAAATTTGACTTTTAGTGCACATTGAACATCTATTTTGAAACATATGAATTTTGACTTGTGTGGTTGTATACTCTTTTTAATATATTTTGACATGGTAGGTTTCTCACAATGCTCTTTATTTTATTTTGAGCATTCTATTTCATTGATCATTGATAGTCATAGTACTATGTAGTTCTTGTGGCTCAAAATGCAACTTATGTTCTGTTCTATACAAATTAGTTCAAGAATTGTCAATTTTGTCATTATACTCTTCTCCGCTTGCATCTCTTGAGAATGATTCTATGTATGGCATGTATACTATTATGTTATTGATTTAACTCATAACTCATATGATGCTCAACCGGTCAAAGATTAAATGGCATCTGAGAGACAGGCATTTAGTGCAAAGTGGACCGAGTCTGTAACCAACCTATTTATCGGTTTGTTGGTGGATGAGGTCAAAAAGGGAAATCGCACCTCTTCTACTTTCAACAAAGCGGGGTGGAAGAATATACAGACTGAATTCGTTAGACAAACGGGATGCCAATATAGCATGGTCCAGCTGAGGAACAAGGTAAACAAACTGAGAAAACAGTATGGCAGTTTTCAGAAACTCATGTCTCAATCTGGATTTGGTTGAGATAATGTGAATAAAAGAGTTGTCGTCGACGATCCAAGTATATGGGAATCTCACATCAAGGTATCTTTTTAACTTTTTGGTCATTTTGATGTCATTATAGATGTAAATTTTAAAATGTATGATTATATTGCTGAAATGTTATTATTGTGAAAATTGTAGGAGAATGTTGAGTGGGCAAAATTCAAGAAGGATGGATTTCCCCAGTTTCCCGATCTATGTATTGTATTTGGTGGTACATATGCTACTGGGGAATATGCCGTAGGAAATGCTCAAGATTTGACGGAGTCGGAGGAAGATGACAATGGTGATGGCAATGTAGGCGGTGGCAACAAAGTGGTGGCAATGCATATGGTTACAACGGTGGTGGCAATGCATATGGTGACAATGGTGGTGGCAATATAGATGACTTCGTGAACACCACATTGATGAGAGAGTCTTTACATCGACAATGCTGCAACTTCAATTCATGGAAAGCACAAATTGGATAGAACTCCAAATACTAAGAGGAGAAGAAAGAGCAACCAAGCTGGTATTCTTTGAGACTTGCAAAGCCATGCAAGATCTTTTGAAAGTTAAGTCAAGTCAATCTCGGTAGTGGCTGCGACCTCGGGGTTACACCATCACCTGTAGACCCCTTCTCCGTATCTGCTGTCATCGATATTTTAGTTGGTATGCCTGAGCTAGAGCAAGATGTTTACAATAAAGCAGTGGAACGAGCATGCTCTAGTGCCTCATGGAGGGAGGCTTTCATTAAATCCCCACCTGGAAGGAGAAGTGGACTTCTTTATTGGCTTTAGTAGATGTGTGGAAATATATTATGGATTGCATGGGCTTTCATTAGACTATATAACTTATGTTATCCATTAATATTTAGTTTATAAAGATATTAGTGTTGAGACTCTTGGTAGTTATATGTAATGCCATCTTCTATTGAGACTATGACTTATGTTATTGGATATATTTTCAAAATCTATATTGATGTTTTTATATTTTTGTGATGGTATAGGTACTATGGAATGGGGATCAAATAGTGTATCTAGTGAGCAGGTAGAACCAGTTGAACAATTCTTGGATGATGATGATATTGACATATTTATCGCGTGGTTTTGCACGGTTGTGATGGACGCGTCCATCATACAAGAGAACCTATTAGAGACAGTAAATTATCAGGATCCGAATGGATGATGGAGATTGTTTATGGACATTCAGATAGGATATATGAAGCCTTTAGGATGGAGAGACATGTTTTTCTGAATTTATGTGATTTAATGAGGGCAAGAGGTTGGTTGAAAGATAGTCGATTTGTTCGAATAGATGAACAAGTTGGGATATTCTTATCTTTGGTTTGTCACAATAGCTCAAATAGAGATTTATGTGAGAGATTCCAACATTCTAGAGAAACGATTAGCAAGTATTTCAACAAAGTGTTGAAAGCAATTATCAAACTTTCAAAAGAGATCATCAAACCACCGTCCTTTGATGTCATCCCACAAGAAATTCTTATGGATCCTAGTCATAAACGCTACTTCAAGGTATGTTTTTTATATCGATTTTATACCGTCAAATACATGTAGTTGATAATCTTATATAATCTTAGATTGGTAATAAATTGACAGATGCGTAGGTGCTATGGATGGCACCCATATAAATGCTATCGTCTTGGTGTCGAAAGCGGGTTCGATTTAGAGGCGGGGAAAGGGATTACCACCCAAAATGTGTTGTGTGTTTGCTCATTTGATATGAAATTTACTTTCGTGTATGCTGGATGGGAAGGATCGCAACGATTGTCGAGTGCTTTCGGCAAAGACTCGAAACTCCTCAACCGCAATTTCCCCGACCACCACCTGGTATTTACCTTGTTTATATAGACAAATTTATGATTATATTATGGTTGAATATCACAACAAATTTATATATATCATGTTGTAGGGAAATATTACGTGGTAGATTCTGGTTATGCAGCACTTCCGGGATTTTTGACTCCATTTAAAGGCGAACGGTATCATCTGAACCATTATAGAGGGAGTGGGAGACGGCCAAGAACAGCAAAAGAATTGTTCAACTATAAGCACTCTTCACTAAGAAATGTAATTGAGAGGTCATTTGGGGCATTAAAGAATCGCTTCTCTATTTTGAGACATATGCCTCCATTTACAATTCGGAAGCAAGCACTTGTTGTAGTTGCATGTTGTGCTCTTCATAATTACATTCGTGATCAAGATATGATGGATAGAAACTTTTCCCTATATGGAGATCCGGTGTATCCATTTGGACCTAGAGAAGTGGAGGTTGCAGATGGTACATCGCATGAGCAGGCACCTGGGATAAACATACTTAGGATAAGTATTGCAAATAAAATGGCAAGGGATCACAATATGCCTGAGATTTCATGACTTTGTGTTTCCGACTTTTGTAATTTTGTTTTGAAGTATTCACTTATCAAAGTCAATGTGATGAAGTTGAACAATGAACTATATTGCTTCATTATTGTGATGTAATGTATGAAAGGGTCCATGTTGAGATCTATAAGATACTCTTCTTTTTGCTAGTTCTTATTATACGAACTTTACTTATAAAATTTTCTTTCAAGTATGCACATATGACCATGTTCAAAATGGTTTTCTTTACTCACCATGATCAAAATTAAAGTGATGAGCATTTCATGAGAATGAGAATTCAATACCAAGTTTACACTTTATTAAAAAAAAAAAAAAACTTGAGAAAAATTTGGTACAAACTTTACTTACAAAATTTTCTTCCAAGTATGCACACAAAATTTTCATCCAAGTATGCACATATGATCATGTTCAGAATGTTTATCTTCACTCACCATGAACAAAATTAAATTGATGAGCAGTTCATGAGAATGGGAATTTAATACCAAGTTTACACTTTATTAAAAAAAAAAAAAAGCACTTGAGAAAAATTTGGAATAGAAATTTTTTACAGTTTACCAAACGTGTTTCTGTTCTTTTTCTATTCCAGGAACAGAAATTATGTGCGATTCTACCAAACGTGTTTCTGTTCTTTTTCTATTCCAGAAACAGAAATTTTGTACAGTTACCAAACGCGTTCTTTTGTTCAAAAACTGTTCCCCAGAACAGAAATAATTTTTTCTATTTCTGTTCCCTGGAACAATTTTTAAACAGAAACACAAACAAACGCACCCTAATTGATTTATGAAAAAACATTTTTATGAATTGAAAAAAAAAAACTAAATTTGGGGAAAACGACTTCCTCTTTTGATAAGAAGGAAATTATTTTTCCTAAAGTACAAAATAAATGAAAATTGTTAATCTTGAAAATGATATTTAAGGAAAATATTTTTTTATCATAAAGTTTACGGTAAAATAAACATATCATTAATGTATTGTTCGATTTGTGGTGCAAGCCACATTTTTCCCAAGCCTTCGTTTCTCCTGCCAGAACTTTGCTGCTAAAATTTCTAAAATCTTTCCTATTCTAGGTTTTATTGTCAACTATAATGATCGACTTCTTAAAATCAGTCTGGAGTCGTCATTTGATCATTTTATCTGAGATCGATTGAAACCTAAATTCCTAACGTTTTAATATATTCCCAAAGACTTCCTTTCCACGTTGGTAAGGGAAAAATTGACTCAAGTAATAGATAGCTTGCTCTATCTCTTCTTCATTTTCTTCTGTCAACATGCTCCCAATCATTACATCAGCCACTGATATATACTTTGAGAGACACCAACACAGGAGGATTCCTAAGGTACCTGTTTGCACCAAATAATGATCAACTTTTATTGTCGACGAGTAATGGACTCGATAGACTATATAGCAAGAATTGATCAAGAGAAGTCATGAATAATTGATGTAATCAACTTGAACATTATCTCGCAAGAATCGGCAACAAACACATAGAAGGTCATTGATGAGGATCCTTGCTAATCGACAACGGTTGTTGATAATCCAACTACGCAATTCTGGTAAGTGTTAGTTGAAAGATAAAGGGATATGTCAACAAGTTGAATCAAATATGTCAATTCGAATGCCCAGTGATGGTTCCAATGCCAAATAACAGTTAGCTATCCCAATAACCTCGGAAGTTAGAGCTTCTTTTTGCATAATGATTATCAGGGTAAGAGAAGCACGCCTAACATCTCCAAAAACGTGCAGCACTAACCGTAGTTAAAGTGTGACTACTTGTTTGTGACTATTGTTAATGGGATATAAATACCTAAAGTGAATCGATGCAAATGATCCCTAGCGCAACTATCAATAAAGTAATTGCTATTTTGCTTCAAATTTATCTCCTGTGAATTTACCAATCTGCACTTTAAATACTAGAACTTGGATTTTACTTTCAAAGCCATACAATTTCCTCTCCGAGATTGACACAAAATTCATTTTCATTTGAAACCGAAATCAACCTTTTTTGGTGAGAGATTTCATCTGTTTCACTTTGTGGGCGAGACATCTTTTTGAAATCAATCTTTTTTATCTAAAGAGATTGCCATGGTAAGAAACAAAAATCAACAAGAAACCAATAATGCTGCTAACAACAAACCATTGCCACCCAAGGGCAACATGACATATGGTGTTATTCACTCACTTCGCTGGCAATTATTTTTTTGGATCTTTTGTAACTTATCTCATTTGAATTTTCATCTTTATGCTAGTGGTCCTTATAATGCCATCCGTGCCAAATTTTGTTGCCTACATCATCATACCAAGAAATTCCTTGGCATGCTAAAATTTATTAGTAAATATGTATTCCCATTTTTCAACGCACCATAAAATACAGATTTTGTTAACAAGTGACGGGAGTAGTGCTGAATATATTATATAAAAAAAAGTTGTTATATAAAAACATTTATTAAGTAATTTCTACGAATAATTAATGTATGAAAGCTGCCAAATTTTCAATAAGTGATATAATGTATGTATTGGGAATACCCATTTGCATATTGACTGAAAAATCACAACACGTACCTCAACGTCACCCGATCGGATGGGTGATCCCTTGATGCGAGTAATCTTTTCCCTTGACCCTCCGGATGATCCGGAACCGCTTGCGTCTCTTTTTGTCGTCTTGTGTTTTGGCCGCAACTGCACATGGGGGGAGCATTAAGATACGTCCAAAGGAGTAGGCGTTCGGACATGTTGACATTCTGAAAAAGATACACTTTTATATATATATATATATATATATATATATATATATATATATATAAAAAGATACACTGGCCTTATTATATTCGATGTTGTTAACGTATAAGGATTGAACAAGTCTATTAACAAATTTTAGGTCCCGTTGATTTCGTGAAAAATAAATTATTTAAAAAATTTTGTTAAAAATTAACGTTTGAATTAAAATAATCAGTTGATAAAAAATATTTTTATCATCCAATATTTTTTGTAGAAAATGAAAAAAAAAAATGTTTGTTCATTCATTCTTTTAAGTAATACAAGTAATCTTTTTTAAGTAAGTATTTTATGAATTCTTCATTTTCCACTTAACGAATGAAGCCTTTAGAGTCCTTGATTTCTTTGGAAAATTGCTGGTCTACAAATCGAAACTGTCTTTATTAAAAATAATCGATTGGTAATTTCAATATTCATTAAAGCACGCGGAGATTCTGCATTCATTAAAGCGCGTGGAGTTGTTATGATGTTGGGTCATTTTCACCATTGAAGCTAAAGCGGAGTTTTATACAGATCAAATACGTGGCACGAATTTGATTCTCATGTCACTTAGTGCAGATAATTTCACGTTTAGTTCACTAATGCACAAGGCCAGTAAAGCATTCCAGAAAATCAGGATTTCCCTACTCAAAAGTGAGCTTTCTCGTCATAACTGAAAAACACACGACCCATTATAATTTTTTTTCCCAGCCATGTGAACTACTTTAGCATTGCCCTGTTTTGGTGCAACCTAAAAAATTATTGCATCCACTAATACACGATTCCACCTAATCCACGTTCTACGCCGCAAGCATTCATCATCACTTTGAATCCCAATGGTATATCGCCTTTAGAAAAAAGAGCCTGAAATCGTGGAAGTTTGATGAGGTTTCTGCGCTTGCATGTGCGTGCGGCGTTGGCTACGAACTGGCGGTGGGCCATTATTACTATTAGCTACTACCTTCAGATGAAGGCAAGGCAGGAAATAAAACATTATTTATTGAAGCCGACCTAATTCGATTTTTCCTTCTACTTCCCACTATTTTGAGCAGCAATCAGATGAATAAAATAAATGTGGGGGTGTCTGTAGTAGACATTCTGGTTTGATCCTTGAATGCCTACTTTTTTAGAGCAAATGAGGGGAAAGATACAACTATTTTGACTAGTGAGTTAGACCACCAAAGACCCTTTTCCCACCACAATTCTTCATTTCTTCATTTCTTCTATTGGTATTTTTATACTCTCTTGGTTTATTTGTTTCACAAAAAAATGAATAATTTAAAAAATATTTTCCTAAAAATAATCGCTTATATAGCTTATAAAAAGGTATGAACGGAAAATATATTCACCAAAATATTTGGATATAAATTATTGTAGATATTAAAGATTTTGTTCCCTTAATTAATTATTTTAAGCGATACATGCGATAAATTTTAGAAACATGTTTTTCAAATTGTTTATTTTTTGCGAGAAAAACTAATCCTCAAAATTGGTGCATTTTCTCAGTTTTATTTATTTATCGACATAAATGTGGGAATAGTGGTGAGATGAATAACCGAACTAAGCAAAAGCAATTGCAGAAGTACACGCAGTGACAATAATGCCCATTAATTGATGCAATTGTCTGATCAATCATGTCAATCGTTGGCCAATCATACCTTCCAAAGTACGCGAAACCGTGCGGGTAAACTTTTAAGGAGGGTCGCTCAACTAAGTGAGTATTCTTTCTTATATAAATAAAGCATTAAATTATTCTATCTTAGATCAACTTTCAATAATTTAGAATTCATTCAATCTCTACATCACCCTTGAGTAGCCCAATCAGAAAAATGGGCACTTCAAATAGGAGTCACGGATGATTGATGACACGTGAAATGTCTTTAATTAGTAATTAAAGAAATTGATGAGATATACGGTGGAGTCCAGCATGTAATTATAAATATGCTATTGTGACGTGTGAAAAATCTATAACTGTATAAGTTGTTTCTTATTAAGAGTTGTATCAGTAGATATTCATGCTATTATAATTTCTAATTTACAAATTTAACTAAATTTAATTAAGAAAACACGAAATACAAAATCTCGAAGGTTTAAATTAATATAAATAAGAAAAATGTAGGTAAATTAATGTCATTATTAAAAATTCGTTTGAAAACACTTATTCTTAAAACAAAAGAAGTTTGAAGCTGATATAACTCTAAATAAGGTTATATTTTTTTCTAATAAATATACTTAAAAGGAACCAAAGTAATATTTATAAAGACCAAATAAGGTCAGAAAAAGATAGCAATTTTTTTTTTTTAATTTGAGAAGTGAATTGAAATGAAAAGGTAATAGTGTTATTATGGAAACTTGTGAATAGTACCGAAGGACTGATTTAACTTCGTCATGGAAAGTTGCGAGACTAAATTGATCAAATTGAAAGTCTAAAAACTAAATTGAACATTTATGAATAGTTAAGGACTATATTAGATAAATTAAAAATCTGAAGATGACATCACACATAAGAAAAGCTTATGGACTACTTGTGTCGTTTTCCCAACTAAAAACACCCAAATGGTTACTTTACTTCACCAACAACCTTCAACATGTGAGTCTGATTTTTTAGCCTTCGATCCTCGCTCCATGAATCAAGCCCTCGTTCCTGAACCTAGCCAGCTGAACATTAGATCCCTATAGAAAGTTCGTTCTAATCAGGGACATTCATCTCAATTAAAAGATCTTTCCCATCGTAATCAGTGGTTTTCCATAAGTAGATCAATGCGTCCGACGGTTTTTGTGGTAAGGATACATGATATATGACTTGATGAGGAAGAAATGAATGAATGGAGAAAGATGGTGATGGTAATGACTAATGACGAAAGAATGATAATAGATGATAGAATGATGGCATGATGACATAAAGATGAATTCCCGCTTCAAGGACAACAAAAGACAAGTTTGTCTTCAAAGCATGAATATTGCACCTTTTCAAGAAAGTTTCAAAATATGAGTGATTGTGGCAATACCTGAGAAATTTTGAACTAGATAAACCTGATCGATGACTAATTGAGTCTCCCAACGATTGCATGATCGATTGGATGATGTGATTCGAATTCATGAACTGAGACCCCATGCATGTGATTATACATTTCTACGACTTTGATTTAAATAGTGATTTTGAAATAAAATAATGAGTTTGTTTTGATTTGGGCGAAAAGGAAAAGTTACTGCTCACATGGGGTAGTTTGTACATCACATTATTGTCATTTCATCCTTATGTTTTGCATCAAATTTTTCATATCATGTTGTATGCAACTAATATCTTGTCATGTCAATTCAATATTTTGCATTAAGTTTGCCGTGCATTTGATTATTACCATGTCATGTCACTTCGTTATCTTATATTGCCATGTCATTTATTTGTAGTTATTGCCATATTATTGTAATGTTTTGTATTGGATTTGTCATGCCGGGTTGTATGCATTGCCATGTCATGTAATTCCATGGGTTTGTCTTGCATGTGATTTGTCTTATCATGTTGCATGTAATTATTGATATGTCCTGCCTGTCATTCTATCAGATTTGCTATGCCGCATTCCATGTAATTATTGTCATGCCATGTCCATTACTTTTCATGTTTGAATTTCACATATTGACATTGCATACATACTTTCACAAACAAACATAGCCAAGCCACTATACATGAAAAAACTTCTTTGAGAATCAATTACAAACTTGAATGAGTGATTTGGCGACATTTCAAGATTTTAAAATAAAATTATCATGCATGATCTAGAAATCATTTGATGAATATTTTAGCACTTAACCAAAAAGAGAGCTGAGGTATCAAAAGGGCGTCATGTGACATAAATTCACGCATAACCGAACCCTCATACTTAAGATCTTAGATATTTATTGACCAGTCCCTTCACACGCGCACCTAGTTGGTCGACCTACCCATCATTTCCAGGCCCTTTGGGTATGTAAGGACGAGAATAATAACAAATCTATTTCAGAAATTAAATTATGGCTAGAAATTAATTTTTCTATGTCCATTTCCCGAACGAGTCTCTAAGCAAAAATATACGTTTGATAACGATACAAAAATTTTGCTCATTAAATAAAAATTCATTTGATAATGACACAAAAATTCTCTCTCCCAGACAATTGGTGATAGGAGGCGGCGGCTAGCCAGCGCCATCTATTTGACGATGGGTGGGCAACTAGTTAGTATTGAGGGTGAGTGACAAAAATAGTTTTTATTTTTGTTCAAGAAATATAAAAGTAAAAAAAAAATACTTCTACTTTCTATTCCAAACCTATTTCTAGAATAAAAATTTGTTCCAGAAATAGAAAAACGAAACTACATTAACAAACGGATTTTTATTTCAAATCTATCATTAGGAACAGAAAAATAGAAAAAAATAAAATAAAATGGTTATCATGCGTGCCTTAATAAATCTAGATTTACCTAAATTCCATGATAAGTACTCTAGTTAAGGTGCTACTATTTGAATGGACTTGCGGACGGGACATAGCATGAGCTTGGCCATGGGCTTGAATGAAAGGGAAGATCCTCTTCCCTAAGAATTTAAAAAAGGCTCAAAATTGACATGCACAACCATACACATTACTGCAACTTACAGGTTTGCAAGACTAGTAGCCAACTTTTCCTTCTATGACATCTCAAGTAAGCTTTCTTGATTAAAGAAGTTTCCTAATTAGAATGGACTTATCAGAGATAGGCCAGGTTAGGGGTCATTAAATGAAGGGGATTCTCCACAGAGGATCAAAAGCTGCACGCATATGACGCGAGTAAGTCGAAGGACCATCCATGTTGCTTTGAAAAGTCCAACCTCCGCTACTTTCACAAAAAATGATGATTTTAAAAATATATATTTAAAAAAAAAAATCATTTATATGCTCAAAGAAATGAATGAACAAATAATAATTTTATCATCTATAAAAATATTTAGATATAAATTATTATCAATAACGAAAATATTTTTCATTTACCAATTAACGATAATTTTTGAAATTTTTTTTAAATCATTTATTTTTCACCAAATAAATTAAACCTAAATTTCACTTATTTATCTACCAAAAGGAGCTTTCTTTTATTTCTCCCTTTGTTCTTTGGATGCCTCCTTGCTTCCGTGCAGCACTGTTTTTCTTACCTTCATCGGGTGCCTTAACATGGCCCGTCCGAAATGGGAACAAGTCCACCTTTAGAACCATCGCATGCCTTGCTTTCTCATTTTCCACACTCGTGAAAAATGGCGGACTTGCGACTTCATTTATGATCAGGAAGAATTCCAACCCAAGGATCATTCCGATTTCAGTTTCACTTCCCGACACTGCGAGAAACAAGAAGACAATCCAATAGAGCTATAAATTGACCGTCAGATTGAGGGGCAAATTGAATACCAAAAGATTTGTTTTGACGAATGTGGCCTGTTTTTAATGTTGGAAACATGTTTCGAGTCTCGTATCTCATTAATCAAAGTTTGGTTAATCCTCCGTCAGTGAATAATTTTTCCAAAAGATGTCTTTGTCTTGCCTGAGGAAAATTTCAGGACTCTCTTACCTCTTGGGAGGCTTATCTTATGCACCGTAGGAACTATCCATATAATTTTAAGAATACATATTTTTTCATTTAGAAATACGTTTTTATTTATAGTATTGCTTATTATTTGAATAAGTAAAAGTTAAATCTTGATGGGAGTGTAAAATTCGAGGTGTCTACGCGCATCTACCCTCATAATGGAGGCACGCCTTGCACATGAGAACACTTTTATTAATCAATAATGTCACAGATTAAGTGCATTGCCGATATTATTTTAAAACAAAATTTTATGGGTACGTATGAAATTATATGATGAATGATTTAAGATTTAACCAAATGTGGGGCCACAAGACTGAAAGAGCATTGTGGGGGTGTTAATCCATTTTATGATTGACCAAAACCCTTGAACTTAAGATCTTTAGGTTTCGTTAGACCACTTCGTTTACATGTGCACTTAGGTTTTGTTTGACTTACCAACACTACATGAGATTTTACGTGTTTAATCGATCAAGGTTCATTGAGACAATATTTAGCTGGAGACTTGTGATTTGCCTATTTTCCAGGTTTTACACTTTGTAATCCTTAAAAAAGGAATTGTTGAAGATGATGTGCTATTTGACTATGATGGTTAAATTACTAGGTAAAATTCGCATGTTCACCATGCCACGTGACTCAACCTTATTCAAATATCACCCCGAGTGCGGTACTAATCGTATACATAAAGATAAAAAGCATTGAAGACCACTCTTAGGAGCTCACCCTGTTTCAACTGAACATTTTTTTCTAGAAAAATTTAAGAGAATATGTGTACTTGTGTTTGTTTTATTAGATCCGTTGCCTATACAAATATACTCGTTATACATTATTTGGATACGTAACATGTGAACTTAAAGTTAGTTTTTTAATCAAATTCTTGCACATATCATATCAATCATCTATTGTTGAACGTGTAAATTAAAATTTTCACCACAATGAGCTTAATAAAATTATTGTTTGTATTTTGACAGAAAAATATTGCCGTTCATATCCCCGAAGGGCTTCTTGTATGATTGCTCACATCCCTACTTCCAATTTTCCTTTTCTTTTTTTTTTTTTGGCATGCCTGCCTATTAATTCAAAGCATGTATAGTAAATCACCTAGGTGGTTGGTCTAATGATAAGTGGATCACTTGTCATCTACGAGATTACGAGTTGATTCACACCGTGGATGGGTCTTTTAACAGCTCGTGCTGTGTCGCTTGATCGTGAGATACCTCACCTGAGGAGGCTACTAGCTACTAGCATCTTGAGGCCCAAGGTGATGAGCTAGCCAACTTTAAACATTTGAGTCACGAATGACGATGAGGAGCAATCATGGTTCAAATTAAATATTCCATGACAAATGTATTTGGGTGGCGACGCTTAGAAAGGTTTTTTAATACTGATTGATTATTCCCATTCAGAATACAAAAGCCTTGTCAAAATGAGTCATAAACCCAATTCTTAACCCATATTCAATGAGATAAGTTGTTATATAAGTTATTTATAATTAATAAGTTTACAACTTACCAGACCTAATCTATCACTCTCATGTGACCTTGTGCTCGCTCATTTTGCACTTTCACCTTAGTTTAGATATGAATTTTCTAAATTTGATTAAAATCGAAAGTGCTTTAATAATATGAGTCATGTTGGATAGAGTATATATCTCTAGATTTGCATTGTATGAAATTTGATCTAAACAGGTCACGTAGGTCGGACAAAAATTTTCGATTTGATCCAAACTCAATCCGACTTATCTCATTCGACGGGCCTAGATTCCAAATAAAACAAAAAACAAAATAGAAAAAGGATTCAATTGCAATGAGCGTGCGCCGTGCGGGGAGCTCACACCAGGGTCGACCGCGGTCAGCGAAGCACGTGTTCCATCACCCTCGTTCTGGCTGCGAAGTTTTTTTTGGGTGGGGGCGGCGTTGTGGTTCGTGGGAAATCGAAATATGGGCCCAAGGGGGAGGGCAAATACGGAACCGCGATGCACCCGGGGGTGGGGGGCAGGGGGGCCCACTCCCATTTAATTTTATTACAACATGGGATGGCTGCTAAATCAATCGAACCCACCTCCGCCGCTCACAACAAACCATGGTTAAGTTAAGGGAAGTGGGAAGTGAAATTAATTAACCTGCCTCAGCACTTTTTCCTCCTTTTTTTCGTTCGTTCCCTTTTAAATCTCCCCCCCCCGGGCTGGTCAACTCAACCGTCCAATCGCCGATCCCCCGGTTAAAAAAAGCCGTCTTTAATCTCCCCCTTGCCATTTCCAAGGACGCACCGCCCAGACAGAAGAGAGAGAAAGCTAGAGAGAGAGGGAGTTTAATCTTTAATCATGACGGTCATGTTCTCACACTGTTCCTAGAGAGAGAAAGCACTTGCCGAGGAAGAGAGAGAGAGAGGGGGGGTGGTGGGTTGTCTGGGCGGTGTAGGGAAAGATTGGGGCAAAGCTTCGGCGTCCGGTCCCCGGGGGGAGCTCAACATTCCGCGACCTTCTCTCTCCCTTTTATCAAAGGGTGGTAAAAGCTGTCGGTTCCTTCGCCGGCGGGGCCGTGTCCGGCTGACCCCCGCCTGAGCTTCCTCGCCGCCGGACGGTTGAGGTGCCCTTCGGCGTCCTCCGGGCTGCGGCTGCGGCTGCGTCTGGGTCTCTGCCTCCTTCCGGTGGCTCTCTTTCACGCGGAGCTTCGATTCCTTTATTCCGCAATCCTTTTTCTCTCTTGCCTTTTCACTGTTCCGCCGTCGCTTTCCCGTGAAATTTATTTTTTTTTTTTTGCGGGAAGTTTTCTCTCGCCTGATCGTCAAGCTTGGGGCGAGCGTGCCTCGGAAACTTTACCTCTCCGTTTTGTTTTCTCCCTTATTACGACATACGACGCTTGTGAAAGTGAGCGGAGGGAAGAAAAATACTGGCTTTACGGCCGGCTGAAGTGTTGCCGTCGCCGGGATTGTGCTCTCGCCGGAGGTGATCGAGGATTGGAATATGAAGAGGCCATCGAGCTATCGCTAGGCGGTCCGGTTTCCGTCCGCCCCCAGGTGAAAAAGGGGAGAAGGGTCGTCGGAAGCAAGCGATGAAGACGCCGGCGAGCGGCGCCGGTGCTCCGTCGGCAACCGTCATCGCCAGTCCGTGCGAAGGTACTCTCTCTCTCTCTCTCTCTCTCTCGCCGGAGCTTCCGGTGTCGAGATTGGTAACTTTGACTTTGTTTTCTGTCCGGCGGATCCCGTTCACTTTCTCGGGAAACCACGGGAAAGTGACGGAAAACGAAAATGCGATCTGAGAGATCAATGGTGACACGTGGCGGCAGGCGGAGGCGAGAAGAAGAGCGTGATAAATCCGGAGCTGTGGCAAGCGTGCGCCGGGCCTCTAGTGAACTTGCCGCCGGCTGGGACCCACGTCGTCTACTTCCCTCAAGGCCATAGCGAACAGGTTTTCCCCTCTGTCCGTCCCTCTGTCCTTTTGTTGTTTTATCCTTACTTCATGTTCTTTGGTTGTTCCATCTATATAGTTTAAGACTTCTTGTGCATTGTAATAATCTGATTGATCGCACTCAAATCTGAAATTTCCCAGTTGGGATTGCCACCTTTTGGTTCATTAGACACGTGGTTGCATCAATAAGACAGACGGATTCGTCGAGAAGAGATGTCTAATTGGCCTTGTGTGTGTTGATCTTTATGGCTTTCATGACTTCCCTTCATGTGGTAATTCAACTTAGCCAATATGCTCATACCCAGCCAAAAATGGGAAATTGATTGGAAAACAGAAGAAAAAGGACGAAAGGAACATGGTTTGTCAATCAGGTTGAGCTGCTTTTTGCAGAAACCGGCTTCTTTGAGTTTTTAATTACTATTGACCCTTGTCACTGAATTACTTGTGAATCTGTTCTAGCTGTTAATCCATCTGATTTGTATCTTTATACTGCTCAAATAGAGTGCTCGTTTTGTGATGATCAATGCTAGTTGATCCAGGCTAGCTGGTTCTTGGCTCAAATGGGTTTTGAATCCAATTGAATGGTCGATATTGCATGAATACAAAGTCTCTGACTAGCTTTAACTTTATATTTAATATTGCAGACTTAAAATGAAGTTCTGTTTTGGCTAAAAAAGCTTGTAATGGAGTAGGAAAGGCGCCTTCAGTCACAGCATAATTAAGTTGGAAAGGCGTCTTGATTGGCTTTATCTGTCTTGAGTCTATCTTCTTTTGTCCACTTCTTTTTGTCAACCTCTAGCATGAAAGAAAGCTTAATTCGACTAGAGTCACGCACCAAAGTTGAGGTTTTGACAATTTTGAAAGGGTCTATCTTGAGTAGCTTGTTGTGTTAATTCCTCTTCTTTTGATTGGGTAATGCTAGGGATGTTAACAATGCTTTACAAAAGTTGGTCTACCAACTTAGACCAAGAATTCTAAACAAGTTTGTTTCATACAAGTGCTTGGTAGAAGTCTACCGCATCACTTTGTAAACCAATCTCAATGTCCAACCAGATATGACTTTTAATAGAACTGATGATTGGTACCAGTGCACCTTTATTGCGGCTATTATGTTCTGTAGAGAGCCATCCGCCCGATCTCCAATGGAGTTTTGTTGCTTCAGGTTGCAGCATCTATGAAGAAAGATGTGGACGCTCAAGTGCCAAACTACCCAAATCTTCCCTCCAAGCTGCTATGCCTACTTCATAGTGTTACATTGCATGTGCGTCTGCTTTTCTTTGACCTGATTTTCTTTTTTGCCTGCAAGAGTATCTAGTGCTACCCATGCACTAATTAATTGTGGCGATTTTCCCTTTTCATGCTTTAGGCAGATCCAGAAACTGATGAAGTATTTGCTCAGATGACTCTACAACCTGTTCCTTCAGTAAGGCTCAGTGTTACATTGCACCTGCCTAGTATAGTAGATATAAAAGATTGAGAATTTTTTAGCGCCCCACTCAAATTGAAGTTGATTCTTTGCAGTTCGACAAGGAGGCTTTGTTGAGGTCGGATCTTGCACTTAAAACCACTAAGCCGCAACCAGACTTTTTCTGTAAAACATTGACTGCAAGTGATACAAGCACCCATGGAGGTTTCTCTGTGCCTCGTCGTGCAGCAGAGAAGATTTTCCCTCCTCTTGTGAGTAGCTATTCCTTGCATTTGAATCAGAAGAATTGTTTCTCTACTTTTGTTCAAAGGGAATGGACTTATTTTTTTGGTCACTATTTAAATATAAAGAACTTGATACCTTGTTAGGATTTCTCTATGCAACCACCTGCTCAAGAACTCATGGCAAGAGATTTGCATGACACTATGTGGAACTTCCGCCATATCTACCGTGGTATGTCCTCATGATGCTCTTTTAGCTCATTCATAGAGCTGTGGTGAGCTTTCCCAATTGCTGTTGCTCTTCTTTTTTGGTCTTTTGGCTGTATGTGACGCAAAACCCCAGTAAACTCTCATCACAGGGCAACCAAAGCGCCACCTCCTTACAACGGGATGGAGCTTGTTTGTTAGTGGAAAAAGGCTCTTTGCAGGCGACGCAGTTCTTTTTATTAGGTAAAGATTTATCGATGATATTCTAGCATTATTTCTCAGAGGAAAAGATGTATTTCTGTTTGTGTCATCCATGCGCTTGCATGAATAGATGGATCTGCTAATCTAGGGAAAAATTGTTCTGCTAACTCGTGCTAATTACTTGTGAGTAGGGATGAGAAACAACAGCTGCTCTTGGGCATTAGACGTGCTAACCGGCAACCAACTAATCTATCCTCATCAGTATTGTCAAGTGACAGCATGCATATTGGCATCCTAGCTGCAGCTGCTCATGCTGCTGCAAATAATAGCCCCTTCACTGTGTTTTACAATCCAAGGTCAGTCTCTATTTTTTTCCCCTCGTGGCTCAATCCAGCTTCACTTTGCCAGAGTACCATTTTGATAGTACTCATAAAAGTTGTTTTGCACTCAGGGCTAGCCCATCAGAGTTTGTTATCCCTTTGGCCAAATACTACAAGGCAGTTTACAGCAACCAAATATCACTTGGTATGCGATTTCGCATGATGTTTGAAACTGAAGAGTCGGGAACAAGAAGGTACTTTTTATTCTTTGTAACTTGTGAGTATCCTTATCAATGTTATATATTAATGAGTAGAAACTATTGAGTTATGGCCAAGATGATTATCCACATAACAAGGAAACTTGAGTTGATCTCTGATTCTATTTCGGTATGTGGCTACACCTTTCACTTATCTTTGCTTATAAATTTATTGAATACATGATATGGCTCAAGTTTTGGAGTTTCATGTGTAGCACCGCTAAACATAGCAAAGAAGTATGCAACTCAGCCACTTAAACTGTAGCTTCAGCAACTAAAATTTTTTATGATCCCCTTCCTTAAAAAGTTAAAAATGAAGCAATTGACTAACTCTTTCAGAAAATTTAGAATTAGCTTGCACTTGAGAGTAATCACTTAATGTTTGGCTTAGGTTCCAGTTTTCAGATTATAATATGTTGGCATCTGATCTGCAGGTTTATGGGTACCATAACAGGTATCAGCGATATTGATCCCGTTAGATGGAAAAACTCCCAGTGGCGCAATTTGCAGGTATCAATTGTCATGCTCCAAAAAAATTTTCTTTTTTTAAAAGATTTGTGCTCCTAGTATGAAAAGATGATTTCTAATTTGAATGTTTCTTGGTCCTAAATACTTTGATAGGTTGGTTGGGATGAATCAACTGCTGGGGAAAAGCGTACACGTGTCTCTATTTGGGAAATTGAACCTGTGACTGCTCCATTTTTTATCTGCCCTCCCCCATTCTTCAGATCCAAGCGTCCAAGACAACCGGGGATGCCGGGTAAAAACCAATAAAACCGAATCAAATGTATTCTGATGGAATTTTGTGTAGTATCAGGGGAAAATGAATACAGAAGCTTTTCCCCTGCTTATTTCTTGCCTAGACCAGTCTTGTAGATATTGATGCCCCGTCATGCCTTCGTTTATTGTAGTTCTCCCTTGCTTGTAGCCAGAGGCTACATAGTAAATTCCCTAATCTTAACTATCCTACTAGCAAAAGAAAAGCCAGATGAATACGTCCTGATATATAATCTCTAGTGGAGAGCCAATTGCTGCTGCAAGATCATAATCCTACTGATGAATGGAATCTTGAACACATAGTTCTATGAAAATCTGACAGTAGATGAGATCTTTGAATTAAAAGTAAACTTTTTCTACATCTCATCGTAAGATTGTCTTTTTAAAGGATAGGATGATAGACTTCCAGCTGATGATGTTCTTACCTTTTCCATTTCCTTTTGCAGATGATGACTTATCAGATTTAGACAGCCTGTTTAAGAGGACAATGCCATGGCTTGATGACCTTAGTATGAAGGATCCCCATACTCTCTCTGGCCTTAGCTTAATGCATTGGATGAACATGCAGCAAAGTCCTTCCTTTGCAAACTCAATACAGTCAAATTACATGCCCAACTTATCCAACTCTGTTCTACAAAATCTTTCTGGAACAGATCTCTCGCGTCAACTAGGGTTTTCAGCGCCACAAATGGCTCAATTGAACAATTTACAGTTCAATACCCAGAGACCACCCCAACAAGCACAACAGCTTGATCAGCTAACCAAGCTCCCTTCCACGTTGAATCCACTATCCAACATCGTTCAGCCGCAGCAACAGTTGACCGATATAAGTCAACAATCGAGGCAAAGTTTGATTAATCATACTCTGCCTTCGACCCAAGTTCAGGCCCAAGTTCTCCAGCCCCAATCTCTGATCCAATCTAGTACCCTGCTCCCGCAGCAATCCTTGAATCAAAATCAACCATTTCATAGAAGCCTGCCTCAAAATTTACATCAGCCACAGCAGCAACAGATTATGGGTCAGAATCAACAGCAGAGTGCATTGAACTCACAGATGCCAGATCAATCAAGCTCACATTTACCAATGTCTGACAGCCAGATTCAGCTACAAATGATACAGAAGCTTCAGCAACAGTCACTTTTGGCGCAACAGTCAGCATTACAGCAACCAACTCATCCTCAACAACTCCAAGAGCAGAGACAACATCCAGATGTCTCTCAAAGCTTTTCTAAGTCCATGGTAACAAGCCAAATGCTGGAAATGCCTCAAAGCACCACAAACTCATTTAGTCAGCCAAATATTATACCCCAGCAAATTCAAAAGAATAATAGTCAACTGAATGCGCGGTTCTCTAATCTGTCTCAGCAGCCAAAATTCCAGCAAGAGCAATCAGGGCTGCTGCCTGAAATGGTAGGGCATATGGGACTCCCACAAATTTCAACAAGTCATGCTTCTGCTTCTGCCAGTATGCTGACTGGAGCTGCCGCAGGTGGGCCATCTGTAACTACAGATGATATGCCTTGTTCAGCTTCAGCATCTGGACAAAATTGTGCAAATATTGTCCAGTCAATGATGAATGGTAGGCCTCACCGGAGTGCATCTATTAGCGAGGACATGTCACAGTCAACTGCCACTTTCTGGAATCCCAGCACATTGGAAACCATTGGGTCTAATGGTAATAACATGATGAAAGACTTCCAACCAAAGCCTGATGTAAAGCCTTCTCTGGATGTATCAAAGGGCCAAAACCAAGGATTTTTCTCTGCTCAGACATACCTGAACGGGGCAACAACACAAACAGATTATTTAGATGCATCATCTTCAACCACTTCAGTTTGCCTTTCTCAGAGCGATGTCCATATTCAGCAAAATAACAGCTCAGTCTCCTACAATCAGCAGTCAATGTTGTTCAGAGACACAAGTCAGGATAGAGAGGTTCAGGCTGACATTAGAAGTACTGTTCCTTTTAGTTCTGATGCTGATGTACAGGCTGGAATTCCTGTGAATTCTGACTCTATGTTTGGAAAGGGTATGGTTGGATTGGGCAAAGATTTTGCCAATGATCTTCCTTCTGCTGGCATACTTGCTGATTACGACAACAAAGAACCCCAGCAGCTTTCATCTTCAATGGTTTCTCAGTCTTTTGGAGTTCCGGATGTGGCATTTAACTTGATGGAATCCGCACTGAATGAAAGTACATTAGTGAACAGAGGTTCATGGGGACCTCCAGCTCCTCAGTTTCAGCGTATGCGGACATTTACCAAGGTTGGTTAGAAATAAAAGAAAATGCTCGTTCATTAGAAATTTTTTCTGTTTAAACTACTTAATATTATCAATATTTCTGTGAAGGTTTACAAACGTGGAGCTGTTGGGAGATCTGTTGATATAACCCGATATTCAGGTTATGACGAGCTTAAACAGGACCTGGCTCGTAGATTTGGCATAGAGGGACAGTTGGAAGATGGACAAAAAGTAGGCTGGAAACTAGTGTATGTTGATCATGAGAATGATGTGTTGCTAGTTGGAGATGACCCTTGGGAGTAAGTTCTTCAGTTTTCCCTTCTGTAGTTTATACTGTTATGTCCCAATTTTCTCTCTGCATTTCATTCCTTTTTTCTGGTGCTATGTTATTTATTTTTTTTATTTTTAAAACCATCTTTGTTACATTATTTTGGTTTAATTACGGGTTTGTTCCTCAATTCAGGATTTTTAACTTTGATTGTTGAAATTAATTGCATTGGCTGATTGTTCTTACATATATTATAAGAAAGCAAGCTGTAGGAATTGCTTTGTCCTGACAAGTGCATCATTGGCATCTTTAAATTGCTTAGTGCCAAGTCTCAACAATTCCAATTACTGACGTTTGGTTTTCTTCTCTGATCCAGGGACTTTGTGAACTGTGTTCGCTGTATTAAGATTTTGTCCCCTCAAGAAGTCCAACAGATGAGCTTGGATGGGGATTTTGGAAACACCACCCTCCCGAATCAAGCCTGCAGTAGCTCAGACGGTGGGAATGTGTGACGTACTTCTGCAAAGACACCTTTAGCTTTTTGTTTGGCAAAGACAACTTTGCTTCTTGGAATCTTGTCGCTGGTTTTCCTCCGGCATATGCTATGCCACGCCTTGTCCAGTCACGGCTGACCAATATTAGATGCAGCGCAGTGACATAAAGACAGGCTTCCTGATGCTTCCTTTAAACGACAGTGGCGACCGTGAGGCTCCCTTTCAAGTGGAAACAGCGACATTCTGGTACTGAAAGAGGCTTCCAGGTGCCATCAGTGTATGCCTGTTGATGACTCTTAATCTTAACTTGTTATAATTGCCCTAAGTGTTTATCCATATGTCGTTTACATGGAAGGAATGCGTTCCTGTTTGCAGTTCCTTGGACTTGTAATATACGGTTGTTGCTTAGACTAATAGGTTGGTTTTGTCATCCTTTTACTTGGTTCTCTCCCACAAATCTTGTATTGACATAGCTTCGACATGTATAGAAGAATGTTAAATTGATCGTCGGCTATTAAACTACGTTGCCTGTATGGCACGTAGTTGGGGTAAAGCACTGTTGCCTCATGTCGATGGACTATGGATGCAAACAACGGTCTCATGCATAAGATTGTTGTGCCCTCAATCTCTCAGCCGCCGCACGTGTCGACCTGTGTCAATCATCAAGCATCAATGGTTAAAATGATTAACGTGTAAAAATGTTCATACGTTTCCAGTACTTGCCGTGCGAACCGCTTTCCCTGTTTTCTCTCTGGCCCCTTTATATACTTCATTGGGCAGGAAGTATGACGGAAGTATCCGATCACGGTACTTTGTCCAAAGGTTGCGATTTCCTCGCTTATCATTCGTTCTCTGTTCAGTTTATTGACCAAAACTGGTGTGTCCGGCTCATTAACGTGACATCAGTCCTAAGTTTGCCAGATAATGTTGCGAGTTCAACATCATCGAAATTTGCGTGGAAAGCATCAATGGGCCATGCGTCAAATTTAATGGTCCATTTGAACAAATGGTAACTTTTCTTCGAGATTTCCATGGAACGCTAACGAGATGGAGACGCAACAATTTAAGTCATAATATGATAATGGCGTTCTAAAGATGATAAACCATTTTCAGCCGTCTCCCTTTGTAAAGGTTGGAAGTCAAGAAGATGAAAACACTCAACAAGGGTCAATCATTTAGAACCGATTACGATGTCTGTTTGAGTAGATATAAATAACAAAATTAGGGGTGGTCAAGGGGCCATGTCAGCCAAGCACGGATGGGGCCATGCTGGCACGGTACCTTGGGCTGACCTAGGCCCAAATACCTTACTTCCTGGATATGACCTCTAGGAAATATTTGATGGGGCCTTTGAGGCCTCTACTATCGTTGGTCAATGGCCATCTCGGAAAAATTATCTATAAATTGACATCCTCCCTCTTTCATTTGCATTGTTCCTCACCTTCGCTCACATATCGCTTCTTATTGCTCTTACTCTCTAATAGCGTTCATCAATCTTGTACTTTTTCCCATTATAACGATTTATCATGCTCTAAACATCACAATGGACAACAACAGCCGTTTCCAGTTATCCGGTCAGAGTGCAAACATCACCTAACAAAACATGTTCGAGTCCTTCGACGGGTCTTGCAATTTCGAAGTGTATGTGTCCTCTGCCTCCACTTGGGTAACAAGACCCATTCGATGACGAGCAAAAATTTGTTCGAGTCCTTCGATGAGTTTTGCAATTTCGAAGTGTATGTGTCCTTTGCCTTCACTTGGGTAACAAGATCCATTCGATGACGAAGAGACAGCAAGTGGATAATTCAAAGAAATTGCGAGGGGGAACTGGTCCTCAAATTCCTCCCCAAGATGCCACCTCGGACAAAACCCCTACCCTAAAATAAGCCCCCAAACAACTGTGGTGATTGCTTTGCAGAGGAGCATTCGATGTTTGGAGGACATTCCAGATTGTAATCAAGCACAATGGATGTCAAGAAGGCCGTTTGTATGGCATGTAGTGCCAAATTATTTGTGAATTTTTAAATGGTACGGGTCACTTGAGGAGGCACCATACCTAACATGATGCAAAGATGGTGGGGGCTAGGGGGGTTGCTCTTCAAGTACAACATTGCATGCCAGAAGCCCGCTTGCATGTGACGACGCAAGGAATCAGAAGGAATATGAAATTGATTGTCATGCTGTCATGCAACATATTGACTTTATTGAAGATCCCCGATTTGTCGGCTATTTACAAACCTTTTTGCCACCTCAATTTAGGCCCATTCCATGAACAACAGATACAAGAAAAAACAAGTTGCTCTTTAAAAAGAGAAGGATGTTGTTGGTGCGTCTTCTTTCCAAGTCCATCTTTTGAGTCTCATTTACTTTTAATTTGGTGACCATTCCTGCCAATTACGCGTATTATGTCGTCACAGGCCATTTAATTGGTGACATTGAGAATCATGCCACTCAACTTTGATGTTTAAAATGCTACCATTTTTCGTATGATTCCTAAATGCCATTACGAAATCATGTTTGTAGCTCCAGTCCTTTTGAACTCTTAAGCTTGTTTCGGTTCTTTCAATTGTCTTTTGCTTTTCCCACAATGTTACTTAGTACATAGGTGGTAAAATTCCATGTGTTGAGGCTAACTATGCAACCTAGATGGTGTTGAATAATTTGTTTAAAGATTAGGATAATCTTTTGTAGAAATCAAAACCAACACTAGGAAACTAGAGACATCGAATATTGCGAGTGTGTGATGCTATCGGTAAAATATAGAGAACAATTAAAAAGAAAAGATAGCACATAACAATTATAGTGGTTTGGCTTCATCTCCAAGCCTATGGATACTTTCCAAACTAACAGCCACAATGTGGGCTGAAATTCACTAGTAATCTCCAAGATAAGTTATAATTTATAAATATCGATTTTATTAATAATGGATCATACTATTAAGACTCAAGTACTGCTATTACCATTGTACACTTGATCTTATCACAATTAAGAACAACAAGAACACTACATTGGAAATATTGGATGAACGTATCACACTTTTATCAGTACATACAACAACAAAGAATAGTAACTGTTTTCTCTTTTTCTCATCCAACATCTTGAGCTTCATTAAATCTCCTTTATATAAACGTCTTCAATCTTCCCATTGGAGATGGTCTTGAGGAGCAAAGAGTCGTTGAGAGTCGTTAGAAGTTGCTTGTCCAAGAATATAATTGCTCATACAACATTTTCCCTCGAACATCAGCATGATTTCCTAAAATGGAGTATATTGGATTTGTCACATCAACGAATGCTCTAATAGTCTAACAAAAAGACATGAGCCATTCTCTAACAATTTCTAGCTCTTTTGTTGTGGTCTTTCCAACCATTCATAGCTATGATCTTTCTCTCTAAAGTTCATCTTCAGATGAATGTAACAATAGAATCATCATCGACTCGGTATCAGTATGATACTATTGTTTTTCTTGATGGATGATCAAGATTATTCATTATTTCTCTTACTCTAACTCTATATTTTGTTACGTTAGGTAGTTATGGATTGTTATCAAGAAAGGGAAAATCATGAAAAGGAGGAAGATGAATTCTAGGATTTTCTCTCAATCACTCATGCTTCAATTGCTTGTTAAGCAATGTACCTTTGCAAACAACATTCTATGACCTCATATGGATAAGAGAGTGATGACCTAATATTAATCCGATAAGGTGTTATAACGTGTTTAGAATGCATAGTTTGTATTTAATAATTTAACATGTGATTTAGTAACATGCTGATGATCTAGGAATACTGATTTTGCAAAAATGGTTGGAATGTTTCTTTATATATGGGGACATGGTATAGGTAACATGGTAGCACAAGAGTGCTTTCAATGCTGTAGGAAAACCATAAGTAGACACTTTAGTTTAGTTTTAAATAAAGTATGTATGATATGGGAAAATAATTGATTCAACCAATTGATTGACAATGTAAGGAAATTCCAAAGAAGATCAAGAAAGATTAATGATTTTATCCACATTTTAAGGTAAGTTACGATTGTACAATAAAAATGAAAAATGAAATATAAATCATGCAATATTTTTGTTATTTGTTTTAGGATTACATTGGAGCTAAGGATAGTACACATATCTCAACAATGGTATCGACGTACGATCAAATTTGCTTTATTGGTTGAAAAGTAAAGACGACTCAAAATGTGTTGGTCGTATGTAACTTTAACATGAGATTTATCTAAGCTTGTGCCGGTTGGGAGGGACAAGTTTATGATACCCGTATCTTCTATGAAACCATCAGAAGAGGTGATGCATAATCTCTCCATCCTCCTTCAAGTTTGTTAATTAATAGTTTATGTACATCCATTTATATTTATATTATATTTGTGTACGTAAATATTATTTAGTAGATACTGGATATCCAAATCCCATGAGTTATTTGGGGCTCTATAGAGAAGTTAAATATTATTTGTTAGAGTTTCGATAAGGTTATGCACCTATGGCTACGGGTCATTGAGAAGTGTTCAATCGTGTCCATTCCTCGCTTCACTTAGAAATTGAGCGAGCCTTTGGCACATTAAAAATGAAGTAGTAGATTTTAACTAATATGCCAAGTTATCCTTATGAAAAATAAGTGCAATTTGTCATAACTACAATGGCTTTGCACAATTACGTATGAAGAAATATCATAATTAGTATGGATTTTGAAACAATGGATTTGGATCTCGAGTATGGATATTCAGTTGACCATGATGTTATAAAGAGGGGATGCGTGCTTTAAATAATAATGCATTCCCTAACATGACACGTTTACATGATGAAATAGTTATGAGTTTAATAAATAGTTAAGGAGGTTTGTAATATTTAATGATAACTTATTTCTTTTGTCATGTATATTGTAATGAAATTACTCTCTTTTTTATTGAGCTTGATGTGATTTGTTTATTTAAAAATTTATTAATATGCTTCTTTTACAATACTCACAACTCAAAAATATATACGGTCATTTTTATTTTTATTTTCTTTTAAACAAATTGAAGTTGCAAAACTTGGCACACAAAAGGACTTTCAAAATATATGTTTACCAAACAACATTTTCCCCAAGTTGCATCTCAAGGCACTTTTTCAATTACAGTTTACCAAACAGTATTTATATTTCATCAAACCCTTTATGTTAAAGGCCTTTGCATTTCCCCAAGTAAGGGCCTGCATGGTAAAAAGTGTTTCTGTTCCCAGGAACACAAATTTTTGTTTTTTTGTTCCTGGGAACAAAAAGGAAAGTAAACGCGTTTGTTTACGTTTTTGTTCCAAAATTATTTTTTTGTTCCTAGAAACACATCCTGAATGTAAAAAAAAAACAAAAAAAAGTTATTTCTTATTTCTGGAACAAAATTTAGGAACACTTTTTCTCTCTCTTCCATTTTCTTCTCTCTTTTTTCTTCTTTTCTTCTTCTTTTTTCTTTCTTTTTTCTTTGGCCGGTCGCCGGCCTCGGCCGAGGCCGGCGACCAGCTGTCGAGGGCCGTCGAGGGCCGGCGAGGCTCGGCCTCGCCGGATCTGGGCGAGCTCGAGCTCGCCCGGCCCAAGGCGAGGCCGTCGCCGGCGGGGCCCGCAAGGCCGAGCCTCGCCGCCGGCCGCCGGATCTAGGCGAGATCGAGCTCGCCCGGCCGGCGCGCCGAGGCCGAGCCTCGCCAGGGGCCGGCGACGCTCGGCCTCGCCGGGGGCCGGCGACGCTCCGGCGAGGTCGCCGGCCCTCGACGGCCGGTCGCCGGCCATGGCCGAGGCCGGCGACCGGCCAAAAGAAGAAAAAAAAAAGGAAAAAAAAAAAAAAAAAATAAAAAAAGGAAAAATAAATAAGAAAATAAGAAAAATAAGAAAGAAAATAGAAAAAATAAAATAAAAATATTTAAAAATTAAAAGAAATAAAAAATTATACAAATTTACCAAACGTGTTTCTATTCTTTTTATATTTCGAAACAGATTTACCAAACGCGTTTTTTTGTTTAAAAATTGTTCCCGAAGCGAAATACTTTTTTCTATTTCTGTTCCCAGAAACAATTTTTAAACAGAAATGTTACCAAACGCACCCTAATTTCCCCCAAAGTCGAACCAAACAAGGCCTAAGATTAGATGCTTTGTAACTTTATTTGATCCTCAAAATTCCTCCGCCAGTCTAAGCAGTTGATGTCACCTCCCGAACCCCAAATACGCGAACATCCCTCAGTGGTCGATTAAAAGTGTGACACCCCAGGATGCATCGCCGATCCATTCTTTTTATCTTTCGATTACACGCATGCGAAAACGAATTAAATTAAACACCCAGTCAATCAATAATAGTAGGGATAGTAAAAGCACCACGACAATTTCTCACAAACTACGATTTGTTTATTAACAGGTTAACCCGAGGAGTTTGATATATACAGGCTTACTACAAAAGCGACTCCTACGCGACCTACTAACAAAAAGGGTCAAGGTTGCGGTTAACTTCCAATTTCACCAACTACACAAGTTCCTACAACATTCGCTCTAGTACCCATACCCATGTCTAGCCAAGAAGTCGGGCACGACGTCAAGTGAGCACGGCTCCCCGGGCCCTTCAGGCTCAGTAATTGGATCTATTACGACACTATCAAGGATGTCGATATCCATTGGGTCAGTGTCTTGCTCAACCTCGTTTCCTACGGGCGACCTATCAAAACCGTGCATGGGACCCTCCCGACCGCCGTTCGGTTCCGTAATAAACCACGCTTTGAAGCGGTGGGACACCACATTCACAAAACCTTCATTTACCCAAACCGTCGTCACTACCAACTCGCAGAATCGGTTAGTCCCGGGGATAAGGTAGAGTGTAGTCTCTACCTCCATATCCCATGGAACCTCGAAACAGACCGGGCGGATCTCCATAGTACGGACCTGAAAATATTTTGACAACGACGGGGTGAGATAAAAATCTCAGCGAGTTAAAATTCCTAAACCTCGATCAGGACGCGAATTTGCCTCGAAGGTGGCCTAAGCACGTGCCAAACAAAGACTCACCTCGCCTCGGCACATCCCTACACATTAGCATGTCTCGTACAAGAATAATAGTATAATGTGCATAAATAACAATTACAACACACAAGAGAATTTCACACGCATTGTTGACACACGTGTTCCAATTATTACGACCCCTCGGGTCACGGCTAACACAAGTGTCCGCGGTCTTCCGGCATAACCGGGTATCGTCCCACCCCGTCGGGCACGGTATCGTCTAGGACCCCCGCCTAAACGGCATTCCATAAAGGAGTTTCGGTCCGGCCTCAACCGCGATTGGGCATCCGGACCCCTGCCGAGCATCCGATAAACTCGGGCATCGTCCCCAAACTCCCGTTGGGTGATGAGTTAATTAAGTGACCACTCGAACACACATTAAGCCAAGAACACCATATTTCGCCTTCAAATAATAAACTTGGCAACTCTTTTTTTTTTTTTTCTTTAAAACTCTCGGAAAGAAATTCATACAGGGTCACGTAATTGAAATCAACTCGTCAAACTTTGCACACTTCTATTTTAAAACCCCATTGTTTTTTATTGAGCATATAAAAATTGGGGAAAATTTCAAATAAGGACTCTAAGTGAGCATACTTTCTCAAATAAGGATCCAAAGTGACCGTTATTCCAAATAAGGACCCGAAGTGGCTAACATGACTCAAATAAGGACCTGAACCCACCGGCTGGCCAAAATGTTCACCGGCCGGCGAGCGTGTGACATTTCCAGTGGCCGGAATATGGGCAATTTTGTCCCAAAAAATTATAGATAGAAATTAACAAACCATAAAAACAAAACCCCCCAAACTCTTCACGTTCTTCTTCTTCCGCTCTTCATCTTTTACGTTCTTTGTCCCATCTCGTTTGGAGAACCCAAATTCTTTGTTGATGGAGCAAGATCCCTATCTCCCTGAGTTCTAAAGGTACGTGCCCTCCCTCCCTCCCTCCCTCCCTCCCTCTTTCTCTTTCTCAATTTAAACGAAATTGACCTCGGTTGAATGGGAGTGTGAGTCAAAGTGTATGGCGAACCTAGGAAAAGATAATGAAGAATCGAGGCCCTCGTGGTACACACGAGTGTCTCAATAACGAAAAGGTGGCTTTACTCAAGATTTGTCTTCTTCGTTGAAAAGAAACGAAGACAGAAAACAAAAGAAGAGGATGTGAAGAAACGAAGGTAGGGGTTTCTTGTTGTGTTTCAAAATTCGTGTTCCATTAACAGAAAATTTCCGTGCTCCAAGCGAGAGAGGACAAAGAACGGAGAAGATGAAGAGCAGAAGAAGAAAAACGTGAGAACATGAAGAGTTTTTCTTCTTAGGTCAAAAGAACGTGAAGAGTTTTGGGGGTGGTTTTTAGGGTTTATTAATTTCTATCTATATTTTTTTTTTTGACAAAATTGTCCATATTCCGACCACTGGAAATGTCACACTCTCGCCGGCCAGTGAACATTTTGACCGGCCGGCAAGTTTAGGTCTGAGACTTGTTAGCCACTTCGAGTTCTTATTTGGAACAATGGCCACTTCGAGTCTTTATTTGAGAAAATAGGCTCACTTTGGGTTCTTATTTGAGATTTTCCCTAAAAATTGGTGTCCAAACCCGACACCTCATTTTATTTTTTTTTGTATTTAATAGTCTATATAATCGAGACTCACCATCAAGCAATCAATCACATAATATTGGATGCACAAACAATCAAAATCACGTATAATTTCATCCAAGAAAACGAGTGTAAAATTCTACGTAATGACTAATCCGTCACTAATTACGCTAATTGCGATTAATTAATTAAATGACTATTAAATTAAGTAAATTACGATTAATTAAACCCAATTAATCTAACAATGATTAATTAACCTAATCGTAATTACTTAAACTAATCGCAATTAAAATTAATCTAAACCATTGTTAATCTCAATTAAACTAAACCAAGCTTAATTAAGACTAATCACTATTAGTGCTAATCTAATCACCCATAAGCGCAATTAACGGCCTAATCAAAGATTAGGGAGTTAACTCATGAGTTTTCGACGGTAGCGAGCTCGCGACGACGGCGACGGTGACGCGACGGCGACGAAAACACGAGACAACCACGACTTGAACGGAGTCTCGACGGTGGCGGTTCGGCAAGGTTGGGCTCACAGCCAGGGGGAAAAAGCTCGGCTGCTAGTGGTTGGTGGAGGTGGTGGCGTGAGGCGCGGGCGGTGATGGGATTGCGATGATGGTGGTGCTAGGGTGGAGCTGCTGGGTGCTGGGATGGTGCCGCTGGGGGTGGTGTGGAGTTGCGGTGGCCGTGACGGGGTGGAGCTGGGGAGTTACGGGCGTGAGGGTGAGAAGCTGGCGGTGGTGTTGTGGAGTTGAGGTTGGCGGGTGGATGATGAAGATGGCGCTGGCGGAGGTGGTGGTGGGTGGGTTGGAGGTGGTGCGGTGGAGCTGCGGTGTTGGGATGTTGAAGCTGGCGTGAGGGTGCTGGTGGGGTGTGGTGCGGCAGTAGCAAAATGAAAGGGAACAGAACAAAAAACCAGGGGGAAGGGAAAACGTGAGGGGAAAATGAAAGCAGAAAGGAGGAAGCAGTTTGCAGAAGGAGGGGTGTTCACGTATGAGAGAGGGAGAAAGTAAAGAGTGGGAGAGAGAGAAAGAGAGAATGAAGAAGAAAATGCAACAACCAATCACAACGCTTTAGGAAATATCTAAATCATCATCACATAAGCCACAAAGTTTTCTATATGCCTCATCCTTTGGCCACCCAATCACAATTTAACTATAATTTCCCAAATTAAAGCCTTTTTGGATAGAAAAATCCAATTTCTCATCCCCATCCGAATTTCATTTCCTTTTTCTTTTTGTTAGAAATTCATTTTTCCGCAAAATTTCGAACTCGTCGAAAATTCAACGAAAGATGATACGATGTCCAATAAATAAATTGTGACACGCTCGAACGTTCGATTCCCAAGACCGAATTAAATTTCGTGGTTAAAATCGATCGAACGCGACTTTAGTACGATCTAATCTATTGGGTAGCTTTTAGGGGTTTTAGCGCGTTTGACTTATGGTCGATAATTTTCGATTCATGTTTGTGCATCTCCGAATTATAAATGACCCTCGGTTGTCATGTAATTGCGAGAGTTCAATTACGTATCCCGAATATAATATCGATAGAAAATCGGTTTATTACCATTCGACGCGAATATCGTAATCAGGCGGAACCACCTACAATTCGACTAGGTACTTCCATCGAATCGATTTATATTCGTTTACTAATCGATTTATAACGGTGTCGTATTGACCATTACTGATTAATATGGTCGAGCGGTCGATTTCTGATCGAATTCTCTAGTCTGTCGTGTTTATATCCCTTAACGGCCTTACATAATAGATTGGTTAATTCGTGAGTGATCAGTTCCGAGTAAAATAACCATAAGCGAGTCGATGAAATAACCATTTCATATATTCGAAACATGGGCCAAATTTCGGGATGTCACAGTTGAATAGCCATGTTAAAACATCAAGAGATACCGATGGTAATCGACTAAAACAGCCTCTAGTCATTAGGTAGTCGATTACGAGTATCGAAGTTGATAATGAACTTGTAAACCGATATATTGGCGGCTATGAAATTGACATCTTCAACTTTGAACCTATTGAGCCAAAATTGGTCTTTGCTTATAAGAGTAAGGATTGTGCTGGATCAATCAATGAGGTTTGAGTTGAGCTTGAAACTTTATTGGTAGAACTTGATGCTCCCGCATCAATAATCATATGAGAATAATGTTCACAAATAATGTAATGTCGCGCGAGAGAGGAGTGAAAAATCTGGCGCAAATCTCACGTAAGTTGGATGTTTCATGATAGCAAAAGTTGCGTGCTCTTTTGCTCTCGGCATGCTGATTGATACATAACCTTCTCTCCTCCTCTCCCCATCTTTCGCGAGTATTACTTGCTTGTGTTGATATATCAATGTCCAAAAAGAAGATACACCCTTGGGCAAATTCCAAACAGCACGTGCTTTTTAGAAGTGAGGCCCAACAAAGTGAAATTGTCTTTAGGATTAGCTTATGAAATGCTCAATTTTTGCCCTAGTTCCATAGGTTTATCAAGAATCTGATCCAAACTTGATTAGAGGTTTCAGACTTTTGCCCTGCCTTCTTGCAGGGCGTGGGAATCAAAACCTACTCTTCAAATTACATCGTCCCCACCCCAACCCCCATTGAGAAGATGGGATTCGAACCCCTCACCTCCCCTTTTCAAATCGAAAGGGTGGCCACTAGAGCAAACCAATTTGATTTGCGGTTGAAATTATAGAAAACTTGCTTTCCACTCTTTAAGACGATGGATAGGGACGACATTCGTCACTTCCATTGCTATCCAATATAGCATAATTCAGCGGTCAAATAAAAAAAATACGATATTAGAGATATAATAATAAAAATAATAAATCAACATCAACGAAGTGAAATCGAGCAAGGTCAAGCGCGCACAACACTTAATTTCCTAACCGACAAACAGACCTGGGCGGAGATTTCAATCCCAGGCCTCCCTCGAACACATCGACCCTCCCTCTCCTTCTTCTCCTTCATCTCCTTCTCCTCCTTCTTCATCACCGCTCTCTCTCTCTCTCTCTCTCTCTCCGTCGCTCGAGCTCGGAGCTTCGCTCCGGATCTTCACGTCCTCTCTCTCTCTCTCTCTCTTTCCAGGGGTTTCCAGGCGCCGCCGCGTTCGAATATGGAGGCCACATTGCCAATGTGCAGCAAATCCGTCGCCTCCGCTCCGGTAAGCTCCCATCTCTTAATGCCCCTTTTCCAGCTTCCGCTTGCTTCTCCGTTCTTTGGGTTTTCCCCCCCTTTCCGGTGTTCTGGAATCGTCCTCGTGTTCGACCGGGGGGCTGATTCGTTTTCGGGCTCGATGGTGATTTGTCACCCCGGGAATGCAGTAGCCGTGTCTGTGTTGTTCGCGGCTGACAACGGTATGCTTTAGGAGAGTTCAGACATTTCTTCACGTTGCTAAGTGCTGAAGTTACCCTTTTCCAAGTTCTAATGTTATCTCTTCACCTGAAGCCTGGAACTTGCTGATCCGTTCATAGAAAATCTCTTCCCATCTGGGTTTGGTTATATTCCTTAAGTACGAATTTAAATTTCATCAAGTTTTGACGAGGTCGCGAAGGAAACTCCTTTATAGTACCCATGAAAATAATGGTCGTTTTCACATAGTGATCGGGAGATTTCGGATGCTTTGGGGTGTATGTGCACTTGCGGGATTTCTGCTTACTAGTACCTTTAATTGCTTGATTGCAGGGTCTAGTTTTCAGGAGGGCAGACAGTATCCAGAGTTCTCAATGTAGCTTTTTGGTCGGGAGTAGGGTGAACTTCCCTAAACAGAGATGTCATGCTGTTAAAGTTGGTCATGCTTCTAAGAGGCGTGGGGGAGCTCTTAGTGCTACTTGCCGTGCTGATAAGATCTTGGTAGCAAATAGAGGTGAAATTGCGGTCCGCGTTATTCGAACGGCTCACGAGATGGGTATTCCCTGTGTGGCCGTTTACTCAACTATTGACAAGGATGCGCTTCACGTGAAATTAGCCGACGAATCAGTTTGTATCGGTGAAGCACCAAGTAGCCAATCGTAAGTTGCTTCAATTAGTGTGTTTGTCCACTTTGCTGTAGTAAAAGTCCGGAAATATGCACAACTCTTGCAAGCTGCTCTCTAATGCTTTAGCTTAAGTTTGACTCTAAATTCACGAGGCTGAAGATGGGGAATTTATTCGTGGTCCATCCTTTGTGGGATAAATTACTCATGCGCTTGAACGGGGCGACCTCTTGATGCATACTATTTCTCTGATTAATCTCAAAGCGATAATAAAATAGCAAACTAAAAGACTGATTGTTTATATAAAGCTTGCTCAATCTAAAAAGACAATTGTCTTGACTTTTAAGAGCTGTATTGCAGCTCCCTAAGTAGCTAGGCACCTGGCATCCTGATAACAATGTCATATTTCACCTTGCACAAGCTTTTTGATAGTATGCTCACTATGCAGCTGGTTAGCTATATATTTGGAAGCTCTGTATGACGGAAGTTGTTGAAAAATCTATGGAGTCACATTATCTAACATCATATCTGCTCATTTCTTAAAGAAATTTTTTTTTGAGTTTCATAAAGTTGTGTGAAGAAGAAGAAGTTGATCATAGTTCTCAAACTTTTACATCAACCAAATGCCTGCATGAGACCAATGGTGCTGTGTCGCTGCTTACAGGTACTTAGTGATCCCGAATGTTCTATCTGCTGCCATCAGCCGTGGCTGCACTATGCTTCATCCTGGATATGGTTTCCTTTCTGAAAATGCAGTATTTGTTGAGATGTGCAGAGAGCATGGCATTAACTTTATAGGACCAAATGTAAGTATAATTTATGAGGAGTTTCATGGTAGAATGTTTCAGAATTGCTATGTTTTGAGAAGCTTATTTCTGATTTGCAAGTAATTTTGTGTTGTGACTTCTGAAAGATTTTAGTTAATGACTTGACTAATGGGATTGAGGCACTTATTCCACCAATATAATGAAAAAGCAGTGGACATTTTTTTTTTTTGTTACGCATGGCTCAGAGAAACTTTGCATCGCTACCTTTTAATATCCCAAGGGATCCCGATTGAGCTCCTGAATTAATTAAAAAATTTCTTCAACTGTTGAGCATTGACCATTATAAGCAGATAGGATACTTTTTAAGAACTAAGAACTGACCACAGCATGCTGTTGTTCGAATTATAGAAACTTCAGGTCGATTTTATCGCTAAGTGGTGCACAATATTTACAAAGCTTTCTATAAGGCATGTTTAATCTCAGTTTTTATTGCATTGCAAATGTAGTATCCATTGGCTTCACTAATTTTCTCCAGGGCAATTCGTTTTTTACACTACTTATACTGGAATAGCAACTGTAAGAACTTCTACAAACCTCTCTCAGAGATTGTGGACTCTTGAAGAGAACCGACATAGAATTAAAAATATATACATACATAGTTACATAGTTATAGAAAGGCATTCTAGCCCATGGGCTCCCTCCTCTGTAGGGGTTGTCTACTGTCCACACCCCTTCCTTTGCACTTTTTTAAAGAGGCTGTTTCCATTACTTGCAACCGTGACCTTCTAGAAACAGGATGGATTACCTCACCATTACTACAGTGCTATCTCATTTCTACACCTAAGTTCTTGCATGCATTTTGCAGCCTGAGAGCATCCGAGTGATGGGTGATAAATCAACTGCTAGAGAAACAATGAAAAATGCTGGTGTTCCCACCGTTCCGGGAAGTGATGGGTTGTTGCAGGTATTCATAGCAGCTTCTGTGGGATGCATTTGCAGCTATTCTTCAAAGTTCCCATTATTAAGATAAGATTAATTTTGATGGTTATTGCAGAGCACAGAGGAAGCAGTCCGGCTTGCTCAAGAGATTGGTTATCCCGTGATGATTAAGGTAAATTTCTCGGTCTAAGTATAATATACTCAGTTTTTGGAGAATCTTAATCTTCTTCACTCTTAGTTGCTTTCAAAGGCTTCTGCATTTCATGCTTTGATTATTTGCTAAAAAATCGTAATATTGCCAGTTCGTCTTTTGTTTTTCTTTAGAGTTTCCTGTTCATGTGCTAGAATAGTTCCTTGATAGTTTTTGTTGATAAAAGGTGGTGCTTCCTTATGCTAATATATAATGGACATACTGTGCCCTTATGTTACTGGGACTTGCCCTTTAGCCACCAAGTGCCCATGTCAACATGACATGATGGTCGTGTGGGTATGTCATCTGTTAATGCTTCTTTTACCTTCTGAAAGAAGGGAAGTGAATTTAATGTTTGAAGGTTAAATGTCACAAAAAATTAACTTTATTTTTATGGTCTGGACACTTCAACCTTTTCCTTTTCCTCTGCAAATCTAAGCATGAAAACTCCACTTGTGGGTAAGATGGATTCTTTTATGCTAATTTCTCATGTGATCAAGGCAGGCAACAGCAGGTGGTGGAGGACGTGGAATGCGTCTTGCTAAACAGCCTGATGAGTTTGTGAAGTTGTTACAGGTATTGCTTCTGTCTGCTCCATCTTTCCTGTGGATGCATGGTTCTCAGTTCTGATTTTAATTGTTGGCTACTACTTATTCTAAGTAAATCTGCTATAGGAAATGGAAGTGTTTTTTTTTTTTTTAATATATATTGATGCTCTGACCTTTATCATTTATCAGTTTTGGTTGGGAGCTATGTGACTGTACCATTTGATGAACAGACAATAAAATCCATTTTCTATATCCAGGCTTTCTATTTGTGACTGTATATACGGCCATCATCACAAGTCAAAGAAAAGAATGAAAAGGAACAGTGCGCTAAAAATGTCCACCAGACACGATTTTCATAGATCTAACTTTGATGAGATGATTACTTTAAGGGTATTGTTGATTATTTTAGCAGCATCCAGGAGATGACCTGAAGCAAGTTTGATAAAAACGTGGAGCTATGCTATACCTTTTGGACTTTATGCTTCGTTGCATTACTAGTTTTGTCCCCATGGTTCTATCTTTGGACAATCTCAGATCTTGTTTCTTATCAAATTCAATGTTAATTCTTTTATCCGGCTGTGTTTTATTGATCTTCTGATGACATTGGGCCTGCTCTGGCTGTGTTCTATAGCAAGCTAAGAGTGAGGCTGGGGCTGCATTTGGCAATGATGGAGTTTATCTGGAAAAGTATATTCAGAATCCAAGGCACATTGAGTTCCAGGTAATTGCTGTCTTTAAACTTTGACAAGGCTTGCTGGAAATGATCACATTATAGAATTTAGTTGTAGAATATGCAGCTGCATTTGAGTGTTTTTGCCTTTGAGCACCAAAGATAAAAAAGTGAGTGGTGGTACATCTAATATCTATTTCTTTGATTGTATTAGTGGATTTTGATCCAATTTTGACTGTTTTGCATGGCTCTCTTCAGGTTCTAGCTGATAAATATGGCAATGTTGTTCACTTTGGGGAGCGTGATTGCAGCATCCAGGTACTGCTGGCTACATTTCTCATTGCAATTCAGTTGTGTCCAGGGGTGAGCATGTTCATGGAGGGGCCAGTTCTAGGCTGGGACTCTGGAACAGGAAAAGCACCAGATCCTCCCTATCTTTTTAACTTTCAATTTCAAATCTATGTTAATCAAGGCCTAACTTAAACAAATGGGCAGAAAATTTTCTGTATAAAGCAGTTCAGGTCCAAGATAGTTAATTATCTATGTAAACTTGAAAAAATAATGTTAAAGTGAGTAAAATAGTTGATGTTGAGGCCAAAAAATGCTCAACTGCCTTCTGATGTTGGCACCTTATTGTGGGCCTCTAAATTAATTATTGAATGAGTACTTGCAGGTCACTTCCACCTTGATCAAAAGTTACGGCATAGGGCTGTGAATTCCTACCATAGGCTTCCCCACTAAACTTTAACTAAGCCACAACATAATCTAAAACCAGTATAAAAACTCAGTGCTACCTTGGATGGTGGCCTAGCCTGTTCAATTTCAAGGTAGAACCACCTTTCGAGGCTGACATTAGAAACCTACTCAGGTATAGGCCACTGCTAGACCTTTCGAAGTGGACCAGCCAGGCTGGTTCTGGCAGATTCCCAATGCGAAGCAGGGCGGTGCTCAATCCTAATTGCGTCATATTTGTGAAATTTAAGGTGCACGATATCGCAAAATTGATCATGCTTGCATCAAATATCAAATGGTATCTTGGCCCTAAAAAACATATATTGAAGTGTACCTAACATTAGAAGCATTGGGAAAGTATATGGTGGTTAGATTGGTTAAATCGCAAGTCTTCAAATATTGAGTGCCTTCTTTATTAGACATAAGTTTTCACTTGAATTTTGATTAGGAAGTCTTACTATTGAATTTTTCTAGTAAGTGATGTTTATTGGACTCTCTAATGTTTAGAGAGTGTATTCACTCATTGGCATGTTATACTTTCAAAAACATATACTTCTAGATCTTGGGTTGGAAGAAGTTCTTGTCAGAAATTTCCGGGTTGCATGATTTCACCCCAAATATGAGAGAAATCTTCATAACAAATAATCTCAAATCAAGGTAATGTCTGATTATTAAAAACTGTAGTGGGCTGGACTTTCCTTCTGACATAGCTGCTTAATGTGTATCTAGGTGAAATTTGGTAATCTGCTGATATGGTTGTAGCTGGGTATCATGTTTTATATTTTGGTTCGTATGGAAAACATCCATACAACTTTCTAGTTTGGAAGCAAGAATATCCAATGTTTTCTAATGTCATTTACTGTTCTTTATTATCTTTCACTGGCTGTTCATAGGATAATATATGTAGTTCAGATATAATATGCCAACGTGACTATGTACATGTATACAATGTCAGGGTGGATGTGTTTGGGATTTCCTTCTAATCATAATTAATCTTGTCATAAAAGTAGTCCAGGAAATTATAAAAATTGCATCTTTCACTCCCTTCTCTAGCACTTTTCATGCTGTTCATGTGTGTTTGTGTCATTTATAGGGCAGTGAAGTATGTTTGATGTCAACTGGCAAATTTTCACCCTTAAACTGGAGTTAAATCCATGTAACCTGTGTATGCATTTCTTTCCTTGAATGAGTGAAAATTTTCTAAAGGTCAAAGTTGTTTTGATGTGATGCTTGATCTTGCTCTGTGTTATTTTGTGAAACGAACTAGTATAATAAAAGCAGCAGCAACAAACTAAGTCTTTTCCTGTTATGTGGAAAAATAACTTCTAACATTAGGACAGAATTAGCATGCAATGGTCAAAACAAAAGCAACTCTAATGAAAAATGAGAGGACACACAATATCATCTTCAAGAGATGGTCCATCAGTCTATTCTTTGCCAAGAGCATGTCAAGATCCCAACATGCCCTGTGTACCGTCTAAGTTTGCAATTTGTGATTGTTGGATGTTCAATGAGATCTCATCCCCTAACGAGGCTTTAACAGGAGAGGGGATTAACAAACATATATAAGTCTGAGATCCTTTACAAAGATGTAGATTTTGTTTGCGTCTAGCTTTAATCTTATGAATCTCATAAATATGATTTATCGAGCAGAGGCGGAATCAAAAGCTTTTGGAAGAAGCACCTTCCCCAGCATTGACCCCAGAGTTGCGAAAAGCCATGGGTGATGCAGCTGTTGCAGCAGCAGCATCTATTGGGTACATTGGTGTTGGGACAATTGAGTTCCTTTTGGATGAAAGAGGATCCTTCTACTTCATGGAAATGAACACTAGAATCCAGGTGAGAGCTGTTCTTGTTTTCTCAGGTACAGTGTTGAGGGTTTATGCTGTTTATCTTTAGAATTATTAATGGAATTTCCTTTCTTTCTATGGTGGACTCCATGTTCAGGTTGAGCATCCAGTAACAGAAATGATTTCTTCTGTCGATCTGATCGAGGAGCAAATTCGCGTGGCAATGGGAGAGAAGCTCCGCTACAAACAGGTAAAGAAAGTTTAGAGCCGATAGGCTGCTGAAGTTTTTTTTTTTTTGACGCAGGCTGCTGAAGTTTGACTTGGTGTCCTTGTTTACATTTTTTGTGTTTGCAGGAAGATATTGTTCTCAGAGGACATTCAATAGAATGCCGTATCAATGCTGAGGATGCATTTAAAGGATTCCGGCCTGGACCAGGTACCGTTGATATTCTGCGATGAATGTTGGGGCAATGGTGTGAATATCTTGCATTCACGGGCACAAAAAATCTATAGTACCATTGCCTCTTTTCATAGGTCCAAGCTCTTAATTGTTGTAAATTTATTATAGGTTTTTTCCTCCCTTGATTGCATTCTGTCAGAATTCATGATTTGATAGACAGAATTTCCTTGCTTGACTGAAACATGTAGTTTTTCCGTTACTGGTTTAGAATGTGATTCAAAGCTTTGTAGTTTGTAGTTGTAGTTGTCCTATTAGGATGAATCACGAATCAAAATCTTAATTCTATGTTTGTGGATCATGAGTCAAATCGATTCACGAGGTTTGGTGAAGCAAAAATTATTATGTCATGACAGAGATACATATAAATTAAGTAGAGTTGGCAAGGGATTTGGGTGGAATGACCTATTTAATTCACATTCTCCCATTTTCTTTTGAATATAATAATATGCATGACAGCATACCCAAAACCAATCCCAACCCAAACTCAATTCAAACCTGTTTGATTAACTTTTATTTTCAAAGCAATTGCTTAGCCCACCCCTTCTACCACTCTGGTGCAACTGCCATCACTGCCATGTCTCCGCATTTACCTCGATGGACTACAAGCCTATCACCACTTTCGCTGCTACCAACTTTGATACTGCAATAATCACGGCTTCTGCTATTAGAAAACTAATCTGCAGAAACATATTTCTATCAACATTTGACGAAACTTTTGTGCACTTTTGGGCACTAGCTACACCTATTGACTTGCCGTGTAATTTTGTTTTTTATTCATTTGTTTGACATTTCATACTGTTAAGGCCTTAAATCAACTTGAGTTGCAAGATTTAGAGTTTTATCTGATAATATTGGTTGTTGGCTTAAATCCTCAGTCATTTTAAATCAACTAAATTACCTTTTTTGTTTTTTGGTCATGACATGTTATTTCATTCACTCATTTTCTTATGAATTTCTCTATATAAAAATTAACTCGTGATCATAAATTTTCTCCTCTCTTGAAAACCAGGGAGAATAACAGCATACTTGCCTTCTGGAGGTCCTTTTGTTCGAATGGATAGCCATGTATATCCAGATTATGTGGTTCCTCCAAGCTATGATTCCTTGCTTGGGAAGGTTAGTCAAAATGTTGTCCCTCTCTGTTATTGTTTTGTGAGATTATGGCATGGTTAGCCAATCAATGGTTCTGTTGTTGGGTCTTATGTTCAAAGCATCTTGCTTTAGATAGTAAATCTTCTTATGGTACATTGCTAATGCATTGTAATCGCGAGGTTCTTTTCCCCCAGTTTTTTTATTAGGATGATGAATTAAAAAATGGGAAATTACAAAAAGCATCTTGAAGTTTACATGTACTTTAAAAAAAAAAAAAAAACTATTCTCAATGTTAAAAAAACTTCAATTTGAATCCCCTCTCTCTCATGGAGCTGCCGGCAATGGGAGATCAAGCTTTGTGGGCCGCGAGCTCAACCAGTATGGTCTTGCGTAAGCCACCAGTTCCGCCCCGAGGCTCATGCAAGCTTGGCAAGCTCCATGACAGAGTTCCTGGCAGCCATGGGATACTAGGACATGATCTGGTCCAGATTGGGTTGCAACTGTATCTATGGCAATGATTGTTACTGGCCTCAAATCCAAGGTTGGTGATAATCGGGGACAGCAGGGGGGCCCGGCGGTCAGCTGGGGACAGTAGGAGTGATAGTGGAGGAGAGAGATGCGTAAGTTTTAGAGTGAGAACAGTGTTTGATATGCGAGTGCAAACCTTAGAAGGCTTCTTGCAATTATCCCTTAAAAATTTGATTCTGCCTGCAATCTTGAATTTAACATGGATAAAAATCATGAATATCTCTTCACCAAAAAAATAAAAATAAAAAAAATCATGAATGTCCAGCATATTGAAGGCTTAACATATTCTAACTATTAAGTATGTCACAAGAGTGAGAAGAAATGCAAAGACTGAGAAACGAGAATTGATTAGCAGTATGTTTGTTGACACTGAAGTCTTCATTCTTAGGCTCAGTAGAAGAGCTCTGTGCATTGCATGAGACGAAGGGCTAGTGTTATAAAGATGATAGCGAGACAGTCTTCGAAGTTGGGTTCTTAGCTTTACTAGATGACTCTTATTTGTTGATATTATTCATTGCTCTTCAGTACTCAAACTTGGCGTTTAGTATCTCTAAATATATGCTTCTGCATGATGATTTACATGTTTTCTCCTATAATCTCTACATGGTCACTGCAGCTTATAGTATGGGCTCCTACAAGGGAAAAAGCAATTGAGCGTATGAAGAGGGCCCTCGATGACACTATCATAACAGGTAAGCACAGTTTTGTTAGCTCCAACTGAAGTATTATTTTCCACATCTCCTTTTGTTGTCCTTTCGGTCCAATTTGGAAGAATAACCTTCATCTGTGATTCTTTTGAGGAATACTGAGGGGTTAGTTTGCAAACCAAGATATCTCTTATCCAAATATAATTTCTATTCACTGCAGGAGTTCCCACAACCATCGACTACCACAAACTTATCCTTGACATTGAGGTTCGCACACATCTTATACTTGCCTGGATAGGATCATCTGACTGGTCATAATTTTTTTTAGTCAGTATGAAGCTATTGAATTTGGTTTCTTTTACTCTGAAGGATTTCAAAAACGGCAAGGTGGATACTGCCTTTATTCCTAAGCATGAGGAAGAGCTAAGGGAGGTAAGGGTTTGGAAAATTCAGAGCATTATGACCAGACATGAATCTAGTAATTTGCTACTCTGTTGAGTTGGGATGGCCAATCCTGACCCTCGACATTCTGTTTTGAGCATAGCCAACCATTCTTCGCCATTGTCTGGGTAAAAAACAACTAATTTATCTCCAATCAAATCTTGTACTTAGATCCAAACCTAGATATCTGCATATAATTTGGTACGAAATTCACTCATGAGAATATTGAATTAGCTTTGATCTGCCTCCAGCATATTGGTCCTCCCGCACACTTCGATGTTCTTATGCATTACTGATAGTATTGGATGATGATTCATTTCCCAATGCTCGTCTTGACTCACATTGTTTTCGGATTCTTTTGCCCCTGTATTCTAACAGCCTCAGAAAATGGTGTTGGCAGCACCTGCAAAGGAATTAACTGGTGCTACGGTCTAGATGGATCGTTTTACTCGAAGTCACTAGCATCCACAATGTTCATAGATGGAAGTATGTCGTCCTCAAACGGGGAGCTGAAAATCATTAATTTACACTGGCACGGCGGGTTTATCTGTTTTTGTTGGAATAAATCAAAAGTTGTTGGATGAGTTATAGGTCTTTGTTTCGTGTACGTTAGATAGCATGGGAACTCGTTAATTTACTGAAGCTATTTATGGGGCTGCTTCTTTTATTGTTCTGAACTTTAAATGCACACTTATATTTACCTTCTTCCCCAGTTATATTTCAGATTTGCCTAGTTGGTTTCGCCACGAGATTAAGTGAATTAGCGTCATATTCCTGTGATTTCCTACTGTGCCTATGTTGCATGTCATGAATGTATGGTAATATGATCATATTAATCTTTTGGCTTAAAAAATGATCTTCAAATTTCCTCTCCATATTCATTTGCGTGATTGATTTTGGAAATCTACAATTTACATCTCCAACAAGAAAACCGAAAATAAAGATCATATTAACCTCAACCACACCCAAATCTAATCCTCCTCCTCTCTCTCTCTCTCTCTCTCTCTCTCTCCCCCTCTCTAATATCAGCAGTCTCCTCTCTGACCAGCATCGCTGCCTTTACCCACATTGCCTCCTCCAGCAACAACAAAGACGACGCTTACGACGCGCGGACACCCCTCTCCATCCTACACCGTCCTCTTTTTCACCCTCTCTACCCAATGCAGCTTGGTCAACTACAGCTGGCATCATGCACGAGCTTGTTCTCGACCCCATGACAGAGCTCGAGTTCGATGCCACGGCCATGTTTGGGCTTGATGAGGTCGGGCTCGAACCCGCCAGATCTCGGGCTCAGTGTTGGAACTTGGATGTAGGGCTTGAGCTTGGGGCAATGACAGAGCTAGCTCGGCACCGGAGCTTGGGGCCACTCTCTCGGCAGCCAAGGAGGGGCCACTAATCTCATGGTAGACAGGACATGGGGAGGGAGAGACCGTGGCGGGGTGGCAGCTGTGGTCGAGTGTCATAGATGGATTATCAAGTCATCAATCCAAAGAGACAAGAACCATCGGATCGGCAGGTGGAACTTGATCTCCACCATTGGATCGCGACAAGGGGATTTGTATCCATCAAGATGTATCTCTATTATTGGATCGGTTGAGATTGGGATTGAATCTCTCTACTGTTAGATCGATAGGTGGGGGCAAATCTACACCATTAGACTGGTATGTGATATTAACTTGTGAGAATTGATACTTATCATTAGATTGAGAGGTGAGACCAGCAACGGTATTTAGAAGGATTCTTATATAAACAGGGTGCTCTCCCCCCATTTGTATCCTCGTATATTGGAGTAATAGAATTACATTCTCTTCCAGAGTTTCTCTTTTTGAACACTTCTCTCTCTATGGTCCGGGGGGCTAAGTGATTAATCCTTGGGGAAAGGCTTACTTAGGCATCCAAGTAAGAGGCGATCAAGCTAAAGAGAGCCTAAATGCTGCAGGATTCGCGATCTCAAGTATTGGCCTGTGACAAGTAATATCAAAGCAAGTTGTCGAGAAGGTGATTGAGAGAAGTTAGTGGCTACATACTAGGCGTTTGAGAAAATGTTGGCACAAGTGGCTACCACTATTGCTGATGTTGGTGAGAAGGCCCAAGAGAAGGACACCCGTGTGAGGGCTAAGAGGGCTTCCTCGAAGGATTTCGTGTATTCCTTCGAAGAGAGACTCACCAAGATGAAATCAACGATGGACAAGTTTTGCGAGGAGGTGAGGGAACAAATTGACTAGCTCAAAGAGTCACTCTGTGGAGATTTCTCAGGTGCCTTGAATGCAATCGCCTAGACATTGCACGAAAGAGGTGATGCCCTCGAGATCTTGACAGGGTGACCTTCAAGAGGAGCTCGAGATTGTTTAGCATGAATTCAAAACTTACAAGTCAATTATGGTAGGTGAGCTAGAGATGAACTCAAGGCTTGCAAAAAGGCCATGGCACAAGGAGTGGTCACCATGATGCCAAGTCCACGGGTGGATGCTCCAGAGCCAAAGTAGTTCAAGTGAGATCGGTCCACCAAAGAAGGGGACGACTTCATATAGGGCATGGAGCAACCCTCCAATGCCATGATATTAAGGATGATGAGACTAAGGTAAAAATTGCTGCTATATACTTAACTAATGCATCTTTGGTGGCGAAATAGGATGGAAGGTGGGGTGCCAAACTGATCATTCAATAGTTTGCCTTCGTCACTGCTTTTTGCGAGCAATTCTTCTTGGTCAGTGACAAGGATGAAGCCCGGAGTAAACCACGCCGTGTCTCACACAAGAGAGATATCTGCAAGCATGTGCAGAGTTTTCCAAGCTATTCTTGGAGATTCCAGATATGACCGAGTTTGAGTCACTACTTGCATTCACAATGGGCTCAAGCCTTGGGCGAAGTTGGAATTGGAAAGCCAAGGAGTGAAAGAGCTATCGAGAGCTCTTACCATAGCTGAGTCTTTGATTGTTCTCCATTAGTTCAAAGCTCATAAGTCCAAGGGAAAAGGTGGGGGACGGATCACCACCATGACAAGGATGAGGAAGAGGAAGCTATTCATGATTGATGGGATGAGCAAGGAAAGCATCTGAGTGGCAAGTTGACGAAGCCACAAGGAGAAGTGTATGAGAAACTGATCAAGTTCTTTTGCGAAGGTCCATGCCTTGCTTGGGATTTCCCAAAGAAGGGTAAACTTTCAGCAATGCCAAGCGAGGAGGAGGAGGAGGAACCAAAGCAAGAGAAGAAAGAAGTGCAGCTTGGGACATTGAATCTTCTCAACTCCATCAAGACTCGAGAACTACCCAAGAAACCTGCAAGTATGAGTTTGCCATTTGTGGAAGTCAAGGTTAATAGCATAGAACTCTATACCTTGGTTGACATGGGCGCGTCAAACACGTTCACGTCGAACAAAGTGGAGAAGGGCTTAGGACTTCGAGTGGAGCCAACTAGACATAGGTTATGGGTGATCAACTCATATGATGTACTGGCTGTAGGCATCATTTGGGACTTGGAGTTACACGTTAGTGATTGGAAAGGCAAATTCTTTATCGAGGTAATTTTGCTTGATGAAAACGATCTTGTTTTGAGTTTAGAATTCTTTGGTAGGATGGATACCATGATTCATATGAGATATGAGAACTAAAGTACCCAAAATGCCCATTAATGGTGGCAATGATCCTTGGGTTGATGGAGACCAAAGTTGTCTTCGTGATATGACTTGTGGATAAAAGGCCGAGAGTTGAGGGTGAAGGCACAGCCTTTGGAGGAGCCAAAGGTGGAGTTGGAGCGATCTAACCCAACTCAAATTGAGATGTCGGTTCATGTGCTTTTTCCGGAAGTGGAGGACTCGTTGGGCAACATGGATGTGGCCGAACTGAGGAAGGAGTTGCGGTTCAAGAGCCATATAGCTGACAAGTACAGAATGGAAAGACCAAGTGACATGGGAGACGGAAGAATTGCTAATGTTTGATAAAGGCGATGGTCCAAAGGAAAGATGCGATCGGGCAAGCGAAAGACTCCGAGGTGAGAGCGCTTAAGGCGTCGCTTGTCTGTTAGGTGGGGGAGAATTTCAAAGATTGATTGCCAAATCATCAACCCAAAGAGACATAACGGTGGGTGGGAATCGATCTCATGTGGGCGGCGGGAATAAAACTAAAAATAGCATTTTCCCCATTCTTTTTTCGTTTGGGTTAAAACCCTGCATCAAGATGGAAGATCGATTAAATTAAGTTGGCCGGTCTTTCTTGCCTTCTACTCTGGAACATGGAAACGGGCAACGATGACTTGAATCGTAGAGGAGCAGAGATTCATTCCGCAGTTGTTCATGCTCGAACCTACGAAGATGACTCTAAAATTACGTTTTTTTTTTTTCTTCTTTTCCACTGCCATGCTTTACTCGTGTTTTGTGCAGTCAGTCATTTGAAATTTGTGAATATTCATCATTGGATATGTTGAACAAGTGCCGTTAGCCATTTTTACCAAGACCCTTTTCTCAAAATTATGAATCAAATAGGGATTAATTCACAAGAAATCGGAAAGTAAAAGGACATGAAAAATAAATAAATTGGAACCTACAGGAAATGTATTTTGCAAGATTCCACCAGAGATTGGATTGCCAAATTCCACCGCGTAGGCATTTTCTATTGGAATTTTTTTTTTGATCGAATTTTTCTATTGGAATTTGGTCGGCATTTATTTGGTGTGAAATTAGTTTTCTGAAAAGTATTAATTGTAAATAAATGAAAGCCTAATGCATTCACCTATTGTTGACACCCAAAAATATCCGTGCAAGCATGTGTTGGTCATGAGGGACAAAAAATTCTAAAATCGCCCTCATGGCCGTATATGGATCATAATCTACGTCGGCTCTGTCCATAAGTGGTTATGAAAATAAAGGATAGTCAAGGAATTTGAGAAACCTTGGGCTGAATTTCAACAAACATACAAGCAAAGACGTATGATTTCATAATGAAGCGGTTGGTTGCCTTGGGCTGAATTTCAACAAACATACAAGCAAAGACGTATGATTTCATAATGACGCAGTTGGTTGCCATGTGTTGAAGCAAAGGGTCATTGATGAAGATATAACATTGACGGTAGAAATAGGTGGGAACGGTTAAAAGAGCGCCAAACTCAAGAGGAGTAGTTAATACTTGTTGGACAAGCCGCGAAAATGTTGTCAAACAGGTCAGAAACTAAATATGAATAAGGCGGTTCGACATAGAACGCAGGGCAACTCTTGAGGAGGAAGTTACTGATTATTGATGGTTACTAAATTGGCCTATAAATATCGCAGGCAATCTAAGAAAGAGCCCCCTCGAACATACATAAAATTACTTTATCTTGCTTTCACCCTTACGTAGTCTAGCCTAGCTGTAGCTTAAAATTCCTATCATAGATTCAATTTTGGTGAATGTCTATATCTCAGGTAGTGTTGTCGATTAAATTCCAGGGCTAACCCATTATTCAGCGTCGTCAATTAGATTCTGATGATGTGTCCTCATTCTCATCTAGGAGCAGTGTTGGTTGAGTGTTGTTGCCTCTGTCCAGCATCGTTGATTAAATTTTGATATTGTGTCCTCATACACATCCAGAAACAATGTTCGCTAGATGTTGTTGCCTCTATCCAGCGTCGTTGATTAGATTCCGACATTGTGTCCTCATACACATCTAGGAACAATGTTCCCTAGGTGTTGTTGCTTTTATCTAGCGTTGTCGATTAGATTCTGATGTTGTATCCTCATACACATCTAGGAACAATGTTCACCAAGTGTTGTTGCCTCTGTCCATCGTTGTTGATTATATTCTGACGTTGTCTCCTCATACACATCTATGAGTAGTGTGCGCTAGGTGTTGTCATCATTGTCTAGTATTGTCGATCAGATTTTGACATTGTGTCATCATATCTATTTAGGAGTAGTGTCTACTAGGTATTATTATCATTGTCCAGCGTTGTTGATTAGATTCCAACATTGTGTCTTCGAACTTAGTAGAGAGCAATGCTTTTTAGGCATCTTGTTAATATCTAGTATTATAAAAGCGTCTTCCATAATGTATAAACCACTTTAATTTTAATGGGCTTTTATTATTATGTTAAAGTGAGTTTAACCGACCTCACTGATTAGGTTTTGATATAGACTATCGTTGATATTAAGCTCGTGTTAAGTCAGTGACTTCTTTGAATTCGAGATTATAAAGTGTATAGTCTCATTTGCATTTGACCATCTTTGTTCAAAATTGACACATAACCTAAGTCTCTTTTAATAAAAATCAAAATATAACATTTGATAAAAAATATTTCGTTATGAGATCCAAAACCGGCGAAACACCTATTAAATAAAAAAAAAAATTGAGTATCTAGATAGAATTTCACTCAATTTCCATCAATGTAGAATTACGTGTCGCGTGTTCGTGTCCGTGTTGATACTATTTAGGCGACGGCAACTCCATTGACAAACGTTGACACCCCACTTGTGATTAGGCAACAGCCACAGGTAAAGGGCCTAGCCCTCCTTCCGATGGTGGTTTTTTTTTGTCTTGTTTTTCTCTTTTAAAAACTTTTAGCCTTTTTTTAGTTTGCCTTTTTTTGGAAAAACTTTAGGATTTTTTATCCTAATCTAATTAAGATTTAGTGTAAAAATTAGGATTCAGATCAAAACGAGATGGTTTTAGTGCTTCAGTTAAATTTAACGTCACGTAGGGGAGTGAAAATAAACAAAAGTCACGTCAGCATTTTTTATTGATCAAATTAAATGGAGTTAACAAAAAGCCTTGACTGCATCATGTTTTAAAATTTAATTATATTTTTTTAAAATTTAAATATTCAATTGCACTTTGGCGATAAGTTTTAGAACTTTTATTATACTTATCTCATAAAATTTTATCACATTATGGCTATATGTAAAGATATATATTTTGTATATAATTTTTTTTTGGTTTTTAAAACATAAACAAAGTAGCGAGAAGATATCGTTATCCAGAGGGGGAGGGGCGTTACTCTTCTCAGTTTCTTTCCACAAAGGAAGGGATGATGGCCGCTTCCTCTGTTTCCTCTCTCTTCCTTCCTTCTCCTGCTCCTGGTAATCTTCCACTACCTCTCTCTCTCTCTCTCTCTCTCTCTCTCTCTCTCTCTCATTGTGTTCTGTTTCCGTTCGTTCTCTTTGTTTGTCCTGTGTTGGGTTTCTGGAAGCGTTCAAGGTTATTGTCAATAATCCTCAATTCACTGATCTGCAAGCTTCGAGGTATCTTGAATGGTCGAGAGTGCTCACCATAATGTATGCCCATGGAGACTTTATTAAGCGAGCTTGCGAGTGAGAACTTTCGTGATGATACTGGGCATTTTGGTGCAGTCATGTCATCTCATGCGATGACTTAATCAACCTGTGGAGACAGTTGACATTGTTTCTTGCTCTGAGAAGAATACACATAAGCGTCTCGTTGACCATATGGCTGGTGGATGTTTTGGGGCGTTATGCTGGAGTCCGATTGAGTCCCTTTTGAATCTACCTTAAGTCGACCGAGTTTAAGCAGTTGGGTCGGCCTACATTGCTTGAATTTCCCTATTTTGGAAGCTACATTTTGCATTTCTAGGACTCAGGTTGACATTTTTGTGGGTCATGTCACCAGTTTGACAAGGGTCTGAATAACAGGCAGTGAAGGAAGCTAGATTCCCAGTACTTATTGAGGTAAATATGCTGTTCTGATAGAAATAACTTTGAGCTCAAACTGAACTGCTGATTGAAGCGCAGCACTCTTATTTTTAAGTTACCCCTGTTCGACCGAAAAAAAAAAGAGTTACCCCCCAAAAGAAGCTGGATGGAGTTGTTGGGGTTAATTAGCATTAATTGGCTGTTATTTTTTGCATGAAATGGAATAATATTCCTCTGAATTTCTTCTAGATTTTTCCCGTGTACTTATTTGTGGGCACCAGATTTGATGAGGAGTTGAGATTTTGTTAGGTTTGGATAGTGGTAAAACATTGTGTACAAGTTGCCAAAGCAATGCTGGGAGAAGACTTGGAGGCCCATTTGTGCGGTGTTCTGGTGCAGTACCCAAAGTTTCAAATCTAGTGAAACGCGATGGGCATCTAACCTCACTCAAACGTCGGGATGCCATTGGATTGCTGTGCGGACTATCTAGTTTCTTCATCAACTCATTCAATGTGATTGGAGCTGGCTTACCACCTGAGGAAAAGCCCAAATTATGTGATAGTACTTGTGAGAAAGAGCTTGAAAATGTATGGTGAGATCACATTCCCTCTTCTCTTATTTTTTAACTAATTCAAGATGACTTGAATCTTGAGATGGCATAGCCTACTATCTAAGATGTTTTTTGGAGTTACTGCTACAAATTTCGTACGCAGTTATTGTAGGAAATCTTATCAGCTGATAGGTGTTGCTGTGGAATATTTTGGGGCTTCATATAAATTACAGATCCACTATAGAGGGTCTTGTTATTGAGCTTTCCCTTCAATGTAACGTGGTGTTTTGGAATTTGGGAAAAAGTGCTAGAATCCCAGTGTGCTGTGACAATCTTTTAATTTGTGGAAAATCATCCAAAAGGATTTAGTCTGTTGCATTGTAGTTTGCCATATCAAAGTCTAGAGTAGAACAATATACTACGCAGCTATTGCTTTGGCATATAAGTGCATGTTTGAAATCAAGTAGTGATATTGGGGTAATTATGATCATTGACTTATTTATTTGCTTTTTCTTTCTATTTAATGGTCATTCTTAAGTTTGAAATCTTCTTTGCCATGAAGGTGCCAATGGTAACCACAGAATCTGGTCTGCAGTATAAGGATATAAAAGTTGGCGAAGGCCCTAGTCCACCTATTGGATTCCAAGTCAGTGACCTCTTTTGCAAATTGGTTCTTCTACCTTCCTTCACCAAAAATATTTTATGAATAAATTGCCATCATTGGAGTCTTAAAGTTCTGACATATGTAATTGCTACATGTCTTCTCTCCAGAGGGTCTTAATTGTACTAGTAAGGCTGACATTTCCTTAGTCTAACATTTGATAATGATGTTGATAGGAATGATTCATGAGTAGGAATGATTCATGAGATTTGTCTACACTCTAATTTGGGCACATGCATGAGATAGGCCTAATTATCTTAGTACATAACACGGATAGGTAATTAATATTCTTTTTCTTCCTTTTGATGAGAGCAGTTTCTTTTTACATGTTTCCAAAACCATTAGAGTTTCAGCATAAAGTAGTTTACTTCGGATCAAATTGTCTGAGTTGATTGAGTACTGAGTTAAAAAAGAATCCGTTTAAATATTAAGCTGTTGGTAATTCCTCTCCCATTTTGGCTTGGAATGTTTTAGTCACATGCTGGTTTTGAATCAACATGTGCTGCCTAGCCATTTGACATTAAATTTTGGAAAATTCAGGCTAAGAACTTTCCAAATTTAGTGATGCCTCATGTTGACTATTAGCTTGCTTATCTTAGAAACTTATCCTCTTAAATTGACTTTCTTCATGTTAATATCACCACCCTTAGGTAGCTGCTAATTATGTTGCTATGGTTCCATCTGGGCAAATATTTGACAGGTATGCGAATCATTCCTTTGCTGCCATCTATCAATTTATCTTTGAAATCTTCTATGGACAAGTCTTTTTTAATGTTAGAAGCTGCTGTCTGAAATCTTAAAAAGTTTTCCCTCTTAACTGGATTGAGTTCAATCTGCTACAATAAAAGGTGTGTGCCTAGTTGCCAATTGAAGTATGTAGTTTATGTGTTTGGAGGGACGCTAGGGATCGGTGAAGGGAAAGAACTGTCTTCAACGCCTAAATCGTAATGTGGATTCATGAGGTCATCAATGTTTTTCACTAGGAAGACGCTTGTATTTGCATGTGCCACCAAAAAGCTGTAGGACAGGGAGAAATTATCTGATATTTATATCAGATGTTTCCTTGACGCTGGTGCTAAATTTGGAGGCACCAATCAAGCCAAGGTTCAGTTGTTGAGGTTTATGTTGCTTCTTTTTGTCTGGAGATTGAAGACATTTTGATGCCAATCTTAAGTTAAGTGTGCTTGATATCTTTGTGTGCTCTTATAAACAGTTTTGTTGAAGTATCACACATTGCTTGTCTATGGGATTTTCATGGGCCTTATATTCATGTAGTCTCACTCCACCTATTAGCTTAATTTTTAGATTAAAGTTTCTAATAAGGTTCATCAACAGATCTTGATCTCTTCAGAATCATTTTCATGCTTCACTTTGCAGCTCATTGGAGAAAGGCCAGCTTTATATATTTCGTGTTGGCTCTGGTCAGGTGTGTTCTGCATATCTCTTATACACTGCATGTTGGTCATCAGATCATAAAATGAGTATGAATATATCTTTCTTTATGTTCACCTCTTTCCTGAAAATAGAACGGGTGTCGTGTTGAGCACTAGTGCACTAGTTCTGTTAAACGTCGTCTGAATATTAACATTTGTAGCTAATCATTCTTTCTTGTGATTGCCACAGTCTAAAAAATAAGCTAATCTTAGGAATCACACATATATGATCTTGTTTGGCCGTCAAAGATGCACTAATCTTGGTCTTGCCTTTTGATTTGTACTTTTCTCCTTTACAAGACTTGTCATCCCAACTATGTAATAGGATTGCTGATGATGATCTGGTGGGTTTGATCAATTGGTTTGAGAGAACTGGGTTTTGATTTGCAAACCTACAAATATCCCTCCAACCCAGGTTGTGTCTTCTGGTTGATTTTTCAACCTCACCTTACCTCATGCGCGTGGTTTTAATCCAAGATTTATTACAATGAATATCAAAATGATGTATTAGCATCTCTTTTGCGTTTCTTAGGCAACTCTAAATGTCATGATTTGATCTGGAAATGACGTTAGCATAAATAAGGAAGTGCGGGCTAAGTTTGTTGCAGTTGAAACTGCATATTGATAATTTTAATGCCCACAAGTTTGAATATTTGAGTTTGATTCTTAAGGTTAAATAATTTGGGAAGGAAAATATATTTTTGCTGTTGATATCTACTTTTCATAAAGAAGGCGTTTTTTTGATTCACCAAGTTCTAGATGTGGGCAAGCATGTGCTGAAGAATTTGGATTGCTTCTTTGCCCATTACAATCGTGTGCCCATTTGTAGGATCAGCTCTAAAGAATTTGCAAACTTAATGGGTTCAAATTGAATCAGTATTTCTATTTTTTTTTTTTATTCCTCTGGCCAATTATTGGTACTTTCGATCTAATATAGTATCAATAGTAAGCTCTTCTGGTTTAAGAAGAGCCATATACGTAGAATTTATAGTGCCCATTATTGTAACCTCTTTTATAATTTTCATGTTGTCGCATAATGATTTAAGAGACCCAAATGTCAAAGTTGCTACCTTTCTCCAGCTAATGGTGTTGTTTGCTGCATTACACAACAAGCATACACATTAAATGGCTTGTGTTAGTGCGCATATGCATGGATAGTTACATATTCACACAGCATGACCGTAGATATGCCATGCCTATCATTTTGCAAATGACAAATAGCAGTTGAAACGCTGGCTTAGGTGATCAAGGGACTTGACGAAGGGTTACTGAGTATGAAAGTTGGAGGGAAGCGTCGATTGTACATTCCTGGATCAGTAAGTTCCTCAATTTCACAGTGCCTGATTTTTGATGAGAAATAGCTGTAGGGAGGAGGGTTCCCAAAGTAGGAAATGTTCTAGCAGCTGAATCATTCTTTATAGGGGTTCGGAGGTGTCCATGTTAATTGTTCTTTTCTTCTGGTGTGAAATTCTGAATTATAGGAAAAGATAGTGGGCACCGAAATTGATTAGCATTCACATCTTGAAACCGAACTGAATACTATAATGAACTTAACTATGCTAATTCATTTAGTATATTTGCCTCATTAATCAGAGGATTCAGGTTTATGAAAACAATCTGGATTTTGGAAGGGATTGGAATCAAACTTTCCGGTAGTTTAGCAGTAACAGGTAAATGCACCAAAGGGATTATTCAAAGAAGGAAAGCTTTTAGCATGTCATCTCTTATTTTAAATGTTTTGGAAGTTGAGTGCAAATTTATGGCTTTGAATTTTATTTTGGCCTTTTGACTACTTAAATTTTTATCATCTAGCAATTTAGCAACTTTTCATTGTCATACTTTGCTTGTCTTGCAAACGTATGTACATGTAGAAACAAGTACTTTTATTTCCTTTAGTGAAGTTTCTTAAAGATGAGTCAAAATTCTGTTTGACAAATGACGGTGTCAGCTTAGTTCTGATGGTGAGATTCGCTCCTTCAACAGTTGGCATTCCCAAAAGGTCTCACTTCAGCTCCAGGAAGGCCAAGGGTGGCTCCAAATAGTCCTGTCATCTTTGATGTCAGTCTGGAATACATACCAGGACTCGAAGTTGATGAAGAATGATAGAACCGGTTGGTGTTCTTCTGTACTCTGGTAACTGCACAAGCTTGGATGGTAAATCTATTTCGCTACTGTCATGGTATCATTGGGTTAATTCATTGATTTTTTTGATAAAACAGAATATGAGAATTGTAGTCAACTGCATTTTTATCAAGAAGGTACTTTTTTTGGCCGTGGGCAGGCAAAGGTTGGCGGTAAATAGAGTGACATGTTAACTCTTGAGATTTCAGCTCATGTTCACAGAACTCGAGCCTATTTTTCGTAGTTCCTTATCATGTTGATGGCTGTGGAACTTAAAGTGCACTTAAATTATGTCTGGAAAATTCGAACTTTTGATAGATAGTGTGTTATACCATTTGCTCGATGAAGAGAAAACCTTTTGAATCTTGTTTCGAAGGATTTGAATATGTTACATTTTGTGACTTTGGATATCACACCATGTGAATAAGGCAACTTGCAATATTAGTTCTGAGTAGCACATGAAAATAAATGTTCTTGTTTGCCCTAACCATTGTCATGTCAAGGAACGATTGTTATCCGTTGCGTCTGTTTCTTTTTGGGATAATGATAAATATAGTTTATAAACTTTGGCCTAATGTGCAATGTAGTCTTTAATCTTTTAATTTGTTCAATGTAATCCTAGAACTTTTAGTATATGTTCAATACAATCTCTAAATTATATGAAAATGTTCAATTTAATCAATACAGTCCCAAATTGTATGAAAATGTTTAATGTTCATTGAGTATTTTCATACAATTAGGGACTATATTGAACATTACAAAAAATTTAGGGATTATATTAAATAAATTAAAATTTTAGGGACCATATTGCACATTGGGCTAAAGTATAGGAACCACATTGAACAAATTAAAAGTTCAGAATCAAATTACACATTGAATCAAAATTCATGAATTATTTGTGTCATTTTCCCATTCTTCTTTCACTTCATTCTCCAGCTCTCCTCCTTTCGGAGCGAGCAGATTTCCTCCCTTCCATTGCTTCCAATGGGTTTTGAATTAATGGGCTGCGGCTTTGGCATATGGAATGGGTTAGTGGGGCTGGAGAGGATGGGCTTGGGGGGCTTGTGGCTTGGGCGAAATTTGTCTATCTATAAAGGGGAAGCGTAAAAGCCTTTTTTTTTCTCTTTCAACACCATCATTTTTTCTACTATTTTTCTAAGAACTTTGATTTGCTAAGTTCGGATCTAAGCAAGTCCTTAAAAGGTTTCATCTGGATTCTCGTTTGAATCTCAAGATCACCTGGATGCAAAACAGTAAGAGGGTATTGCCAAGTATAGAGCAAGAAAAACATACTATATTAACTAGGGGTTTAGAGTATGCGGATACTGACACATTAAAAAACGGAACTCATTCGTGGAGCCCACCATCCCTATATATCAAAGGGACAGGCCGGCGGAGGCCCCTATGAGAGATTGGAGGTTCAAAGAAGGATAATACCTCTGCTTTTGGTTCTCCTGACAAAAACCAATAATTCACATTACCCCTTATTTATCTTTCTTTTCTTGTTTTTGCTATTTTGTATTTTTATAAGAACAAATGCTTGAATAGTCGACAAAATTAGGTGTCAACGGTCGACACAACGACCACAAGTGCTCAAGGATCGTGACGCCTCGATACATGGCGATGGAAGAGAAAGAAGCTGGTGGTGCCGGTCAACGAGGGCAGCGATCGCAGCACAGTACACGAACGTACCCTTGCTAGAAACATAAAGCCCTATTTACCCTGAAAGTTTTGAAGAAGGAAAAAGAAAGCCAAACCTGAAAGACTGTCATTGTTGGTACCTCTGAGTTTTGTTCTTCAACTTGCAGGAAATGAAAAAGAAGAAGAAAAAAGAGGAATCAAGAAAAGAGAGAATTGCATTTGAGTTGATTTTGGGGGGCTTGGTTTGGATCAACTCGTTGCTACCATTTCTTATAGTGAAATTCCAGTTTTCTTGGGTGTTGCTCATCGTCAATTGAATGAACCAGACTAGCCCTAACGAGCACCCTATTTTGCTTAATCTTGTCTTATGAAAGACAGTCTGAGCTCAACGTTTGTTCAACAACATTCATGTCCTCCTAATATGACAAACTCAACCAGCCCTTTTGACATGAGTCATTTTAGATAGATGAAATAAACATAGAGGAAAATCAAAGCCACCATCATGTGGACCAAGCTCTGATACTCGACCTCCTTGTGCGGCTTCTTCTCGGCATCCAATCTCTTTAGTGCCTCCTCATCCACCGGTCGCCAAGCCTTCGCCGCCGCCATGCATTTCCCTCTCTCCTTCTCCATCACTGCCAATGCTGCTTGCTCCAACAAACGTACTTCCAGCAGCTTCTCCAATTCGTTCTGGTAGATGTGGCAATCCCTCACCTGCAAAATGTCACGGCAAACATGACAGCATGATATAAAAGCGAGATCAGCTATTTTGATAAAAGAAAAAATAAATTAAGATGATACGGAGTGGGTGTATTTGTTATCAGATCTAGTGCTCTAAAATTAATCTTACATTGAGAAAAGACTACCGAATCCACATGATTCATGTATATAAACCAAATTCTGCACGTGAACAAGAATCACCAGTCCTATAGTACTTATTAAACCTTGGACAGAATTATAAAATATACAGGCGATTTATAGCTTTCACTTACCGTCTGCTTCGCTCGGATTGTTTCCTTGCAGGCTGCATGGTACAGGTCTATTGTCCTATCGAGCTCCAAGTTTGTCCTTAAGATTTCTTCTTCCACTGCTTCCTGCTATTTCACATAGCCAATTAACCAGATAAACTATATATAATCGCAGTATTTCTGGCTAGGGTTTTTTCTGTTTAATATTTTGATGCTTGATTCAGTCATCTACGTAGTCATAGAACCGATGATGAATGCTGCTATCAAGTCGCTAAGAGAAACGAAAGACAGCGGCGTGGGTTGTAGCTTTTGACACGAGCTGTGTAACCGAGAGTTAATCGTTCATTTCCAAGTCGTCAACAAATTTGAGTCGCATATAACATGGAAATGTTCCTTACAGCAGAACGTGATGACCATGATATTGACCCTCCACCATCTCGCGTCGCTGGCTCATGCGCTGAAGCGAAACTGAATGCGCTCGAGTGCACGGACGTTTCATCATCTTCAAAACATAAGCTCGCCAAGGAACTGCTCATCCGTCCCACTCCCAGATCTCCATAGAAGGAAAGGAAACTGCTGTCGGTGCTCAGTCTCCCCGAGCTTGCACGGGAGAAATCATTCTCGCAAGTAGAGAGCTCATCGTACGGCCGGCTTCTCGGGCGTCCAGAGTTCTTGATTGTTAGAATGTCAATTAACAGGATTAACAGGCTAAAGCTATGGTAAGAAAATCTGGCATAATGTAATGGCATGAGTTGTCAATGATTTTTCATCATTTACCTTTAATCGAAATATCAAAATCGTAAGTCACATTAATTTCATGCGTCATTTAAAACACACTACTTCAACGTGCCATGCCTTTCCACCGTCATCTCTTACCAAGAAATTGAAGTTTTCCCGTCTTTTAAACATTTTAAAATGTCTAAATTCCATTATATATATAAGCACATTACGTACAGATGTGTTGCGTTGCTCAAAGAATTATTAGGCAAATCTATACCTCACATGGTTTAGCGTATCGACCTGTACTGTCTCCTCAATTGTCAACAAGTTTGGGACGGGACAAGTGGCGGACCGCACAGATACAGCTTTTCCCTTGCCTACCACGTAAATATTGCAATAATTTGGTGGTACTTCAAGATGGTGTTTGGTGTATCTGCAAACTTGAATAATCTGAAAGAAAAAAGCGTAAATATAAATAAAGGAAGGTTTTTAGCCCGTCACGAACAACTGCTGGCTTTGATAAAGGGTCACGGGAATTCTGGAAATTCTTATGGGGACAGGATCCACTATGGATCGGATAATCTCATGGTCTCATGTTATGTTGTATGCAATGGAGGGGCAATGTTCAAACGTGAGAGGGATTGCGAAAGTACCTGGAAAAGCTCTTTCGTGAAGCCGTTCCGAGGAGCAAAGTGTCGACCGCATGTCTTGAGACATATTCAACTAAAGCTTTTGCTACATCTGAATTCTCAAGTACAACTACTTCATATTGTACCTGTCGAAATTAAAAATTAGAGGACAATAAGCATGCTGCTACTAATACAATGAAGGACAAAAAGCATGTTGTTTGAAGTATAAAATCGAAAGTCAAAATGGACCTTCTTTATCAGAAGCTAGAAATTGTACTCACAATAACACATACATAAGGGTGCGTTTGGTAACGATTCTGTTCCCAGGAACAGATTCTGACAAGAAATGATTATTTTTTATTCTGTTCCCGGGAACTGATTCTGAGTAAAAGAACGCGTTTGATAACTGTCCAAAATTTCTGATTCTGGAAGATTGCGTTTGGTACCGTGCTCATTGATTCTGTTCCAAATCAATTTCTTTTAATTTTTAATTTTTTTTTTTACTTTTTACCTTTTTCTCATATTTTTCTTCTTCTTCTTGTGGGGCGACCGGCCAGACGAGGGCCAGCGACCTCATCAGAGTGTCGCCGGCCCTCAGCGAGGCCGGCCCTCGTCGGCCGAGCCTTGCTGGTAGCTGGGCGAGGCGTGCCTGGCCATCGGCGGGGCTGGGCGAGCCTCACCGGTGGCCAGGCGGGCCTCGCCCAGCCTTGGTGAGGCTTGCTTGGCCACCTGCGAGGCTCGGCCTCGCTGGTGGCTAGGCTTGCCTCCGGCGAGCTCGCTGGACCTCGCCCTGGCCTGGCGAGCCTCCGACGAGCTCGCCGGACCGGCGGATGGCAACCAGTGGCGGGCGACGGCGGGCAATGGTGGACGGCGGTCGCGGGATGGCGGAAGGGAATAAGAAGACCTCGATTCTTTTTTTGATTCTTAGACCGAGAATCACATTTTTTTTATTTTCAATTCTTGTCCAAAACTGTTCCCGGGAACAAAAATTTTACCAAATGCGATTATGTTCCCAAACTGATTCTGGGAACAAAAAATCAGAATCAGGCACTGTTTGGATGGTTACCAAACAGTGCCTAAATAGCAGTGTTGGCTTACAAACTACACAAAAACTTTTCATTCAATCTAGATTCATAAAGGTTTTCAGAAAAGGTAACTTCACAAGCAACCATAACAATAAAATATGGTCTCTACCCATCGAAAAACAAAATCGTTAGAGAATTGTATATTGAACTGTTTGGTGAAACGGCTATTGTCAACCAGTGCTAGATGCAAGGCAAAATCTGTTTCATTCAAATTTTATGTTCTACTGCTCTGTTTTTCATAGTAATTTGGATAAGAATGGAAGGAGAGGAAGCACAAATGCACGTGTTTCCGCAAGCAGTAGCAGCGGAAGGGAAGGAAGAGCTCTGTGAGCATCGGGTTGTGCCTCGTCCGACCAGGCTGCACCAAAATATGAATCAATAAGTGTGAAAAAAATTGACGAAGAAAAGCAAAACACTAATTTTCAGCGATATTAGTTTTCTTGACCTTTTCTTTTAACTTTCCTGAAGCTCATAGTTCATAAAAACAGTCGATCAGAGAAGATAGGCGACTCATATCCATCAGGAGTCAAATAACGTTGGGGAGAGGGAGAGAGAGAGAGAGACCTGGAAATGGAGAGGATGTCGAAGGCCGGCACTTGACATGAACGAGCTTGAGGGTCTGGTTTCGTGAGGAGACGACGTTCTCGATGGCCCATTTAAGAGCATATCTGCTGGACTTGTCCCTGTCAATTGCAACTGCTATCAACCTTTCCCTACCACCACCTTCACCTCCTCTCCCCGTCGCCGCCACATTGTCGTTGCTCCCTCTCAAGCTCACCATCGTTGTCGTGACCTTGTCATTGACATGAAGATTTGTGCATGCGATTGAGAGAGGATGTGCACCTCAGTATCTGCATGAAGCTTGGCTTCTCTCTTTCTTTTCTTCCTTCTATTGTCTGGTATTATACTTTTTTTAGTTCCTTCTTCTAGATTTTTCGGGTTTTGTTGGGCAGTTTTGGATGTGTTGAGGATGGAGAGACTCGTCTCATCAGTTGGGGTCTTAGTTAGGTTTTGGTTTTCTTGTTTCCCCTCTCCAACTTATAAACACAAGTCAAAAGAAGTTAAAAAGACACCTTTATAAGGTCGTAATGGAACGTGTGTCGTAACTTCTACTCGACCGCTTTAACTTCTCCTGTACCATTTGTCACGGTTCCTATAGAAACCTTATCCCAAGTTGTTGCAACGTCCTAGTATGGAAACATCTAAACAGTTTTTTTGATGGTAAAATTGTCCAAAATTTTTTAAATATATTGCACTTTGACCATTGCTGGACACTGGGTGAGGGCCAGCAACCCTCATAGGCCACTAGACGAAACGAAAAAATGTGACCAAGTTATTATTTATTTTGATTTTGCTCCAAAATTTGCAAAACGAAAAATGAAACCCCGCGAGCAAGTCGCGAGCACAAAAATGGCGCGACTTAGGCCATAAATGGGCTGAGTCAGCATGAAGATGGGGCAGGGAAAGGGATCAACACCCCCGGGGGCAAGGCATCTTGCTTGGGCCAAAGGTGATGAATCATTTTAGCAACATTTACTAAGAAATTGGTGAATACATCCTTGTTTTAACATAGTTTTTTTGTAAAAAAAATCACAATGACTTGTAAATATCTAAATTTTACATCAAATTACAACTATAAAAATAGCAAAAGACTGTTTCATTCGTTCTTCCAATCAGTAGTAGGGTCAATATAGATAAATGAATAGTAGATATACATCATTTGAATCCTTAGGTACTTCGACCAAAAAAATAAAAATCCTTGGGTACTTTATGGTATATTAATTTGTTAATGAAAGTTGATTGAAAATTTATTCACATTATATTGTTATATATACTTTAGTTATGAAAATCGTAATTTTGAATAATTAACTTTGATATTATGACTTATATTGGTAGTTTTCATTTTAATATTTATATTTAATTGCCATCTATGTTATTTAACTAAACATCGGAAATACGTATGTCATAATTTATAGGGAAAAAACCACCAAAAACCCCAAATTTTACCCAAAGTGACAAATTTACCCCAAACTCTTTTTGTGACATGAAAAACCGTGAAATTTACCAACCGTGACACATTTACCCCAAACTTTTTTTCGTGACATAAAAAACCCTGAACTATCCGTGTGACACATTTACCCTAAACTATAGGGCATTTTGGTCTTTTTATTTTTTTAAATTTTTTAATTTTTTCTTCTTCTTCTCTCTTCTCTTCGCCGACCGTGGCGGAAACGGCGGAGGGAAGTCGGCATCCGGCAAGGGCTGCCCTCACCAGCGTCGGGCGAGGGTCGCCTTCGCCTAGGCTAGCTAGGGCCACCCTCGCCAGCGTCGAGCTAGGGTCTCCCTTGTCAGATTTGGCGAGGGCACCCCTCACTCGAGTCTAGTGAGGGCACCCCTCGCCGGCGTCGGATGAGGGCCACCTTCGCTAGATCTAGCAAGGGAGGCCCTCGCTAGATCTGGCGAGGGAGGCCCTCGCTCGACCCAGCCGAGGGCCGTCCTCGCCCGACGTCGGCGAGAGTGGCCCTAGCCAGCCCATCCAAGGGCGACCCTCGCCCGACGCCGACGAGGGAGGCCCTCGCCGGACGCCAGCTTCCCTCCGCCGGCCATGGCGGAGGGAAGAGAGAAGAAGTAGAAGAAAAAAGGAAAAAAGGAAAAACGGAAAAAATAAGATGAAAATGCCCTTGATTGAGTAAATGTGTCACAGTTTGCAAAGTTTGGGATTTTTCATGTCACAAAAAAAAGTTCGGAGTAAATTTGTTACTTTTGGCAACATTTTGGGTTTTTGGTGGTGTTTTCCCTAATTTATATTTGAAAGTACTTTTTGTAATTATCATATATATTAACTTAACTAAATATTTTCAATATAATATAATATTTATTTTTAATTACCATATACGCTATGGACTTTATCTGAGGCAGAGATTCAACTTTTAAATAGAGGGGTTGGGATGAGACCACACATTCCCCAGAGGGAGTCTTGCTCTAATATAATTTGTAATGACTCGGCCCTTTACACATAAGCTAAGCCCTCGAAAGGAGTACTATAGTGATTACACAAGGTAACGGCCGTTAGAGGGAGGACATTTACCTATAAATCACTCAATACAGCATGTGTTATGGATCTTCTTGCTCAATCGGGTCATCTTAAGGAAGTTGAAGAGTTTATAAAAGAGTGTTGGAGATAGATGTAGGTAGACTCCGGGCTACGGAAGCATGCCCGATTGATGAAGGAGGACTCGAGTTACGGAAGCATGCTGAGTCGATATAGGTGGACTCTGAGTTACAAAAACATGCCGGGTCGATATAAGTGGACTTCGAGCTATTGAAGCATGCCCAGCCTATGTAGAGGAACTCGGGCTACGGAAGCACGTTGGGTCGATATAGGTGGACTCCGGACTATGGAAGCATGTGGGGCTGATGTAAGACGACTCGTGCTACAGAAGCACACTAAGTTGATAAAGGTGGACTATGGGTTTATGGAAGCATGCCGAGTTAATGCAAAGGGACTCAAGCTATGGAAGCACGCCGGATTGATAAAGGAGGACTCTGGACTACAGAAACACGCTGTATCGATGTAGGTGGACTTCAGGCTACGGAAGCACACCGGGTCGATGAAGGAGGACTCTGAGCTACGGAAACACGCCGAGTCAATATAAGGGGACTTTGTGATACAGAAGCACACTGAGTCGATGAAGGAGAGATTCTGGGTTATGGAAGCACACCATATCAATATAGGTGGACTCTGAACTATGGAAACACACTAGGTCGATAAAAGAGGACTCGAGCTATGGAAGTACGTTGAGTCGACAAAGGAGGACTCCAGGTTACGGAAGCACACCGTGTGTTGATATAGGAGGACTTTAGGCTTCGGAAGCACGCTGTGTCAATGAATGTGGACTTCGGGCTACGGAAGCACGCTGAGTCGATATAAGTGGACTCTAGGCTACAGAAGCAAATCGGGTCGATGTAGGTGGACTCCGGGCTACGGAAGCATGCCTGGTCAATGAAGATGAAGTCTAGGTTACGGAAGCACATCGAGTCGATATAGGGTGACTCCGGTCTATGAAAGCACACCAGGTCGATAAAGATGAACTCCAGGTTTTGGAAGCATGCTGAGTCAATGTAAGTGGACTCCAAGTTATAGAAGAACGCCGAGTCGATGTAGATGGATTCCAGGCTATGGAAGTACACCGAGTCGATGAAGATGAACTCTGGGCTACGGAAGCACACGAGTTGATATAGGAGGATTCCGAGCTATGGAAGCAGGTCGGGTCGATGAAGATAAACTCCGGGTTACGGAAGCATGTCGGGTCAATGTAGGTGGACTCCAAACTACAAAATCATGCCGAGTCGATGTAGGGAGACTCCATGCTACAAAAGCACGCCGTGTCAATTTCCTAGTGATATTTCTTGAAAAATATCTTGAAAGATACCTAAACATTCGTAGGCATCGAAATAGTACTTGCGACTACTCACCTCCAGCATGTGGGAAGGTCTCTCACCTTCTGGTAAAGAGAACTTGGCAATAGCTAGGACGAACCCGAGATATCCGTGAAGTCTTTCACCTCCAGGGAGAAAGAAGTTGCGATATTGAGGATGCACCTTATATATCCGTGAAGGTCTCCCATCTCTTCAGACATTTGTGAAGGTCTCCCACTTTATGGTAAATGGAATATCGAAGACACATCTTGGATATTTGTGAAAAGGCTTCGTAAAGGTTTCCCACCTCCTAATGATTGGAATATCGAGAATGTAGGTCTTTCATCTCCTAGTAATTTATGAAGGTCTCCCACCTCTTGGTAAATGAAATATTGAGAGGACGTACCTCAAATGTTCGTGATGGTTTCCCACTTCTTGGCAATTGGTGAAGGTCTCACACCTCCTGGTAAAGGAATATCGAGGACAACCCTTGGATATCCATGAAGGTCTCTCATCTCCTAGTAAATGGAATATTAACGAGGTGCCTCGAATATTCGTGAAAATCTCCTACCTCCCGGCAATTGGTGAAGGTCTCACACCTCCTAGTATATGGAACATTGAGGACGCACCTCTTATATTCATGAAGGTCTTTCACCTCCTAGTATATGGAATATCGAGGACGCGTCTCGGATATTTGTGAAGATCTTTTACCTCTTGGTAATTGATGAAGGTCTCCCACCTCCTAGTAGCATAAATTTTGGATGTAGCATGAGGCTTACCTGGATGACCATAGGCACTCAAAAGGACTAGAATACCTGGGTAGCCACAAGTACACAAAACAGTGGAATACTTGGATAGTCACAAGTATTTAATGATACGATTCAGGGACAACTCGAGTAGGCCAAGTGTCATGGTGATAAGAGGGCATACCTAGGTAGCTGTAGACACACAAAGTAGTAGAATACTTGGATAGCTATAAATTTTTAATGATACAACCTGGGGACAACTCAAACAAGCCGAGTGTCATTGAAAAAAAGTACTTAGACAGTGGTAGGTACTCGAAGACAATGAGATATTTAGGCAGTCGCTAGTATCTATATTTTGAGGGCAACTTGAACAAGTCGAGTGTCGATAAGAGAGGACACCCAGGCAGTAGCCGGTACTCAAAGACAATGAAATACTTGGCCAGACACAAGGTTTTTTTTTTTTTTTTTTAAATAGAGGTAGAGATATGCTTACCTAACGATATCTCTGATTTTTGAAAGTATGTCTCATGAGTTCAAATGGGATTTATGCATGACAAATTTGTCAGTTTTGCATCACTAAAGTTCCACTACTGAAAATTTAGAAAGACAATCTTCATTCAGAATGTGAATGTTTTAAACATGTCAAATAATGGACTTTTAGGGTGCGTTTGTTTGTGTTTCTGTTCTTTTTTTGTTCCAGGGAACAGAAATAGAAAAAACTATTTCTGTTCCGGGGAATAGTTTTTGAATAGAAACATGTTTGGTAAATTTGTGTTCTTTTTTTATTTCTTTTAATTTTTAAATTTTTTTATTTTATTTTTTTTTTTTTTCTTCTTTTGGCCGGTCGCCGGCCTTGGCCATGGCCGGCGACCGGCCGACAAGGGCCGACGAGGGCCGGCGGCCTCGCCCGGCCACGGCGAGACTCGTAGGCCCCGGCGAGGCTCGGCCTCTCCGGGCCACCGCTAGGACGTCGACTGGCGGTGGCCCGGCGAGGCCGAGCCTCGCCGGTGGCCGGGCGAGCTCGGCCTCGCCGGATCCGGGCGAGCCCGAGTTCGCCCAGCCAAGGCGAGGCCGAGCCTCGCCGGGGCCGGCGACGCTCGGCCTCGCCGGGGGCCGGTGACGCTCCGGCAAGGTCGCCGGCCCTCGACATCGTCGCCGGCCCTCTACGGCCGGTCGCCGGCCATGGCCGAGGCCGGCGACCGGCCAAAGAAAAAAGAAGAAGAAAAGAAGAAGAAGAAGAAAAGAAAAGAGTGGAGAGAGAAAATTTGTTCCCAAAAATTGTTCCAGAAACGAGAAACAACTTTTTTTTGTTTCTTGTTTTTGTTCTTTTCTTGTTCCCGGGAACAAAAAAACAGATTTGGAACAAAAACGCAAACAAACGCGTTTCTGTTCTTTTTTTGTTCCCGGGAACAAAAAAACAAAAAATCTGTTTATGAACAAAAAAAAGAAACATAAACAAACACACCCTTAGTCTAAAAGGGTTTTCCGCTCAGTATCATGGAAAATGTTGTTTTATTTTTAATCATTAATATAGGATTTATAAGATCTACACCATCTCACTTCATCATGTCAGCAAGGGTCCGAGTATTCTCACAAGTGGTACAACTTTACCAATCTGAGAGGTCTTTGTCGAGACCGTAATGTAAGCTTGGTCAACGGCTTATCAAAGGAAACCATCAAGGTCAAGGCTTATGAAAGAAATGCGACACGTCTTCTCTAGGTTTACAAGTCAAGAACCTAGTGAAAAGAGATAGAAATAATATTGTTCATAGTTTTTCGAGCGATGCTTATAAACATATGAAGTCTTACATTAATAGAAGTGCCCTAGTCTGAAGAAACTTTTACAAAGGGACGCAACATAAACTCGGTTCATGTATAAAAGGGTGAGAGTTGGTGATTGACTTGGCATTGTCATCAATTTTTCTTATCGCTGTCGGATATTTTCTTTATGGAGGCTCCATTAATTGAACCACAATAGCAAAATTGCTTGGGAGTACAAATGACTAAAATTCATTTTTTTTTTTGTCTAAGGGCGTCGGCCTTGCTTTTTACTAGACATACTGCTTTTTCATGCCTTTAGTTTTTAATCTAATTTTCTCATCTATGGGCATTGGCCTTACTTTTACCAAACACACTGCTTTTTCACACTCCAAATTTTTCTTTTTTGTTGTTTGAGGACTGGCCTAGGCAAGTTCAAACAAAACACCGCTATTAGACTTTTGAGTCTTCATCTTTAGTCAATGCTCCAAATCATGTTACTTGAATGGTAGTGACTCCTGCTTTGCCTCAATGTGAGGGCGAAATTACAAACTCAATTGGGTTGTACAACCAATACAAGAATCGCTCTTCGTCATTCTAGGGCACTTAAATTTTCTTGAGTGTTCATATGCAACAAAGACACCCAAAGATTAATGCAAGTGCGAGTAAGAAAACTTATATCCCCTTTCTCATTTTGTAATGCCGCTTCACCTCCAATCTGCCTTAGTGTGGTGTGGTTCTTGATAGGGGTAATATGAAAGAAACTTCACAAGTGTATGGGTTCAAAGGGGGTAAGCAATGGATAACCTGTAGTATTTAGGGTAGAAAAATGAAATGCCTCTCATCATTTTGGTTATCGTACCATTTACAAGAGAACTCTTTATCCTGTGGACACGGAACTTTCTGCACTCATCTCACAAGCGTATAAGTAGGGGATTGCGTGTGGGATATGATTTGCCTTTCATCATCCTGATGCACCTCATTTAGCATGCTCGATCAATCCCACATCATTCATTCAGCTATCTATTTTGATAATCCTCAGTGGAATCAGTAACTTAGATAGAAAAAATCATCATGCAAAATCCGTTTGGAAAAGACAGGAAGTATTTTAAATAAGAGGGATTTTATACTCCTAAAACAACTAATTGATTTTATTCAAAAAATTTCATCAAAAGCATTTAACAAAATTACCCCCATAGACGTGTTAAATCCTGAACACAAAGGGGATTATTCAAAAGAATGAATGCTCACAGATTGCCCCCATTCCAAAGGGGAAATAAAACATAAACAATCAATTGAGGTTGATCTTTGATTTGATGGATGCATATGCTTTTGCATTTGCATGCGAGAAGATGTAGAAATAGATCAATAAGTGGGGTTGAAAGTGAAAATGCAAATTGAGGCCCACAATCTTCTTGGGATCTGCTTTGGCGATATTGGAGACACCATTTTGTTTGGGAGAGTTGATCAGAGTTTGACATGTCTTTCCTTAATTTGTCATCACTACCTTTGGTAGTAAAGTGATCCTACAACGGATAGGAGGGAACATGTCAGTCATGAACTCTCCCAGGAGTTAAACAACTGGGAGTGATACAACATTACCCTTTATTGGTTTGCAAATCATTGAATAAACCTAAAGTCCTAAAGCATGAGGATGATATAAAATCCTACACTTTTGGTTTCATTAGGTCTAGTACTCTTCTGCTTTTGCATAACCAAGAGAGGCAAAATATTTTTTTTTTTTAGTTTTTTTTTTTTTTTACATATGACAACATTGTTGCCGTTTCTGAGGATCGAACCCCAGTCGTTCCTAGACCGCTTCATTACCCATACCACTGGGCCAAGACGCTGGTAGTGTCCATGGGACGCTTCCCTTTTTAATTTAATCAACCGGCTCTAGGACGACACGTCTTTTTCACACCGAGTTAGGTGAAGTTGATCTGGGTTACTCTCATACACTTACTTGGCTAATTTTGATTTGCTCAAATTAATCCATTGAGTTTGTTCCTTGAATCATGATGCTTCTTGTCAACAGGGAAACTATGTTCAAAGCGAAATTAGAGGGGGCTACTAGAAACGATACCAAATTACCCTTCCTCGGAGTTTGTATTCAATGATTTCTCGGAATGTCTCAAATGTTGTTGACTGCCATTTTATCTTGTCACGATTCAACATCCCTTTGATTGGCCCTTCTCATTCGTGGCCATGTATGCACGGCCCATGGTCATTGATCCATTTTCAACGCCTTCCTTCGATGCGATGGAATTTTTTCCTGCCTTTGATCATATGAACATGAGCAGTATTGGGCAAAGTCATGTACCTCGGGCTTCCATGGAATCTGAGATGGACAGTCAAAACCTCTAGTTTTCTAATGGCAATCACTTCTAGGCAAAGTATATGTCTGGAACAAGAAGTGACGTTTCCAGATTTTAAAGTCATCATCTAGAACCGGGGGTTAGAGATTACATTGACTGTCTGGATTTTCTTCATATTGACAGTAGCCAATTCAAAGAAAGATGAGAAATTCATTCTCTGTGTTTTTTGGCTTATTGAAGCTGAACGTCCCATCAATAAAACTACAAAGTCTGGCCTCCTAGGGTATGTCATGCGAAGGAGACACTACTCAGACTTGAGGTAAGGTCGTATAGGTGGGAGATGAAGTGTGTAGAGCTCCAGGGATGACTCACCGAGATTGCTTTTGAAATGGTGTGATCTTTTCTGTTTGCCCCTGATTTTATTGAAAAAAGTGTTCTCGAATCTGACTAATCCACGTAATGTGTCAGTTTCAAGTGCCCCCTATTACACTAAGTCAAAAGGATGATGTTCTGAGACACAAAGTATGTAAATTAGAAAAACAATTAAATCTAGCGGATACTTTGGAAAAAGTTTTTGATAATGAAATGTCTTTTGTTTTTAAAAAAATATATATATATATATATATATATATATATATATATATATAAGCATGATGAAGCCAGCCCTCAGGATTCTCCTTAGATGATATTTTATTTTCATGATTGGATAGCATCACCAGGCCAGTTTGGGGTACCCCTCATGTCCTCAAAATAACTCTGATCAAAACAGATTACAATTCTTGAGGATGGAAACTACGGTAGTCTTGCGAAAATGAAAATTCCTAAAAAAAACTGGTGGAAATTTCTAAAAAGCAGCAAAAGTCCCCACACAGGGGAAAAGTTGAAAATTGGAACTTCCTATATTGAGATGTTCGGAGTCGAGCTTTGAGCTTGCTCAACATGAGCATTCCTGTTACCCTCGCGATTGGGTGAAGAATTTTGTTGCTTGCTAGTAGACAACTCCTGAAGTGCCAATGTTCCTCAATCTAACAGGTCCTGAATCTTGTGCTTGAGAGGGGAGCATTCATCAGTTGAATGGCCTATTTCACCCATATGATATTTGCAGCGCTTCAAGGGATTGTACCATGGATGGTGTTCGAGGTTTTGGCACAGCGGCTCCTTAGCTACTAGACCCTGCCTTTGCAGAGTGGGCAAAAGTTCTAATAATGGTGCTAGTGATGCTGTGAATTAACGGCGTGGTCTTCACCCCTGAAGTCTAGGGAAGTACAAGTAACCGGTCTTGTCTGACCAAAAAAAAAAAAAAGTAACCGGTCTTGTAAGGTTGGACATATATGGGACTTGAATCTATTAAATTCCTCACACATTCAACGGTAGTCGCTGGCTTGAACTGCTTAGGTTTCCCCTCCTTGATTCGCGGGCCTAATCTTTCGGATAAAGCCTTTTGTTTTGCCATTTTAAGGTCGTCAAGAGGACCGAGAGGTAATGGAGCCTTGCTTTCTAGATTGGTGGGGGTCGATGCTGTTTGGACCCTCATCCTTGTGGCAAGCTCGGAAGGTAATGCTATGGCATTCTGATTCTAAATAGGTTTTACAGCATCAATTTCGTCTACGGGCTTCTTGCCTTTCTTGGTGGGAAGTTTCCTAGTTCCAGAGTACCGATTAATGGCCCCTCCATCACATAAGGCCGCTTCGATTTTTTCCCCTATTGAAATGAGTTGATTGAAAGATTCAGCAGTCGAGCCCATCATTTGGCTTTGATACTCATATGGAAGAGTTTTGGTGAACAAACTCATTAGTAAGTTTTCTATTGGCTCCGAGCCAACTTGGGCAATTAGGCTCTGCCATGTCGTGGCATGTGCACATAAGGATTTACTCCTCTTTGTTTTTTCGTACGTACCGATCCTTTGTAAGACGGGGTGATGTCAATGTAGATGTCAATATATATTCTTTGCAGAAAGCATTAGTCAGTTCATCCAAAGTCTTAAGAAGACTAATTTCCCTTACAATGTACCATCACAGGGCAGGGCTGATTAGACTTGATTGGTATGATTGAATCACCTTTCGAACTAGATAGGCTTGCAAATGGATCTCTGGGTAAGAAGCGTTGGCATATTTCTCGCACTCAGGCATTTTGAATTCTTCTGGAATTTTGACAGCAGCAAAATTGGATAGATCAATGGGACCCTGATTGTGTAGTTGGCTTAACTTTTCCATGATCCTCGTAAAGTGTCCATCTTGGTCATCTTTTGGCACATATGTAGGTGTCTCAAAAGCATCTTCCCCAACAAAGCTTGGATGTAGGTCATCGGGCAAATTGGTGATTTCGTCAGTAGCAACTATGCCTAGGCTGGCGAGAATCGGTATTATCTCATTTTGTGATAGGATTGCTACGGAGTTGAGCTTGGTTTGAAGAGACCCCACTTGCTTCAAGAGTTGTTGGAGTTCCCTAACAACTTGTTTCATCTCACTTTCCATGCTCGCGAGACGGCTAGGCATGTCTTTATCGATCATTTTGGCACTTGCTATCGACAGGGTTTAGATTGGTGAATAGCCCTTGATTACCTAGTCGAGAATAAACAAGCATTTGTAAATACGAGGCATAAATAGGGAGTCAGTCCATGACGACAACCTAATTCTATCCCTTTTACTTATTTACAAAAAGTTTGGACATAGAGGAGATTTCCTAAGGACAGACTAAGAAAATAAAAACGTGACATGCTAGCATGGATTATTAAAAAAGACAAAAGCAGGAATTGAAAGCTTTCTTCCTTTTTTTTTTTCTTTACACCATTTTTTTTTTGAAAGCAATGAGAAATTCCTTGAAGAAAAAAAGAAATTTATAGCATGCTTAAGGAAAGAAAGGCATGAAAAAAATTTGCAAAAGCTTTCCCTTTGTTTTTTTCAAAAAGACTCCATGACAATTATTTCCAAATTGGAATGACCATGGTATTAAATCCATAACTAACCTAGACTAATCATGGTCCGACTAAGACATACGGGAAAGTAAGTAAATTGCAAAATATAAGGATAGAAAACTTACTTAACCAGAGAAAAACAATGGCAATCATATAGACAATGTGCATGATACGTGCAATTCGATTTCTAATTAAGAAGGCTCGGTGAAGTTAGGAGGTGATCTGATCGTCGCAGTCTCGCATCAGCATCAGGTCCTCCTAAAAAAATTCGAGGAAAAAAAATGCAACCTCTACATCGCGATCCCGCATTCAAGGCCTTATTTTTCTAAACACCATCCTAAAATATCCTATGGCGACCTAGGTTCAGTGGTCGAGTTGTGTGTGTCACAATATAGTGCTAAAATATTAAAGCGTGCATCACAATTTATACATAAAGCATTTATTTTGACAAAATTAATATTTACCTCTAAGCCACCAACCTACAAAAAATGCCAAAGTTATGGAAACATTTAAACAAGACAAAAAGGCCTAAGTCCACAAAAATAATCCCCAGCGGAGTTACCAAGTTGTCGTGAGCTCTCTTTTCGGCGCCCTTTTATGTGCGGGCATGTGTGGAAGCTAATGACTTGACTAAGTGTTAGGGTTTAGCCCGAGTTCTCCCAAGCCCACCAATTCACGACTTATGGTTCGAGTTTTTTTAACCTGCAAGTCAATTTCAAATGAGAGTCGTCACTAATTGGTTTAAGGTGAGTCGATTAAAAACCCAAGTAAATATCGGGAGAAATACTTCACTCATGTACAACCAAAGAAACTAGAATTGGAGACTTAATTTTATTTAAACACTGTCGCGACCAAATTTTTCGGGGGGTGAACCACCTAGGGTTTGGCTAATGGATTGTTAAGCCTAGACTTAACTCAGGCTCTCCCAAGCCCATACCAATTCGCGACTTAATGTTCAAGTTCTTAACATGAAAATGATTTTCAATTAGGAGTCGCCACTAATCTATTTTTGGTGGGTCGATTAGAAACTGTAACGGGATAAACCAGAGATATGGGTACGGGAACTTGGTTACATTAGATTTCTCTAATGCCCTTTCGGTACCATTCTTTTATTTTGAAAATGTTTTGGCAGACAGTTTAGATTGATTTTAAATCTATCTCCCTAACATATGAGGTGATCATGCGGGTGCGCAAACCACCAATTTAACAATCAAGAAAGCGATGAATAAATTACGAGACTTACCTTATAGCAACGAAAGCGTTTGCAATGTTAGATCATAATTCAAATCACCAACCCTAGATATGATTTCTAATTAACACGCAATTTCTTTTTTTTTTTTCTTTTTCACTTATTTAATGAAAATCATGCAATATGCAATGCAATATTAATTAAATGACCTAATTCTAATGACATGCAATTTTCAATTAAATGGACTTAATAACAATCTCTAAATGACATGCATTTCATGAACCTAATTCTATATGACATGCACATGATTTTTATTTTTTTTAATAAGCATGCATCTATCATAATATGCAATGACGTGCAAAGAATGCCCTAATTCTATTTTCTTTTTCTTTTTCTTTTATGAAATTCGAAATTAAAATTGCCAAATAATAAAACGTGCAATTTAGATTAAAAAAAACTAACATCCTAACTGAACTCTTTTTTTTGGATTTTATTTAAGGAATTCGAAATAAATAAATTTCCTATTCTAAACATGCAAAATAACCCTAAAACAAGTAATATTCTAACATGAACCTAATCTAACTCAAATATATATTTTTGGGTTTTTCTTTTATGGGAGCAATCAAATGGAAGCATCAAGAAAGCATGACACCAAATCAAGCAAGATATCATCCATGTCCATTTAATTTTTGGGAAATAAATTGACGAATCGTATCTCGCGCATGAGATCGGATTGGCCAATTTTAAAATAAAATCACGAATCGTATCTCGAGCGTGAGATCGGATTGTTAATCGTATGCGCGTTGTGAAATTAGGAAGATTTCCCAATTCATGAGGGATCAAGAGATCTCTTGAATACGACAATACCGATCAAACATTCAAAGAAAGATTGCTATATCACGAATAAGGTAGACATATATGAAAATGAAATTAACGAGAGTCTTACCACGTTCCCAAATTTGAAAGGATGATGGGTCATGGGAATCACGGTTAGGAAGATCGTCTCTTAGCAGCGGCTGCTCGTGGCATGGCTTATAATGACATTGCGAGGATGGCGGAAAAAGATAGTATGGTTATCTTCTTCACTGAGATGCGCATCGCCACGCTCCCAAGCTGCTCATGCCCACCTAGCCAAAGAAGATTCTTTTGCATGCATGAAGTAAAATCACAAAAAAATCACACGTGTTATTGTCCAATCTGAACAACATGCAAAAGAAGATAAATTCACCACTTGGAATTATTCAATCGAGTATCTAGTAATTCTTTTGACCGTGAACTTTAGGCTTGCCAAACGGGTCAGCGAATTCGGCACAGCAAAGGCTGACCAATTACCTACAAAACAAAACAAAAACTCATTCGTCCGGCTCGATCTAGGGACGAGCTCAATAGTGGTGCAAGAATCAGCAGGTGCTTGATGGTTCCATGGCCGCTCATCGAGGACAGCAGATTAGTCATGAAAGAGCAACGGCAACGTCGCGGCATCAGGCCTGAACCACTACAAAATTGTCGCAGGGGACTCCACCGATGTTGGACAACGACTGACTTTGACTGTGGATTGGATTTTGCTAGACCGTGGCAAGATCATTTGAAAACCTGCAAGATTTGGTCAAAGAAAATTGGTTTGGATTGCCTTCAACAAATCATGCACGAGAGAGACCACATCTTGTGCTTTTTATCATAAACTCGTGTTCAGCCTATAAGGGCTCCCTTTTGTGCACGTCCACTCTTCTCCCTCTAGGTGAAAGTGCTTGACTTTGTGGACAAAAATTGCAGAGATTGAGAAAAATTCCCCCTTTTAATCTATGGCCGTCTCATGGCTTAACAGCGAAGCTCCATGGCTTCGGATGAAGCTCGCCACGAAATCTTGATCTTGTCGAGTAGTGATTGGGCTTTGCGAGGATTGCTTAGCGGTCGAAGACCTCGATGGAATTGCTGGAACTTAGAGTATAGGGCTCGCGGCACGTCTGGGCAGCAGCGACGGCAGTAGTTGGGGTAGCGGTAGGTGGTGGTCAACCATGAATCGATAGTCACGGGCGTCGAAATTGTAGGCACCGAGCTTCACGTTTGAAGACCCCCACTTCTCCCCTTTTTCGTGAATGAACCGGCTCCTTCGTTCGGCTGAGAGAAGTCCCTCTCTTTTCTCTCTCACGTATATGTCTCTCCTTTCCGAATTGTGGCTGTATGTATCAATTGTGTGGCTCCCTTTTATCATATGCGCACAACACATTATATAGGAGAGGGAATTAAATTTTGGTGAAATATTTCACTTCCAATTTTACTTGTGCATAATCCCATAAATTTATCCTTGCACCCCGCGCAATATTCCCTTTTTGTATTTTTCAAATATTCCATCCAAAAATTTCTTTTCTACCAAAGAATATACCCATTGGTGTATATTATCTGAATATGTGAAAAATCTCATCTGAATATGCTCGTCGTCGGTCCAATGCTAAATGCAAAAATGCAAATTAAAAATAAATGCGCCTAAAACTATATGCTATGCAATTAACTATTTTTTTTCAGGGATAAAATTAATCCCTAATTTTTTAATGCAATAAATGACTAAACGGGTCGCCAAAATTTAGGTGTCAACAAACACTAAAGCTTTTTTGGATTTTTAGGGATTTTCCATGCACTCATGTAGAATAAAAACCATGTTTTAGGCTTTTTTCTGATATGTTGGAAAATATAAAATATTTTGGTTTTTTTATTTTAAAAAATAAATAAATAATTCGAAGAAATTAAAATAACAATAAAACAAAAGCTGACCCGAGTCGATGAGACCCGCGAGCCGGAACAATTCGGATCCGGCCCGACGGACCCGGGTCGTGCCCCCAATTCATTTTAATATTTTTCTTATTCTTCTTCTCTCTTTTGTCTCTTCCTTATTTTGTCTTCATTCCTTTCCCTTTACTTTTCATTTTTTTTCCCTCTCCTTCTTTCTTTGCACGTTCCAGACCTGATGGGAGCAGCACTTACTTTTTCAAATTTCTACGTTTTTTTACTTTCCTTTCCTTTCTTCCCCCTTTATTTTTGACTCGCCGCCACTAGGTCATCTTCTTCAACGCAGTCTCATGAGGACCACCTTAAAACACAGCACTTCGCCTATGACCGCCATGAGCAGCGACGACGGGCAACCACGAGCTGATAGGTCATCGGCCACTCTCTCAACTCTTCTTGCCAAGCGAGGCGACTAAGCGGCGGGGAGGAAGAATCCCTCTCCTCCACGGCCAAGGATCAGTTTCCGACGGAATAACAACACACCGAAAACAACGAAACCAGGACGTGCGAGGTGGAGGATAGTGGTGGGACTCTATCAAAACGCATCTAACAAGCAACGCGCATTCATGATGGACGGAAAATTAAGAATAGTCGCACGTATTTCGTTTAGGCATATCACATACGTGAGGCGCCAACGGCGGAGGGGGGTTATAGGCCCGCACGAGACTCGCAATCGCGATGGAGCTCGCGGTGTACAACAAACAATGACCAGAGCAGTCTAACGATGGACGGTCGGGGCCGGAACTCGCATGAGGCGGACGACCGCAAGCTCCGACCAACGTGCCCAAAATAGAAAGAAAACGGGGCCTTAGCTCACCAGAGCTTTGGGTACGGGAAAGAAAGTGCAGTGGTGGGTCGTCGACCATGATGTGTGCACAGTGGCCGGCCGTCTCTCCATTAACATATCTCGCTTATAGCTCTCTCTCTCTCGCTCACAGATCTGTCCTCTCTCATAGATCTCACTCTCTTCCTTCCCTCTCGGGTTTTTGCTCACTCTCAGACCTCCCCCGATGTCTCTTAGGGGAAGTCGTCGAGCTCGCTTCTCCGATCTATCTCTTCATGTCCTTTGGCCTCCGCCCGACGCCCTATTTATAGGCCAAGGGGGGCCGGTTGACGGAGGATCTGGCTGCCGGTTCTTGGCGTGCCGACTAGCCTCCCCTTTGGCAGAACCGGCATCTCATCTCAGCATTGAAGGCGTGTCTTATCCGTTGCCAGCCTATTCTCCCCTCTCTCTACCGTAGATCGTCCTCGCATGCGTCGTCGTCGTCGTGCATGAGTTGCAGAGGGGGAGGGGAAGCAGGTAGGAAGAAGAATAAGAAAGAAAGAGGGGGCCGGGCCAAAAGAGACCAAAAGGGTAGTGGGTCTCGAGCCAGCGTGGGGAGAAAAGAAACAAAAGGAGGGTTGGGCATGAAGGCCCAGTCCCCATGGGCTCCTCTTTAAAAAAAAAAAAAAAAAAAAAAAAACTTTTCTATTTATCCGAAATGTAGTAAAATAAGGGAAAATGAAAATAAATAAATAAAACTTAATGTGTGCCAATGATATTAATACCTAGGTGATGTGAAAATCATTTTTTTTTTGTTAGGGCCTAATTGGTCCCTAATTTCTATGCAATTTTTATAAAAAAAAACTTAGCCTGAATTTAGGTGTTAAAAGCAAGGAATCTAATCAATCGCCAATAGCCGTTACACGAGTATATTGACTCCATCATAGCCGTTTGACGAAACATATATGGAAGAAAATAATTAAGCCACAACTTTGGTTCTGATTGATAATATCTGATCACATTCCATTATACTTTCCACTTGGAAAATACTTATCATCAGAATCAAAGTCTTTATTCTAGATAAATTTTGTCAATCTTTAAAATTACTTAGGAAATGTTTTCTCAACAGTTAGGATTTTTAACTTGAGGCCAGTAGAGTGTAACAACATATAACTTACAGGCTACTATTGGGCTTTAGATTGGGCTACTATTGGGCTTTAGACTATTTATGTTGTGAATTGTTGATGTAAAATTTATATACTTACAAGTCTTTTTTGCAATTTATTACAAAAATCTATGTTAAAACAGGGATAAATCCGTCAATTTCTTAATAAATATTGCTAAAATAATTCGTCACCTTCGGCCCAAACAAGATGCCTCTACCTACAAAAACCGACAGTGGAGCAGGAACGGGGGACGTGATCCCAATCCCTGCCCCGTCCTGCCCCATCCTATGCCCATTTTTAATGCATGCTTCGTGCTGACTCAGCCCATTTATGATGTGAGTCGTGCCCCTTTTGTGCTCAAATCATGCTAATGGGGTTTCATTTTTTGTTTTGCAAATTCTGCCACAAAATTTAAATAAAAAATAACTTGTTCACATTTTTCAACAAATGACTAATAATGGACACAAGATTATAATTGACGACATAATAATCGTTTAAGGAAAACATTGACTATGTTATAAAGTCGAATAGGTGTTCCAAATTTTCCTATTACACCAATATATTAGGAGATTTAATTTTAATATCTTTCTTGTTTAAGATTATCTTGTCTCAGATTTTAGATTGTCTTTATTTCTAGACGGCACTACAGCCAGCAGCATGTGATATCAAATCCAGAAAAAGTTTGGGAAAATTCCACATAATGGCTTGAAGTATTCTTGTTTTCTCAAATAAGGGCATACAATGAATATTGTTTCAAATAAAGGCTCAAAGTATCATCATTTTCTCAAATAAGGGCTTGGAATGGATATTACTTTAAATAAGGACCTAAAGTGACCATATCAGTCTCAAAGAAATGTTTGAAGTGGTTATAGCTATTTCAAATAAGAGCCTAGCTTCGTTGGCCGACGAAAAATTCCAACCAATCAAGGATATTTTTGTCCAAACACAATTTAAATTTAAATTTAAATTATATTTGATTAAAAAAATTGAAAAGGAAAGTTTTTAAAAAAGCAAAAATACAGCTCCCAATTGCCTATGGTCATTGGCCAATTGCCGGTGGGGCAGTGGCGGTGGCTAATGGGGACGCCTATGCTTGGGTGAAGGTCATTGATCATCACCAACCAGAGGCAAGGGCCAACAGGCCCTCGCTAGAAACAGGGAGATGACAGTGACCATAAGTAAGAGGGAGCTTTTTTTTTTTGTTAGAATTATTTTAAAATTTTAATATAATTTAAATTTAAATTGTGTTTGGACAACAATATCCCTTATTAATTAGAATTTTTGCTCATCGGCGAGCCAACAAAGCTATGCCTTTATTTGAAATAGCCAAACCACTTCAAACTCTTATTTGAGATTGATACTGTTGCTTCAGGAGAAACAATGTCCACTTTAGACCCTTATTAAGAAAATGAGGTACCTTGGGCCTTTATTTGAAATTTTTTGAAAAAGTTATTACATGGAATTATCGGAGTAATTTTCCAAAGTTCAAGAAAATGATGGGGGAAGACCCTGCAAACTCCTTGGTTCCTTAAATTTCAGTTGCCATCGTCGTATAAGTGAAATATATATCTAACTATAAAAAAGAGAGAAAGTTCTAGACCCATTGCATATTAGCTAATTCATTTCTAAACTTTTTAATTTTTTCAATTATAAGTTATATTCTGTTAATTAAGTCTATCTGACTAATTTTAACCAAAAATCACTAATGTGAACACCAATCATTTGATGTGAATGCCAATTGTTTGACGTGACACAACTAGTGCTAATGTGTACAATTTTTATAATTTTTTTTTAAATTTTTGGATTTTTCATAATTTTTTTTTATTTCTTTGTTTTTTTTTACCTTCCAAGCCCGATAAGAGCTATTAGCCAACCCTTGCCGATCACAAGCGAGGCTCAATCGACCTTCATTGCCCACTGGGCAAGGGCACACAACCCTTTCCGACTGCGGGCGATAGTCGCAACCCTCGCCTAGGGTCAACGGTGGTTGGTCGGCCCTTGCCTATGATCCACAAGGATCAACCAACAATCCTCACCAGACTTGATAGGAAAATAAAAAGGAAAAGAAAGAAAAAAAAATAAAAATTATAAAAAAATTGTCCATGTTAACACTGATCATCTTACATGGTACTATCAACGTCCATGTTAACGTTTTTTTATTAAAATTGGTTAGATATCAACGTCCATGTTAATGTTTTTTTATTAAAATTGGTTAGATGGACTCAAATGACAAAATGTGAAAATATTAAGGATTCAATTGGTATAATTAAAGAATTTAGAATTGAATTGGCAAAAATATAATTGATTTAGGATTTTTCAGATAATTTTTCGGTTAAAATCTATTTGGCTGTTTCCATCAAGGACGTTGCGACAACTTAGGGTAAGGTTTTGAGGAACCATGACAAACGGTACAAGAGCAGTTAAAGCGGTTGGTGAGAAGTAACGACAAACGTTCCGTTACCACCTTCTCAGGCTGTCCTTTTGAACTTCTTTTGATCTGTGTTTATAAAGTTGTAGGGGGAAAACAAGAAAACCAAAACAACTAAGACCCCAACTGATGAGACGAATCTCTCCGTCCTCAATGCATCCAAAACTGCCCAATAAAACCCCTGGAAATCTTGGAGAAGGAATTCAAAAAAGTATAATACCAGACAAAAAAAGGAAAGAAAGGGAGAGACAAGCCAAACCTTTTTGCAGATACTGAGGTGAATATGCGCAAATATTCTTGCCATTGACAAGGTGACGATGACGGTGGTGAGCTTGAGACGGAGCAACAATAATGTGGTGGCGACGGGCAGAGGAGGTGAAGGCAGCAATAGGGAAAGGCTGATAGCAGTTGCCATTAACAAGGACAAGCCCAGCAGATATGCTCTCAAATGGGCCATCGAGAACGTCATCTCCTTGCGAAACCAGACCCTCAAGCTCGTTCACGTCAAGAGCCGGCCTTCGACATCCCCTCCATTTCCAGGTCGGCTCTCTCTCCCTCTCGAACGTTATTTGACTCCTGATGGATATGAGTCACCTATCTTCTCCGATCAACTGTTTTCAAGAAATATGAGCTTTAGGAAAGTAAAAAGAAAAGGTCGAGAAGTCTTAATCGTGGCGAATACTACTGTAAATTAGCATTTCGCTTTTCTCCTTTGATCTTTTTTTTCTCTACTTTATTGATTTATATTTTGGTGCAGCCTGGTCGGAAGAGACGCAACCCGACGCTCAAACAATGGAGCTCTTCCTTCCCTTCCGCTGCTACTGCTTGCGGAGACATGTCCGTTTCCTCTTCCTCACCTTCCATTCTTATCCAAATTAGTATGAAAAACAGAGTAATAGTACATAAAACTTGAACCTAGCACTGGTTGATAATATCTTTTTCCGTAAACAGTTCATTATATAATTTCTCTATCGATTTTCATTTTTTCAATGGGTAGAGACCATATATTTCTGTTATCGTTGCTTGTGAAAGTAGCTTTTTTGAAAACCTTATTGAATCTAGATTGAATGAAAAGATTTTGTGAAGTCTTTAAGCTAACACCGTGATCCATGTATGTGTTCTTGTGAGTGCAGTTTCTAGCTTCTGAAAAAGAAGGACCTTTTAGACTTTCGGGTTTATACTTCGAACAGCATGCTCTTTGTCTTTCATTGTATTAGTAGCAGCACGCTAATTGTCCTCTAATTTTAACTTCGACAGGTAAAATGTGACGTAGTTGTACTTGAGAATTCAGATGTAGCAAAAGCTTTAGTTGAATATGTCTCCAGATATGCGGTCGACACTTTGTTAATTGGAACGGCTTCACGAAAGAGTTTTTCCAGGTACTTTTGCAATCCCTCTTATGTTTGAACATTGCAAAATTCTCACGACACTTTATCAAAGCGAGCAGTTGTTCGTGACGGGTTAACAACCTTCCTTTATCTATATTTACGTTTTGTTCTTTCAGATTATTCAAGTTTGTAGATACACCAAACAGCATCTTGAGATACGCGCCGGACTACTGCAATATATACGTAGTAGGCAAAGGAAAAGCCGTATCCGTGCGGCCCGCCACTTGTCCTCGCCCAAACTTGTTGACAATTGAGAAGACGGCACAAGTCGATACGCTTAACCATGTGAGGTAAGGATTTTGCCATCATAATTCTTTGAGCAACGCGACATATCTGTACATAACGGGTAATTCATGAGATCTGCAGGAAAGGAAGTTTAAACTTAAGAAATTTAAAGACTTTAAAATGTTCAAGAGAAGAAGAGAACTCCAATTTCTTGATAAGAGATGACGGTGGAAATGCACGGGAGGATGAAGTAGTGTTTTTTAAATGACCCATGAAACTAATGAGACTTTTGCTCAAGGATTTTAATATATAGATTAATGTCGATGAAAAATCATTGGCAGCTCCTGAATATAGACCTCACGCCATTACGTTATGCCATATTTTCTTACCATAGCTTATGCCTGTTGATTGATATTCTAACAATCATGAACTCTGGACGCCCGAGCAGCCGGCCATACGATGAGCTCTCTACTTGCGAGAATGATTTCTCCCGGGCAAACTCCGGGAGACTGAGCACCAACAGCAGTTTCCTTTCCTTCTATGAAGATCTGGGGTTGGGACGGATGAGCAGTTCTTCGGCGTGCTTACGTTTTGAAGACGACGAAACCTCCACGAGGCTGAGCACGTTCAGTTTAGCTTCGGCGCTCGAGCCGTCGACGAGAGATGGTGAACAGTCGATGTCGTGGTCATTGCATTTTGCTGTAAGGAACATTTCCATGTTATATGCACAACTCAAATTTGTTAACGATTTGGAAATGGATGATTTCACACCTCTCTCTCTCTCTCTCTCTCTCTCTCTCTGCATTTGCTCGAGTCAAAAGCTACAACCCACGTGGCCGTCTTTCGTTTCCTTTAGCGACTTGATTGGCGCATTCATTATTGGTTCCATGACTGCGTAGCTAATTTAATCAAGCACGAAAAAGTTAAACAGTAAAAATTCTAGCCAGAAATATTTACGTCGTTAACATATTAATATTTACGTTATCTGGTTAATTGGCTGTATGAAATATGCAGGAAGCAGTGGGAGAAGAGATGTTAAGGACAAAACTGGAGCTCAAGAGGACAATAGACCTGTACCATGCAGCCTGCAAGGAAGCAATCCGAGCAAAGCAGACGGTAATTAAAAGTTGCAAATCGCGTGTATATTTTAAAATTTCTTCCAAGGTTTAGTAAGTATCATCTCAATTTATTATTGCTTTATTCATAGCTGATCTTGCTTTATTTTGTATTGTCTTGCTGCTGCAACATTTTCAGGTGAGGGATTGCCATAAATACCAGAACGAATTGGAGAAGAAGTTGCTGAAAGCACGTTCGTTGGAGCAAGCCGCATGGGCTGTGATGGAGAAGGAGAGAGAGAAATGCAAGGCGACGGAGAAGGCTCGGCGAATAGTCGACGAGGAGGCACGGAAGAGATGGGACACCGAGAAGAAGGCACAAAAGGAAGTCGAGTATCAGAGCTTGGTCCACATAATGGTGGCTTTGCTATTCTTCTATGTTTATTTCTTCTATTTAAATTGACTCATGTCAAAAGGGCTGGTTGAGTTTGTCATATTAGGAGGACATGAATGTTGTTGAACCAACGCTGGGTTCAGACGGTCTTCATAAGACAAAGAGTAAGCAAAAGAGGGTGCTGGTTAGGGCTGGTCTGGGTCTTTCAATTGATGATGAGCAACATCCAAGAAAACTGGATTTTCACCATAAGAAATGGTAGGAACAAGTTGATCCAACCAAACCCCCCAAAATCAACCCAAATGCAGATATCTCTTATGTTAATTCTTTTTTTTTTTTTTTTTTTTTTTTTTTTTTTTGTGCAAGTTAAAGAACAAAACTCGTTCACCAACAAAGACCTCTTCCTGGTTTTGATTTCCTTTTCCTTGTTCAATCCTTTCGGGGTAAATGGGGCTTTAAGTTTCTAAGAAGGGAACGTACGTGTACTTGTTGGGGAAGCTCCTGATCATGACAGCGGTGCGATCGCCACCCTCGTGGACCGGCACCGCCAGCTTCTTCCTCTTCCCCGTCATGTCTCGAAGCTCCACGATCCTTGTTTATTTGTGAGTATTGGTCGTTGTGTTGACACTGCAATAGTACTCCACGACAGTTGGCAATCGTCAAAATGATCTCCAGTGAGCTTGGCTGAGACGCCTGCTTTTTGTTCTAGTTTTTCAAGCTTCGAGAAGCCATTTTTATCGGTCACCATCTTCGCTCAGCCATCCCCGAAACTTTGTATATCCATTCCATGGCTGGGGATGACAAAACGAGCCCAAGCTTTCCTTAGAACCACCGTGGCCGAGAGGGTGCAGATCGTTTCCTTCACTTTGTGCACTATTCTCAGCTTCCATTAATGGAGGTCTAGAAGTTGCCACTCGCTATTGAGATTCGCCACCTCATATTTGAGGTCATGTGACACACAGATCTGAGGTTGCAAGACTCAGATCCAAGGTCGAGCGACTCCATTCATGGAGGTTGCCGGGAAGGATTAAGAAGAAAACGAAAATAAGAAAATAGAAAGTCGAAGTGTTTTTAAGAAAATATTTGATTGAGCTGAAAATCCACATCATCAAAGGAGAAAGACAGAAGAATGCGGGTTGAATTGACACGTTAGACTTTAACAACAACATCGGATGGATAAATAACGAGGCCAGATTTAAGTATAGAATGAAAGGTTGTGATTTTTTACGAAACCAAAAAGAAAAAAAAAAAAAAAAAAAAAAAAAAAAAAGTTCGAACTAAATTTGGATATAAAGTGAAAGTTAGTGTTTTTAAAGGGAATTGAGCCAAATTTAATGGGGACGAAACTTGTCTATTAAGCCAAGTTGACACCTAAATGTTTGCATATAGGTCATTTTTGCATATTTTGAAAAAATAGGTATATAGTTATATACCAAAAATATTTTGTTATTGCACATTACATTCATGCATTTCACAGTAAATTGCATTAATTGGAGTCATCGTGCATTTATCTCATCTATTATGCATATAAATATAAGATAAGGTAACTCCAAAACTCTCTATATGAGATTGTTGAGCTATGTTTGTGAGACAAGTCAAGAGAGATGAGCAATTTCACCAACTAAACTATGCTCAAGAGGCAAGTGAGGTGAGTGGTGAGTGAGGTGAGCGAGGCTGATGCGAGCGAAGAGGGTTACTTTTTTTTTTTTTTTGATCGAATCCAAGCTAGGTTTCTACTTTCTAATTTACATGTCAAAAACACATAAGAAAGAACAGAGGCAAATGTGCAAGGGTTTACAGTAGACAAAAAATATATAATATAAATAGTATAATATATTTTATATAATATATATCATAAATATAGGATTGGTCCGGGTTGGACCAATCTTAAAGTCTCAAGACCAAGAATCAACTCGCATAGCGTAAGGTCCATGGGTTCAGGACCATGGACTGTCTCAATCCCCCTTGGGAACTGGACAAGGGCCAACTAAATTGCGCCGATCTAGGGTTAGGCGATTTCTACAGTAATATGAGAGATCTAGTGTTACCAAGGGATATTGGGCATTAAGAGAGAACCGATGCGGGAAAAAGAAACCAGTTAATACTACAAAAAATCTCAAATTAGTAAATTTGTGACAAATTTACCCTAAATTAATTTTTTGATTGTCAAAAATCCCAAATCGATACACATATGATAAATTTATCTAAAATTTTTATGACATATTTATCATTCGTTAGTTTTCATTAAATTTAATTAATAGCATGAAAAAAAAACATAAATTATTACATATTTATGACAAACGGAGGGTAAAATCCTAAAAAAACACGCTGGGGAAAAGCAACCGGACGGAAGAGAGGATTCACCTGCCGTGATCACAGAGATCAGGCTGTACCGTAGGGAGTTTACACCCATTTATCATGGAAGTTAGACTCGAAGATGATGGTGTCTAGTTGGTTGTCGTTTGAGATCCGAATGGATCCCGAAACACCTGAGAGACAAAATGAACTAAAAATCTGCTTCGTCCAACCAATGACGTATGGACTGTACGTACAATTCGGGTATGACCAGGTGCTTCTGAGTCTTCCCTTCGTGCCCAGTGATAATTCTCTGTTTCTCCTCGATTTCGTTCGCTGTGTTCGAGCTGGTTTTCATCGAGTTCCTGACATTTGATTCATAAAGTGAAATCTTATATGGTGTTTGTTTAGGGAAAATTATTCAATTAGTCCTAAACATATTGTATAAATGTTAATTAAATCTTAAACTTTTTAATTTTACCAATTTAATCCGAAACCTTTGCACGAATTTCAATTTAGTCATTCTAATCAATTTTCTACGGAAAATAATCAACGTGGCAGTACACTACACCACCTTAGCAATTTCCAGTTAAAATTGATCAGAAGGATCATGTTGAAATTTTGCGCAAAAGTTTAGGACTACATAGGATTTTATCCCGCAGCTTAATAATAAGTTGTTTAATTATAGCGCCAATCATCTCAACTGCTTTATTTGCTTTGTTTTTGCCATTTAAGATCAACGTATTGCCTCTCTTACGGACACAATCTTTTTTGTAATAAGTCATATACTTATTTGTTTTTAGGATATTTCATGAGAGTTTTTTTTTTTAATTGCCAGTAGCTTATTTGGCAATTGCACGTTCTAGAATTGCATATTACAAAATAAAACTGAATAAGAGCACTTTTTTTTTTTTTAGTCAAAATAAGAGCACTTGAAAGTCATTCATTTTAGGGAAAAAACCACAAAAAATCTTAATTATGACACTATGACACATTTACCCCAATCTTTTATTTTGCGATAGAAAAAACCCCAAAATTATAATTTTGTGACATATTTAGCTCAAACATTTTTTTGACACAGAAAATCCTAAAATTATGCACATGTGACACATTTGCCGTAAATTATTTTTTATTATGCAAAAAAGCCAAAACTTGTACTTATGTGACATATTTACCCAAATTTACAGGTAAATATATCACATAAGTACAAGTTTAGGATTTTTTTGTATCAAAAAAAAAATTGGGTTGATTTGTCGCGATGAACATAAGATTTTTGGTCATTTTTTCCCTTCCTTAAAATACCGATCAATAGGATTTAGATTGATGAACATAACCAAGTCCCCAGACTCAATTTTTTGGTTCCCAACAATAATATGACTTCCCTCATTTTACCGGACTTTAACCAACCTAAAATAGATTAGTGACGACTCTAGCGTGTAAAAATTAATGAGTAATTTAATTACAATTGATAGGGTTTGGGAGAGCACGTGTGAAGCTTAAGTGCCACCTAGCGAGAGGGTATATTTGTGCTCATCTAACAATTGGTTAACTTTATCGGGTCTGCTTTGAGAGGGTCGCAACATGCATGAGTAATTTATCCTCGGAAACCATAAATTATTTTGCAAGTTTTGAATTTCCCAACTACATTTGAGCTCCATTTGTTTTATGAATAATGGAAATTTTGGAAAAAAAATTTCCAAAATATGATCGATTGTATTGTTTGAAATAACAAGTCAATAAAAAATATTTTCATTATTAAGAACAATTTATGTCTAAATATTTTTGTCAGCATGAAATTATTTTTCATTCATTCATTTTTGTAAGCAATACAAGTGATCATTTTTTAAGTAATATTTCTAAATTGCTCATTTTCTGTGAAACAAACAGAGTCAACAACTCTCCCAAATACTCATGGTGGGCTAAATCGGGACTAAGCATGACTCAATAGTTGTGGGTACTCAAGCACTCCATTCATCTAAGAATTTTGATGGGCACAACTGGACTTCAAAACCTCACATCATCTCTCTTTACTTCAATTTTCTCTAAGTATGCCGATTTCGAGAAGTATTCAACAGAACCTTGTTTGCATGGTACTAATTCAACTGGTTTGAGGTGTGGTATATTGGGAGGCATAATTCATGGAGTTGCTTAGCACCGTTGGCAGAAACTAATCACCTTAAGGAGATTCAGTTAGCCGTACCTCACCTCCTGTATAATTCCTTTACGGGTTTATAGAATCTTGCAAATCTATATTTGGTTTGTAAATAATCATATTTACTTGTAAAGATTATATGGTCGCTATAATTAACTTATTATTGCTTTCTTAATGTTATTATCTGTTTTTGTTTTTTTATTACAATAAGCAGTGTTACGTATTTCTTCTCCAATATGTTATTTTTCTAACATTAGAATACCTCTTTTTATGGTAGGCAGCTACAGTAGGTCCTAAAGGGTGGATAGGGCGAGTGCGAGAACTAAAACTTGGCACGATAGGCCTAAAATCTCTTGAAGTAATGCCTTCTTGATGGGATTGTGGGTTCTTTGGATTTATAGGAATGTTGTTTTTAATCAAAATTCCAAGCAGGGGAACAATATGCTGCATTAAGAAAAGATTAAACAATACTGAAAGAAGTCCAAATCAGGAAAGAAATGGCAAATTCCACAAGCTGGCTGGTTCAAATTAAATTCTGACAAGTTGTGGTGGAGAGTACTAGAGTCATTGAATTGGTGGCAATGAGGGATGATCAAGCGGAATGGGTGAAGGGTTAGATTCGCTGTTTAGGAAAAACTTCTGCACTTGCTGCAGAAATGTGGGCTATTAAGAAAGGATACCTATTACTTTAGATATAAATATAACCTGTTAGAGATTGAATCTGATGCCAGTAATTTGACATATGCTTTTGTTGTACTTTAGCTAGTACATCCATGATGGGGTGCGATTGGACCGCACCATTTGGCCTTGATATGCTACGATGAAGGGGTGTAATGTGGTCATATAAAAGACCCCTGAAGACAACCGTTGGACTGGTTGGAACAACGTATGTTCAAAAAGCTCTTTTCATTTCTCTCCCCTTTCCATCAAGGCGTTCCATTTTCTTCTTTACAAAAGCAATCGGTATTTATGCAGTGGAAAACGGGTGCTTTCCTCGTGATTGCACTCAGACCAACGTGAGGTAGTGTTGTTCGTGATTCATCCGCAATTCAACGTTCGTTCCGAGGTTAATTGTTGTTTGCGCATCGGATTAAGGTAAGTCGTCTTCCGCCGACTTGAATTCCAAAATTGATATCAAAGCTAGGTTGTGATTTCTGCCTTGTTTTTCAATGAATTTTCTCGTTTACCATTTGATATCGAAATCAAGAGATTGTATTCTACACTGTTTTGATAAGTTATTGGTCGGAATTACAATTTGAAAACTCGAAATCGAACTAAAGTGAAGAACGGGTTCGGGGTCGCGTGCATCTGTGCAGTTATGGCCATTTTTCGAAATATTTTTTCGGCCAAAATCAAATTTTAAAAATATAGGGTGCAAGTACTTGTCGAGACGAGTCCGGCGATGGGTCGAGCGTTGCCGGAGGACGCCAGACGCGACCACACGCGCGGCCAGAAGCCTCTGCGCGTGGGCGTCACGCGCCTGAAGCGCTGGGAAAGCCCGCGCGTGCGCAACACGCGCCGGTCGGCGAACCGACGCTTGATGACATCACGGATGACGTCATCCAACGGTCGGTAACCGCTGGGATGACGTCATCGATGACGTCAGCGACAGCGGTAGTTGGCTGACCGACGACCCGACCCGACCCGACCAGTTGACCCGACCCGACTAGTGATTCGACCCAACCCGTTGACCTGACCCGTTGACCAGTCAACGGTCGGACCGGTTAGACCGGTCAACGGTCGGACCGGTTAGACCGGTCAACGGTCGGATTGGTTAGACCCGTCAACGGTCGGACCGGTCAACGGTCGGACCAGTCAACAGTCGGACCGGTCGTACCGGCCAGGAGCCTTTGGGCTCGCTGGCGTGTGCGCCACACGCGCCGCGCACTCAGGCGGTGCATGGGGGCGCGTGCAAGGTCCGATTGGAGCGTGGTCGGTCGCATTTGGTTCGTATGGATGTCCTCTGCACTGTGGAATAATTATTTTTCAATTTTGAATTTTATAAATGTATGAAAATGTGTAAGGAACCCTAAGTACGCGTATTTTGGTGGTTTAAATGCACTATTCATTCATTTTTTGTCTTGTATTTTCTTATGCTTTAGGAAATACAGTAGCTAGCCTATATGGAAGTGATGTCATATATGCTGTGTAGAGCTTGATTCGATGGTAGCATATATTTAGTTTAATATACTTGCAATTAACTAGTTTCATGAAAATTCGAACAATGGTAGGAAATCCTTGTTTTTCCGTTAGATCTTGAATTGCGGATTGATTGTAGTTGCAGCATGATTGTTTTTTGTACGTTGGTTTATATCATGCTATGCTTTTATGTTAATGGAAAAATGTAGAAATTACATGGGGTCATGTAATTATTTTTCCTAGTGGAAGTTCGTAGGTTGGTAGAATTCGAAGGAGTTCTCACCTATAATTTAAAATTTGTGTAAATTAAACTAATTAATGATAATAGAACAATCGTACATAGAAGTTGATTGGGAACATAGTGAACTTTTGTTTCTGTGTCTTTTGTTGAATTATCATTAATTTAGTTTGTCTTTGCTGCAAATTAAATATGTGTGTTACTCTGAAAAATGTGCTAGTATTGATTCTGCGTCTATTATGTCAATGTCTTATAGCAATTGATTATGGCATCAGCATCCAAGACCATTGTGGCTGACCTCAATAAGGGTGAGAAGCTGAACGGTGACAATTATGATATTTGGCACCAAAAGGTTCAGTACATCCTTGAGGAGCAAGAGGTTTTGGAAACCCTCAACCACACCATGGATGAACCTAAGCATGGAACTTCAGCTCAACACAGGAGAGATCTAGAAGCTTATCAAACTTGGAAAAAGAAGAATAACATTGCTCGCATCACGTTGCTGAGCTGTATGCAAGATGATCTCATGTGTGAGTTTGAAAGTTATGATAAAACTCAGACAATGTGGGTTGCCTTGAAAGATAAGTTTGGGGGTACATCTGCCACTAAGCTGAGGAGACTCACCATCAAGTTTGACACATATCGAAAGCGCCCAAATATAACGATGATGCAACATCTTTGGGAGATGTCAAATATGATTCGTGAGCTGAAGTCGGCAGGTCACTCCCTTACTGATGAACAACAGGTTCAGGCTGTTATAAGGTCTTTTCCTGACAATTGGGAGCATATGAAGATCAATATGATGCATAATGAGAATATTGTCACTTTTGATGATATAGCGCGTCATTTGGAATTAGAGGATGAGCGCCTAGAGGCTGCGAGATCCTCTACCCATGCTTATGTTGCTGAATCGAGTTCGCGTAAAGTTTCGAGCTTCAAGCGCAAAAGGAATTCTCAATTCAACAACAAAGGGAAGAAGACTGATCAGGCACCTAAGAGGGCTAAGACCTTCCAACGCAAGAAGCGTGGTGGGAAGAAGGACAAGGCCAAGATGGAGTGCTACAATTGTGGCAAGATGGGTCACTTTGCTCGTGAATACACTGAGCCGAAAAAGGTACCTTATTACTCCATTACGTTAAGTAATGCTTTTGTTTCTAGTACTGTAATGCTTGCTAAATCACATCCTATGTAGACTGTAGACTCAGGAGCAACATACCATGTAGCTAGAGACCGAGAAGCATTTGTGGAGTATCGTCGGATACCGCCTAGAAGAAGATGTATATATGTTGGGAATAACTCAAGAGTTGAAGTGAAGGGTATCGGCAAATGTAAATTAATTTTACGTGGTAGTCGAAGCCTATTCCTACATGATGTCCTCTATGCTCCGAATATTCGACGAAACTTGGATTCCGTAGTTGTTCTTCTTAGCTTAGATTATGTATTGAATTTTCATGGTGATTGTGTTGACATTTTGTATAGAACAGTTTATTATGGTTAAGGTCATGTATCGAATGGTTTTATGGTGTTAGACATTGACTATGATCAGTACAATGTTAATGTTAATGGTTGTTTTTCTTTAATTTCATCTTCTAGTAATGTTGAGATTGATGCAAGTACTTGGCATGCTAGATTAGGTCACATTGGGTTGCAAAGAATGCAAGGATTAGCTAGAGAAGGCCTTTTAGGGTCACTCACTAATGTTGATCTACCCGTATGTGAATATTGTCTAGCAGGAAAAACAACTAGAAAACCATTCGGTAAAGGGACTAGAGCTGAATTTCCATTGCAATTCATACATTCTGACATTTGTGGTCCTTTGAATGTGAGGACGAGGCATGGAGCCTCATATTTCATCACTTTTCATAGATGACTTTATGCGTTTTGGTTATATCTTTCTGATCTCCCATAAGTCAAAAGCATTGGACTGCTTTAGACGATATATAACGATGGTAGAGAATCAGTTGAACAAAATAATAAAAGCATTGAGAACCGATCGTGGACGTGAGTATCTATCGGAGCAATTCAAGGCTCTTTGTAATGGAAAAGGGAATTGTACGATAATTGACTATTCCTGGTACTCCACAACAAAATGGGGTAGCTGAGAGAAGGAATAGAACCCTATTGGAAATGGTTAGGTCTATGATGGCGCAAGCAAATTTACCTATCTCCTATTGGGGAGATGTATTATTGACTGCTGCCTATGTACTTAACCGAGTGCCCTCAAAATCGATCACTTCCACCCCTTATGAATTATGGACTGGTAGGAAACCAAACTTAAGTAGTCTATGTCCATGAGGATGTGCAGCTTATGTTCATGATTCTTCTCAAAAATATGGCAAATTGGGCCCAAGAGGGAAGAAATGTATCTTTATAAGATATTCTGAACACTCCAAAGGGTACGTGTTCATAGGTGAATAAGCTGATGGAAGTGTGACCGAAATGGAGTCACGAGATGTCACGTTCTTGGAGAACGATTTTCCTAGTATAGGTGAGATTGATAAGGACTTCCAATTATATGAGATGGAAGATCTTGATAACACACTCACTAATGTTGTAGAGGGAAATGAAAAACACACAAGACCTAGTGGGACTGTTACATCGCCTAACAAATTGAATTCAAGAGAATTTCAGTTGCGTAAAAGTAATCGTAAAAGTATTATTCGTCGTCGTTTTGAGATTGAAGGGGAAGCATTTATGATTGCTCAGAAAGACAATGCTGAGCCTAAGACTGTTTAAGAGGCTCTCTCATCCTCTGATAAGGAAGAATGGAGAAATGCTTTGGAAGATGAGATGGAGTCAATGAGGGCAAATCATGTTTGGGACTTGATTGATCTACCACCCAATCGTAAGGCCATTGGAAACAAATGGATCTTTAAGATTAAGCGAAGGGCAGATGGATCCATTGAAAAGTATAAGGCTCGTCTTGTGGCGAAATGTTATACTCAACAAGAGGGTATAGACTATGAGGAAACCTTTTCACCAGTTGTAAAATTTGCCTCAATACGCCTTATTCTAGCCATCGTTGCACATTTGGACCTTGAATTACATCAAATGGATGTAAAGACGGCATTTCTCAATGGAGAACTAGATGAGGAAATCTATATGAAATAACCAATAAGTTTCATAGTTAAAGGTCAAGAGCATAAAGTTTGTAAACTTCGTCGCTCAATATATGGCCTTAAGCAATCATCTAGACAATGGTATCTTCGTTTTCATCGAGCCATAACAACTTTTGGTTTCACGATGATCGAAGAAGATCACTGTGTATATGTCAAGTGGTCCGAAGATAAATATGAGGTGCAATCTCTTTGAATAGCAAGAAACAGACATGCATGGCCTTGTCTACTATGGCGGCATAATTTATTGCATGTTCTGCCGCAGTGCAAGAAGCAGTATGGCTAAAACGTTTCTTGGAAAATTTAGCCACTGTCACTGATGTTCCAAGACCAGTGACAGTTTATTGCGATAGTCAAGCAGCCATTGCCTATGTGAAAGATCCCAAGTATCATGGAAGGACGAAGCACATTGATATAAAGAATAACTTCATCAGAGATATTATAGCGCAGAAAGAAGTGATCCTACAATACATTTCAACCAATAAGACGGTTGCTGATCCATTTACGAAGGTTATTCCAAGAGACATATTCTTGACCCACAGGATGTCACTAGGATTGTGTAGAATGTGATATGTGTTATTGTAGAGAATCATTGTTTTATGTATTTGTGGACATATATATTGTACTTGTTTGTTCAATAGTGATTAAATGTTTTATCAATAAGTACAAATCCAATATAAGACTAGCACATACACATATATATTATTGAAAAGTATGTCAGCAGGCAATGATTGGCTCACTCACACGAGCAATCACCTTAAGTGTTATAGTTAGCACGTTGAGATGAGACATTATGTACAAGTAAATGCTGAAGAGTAAGTTTAGTACATAAAATAATATGTCGCCTTGATTGGAGTCAAGATGAGGTCTGGGATTTGTTAATAATAAGACCGAACATGATAGTCCCACAATCATGTATGCCTGAAAGATTCCGGATGCGAGTACTTAATTGGGCGCTATAGAAAGCGAGCCAATATAGCACTCGAGCTAAACATGAGTACATGAAGAGCACGTAACTATGTTTAGGCTAAGATCCGTATAGTGGATATATTTAGTAAATGACATACGCTCTTATAGAAAGAGAAATCCACTATAGCATGTAATTCATACTACATGTGCATTGTATGACCGACAAGAGAAGGTGAGTAAAATTATCCATATTTACTCATCGTGTGAGCCCTTGAGGTAATTTGTAATTTACCTCATTATGTAACTTCTGACTATGTTCTCGAAATGAAAGATCAATGTTGCTACTTTAGCATGTTACGGGCGGTCATGAATAGATATAGCCTCGGGGACGTGTCTAGGAAAGCAGTTGTTCTGAAATGGAGAGAGACATGAGTGCGAAGGAAGACTATTGTTGTTTTACATCTATTACATGTATTTACTGATCGATAAATTATATCGTCTTATGTGATTGCGGATATAATTGTAAATACATGGTGTTTTTGAGAATAATCAAATATAGCCTTTAAGGGATAGGTATACTTGGATTGATGTAACAAAATATGTCTCGAGCACTGTGAGACATCGATTGTTTATTTCTTTTCGGGGTTGTAGCCATTATGTCATCCCTAACAGGTGCATAATTTGAGCTCCCAAGTGCAGGTGTACTCACTGGTCGCACAGCTTACTTGCCAGTATGAATTGTTTTGTAAAGTTGATGAATATTGAATGCCTTATATTCTTGATAGAGCGCTATCAAAAGCCCATCATGTCCGAGTGGGAGATGTTGTACTTTAGCTAGTACGTCCATGATGGGGTGCGATTGGACCGCACCATTTGGCCTTGATATGCTACGATGAAGGGGTGTGATGGGGTCATATAAAAGACCCCTGAAGACAACCGTTGGATTGGTTGGAACAACGTACGTTCAGAAAGTTCTCTTCATTTCTCTCCCCTTCCATCAAGGCATTCCATTTTCTTCTTTACAAAAGCAATCAACATTTACGCCGTGGAAAACGGGTGCTTTCCTCGTGATTACACTCAGACCAACGTGAGGTAGTGTTGTTCGTGATTCATCCACAATTTAACGTTCGTTCCGGGGTTAATTGTTGTTTGCGCATCGGATTAAGGTAAGTCGTCTTCCGCCGACTTGAATTCCAAAAACTTTGTAGAATACTAATGTCGACATGCCTAACTTGAACTCAATTATGCCTGAACGCAGGGACATGTTGGCTGCATTGCCACAGGTGAAGATTAAGCATGTGCAAGGGACGCAAATCCCTATGCGGATGAGTTAGCGAGACGAGTTAGCGAAGATGGGGTTGACGGCACCTATGATATATCTACTTCTGATTGTATTTCTTCTGGTTTGCAAACTTCGGTTGTATTGGATAAGCAAAGAGCTATATCCTAGGAGACTCAGACTAGGCGTTGGCCTTGGTTGGTACTGTTATTTTGAGTACTTATATAAGCATGTTTCTACTGGAAACAGAAAAATCTACAGTAATAGCATTGTCTTGTTGCCTGAGTTGAACAAAAAAGCTAAAATTACAACGAGTGTTCTCATTAGGTCGGACCGCGTTTAAATCAAATCGTTCGAACAACCCCACCTCGATCATGATCCGCAGCAGCTTTTGCCCCCTTATAAATGAATAAGTTTTGACGAAAGGTACAAAATCAGCCACCCCCTAGCTAGTATCAACTTGTAGAACACTTATATTCCTCCTCTAAAATGTCAGATCTCTTATGAAACTCGAAATTCTACGAATTGCTTCAGATGGGAATAGAGAAATTGATTTCATCAGATAGCCCCCTCGATGAGCGAACATCACTTTCGCATGCGTAAGAAGAATAGAAGTCCTCGTCGTTGTCCTTCTCTCTCACCTCCTCGATCTTCTGCACGACCTCCTTCATGTCCCACCTCTTCTCGACGTCACCCTCGCAACACCTCAAACCAATCTTGAGGAGTTTTAGCATCTCGCCCTCGCTTTCGCTCTTGGCCCTCATCTCCTTGTCGAACACCTCGGCTGGCCACCGATCAGCTTCCCCAGCGACTAACCTGACCCACGTTGCCAAGTCATCCTGATCGCTCCCCTGTTGACCCTGCTGCAGGAAGTTGGCAGGGAACTTTCCTGTTAGGATCTCCAGGATCAGGATTCCAAGGCTCCAGACGTCGGTCTTCTTCGTGATGCGCTTGTTCTGAAGGTATTCGGGCGACTTGTAGGCAACCATGAGGTCCTGAGCGTTTTCCTGATTGATCACTGGGATGAGCCCGTAGTCGGTGAGAAGAGGCTCGAAGGTTTCAGCAAGGAGGACATTGGATGACTTGAGGTGACCGTGTGGGGCAATGAGGCTGGGGAGTTCGTTGTAGAGATAGGCAAGTCCTTTGGCCACTCCCTTAACGACCTTCAGCCTCGTCGGCCAGTCAAGAGCAGGCTTGCCTCGAGCATGGTTGCCTGTAATTAATGAACGGCATAAATTCCATGCCCATGAAACGTCCCAATTAGCACGATCTTTTTTGATACAGATATACTCGACCTAATGAAAGCAGAGCGACATATGTTGAATGGAAATCTATTCCATGAATCGCCTCGCTGGACACACTTATAGCAGAGAAAAAGACTAAGTGAACCTATGAAAAAACAAGTGCCTTGTACCAATAAACTTACTGTGTAGATAAACAGCCAAGCTTCCATTCTCGACGTAATCAGAGACCAAGAGCTTCTCTTCCTTTCTGTAGTAGTAAGCCACAAGAGGAAGCAAGTTGCGGTGTCTCAGCCTGCCCAGCCTCCTCATGTGCTCTTGGAACTCCTCTCTGCCAACATTGTTCATTTGCCGGAACCTCTTGACCACCATGGCTGACCCACTAAACAGGGCTGCTTTGTAAGATGACCCAAAGCACCCGCTCCCCAATATCTCTGCCGACGCTTTCAGCAAGTCCTGCAGGTCGAACTTCTCCCTATCTTCCCTGACGAACGACAGCTTGAAGTTCTCGGCCTTCTTGCCATTACTGGAGTTGTCGGGTGAGCCATGCCTGACATGGCCTTCTTCCTTGAAGCTTGCCTTCTTCTGCAGGTTGGATGGTGGAGGGGTCTCGATTGATTGTGAGGTCTGGTTCCGCCTTCGCAGGCAAAAGATCAGCAAGACAAGGGCCATCAGGAAGAGTACACTAGCCACGATCGCATAAATCAAGATGGCGGTGGAACTTGAGCTGCCGTTTTTATCTGATGATGCTGGAGCAGCCGTGCATGGACTTAACGGTGCTCCGCACAATCCTTTATTGCCTGTCAGACAATATGTTTTTAGGAGTTTCCTCAAAAATTGGTTAGAACAAGCACTTAGTGATTCTCTTGTTTGAAGGAAACTTTTCATTGTAATGTGGAAGAGTACAATGATCTAATGTTTGTTTTCAATATGGACGAATTCACAAGTTGCATAATAACGAGTCTGTATGATCAAGATGTAATTTTAAGGGACTTTCTGAATTCTAGCTTATGGAGCATTTTGAAGATGCTTCGCATGAGAGCTCAATTAATCTTTTGCAGTAACTGGGGTCTTTTTGCTGTGTGGAACTTACCTGAAAATGAGCTAGAGTTCATGTTAGCAAGGCTTGCCGGGATTGGACCATCCAGTTCGTTGTTGGATACATCCAAAAGCAAGAGATCGTGCTGCACAAAAGCCGGGATCTGTCCCGTGAATTGGTTCCCTTCGAGCCTCAGCTCCAAAAGCCTTGGCAGTTGCGTCAATGACGAAGGTATGGCGCCCTTGAACTGGTTTCCTGCCAAATGCAGCTTCTTTAAATATGACATACCCTCGAAGGAATCGGCGGGGATCTCCCCTGAGAAACGGTTGTATGACAGGAAAACGGATTTCAGCGCCCCAAGCTTCTTGATCTCGGGCATCAGGCCATCGAAGCTGTTGTTCATGAAGCTTAAAGTCCTCAAGGACGGCAACCCCGCCAGGGAGTCCACATCAATCTCACCCTCAAGCCCCCTGTTCTCAAGCTGCAGCCCCCAGACTCTGCCGTTCATGCAAAGGACACCGATCCAATTCGCCTGGTCACCGATGCACGGGGGGCCGCTATTCCAATTGGCCAACGCATTGCTCTGATCATCCAGGGAGCTCTTGAACTTGAGGAGGGAATCGGCTTCCGAGGAGGCGCCGAAGGTGGTCGCCACTCCGTCAAGCAACAGGATAACAAATAAGAGGCTCCAAAACGTTGGTCGAGCTTGGGGAGCCATGATCGACGGTGGTACGGCTATGCGCACTCGTCGTCGTCGGGCCGCCGCGTGCAGCGCCCTTCTGAAGGGGCCAGGCTGCAATTGAGGAGGCTCTTTTCTTGGTGGATTATTGGGGGGCGGGTGAGAGAAAGGGCTTGGGAGGTAGGCGATATTGGATGGACAACACACGAGCACAAAGCAAGCACCCTTGAGAGAGATTGCCAAGAATAGGAGATGAAGACAATATGGGAGGGGGGGAAGAGAGAGAGAGAGTGGAAAGGGAGGCAAAGAACAAATTAAGGAGGGAGGTTGATGTCTCACTTTTGCATGAGCTGTACAAAATGCTGTTGCTAGGAGAGATCTCAGGCTGGCCTCTAAGTTGGACAGACAAATTTGGCAAAGATCACTCTTCATCTAGTTATTTTACAGTTGGCTGGATAATCTTGCTTATCTGTGATGTAGCAGTGATCAGAAGAAACTAACCCTGGTGTTTGTGAGCTAGAATTGGTCAATTACCACCATACAGGAGCCGCCCCCCCTTCTTCCTTAACAAAGGAGTGGTTCTTGAGTCTTGCCAGGTTGAGAGACTACTTGATAATTTGCCATGCAACTGAAATTGTTTTAAGGAATTATCAAGAATCAGGAGTAATCTTGGGGTGATTTTGATCTTTTGAAATATGTGATAAGTTTGTCACATATTATTAATGAGGAAAATACTAATGATATCATTATTATGTAAGTATCGACGTTCACTTACTAGGTTTTTCATTTTTATATTGTCTTTGTCACCACGAAAAGGGCAACTATATTTTTACTCCAAATACGGAATAAAGCATACCTTTATTACTTAAAATGCCTAAGATGCCCTCCATTAAAATAGGCAATGAAGATTAGGCCGAAAAAATAGGCAATGAAGTTGGCCAAAAAAGGCAAGTAAATTGGGATCTAAACACACGAGCACAACCTAACTCCATCTTCTCGCTAACGAAGTTTGAATCTGTTTCTTGGCTTTCAATAATTTCATTATTAGTTTTACAAGTTATCTTCACTGGACTTTTTTATTATTCACAAATTGAAAGTAAATGAAATGCACCTTAAGCAAAGGTGATTTTATCTTGAGTTTATGTTTGCTCCTGACCAAATGACTCTGCTCCCGACCCAACTGAAATGAGATTTTTTTTTTTTGGGCTAATTGGGAACAGAGAGAGAGAGAGAGAGAGAGAGTTGAGGGTCATAAGCTGACTTAATTGTGAGTGTGACCCTAAAATCACCATTGCCTCAAGCGCATTTGATTTACTAATTTGTTTGCTGGCTTTGATAGTTTTGCAGCTTGTCTTCATGGAATTTTTAGTTGGGTGGTGTGTGTATTTATTGAATTTTTCCTTTTTGGCTTCAAGATGGTGTTTAAATCCCAATTAACTTACCTTTTTTTCTGGCCAACTTAGTTGTCCATTTTAATTGAAGGCATTTTTTACTTTTCATCTAATAAAGAGTTTTAGCCAAATTGAGAGTGAAAAAAGAGTCGCCCCACACAGGCAGTGGACACAGATTTTTGTTGCGTGATGAAGAAAACAAGGATTGAGTAAGAGAACACACGAGTCGCGTCTCAGGTTGCTTCATGCTTGGTTTCTTTTTTGAGGTGTGGCGAATTCCTTCGGAACCAGATGATTCGAGACTGAGATTGAGATCGAGATCAGGTTGCTTTGCTCTTGGTTTTGCATCAACCTAATGTGAACATTATAAATAAATGTAAGTAGCTCGGCTCAGTGGTGATATTAGGGCAGCCTATTGCTCGAAGCTCTCACACATGCGCGGTCTGGTTGAAAGGTAAGGCTGTGTATATTAGACCCGAATTAATCTGTCGTCACTTCAACAAAGGGTCAATTCCCTCAAAAACCACAAATTTTGAGTCTAATTCCAATTCTACCCTAATTTTTTCTTTTATCTTAAAAAAATTCTAAACTTTAGGTCTAATCCCAAGTCTGCCCCATTTTTTTTTTTTTTTTTTTTTTTTTTTTTTTTTTTAGAAAATATCTCAAACTTTAGGTTTAGTCCCAAATCTACCTTGAACTTTTCTTTTGTCTAAAAAAAAAACCTAAACTTTTCTTTTGTCTCGTAACAAACCCCAAACTTTAGGTCTAATCTTAAATCTACCCTAATTATTTTGTCAAAAGGAAAAATATCAATTTTTACTCTAGTCCTAAATTTGCCCCCATTAGCTCTCTATCCAAAGTCGCGGATAGTCATCCCTAATTTTTATATCCTACAATGGTTTTATTTTGAAGATATATTTTCATGTCGCCTTATCGATGTGTATCTATTATTGTTGTAAAAATCCCACATCAAGTTGGGACTAGAAGATAGGGTTAGATTTGAGAATAGATTAAAAATTGATAATTACTTTTAGGCAAAAAAAAAAAAATTTGAAGCAGATTTGAAACTAAATCTAAAGTTTAGGGTTTTTTTTTTTTTAGACACAAGAAAAGTTTGTGGCATTTGAGATTAGACTTAAAATTTGAGATTTTTTTTTTTAAGACAAGAAAAGTTCGGGAGAGATTTGGAACCGAACCTAAATTTTGGGTTTTTTTTTTTTTAAATAATCGGTCCCTTTAACAAAGGTAATTTCATCATAACAAAAGTAATACGAAGTCCTTTGCCAACAGTTGAAAACATCACTTACGCTTTTACTAACGCCAAAACTAGTAACTAAAGAAATAGGTGGACTTCACCCAAGAACCGATGCTGCTTTAGCAGATTTAGGAATCACAAAACCCAACTATCTAAAAATCAATTTCTCTGATGGCGGTTCCCTTCGTCAACAATCCTATGAAGCATGAGAATTTGATAGGATCAAAACTGGCAAATATCTGTCCCCAACCGCAGAAATGCAAGGAAAATGGAATACAAAAATGACTGTCTATATCAAGAATGATTTGGTTGTTTAATGACCCAGCATGGATATCAAGTTCAAGATCTCTTAATGAGGCAAGTTTTCGGATTGAAATCTGTATACCCGACATCAACGAGACACAGGCCATCGGGAGTTGCTGGAGGAGCAGTCGCCCGTCTACATGTTGAATCCATCAGCTTCATCAACACATCCTCCTCTGAACCTGCCACTGCTTCTCTTATTGATGTCGCAACAAGAACCCGAACCATCTGCACAATGATTGACCACCGTAAGATGTTGTTAAGGCTAAAACTAACAGCAGATTAAACTGATACAATTACAGAACTGAAAAATCTTAGGAGTTCAAAGGTTAAATGGGTGATTGCATAGGAATACATGTAAATCAGCAATCATGATGGTTCAGATCTTTCATCAATTTCCATAGGAAAATCCCATAGAACAGTACATAAAAGCTGCAAAGGACTGCTGACCAAAAACACGTGAATTGACGTGCCCATGCTCTCACAAACAGTATTTTCTCAATAGACATAAAGAGTACCTTCCGAAGGAATCGATTAGCAACCAGCTCAATGAACATAACTTTTCTTCCTTCTTGGTGATCCTAGTTTAACATAAAAGAGAGTGCTATTAGCCATAAAGTTGAAGAACATAAAAAAAAAAAAAAACATACTGCATCTTCAACCAGCCCAAAGCAAAAAAAAATAAGTGGATCGGATCGATAGTTGACCAAGCATTGAAGTGAATAAAAACTATGAAATATTGCAGAAGGGAAAATACTCACCGTGCCTTTTAATCTGCCCAAAGCAGCACGAGCATGATACAGGAAACATTCTGTTGGTGGGCCACTGAAAAAGAAGAGATTTTCAGTAAGGCACAAAAGCACAAGTCCCTCATGCGAGCTCACCGCAATGAAATGCCAGAGCAAGGATCCTCAAAGCACCGAGAAATCAACTTACCCACCAATGCATATTCACGATTCAGTTAAAAGTCTTTCCAGGGGCTTGAAACAATAAGCAGGTACACTACCATCCAGACATAGATATCCACTATCCAAATGAGTTATTTACCAACTGTACACTACCACTTTTGATATCTGGTTCTTTCATATTTCTCAAATTCTCTACCAACTGAGGCTTCACAACTTTGAGACTTACCATTGTATATTTGGCACCTTCCTCACGGATTTGCCACTTAAAACTTAGATCTGGTCACCCATGTATCTCTTCAGGAGATACCTCTATCTTGGCTCCAATTTTATCTTGCTTGGCAACCGATTTAGACAAGAATTAGATTTTGCACAACTATCTTGAACAGATGAACATCACCTTCCCCCATGCATGAATTGTGATATTTTAAAATCTTCTCATCTATTAATGTTCACAACTTCTTAGTATTTCTTGCAAACACGAACCGGTTAACTTTAACCAAACAGCACAATATGAACTTAGCTCTGGTTTTAGAGTGACTCCTCCAAGAGGTATTAATTAGATGTCTAAAAGGAAAAAACTTTTCACTTTAATAAAAGTGAACGATGTACACTGGCTCAACAAACCATTAAAAAAGTGACAATTCTAAAACTCCTCAAAACAAGCCTTTCTCGTAATACGGAAGAAATCGACAACAGTAGTATGGTAAAAGAAATAAAATTCAAACACAAATATGATCATTGTATCAGGGTCAATTGCTAGCAAGATGTGATATGAGGGTACAAATTTAGAACAGCACATGTTGTGATCTTTTCCTTTGAGCGCTCCCTAATCTCCCCCCCAAAAAAAAAGCACCGCGTGAGCACCATGCTTAAAGCATACAATACAAGCAACGATTGGATTTAAACAATATGAACAATCACGTATCAAGAGAAAAATAAGATGTAGATTCCCTAGATAATCTAAAGAAAATATCACAAATATAATTATGACTCATAGATACAGAAAGATTCAACAGTTTAGAATAACTAAAAAAAGTTTTTCTAATCAGATCATTTAGACTTTAAATATCTATGGGACTAAACTATAAATCAAGAAAAGCACTAGAAGTGTCTTGAGGGTTGAAAGCTCACATATTTCTTGAAGCCTTAGTATCTCGAGCAAACATCTTGTATGACAATAATTTCCCTTCTAGAAGCTGCAAAAATTGATTCACCCGACTAACTTCAAAGCTCACTTGTTTATTTCCACCTTCAAAATCCTCATCCTTGTCAGATAAGATTAAACTCGGAAGATCCTCATTATCAATATCATTCCCAAATCCATTGCTTCTGCATGCACTATTAGCTTTTGAACTCATTTTGTCAACACGCTCTGTAGTCCCTTCGCTTGCCTCCCCATTTTCTCCATCATTGAAAGGAAATATATACAAATAACGCCTCCACTTTGCAGAGAAATTGGGATGAAATGAACGTGATACCTACACTAACCTTCCACATCAGTGTTTTACAGGAATTAAGTGCATAAAGATCTCCTCAGCAAAACAAAATCAGCACCTTTTTTTGCCAAAAGTAATTAGCAAACCATTACCTCAGAAACAGATATAGCCCTGAGTCTCCCTGGTGCTGCAGTATTAATGGCAAGTTCAATATGTTGAGGTTCAACATCCTTTCTCCATGTATCTGGATATATGTAGCCAAAAACAGTAACTTAGTAGCTCCCCTTAAATATATGGAATAAAAGTAACATCATGAATGATAAGTGAATCAAAGGTTTTATTTGCTCGTCCATGAGCCACCAAACTCATCTGATCTAGTTGTAGGACCTACTTGAGAACAAGTAGTCAAAAAAATCCTTTTCTATAAGATTGTTGGGGTGTTCATAAAATCGTGTTGTAAGATCGAATCATAAAATTTTAAGATTTTATATAATATGAAAGTGCCATATTAATAATAAAATTTGCCTGTAAATATCTGGCTTCCATAATTTTAAAGTGTATACAGCAATTATAAATTTATCAGCCCTACACCTGAAGAAGTCAAATTATCAATGTTATTTGTCAAATTCTTTATTTTTTATTTGTAATTGATGCAAAGTGGCATCAGTTACTTGGATTGTCCACTATCTTTCACATGGATGTTAATTTAATAGAAGGTCATGTTAACCCAACATGAAATAACATTTATATTTTGTGAACCATGAATTCCTCTATCCTGCATGACCCATGTTGTGCAAGATTTTTAGTGGGTTGACTCATTATACTAAAGCTCTCTGCCATTAGGACAAATACTTCATCCCACAAAAACTATTTTACAGATTATATAAATCCTGTCAAGATAAGGCGAGATTAAATATGACATTATGTTGAGCAACATTGGGAAGTCTCCATCTCTGATATCCATTAGGCAATGGCCAGTCTTATCAATCTATTTTTTTCTTTTCAGGTATAAAATAGTCATAAAATCCGATTAATGTACATGAAGACATTGCAAAGCATTTACAATCTAACTAAAAGAGAAAAGACCCAAATACTTCAGCAAGTAGATAGCTCGGAGAACAGCTCCCACAAAACCAACAAAGGTATAGTGGACAACTACTTATCTTTCACAACGCATGAGGACCTTTCCACGTCATTATAGTAGCTTACATGAAATTAAAAAAGAAGGCATCAAAACCAAACAACTTTCTTGACTCAAGGTAATCACCTCAAGCTGTATGCTGCATCTTCACTAATCTTGCAGGAAACCCAAATCCTCAACCCTCCCCCTGCCCTCCATAACACCCCCCCCCCCCCCAAAAAAAAAAAAAAAAAAAAAAAACAAATAATTGAAATATATGGCTCTCCTTTGATTAAACAAGAAGGTTTCTCATACATTAAGATAGCATCTGTGAACAAAGCATTTCCAAGCATACAGGAATTATAAGGTATCATTTATTTACATAGAGCCACACATCATTAGCAACTCTGGCATTCTTCCTTCACTATTCAGGTTTATGTTACTTCCCTTGGGTAATAATAAAAGGAAGTTCTTAAGGTCACTATTCTCTTTACAATTGGGGTTGACTTAGTGTTAAAAAACGGTTTTATGGACATGGGTTACACAAGCTAGGTTATCCAAACCACCAAGTGCAAAAACAGTATTATGTTTGACCATGAACGGGGATTCAACTTGTGTCTAAATCAACCAGGAATGCGAGGCATCTCATATGTCTTGAGATAGAAACTGTCACTACAACAATCTATAAGTGTTTCTCACATTCCTTGTGAGGCTAGATTCACTTTTATAAGTAATTAAATAGGATTCATTTGGTTGAGATCTTGCTTCAAAGAGTTGCTATGAGATATTAGTCTCTTTAAGTAAAAAAGACAACTCTACTCTAGCCAACCAACAATCCATTTTCCAACGTACTTGTAAATTCCAAGTTCGTTTTTTTCTATCCTATCTAACTTTGGGATTTCATGATGTTTAAAGCTATGAAGAACCAGAAATAACCAGAGAGTCTGATGTGAACCTGTTTTTAAGGCCCCCTCTCATTGCCTGTAAAATTAATATTTTAAATTCTTGAAAATGAGAAGGATACCTTTCACTAAAACTGCCCTAATTAACGCAGCAGGAAGCAGATAAAGTTTGTCATGCTTGATATTCCTTTTCAAGATAGAAATGAATATGGTTGAAAGGAAGTCACTCAAAAATTGAGAAATGTTTAATAAGATAGACGCATAGGAGAAATTCAATGAGAATGAATGATAACATACAGAATGAACAGACTTGCCCCAAAGCTGTTACTCCTTTATCGGTACGCCCAGAAACCAGAGCACAGCCCTCCACTGGCAAGGACTTGTCCTTTAGGAGCTTAGCTTTCTTCTCATCCACAAAATCCCCAAGAGATCTTTCTATTGAGCTGTCCAAAGTAAAAGTTCATATATATAGATCATGTCAAAGTTTCAACCCAAGGTTCACGTAAAGTTTCACAACTAATAGGGGAATTAGATGCCAGGATTAGGTATGGATATAGGAGAGAAAAATTGCAGCATATAGCTTCACTTTTCTTAGTTTGGTGCGTGGATGTCAGTAAGTACATGTGAGTGTCCGCAAGTGTGATTTTACCCTCTCTCATGGTGAGTGATTGGTTGCCATTAGCATATTCAACCTCCCAAAAGACACTTTAGAATTGGGTCTACATGTTGCAGTGGACGACTATTTGACAAAGCTTTGAGTCAGCGCCAAAGTTGGAAATTAAAGAGTTGTCATGAGGCGGATATAGATTACAGTGTTCATATTAATGACAAATACAGGGAAGATAGGCAACATCAGAAAATTATGAAAAAGAAAGCATGGAATTGACAGTAAACCAAATACAACGTAATCCATAGATAAGACAACGCATTGAGTGTAGACTTAGGACACTCAAGATAGAAGCAGAAAGTGAAACAACTTACCCCTGGACAGTGTTTAAGCCAGGCTGCTTTTGCCAACCATCAAAAGAACCACCATGATAAGTAAGGACAATCTTATATGTTCTTCTTTCCCATCTGCCAGACCTCTTTCCTCCTGGAAAACTGTCTAGTCCAGACTTCTCACAAGCCTCTGGAATTTTGGTAGCATCATGAACAAGAGATCTCTGACCAAAAAATTCCCTTTATTAAGTACAATAATCTAGACATTACACATACCTATCACAATTAATCACTAACACCACCAAAAACTTGCATTAACAAATATCCACGCACAGAATCCTTGCTACTGTTATCAGAATTTACAGATTCTCAGTTCAGCTTATTCTATACAGTTTGAGCAACGATCGCATTTCTTCCAACAACCCTTTAAAGAGACACCCTAATGCGTACCATTTTGCAGATTGCATCTATTAAACTGATGCAACTTATTTAGTCTCGATAATACATACTCCAGAGGTTTATATTTTACCTAAGATGAACGCATACATTAACCAATCGATTTTGTACTCTGCATATGAGAAAACTTCTTTGTCTTATATGATCATATTAAACTAAGCCAAACTCATGTCATGAGGGCTATCCCCAGAACATCATGGCAGTAAAAGATAAAAGTATCGCGATTCCATTTCCATCGGCTGTGATATTAGCAAGAACTACTTCCAATTTCTAACAGAAGGAGACTGAATATGCCTTTTGTGCCACGCCAGAGCTCAGTAACTCTTCCAGATCAGACATTGGAAAAACACAGACTGGACACATGCTAATACATCCCCCGCGCGAAATGTTCACGCCAATTCAACAGCACATGGAAGAACCGAACATATAAACACCGAGTTCAACTCTACTCAAAACAAATTCCACTGAAACGCTGAACTAATCCCCCCATGAAGAAGATAAGAATAGCTCCAACATCTGCCCCCCCACCCCCCAAATACAACAACATGAAAAGCCGGTCGGGCAGCTAGATTTTAACTCAGATCAGCATCAGAAAGGAAGCAACGACTGGCACAAACCGTTACCTCGGCCCCGAACAACTCGGAGAGCGATGACCGCCCATTGACGACGTCGGAGTAGAAGTCCCGAACTTCTTGCCAGGGCCTGTTGTACATGAACTCGAAGCTCTCCCTGCGAGAAACAGGAGGAGCGAAAGACCACCAATCATCTCCGTAAAGAGGTAAAAAGATTCACCACAGATAGCGGCAGGACCTAGGAAGGATAGGGCCCGCACCTCGCCGTCCACCGCTCGTGTCTGGAAGGGAGGACGTGGTCGTAGTGGACGTGGCCCTTCTCCTCGCCGGCCTCCGCCGGCGGCTCTCCGCCTGCCATCGAGAGGGTCGGAGGCGGTGGGCGGTTGCAGGTCGCGGCGCCTCGAAAGCGTTTGATCGGGAACGAGCTCGGGAGGGAAGCTTGATTGCCGCCGCGGAATGAAGCGGCCAACATTCATTCACCGCCACCGGAATTTTGCCAGCAACTGATGGTGAAAAGTGCGCGGGTTTGCGAGTCGCCGCCGGGTGCGGGCGTCGGCGTCGGCGGCGGGCCGTGGTCAGCACAAGGATGTTGCTTGGTTCCTTTTCTTTTTTTTTTTAATGCACTCGGAAGAGGACTAACGTTGGGCCATTTGGTTCGGCTCACGAGGAACGCATTCGCTGCAAATGTCTTGAGTTTTTCGAAATGTAAATAGGATTCGGTGAATGATAATTCTAAAGTGTATTAAGAAATAACTTTCATCAAAATACCATTCGATAAAATTTGTATTTGTAAAGGATTTTTATTAAATTAAAAAAATAAAAAATATATTTGTTTTTTTTTTTTTTTTAAGTCCGATCACTGGACCGTCGGATCGGATTCTGGGACGCTTGGATCACGGATTCTGCGCCGAATGGCCAGATCTAGCCACTGGATGCCATCACCTAAGGCCTCGCCTGAGGTCGCACGAACCTTAGGTGACGGTCGCCGGGGTCGCGTGACCCAAGCGTCGCCTGAGATCTGGCGACAATCGCCGGGGTTGGGCGACCCTCAGGCGGCGGTGGTCGACACACACGACCCCTTGGCCCGGGGTCGTTAGCCTCCGATCTGTTTCCGTGTGGTGGTTTTGGAGAAGATGAACAGTATTAGGGACTTGCATTTCCAAGACGCAACTTCCAAAGTACATCCAAATCTACATTGGGCTAAAGACTCTTAGAGCCATTTGGAGATGCAATTGCATCTTGCCAAAGTTATTCAAAAAATCGAACCAAACGCGTTTGCATTTGACCAAGAGACTTTAGAGTCCCAAACTCCTTCCAAATGATTTTAATTGTCATATGCTCCCGTTCTTTACAAGTAAAATTATATTAGAAGTATCAAAAATTTCTTACGGTACTAGTACCAAAATTATTGATCAGCTCACCTAATTGCGTTCCATTAGAACTTCCAGCTAAAATCCCTATGTGAATGTTGTAATTAAAGTTTAGTTGACGTATTTTTATTAAAAAGCAATCGAACATCCTAAAAGAACGTGGCTGGCTTGCCTAAACACGATGCCGTTTGTCGCTTCTCTCTCACTCGATCACACAAAGAGACAACATTCTTCCTTCTTCTGGGATTTCTACACATGGCAATCAGCAATGCGTGTACTCCAGTGAAAAGGATAGTTCATCACCTGACCTCCCCGACCTGGTCCGACCCAAAGCCATCGACCCTCTCCTTTTTTGCTGCGAGGGAAGCCAGGTCCTTGGCGTGCACCTTGATCCTCACCTTCGGCGTCTGCATCTTCCTCTTTACTATCAACCCAACCACTCATTCCTCCTCTCTTTGGCTCTTTATTTAAGATTTCAATTTTGGGGGCAAATTGAATTAGGGTTTCGATTTTAGAGGCAAATCAATTAGGATTTCGATGGGAATTTCTTTCAATTAGCAATTTTGGGTTAGACGCGATAAGTGATGTCGTTTAGGGTTTAGATACTGACTGACCACACAAGCGAGTTACGCTGGCCATAAAGATTAATAAAATATAGTCAAGTTGAATTTCTAACTACGCAACTGGAAATTGGCACTTAAGTGATTTTTTTTTTAAGTAATACTTAAGTGATTAGAAAAAAAAAAAACTTTTGGCACTAAAATAAGTGATGTACACAACTTTTGACACTTTCAGTATATCTTCCTCCTTTTTTATGCCAATTTTCAAGCCTCCACTTCATTGTCGTTACACTTAAAAAGCATTCAGGAAATTTCAAACAAAGATTTGAGATGGAGATGTTTTTTCAAAAAAATTTAGAGTGAATCTTATTTTGGTTAAGAGCCTGAAGTGGACAAATTAGGCTCAAATAAAGACCTGAATAGATGGTTTGGCCGAATCTTTGCTGATCAAGTTTTTTTTTGGCAGTCGAAACTTCGGTAACTTTGTCAAAAATATTCAACCGAATCCATATTGAATTCTGAGTTTGTTGTGGATTTCTCGATTCTCCAATGCTCGAACTCTCAGTTCATCGACGCCAAGTTGGGTCCGTCAACCGGAAGCAAGCCAAAACTCGCAGTCCATAGACATCGTCAAATCCCTCCTCGCCCCATTCACCGGCGAACTCTTAAAACCACTATCTTGTCAAAATCCTCTAATTCCTTTGTTTCGACGAGGTGCAGTTGATCTTTGTTCGTCCAAAGGAGATTACAAAGATGTCAATGAGGTGCGGACATATCATGGAATACCAAAGCAATGGCAACGCCGGCAGTCCGGCAGTGGTAGTAGAAGCAATGTCTGTGCCTTTGGCTTCTTTGGTCGAATTTGTGGGTGCATTTCATCTTCTTTTGTGCGAACCGATCAATGTGAGTTGCATTTCTTCAATGACCGGCAGTATCCGGTGTGCATTTTCTAATGGGATTTGTTGTCCTCCTGGTCTCTAGTGCTGGTCATGGTCCCTGTTTTATTGCTTTCTTTTGTGCAAATCAATGAAATATTTTACTGTTTTCATTTTGTTTATCTGATATATATTTTGTTGTTAACAATCAATCGAATGATTCAATGTGCATGCAACAAGGAACTTTATCGAGTGGCCATCCTTTCCACATAGAAAGGGAGAAGTAGGGGGTTCGAATCTCCATAGTCTTAGGGAGGAGAGGGGAGGGGAGAAGGACAATTTAGTTTCAAATGTGAATTTCGACTCTCTTACCCTATAAGAAGACAGAATAAAAATTTGATAGTGAGAGTTAGAATAAAAGTAGAATAGAACTGATAAAAAAAATTAATTACAAAATACCCATCAAGTCATTATTTTGATTTTTCTTAGCCATCAACTCTATGTTTTTAGTCATTTTCTTTAGGTTTGCTTTGGTTAATTAGGAATGACATAGACATAACAATATGTTTTGAGTAACATATAACATCCTAAATTTTCATTGTATTTATTATCTATATTGTATTATATAGAAATAAAATTCATATTTCTCCATATGGGCATTGATAATTGTCATATAATTCTCTCTACCTCTCAAAACCATAATTTACTAGCCACTTGTCACTAATTCGTTCATTTTGCGGAAAACAACTTTCAAAAAAAGGCTTTTTGAATTTTCCGACATTCGTTTTACGAAAAATAAACTAGTCACAGAAAACATTATCTGTTAATGAAAAAAATACATTCAAAAGTAGGGAACATATATTTTTTCACCTCACCAACTTTTACCAAACATATTTTCCTTTTAGTTTTATGTTTTTTTTTTCTTTTTACTTTTTTATATTTTTTAAAAAAATTTGTAATCTTTTTCTTTCCCTTTTTTTTTTTTCTCTTCTTCCTTGGCTAGTCACTGGCCACGGCAGCAGTCGGTGAGGCCTAAGCTTGCTAGATGCAAGCAAGGCTCAAGCTCACCGCCCTGTGGCGACGCTTGAGCCTCGGCCAACTCGGGGGATCTCGTGAAGCCCGAGCTCGCCCTACCTGCCTCAAGCAAGCTCAAGCTCGCCTAGATTTGGTGAGCCGTGGGCTCGCCGTCCTCGATGGAGCTCAAGCTCACCTAGATCAATCGAGCCTCGAGCACGGCGACTTGCATCTTGGCCAATTGTCGAGTTGTCACTAAGGCACGCAACCAAGAGAGGAAGGAGGATGAAGGAAAAGAAAAAGAAAAAGAAAGAAAAAAAGAAGAAATTAAAAATAATAAAAATTCGATTTTTAAAAATAAAAAATAATTAAATCTTCATTTTAAAAATTATTTAAAAATGAAAAATAAAAAACATTGCAATTTTCTTGGTAATTTTTCCTAAAAAATCAAATCAGATATTGAGCAATGGAAAATATTTTCTAATTTATTTTTAGGATTTAGCTGAATATCGGAAAATATTATTATTTTCTTAGAAAATGATTTCTGGAAAACATTTTTTTAATAATGTGATATTTTTCGCAAAACAAATGGAGCTTTTACCGCATTTCTTAGTTCATCACCTAGTTTCTTACTTGCATTACATCATTCCTTGCATAACTTATTTTAACTTTAGCTCATTAATGCTCTTGATAAACTCAAATCATCATTTATGAATCTATTTGGGCTATTTTATCTTCACTCTCGTTCTCCACCAAGTGTTTTTAAAACCCTAATGTCATCATGGGTTTTAACATTTGTTAAATAAAATATATTGCTTTTAGTTCATAAGATACACAAATCAAGATCTTTTTTATCTCTCATCAATGCTTGAAATGATTATAACTCAATTAATGTTCCCCATTCATGCATTTTACTTTGGCAAATAATAAAAAGAATGTCTACTTTGGAACCATAGAGTTAAGCCATTTGTCTCCTTCTAATTTGACCACCTCTCATTCAATCTCAACCTAGAGTTTATAACCTGACGTTATCATTGCCTTAACCTTGGTTAAAAGATCTTATCCTTTTGTAACTCATGGAGGTCTTCTAAATACGTTCTCATTGATCATTTGCTTTCATTCCTAAGTACTTCAAGTCATCATTGCTTTTTAACCTTGATTAATGAATCTTATCCATTTTTAACTCTTCTAAAGTTCTCTAGTGCATCTCTCCTCTTTGCTTGTAGGCTTCCCATATTCAAGAAAACTTCAACTCATTCTTATGAAGAAAAAGAAAGCTCCTTGTCTCTTTCTTTTCTATTTCATCTCACACTTATTTGAAGAAAAGATGAAGAACTCACATTTATATTTCTAAAGTTTCTACTTTCATCGTTTCTAGTGTTTACAACATGGTCAAAACTTTGAGTTGTCCAAGTTTTATTCAAGGTAGGGGCTAAGTTAGATTGACCTACTTAGTGCTTTTGACTTAGTTGCTTAATGATTGTTAATTTTAGTATAAACTTAAATGTTAAGTGTGAAAATGTTATAATAATTGCATGACGAATCATTGTATTTATTTGGCTTGGATCAATGAGTTTCATATGTTGAGATTGTGACTAATCAGCTTCAATGAGATTCGACAGTAGATTAAACCAAAAAGTGACGTTATCATGATTTGACTAAATTACTGATTTAGTAGCTAAGCTATGACATCCTCGATTTGGACCGCTATCTCGGGCACAAGGAATGGACTAAGGATTAACACGCCAATAATGAGAATGAGTTGTGAGTCAATCCTAGAGATTGTTCACAAGCTAACTAGTTGATTGGGGGCGAGGCAACTCAAGATCAAGGTTACGTTAGACTAGAGTGTTCGACCAAGAAAAGATTGCTCAACCATAAAGATTGATGTGGATGATCACGCACCATCACAAGTCGATTAATGGATGGTTAGGAATCGATTCAGCTCGAGTATATATCGGTCACGAGTGATTCCGCACGATCACTAACCATTCATGAATGACCCCGAACCGATTCCGTGCGATTGTGAGCCAAGGCAAGTCAATCGATCCTATACGATTACATGATAACCAAGGGTCATTAATGGGTAGCCTAGGCTCAAACATAGGTCGGTTCCGAACCAACCATGGGTCACACATGGAACCCTGGACAAACGCCGACTTCAGTTCGGGTCTAACCACTTGAGCACCGCTGAAGCCGCCCAATTTGTGTAGGTCATGTTAGAGCCACTTCCAATCAAAACTTAGCCACAAACCTCAGTCTAATTACAGATATCGATCAGAGTTGATTACAAAATATTCCTATCCGGTTAAAATGATATTTAGCTAGTCCTCTTAATTATCTTTTGTTTTCTTGAATTTGGATCAATTAAAAAGGGAACAATTATTGGAAGCCAAGAGGCCCCACACGCCTAAGATAGGGAGGGAACTTGAAAACCAAGTTGGCCTGTGAAGTTTAAACCTATCCTTGGATTTTGGAAGGTAGTTCATAATGAGTCATTTGCTTATTTAGGGATTTAGGCCATAATAACTCTAAAGGTGAGACTCAAAGCATTTTTTGAGGACAAGTTAAGGAGAGACTTACATTTGGTGGCCATACAGGGGGGGGGGTGTCATTTGAAGAAGGAAATGAGGGAAACAAGTCTAGTTAGTGTGATTTAGGTTAGTTATCCTTAAAACTAAGTAATGATTAACCCCTTGAAGCTTGAAGGATACGCTTGGCCAAGATTTGTCTTTAATTTCACACTTGAATGGATGTGATTCAATCTTGCAAACCAAGCCAAGGAAAACCATCATTAGCCATCATTACCTATTTAATTATTGAGTTTCTCATATAAGGGCTTAGAACCATTCTCTCTCTCTCTCTCTCTCTCTCTCTCTCTCTCTCTCTCTCTCTCTCCCTTTCTTCTTCCCCAAGGTCACTCATCTTTCTCTCTACCTCTCCCTCTCTCCCTCTCTCTCAGTTTGCCCTTTTGCCCGTCGCCTCATGCGATTGTTGTCACCGTTGCTCAGTGTTGCCATCATCGCTGCCATTAGCTATGAGCTGCCCACCGTCCGTCTTCATTCTTGTCCCAGTTTCGTAAGTAATCCCCTAAATGTTGGCTAGACCATTATGTTGCGTAGTTCAGACTTAGGTTAGGTTTTGTTCTTATTGTTAGATAGGGTCGAGCCATTCCGGGTAGATTAGAACCATGTATTGATTATGTATAGTTTGATCATATTTTGCTTTGGATTAGGAGGTTCAAGAATAGGCGAGAACTTGCTATGTGATCATCGAGGTTATAAGGTTTGTTGTTATTGTTGTATGAAGTTTGTCTATATGTGATTGTCTAGGCTTGGTCACAAGAAATTGTTATTGCTATTGGATGCAGTCTATGAGTTATTGTTTATACTTGGTTGTAAGACTTTGTTGTTGTTTAGTGGATGTGGTTTGTTTATACGTTATTGTCAATGCTTGAAAACACACCTCGAGCTTCTGAAAAGAGATTCACGTTGGTCTCAGACGTACGTGGAAGTACGCCGGGCTAGGTCTCTCTCTTGGTTCGGCAATATTGAGGCGTATTGTTTCCAAATTGGGTTTGACTCAGGTCGGTGCTCGAACATAACATGTCAAATCATGATTCTCGACATATTATAACAATGTAGTTTGGGTAAGTCACAACATACACTTCGCTTGGCACACCTTTGAGGCACCATTGCATCGAACTAAAGAAAAGATAAGAACCGATTGTGTGCTTAATTCATGTGGTCACATGAGGGAAGCTGTTACCATGGATGTCGAGACGATGTCGTCACCAATGGATTTCAGGCCAATGCTCGATGTATTTTGGATGCCGTTCATAAATATGATTTCAAAATGAAGCCTGATGGATTTTGGATGTCGTCATCGATGGATATTGGGATGTTGCCATATCCAGTGGGACGGGACAATGCCCGGTAGATTCTGGAAGAACTAATGAATTTCGGTTATGTGTGTAATAAATGGACGATGTGTGATTTGTTGTGGATGCTTGTGTGCATATATTATGGAATATTATGCTGTTCTTGATTGAGATTGCATTTGAGGCATTTGAGAGTTAGGTACATCTTTTAGAAGCTATTATTTGGCACATGCATACTTTATATGCCATTATTTGCGACTCGAGAGGCATGTGAATATTTTATATGTCATTATTTGGAACTTGAAAGCCGCATGAATATTTTAGAAGTTATTATTTAGCACATGAATATTTTATATGCCATTATTTAGGACTTGAGAGCCATGTGAATATTTTAGAAGCTATTAGTTGGCATGTGCATATTTTATATGTCATTAATTGTGACTTGAGAGGCACATGCGCATTTTATGTGCCATTAATTAGGACTTGAGAAGCATGTGCAAATTGTGGAAGTTATTATTTGGCATGTGTATAATTTTTTATCATTAGGAAAAATTAATGGGCCATTGATCTATGAGTATTTTAGGTATTTGAGAACTCTCTTTCATGTATATAGTTAAGGCAAAGCAAGGGCTTTGCTACTGATCTGCCATCAACATATTGACATTAATTGTTCGTATGATTCTGATATGAGGCATCCGCCTATATGAGATTTAGACAATTTACTTATTGAGTTTTCAACTCATTTGTTGTTGTTTTACCCTTTTTAGGCTTGTAGGTATGAGTCTTCCTCCAATCCATTTCGGTTTGCATGTACACATGGAGGTAGTGATAATGGACATAGAGGACATGACTACCAATACACGTACCGGAAACACACCACTACGATGTGGGTGGATGAAGGCTTAGGATATCTGTTTCCTTATTAGCACAAAGCATGGTTTGTTTGGATCGATGAGGAGGTCTTCGGGCCCATCCGCGGGTTTGATGGACCACCCGGTGGCCCCAATGGTTCCTCACCAAACCCCACAATGGTGAACCCTTTCGATGGCACCGTGGACGACCTCGATTTTGATCTCGACTATGACCCCGAGCCTAAGCGGTAGAAAGTCGACCTTCCGATGGGAACCGTTTTTGATAGTCACTATCGTAGAGGAGCTAAAACTAATCTTCTATCCTTTTTAGATGTAATCAAAATGGCTCAACTCAGCGGGCTTGTAAATCTAACTTTCCGATTCTAACAAAGCCTAATATAAGTAGTGTGTTTGTATATGTGTTTTCCTTACTATCTAGGTGTTATAGTTGCACGCTTCCCCATGTACTTAATTGAAAGATAAAAGTAATGGGATGGCAACACCTCCCGAGACGTCGTAAATTAATCCCACGGATGTCGTGCTCCTTCGGCGTGGGAAGGTCCGGGCGTGACATTGTCAATTATTGGGTTGTCAGTGTTATGTCATTGGTTTTTGGGTTAGTTGATGTCATGTTGATTATTTGGGTTGTTGATGTTGACGTAGCCAATTCTTTGATAATGTTCTCATTTGCTTGCATGAGAAATGAAAAGATGTAAGCATATCATCATCATCATTCACGTATGAGAAAGGGGAGGCAATAATAAGCATGGAAAGATGTTGTGTATGAAGTGTTGATGTTGTGAATGAATGTTGGATGCGTGGTCAACACCATAAATTTTATTACCCATATGATGGGAGTGATGATGCCCCATCGTGTCGGCATGTCTTGTTATGTGATTGGGATGCCTTAGGAGTTAAGATATTCTACTTTTGTGATTGGAATGTCTCGAGGAGTGTTTCAGGATTTATCCAGAGTCGAGATGTCTTGGAAAGTGCTTCGAGATGCCTCAAGAGTCAAAATACCTTGCCGTATAATCTGGATGCCCCGCATGTGTCTAGAGTGTTCGGAAGGAGAAGTAATGACAAATGTAATGCATGATCATGTATGCGTACATTCACATGTTATCTCACTAATGGTAACTATGCATTATAAAATATCATGTCTTCTGCTTGCATGTGACTGGATAATCTTATGTAATATTAAGTAGATATTTCATGTGTATAGGGATGAGACTAGGTAATATCGATACATCATAAAATTTAGAAATCAAGCACCGTAAAGTCCACAAAAATGGTGAAGATTCATTTCTATGCGGAGTGATGTTAAAAGAGAATAGTATTCATAATTCTAGAGAAACAGACATGCTACAACAGTGAGTACATAGCCTTGTGATGTAGACTTATAAAAGAAATGGGCTTAAGAAAATGTCAAATTAGAATGGTTTTAAGGTGCTAATTTGACATTTAAAAAAAATGAGAATGGATTTTGTGTAAGAAATGCGAAACCTTTCTAGCTTTATATATTTAATGGCTCCAAAAGTTTGAATTAAACTGTCTAAATCTTATGGTAATTAGGTATGTGGTTTTGACTTGACAATGGAAGAGGTAATGGAAGTTGATGAGAAAATTAATTAAGGTTGTCCTAAGTGCCTCAAATGCAATAGAGCAAGTCCTACTTTAGGAAAAGCTCAAAATATGACATTTCCATGAATAATTGGCGTGAAAGCTTCAAAAAAAGCATCATTGATGCAGGAAACCAACATACTAAGACAATACTTAAAACTACAAGAGTGCACTTATGGAGATGATTCATAATCAAAGGGATGAAGTGGCCAAATACACTACTATAATTTATCCTAAGATCCAAGAGATATTGGATCTTTATAAAAAGTATTCGGCATCATGGGTTCCTACTTGGAATGGGGAGGATGTGTTTAAATTAAGTGGGTCATATGGAGACAAGAGGATTATTAATATCAAACATAGAACTTGAAACTGTAGAAAATGGGACAGTGGTGGGATCGTTTGCTATCATGTTGTGGTGACTCTGATATATATGGCATAATAACCTAAATAATGGGTTCACATGTGTTTTAAGGAAGCATACATACAAATTTACAACCATATTGTGCATATTGTAGATTCCAAGGAGACATGACCTGCTAGATACCATTACTCCACCACAAGTGCCCAAGCAAATTGATAGAAAGAAAAATCAAAGAACAAAATTAGTGAATGAAAGCTAATAACAATTATAAGGAATAAGAAAGTTGTGCAAGAGTCTATTGGAATAAAATTGAATAAATAGAATACTACAATCACTTTGTGGGAATATGGTTGGTTAGGCTATAACAAGAATCATTACAAGAATTGACCAATAGCATCAACACTAACAACAACAATTAGCAATGGCTGTGAAGCATTGACACTCTTCGGGAGATTTCGTGTCGTGTCAGATACTCTAACACATGTTCGACACTTTTCAATACTCTTTGATGCCTAATCAACTATCTCGACATCTTCGACAACTCGAGTTTGGAATTTCGACATACAAATTCGAAATTCCAACATATACTGGCTTAATTTTAAAAATTTTCAATATATAAGAGGTCAGCATATAAATATGGAGCTTTGGCCATTTGTGCTTTCTCACGTTACTGTTCATGGTTCTCTCCCAAAGCCGCGACTCTACCCATGTTCACCCCGCTGGCGTCTTTGCTCAGTCCGATGGTTTGTGCCAGTCGTTTGGGCCGAAACTCGGAGAGTAGGATTGTCTGACCTCTCTCTTTCTCCCCTCCGACCAGTTTCTTCTTGGTGGCGTGCAGGCTCAGATTTGTTTCGACTTAGGGCTCTATAATGTTCCCGCTTCTTCCCAACTAGTGTGTTGCTCGTCCCGAAGAGCTAAGCCGATGGATTGGGCCTGGCTTTGGAGGTTAGGCTCTTTGGAGCTCATTCCTTCCCTTCTTTGAGCCGCTTCATCTGATTTGGGCTGCAAGTCCACGTCTGGTTTCCCTTAAGGTGCAACTGGTTTGCTGTTCTTCTTGCCCTGGTCCCTATGTTCGTCGACTGGGCCTTATCGGTGAAGATTAGCCTTGGTTGCTCTCTCTCATCAGCCTCTGTCCTAGTACGCCCACATTCTATGCAATGGCCTTATTATTGTGGTAGGTTTGTGGGTTGTATATAGGCGGGTTGTGGTTTTTTCTGCATTTATGGCCTCCTCATCTACTCCTGTGGATGGTCCCTTAAGTTAAGCCTAACTTGGAGTTGGTAGACAAAAGGGACGTAGCCCCACCTCCCTTAACCCCTTAGCTCAGTCCAATGTGCTCCCGAGTCAGGTCGGCTCTACCGTAGTAGCTCTGCTTCGGTGAAGGAGAATCAGCAAGCCCCTTTGGTGGTTCCAGGCTGTGTGGCCCGTTCTCGTGGTCAAAGCCGAGCGCGGTCTTCCTCCAAACGACTGCAAGCTCCCAACCAACATTCAGGAAATTTGAAGCCACCTCTTGCCCGCACTTGGGCCAATGTGGCACGGCTTGCTGCTAAGGGATATGAATTATCCTATGTTCCCCTCTCCTTTGTGGACAACAAGCCGATTGTTAACTTATCTGAGGAAGTGTTGGAGGCAACAAATCCCAAGTGGCATGAGTGCCTTATTGGATATTATGTTGGGGAGAAGCTCCCTTTCAAACTTACGGAAGAATCTTTGAAGCTTGCTTGGGGGCCGAAGCTTGTGGAGGTTATGGCGAATGACTAGGGCTTCTTCTTCTTCCATATTCCAAACCCCGTCTTTTGCAGGAAGATCCTAGAAGATGGGCCCCTCACGGTTGCAAGGGTTCCCCTCATCTTGCAACAATGGCAGCCTCTCTTAGAGCTAAAGAAAGACAATCAATCATCAGTGCCGGTTTGGATTAGATTAAACAACCTCCCTCTTGATCTTTGGTCGGCGCCTTCAATAAGCGTTATTACAAGTGCTGTGGGGAAACCCCTATATATGGATCAGTGCACAGAGCAAATGAAAATAATTTCCTTTCTTAGGGTATGTGTGGAGATCCAAGCAAGGCAACCAAGGTGTAGGTCGGTGGATGTGGTCTTGAATGGAGTGTCGCGCTCCTTTTCTATTGAATACGAATGGAGGCCGTTGGAATGCCTTAGGTGTGGCACTTTTGGCCACAAGTGTGCTGAGGTTCCAGCCAGCATAAGCTCGGAAAGAGCTTCGCAGCAAGCTCAGACCTGCGTATCTCCCTCAGTTCCTGCCTAGGGTCCCGAACCTGTACCGGCGGTGGAGGGAGCCCCTGCGGAGCCGGAGCAAGGATGGAACTAGGTTAAGGGAAGGAAGAAAAAGCCTTTGGTGCCAAAGAAGGTCCTTCTACTCGACCGGCTAGTTCCAATGATGAGAGGCAAGTCCAGAAGCTGAAGGAACCTGCCTCTGAGAAAGGCGTGCTCTCGCTTTCCTCTTGAAAGCCTTCGAAGGTTCTTAGAATTCGTTCGCAGCCGGAGGTCCCTTGTCCTCTCCCTGTGGACGACAAGAACTCAACCGAAGCCTCGACCTTTGGTCCGCTTGGCCTTTGGGAGGATTCGGATGTCTTGTCTCCTCCAGCCTTAGTCGCTCAGATGATGACTTGCTCTCTTTGTGCCCTTCCCCAAAGGCTGCTCCTCCTGCTAGTGGAAGAGTTGAGACCATATAAGAGAACCTGCTTTCCCTTGATCTAGCACCGCCTCCTGCTATGACTCCTGCAGCTTCGGCAGCCAATTGACGGCAGCCTAGCAAGTGGAGATAGGCTTTCATCCCTTTCCTCCCACCTCTTTTTGTATAGCTTTATTTAGGCAAAAGATCGCTTCAAGTGCCAAAAGTTGGCACAAATAGACACTTAAGTGCCACTTTTTAAGAAAAGTGGGACACCTAAGTGCCACCTCCGGCGAAGCCGGCTGGAAATCATACGTGGCAATTAAGTATTAATATTTCTCGCTGAGGTGGCTCGTCAGAGAGCCGACTCAGCTCTAACTCACCCAAAACAACGTCATTTCTATAGTTGGCCAAAATAGAGCCCTTAAATCAGCCAAAACGACGTCGTCTCCCCAATTGCCCTAAATCTAAAACCCTAAATCAGGCAAAATGTCATTGAAGCGTTAGAGCCCTAATCCCGAACCTTAATTCAATTTGCCCTAAATTCTACAGTCGAATATTGGAAATGGAGAGCAGGACTTCCAGCAGTGGCTCAAATTTCTCTCGCCAAAGCGAAGGAGAAGGCGAGCATTTATGTTTTTGCGGGTTACCAAGTCCAAGAAGAATACCGTGGACTCAAATGAATCCCGGGAGAAGATTCGATGGATGTGCCCGATACAGAGAAGGGTCGAAGTGCAAATATTTCAAATGAGTCGATGTAAAATTCTCTCACCGAGCCACAAAGGTGATATTAGACCTACTTGATGGATGTCATCAACCTCCATCTATGCTTGTGGACGACTTGGACGATGTTGACTCAATGCAAGCTCAAGCATCTTCTGCTAACCATTTGAAGAATGAAGTTTCAATGATGAAAATTGAACGGAAGTGTTACCAAGCATTTATTCTGCTGCTGTTTTTTTTTTTTTTTTTGTCTATCCTACTTTATGATGAAATGTAAAGTACTTGAAGATGAGAAAAAGTTTCTCCGACTGCCATATTTGTAAATGAGTGGAGAAATGTACTTGTTTTGAATGAAATGTAACTTATTTTTTTGGAAGATAAGAATAAGTTTTGTGTTGTCTACAAGATCGTTGTGCCATTTTTTTTTTTTTTGCTGTCATATGTATTATATGTTACTTCTTGTGCTTGTGGGGAGGTCAATGAAAGGGAATGAATGAATGAGATACTTTTTGTAGTATGTTTTTGCTTATTCTCGAATATAAATCGGTGATAATGGAATGCATATTGGGTCGATGTGTTGTGGTGACTTCTTTACTTGAACTAAATGTAAACCAGCAGAGAACATTGAATTGAATGGAGTTGCCATAAGTTGAACCTTATATATAAAACAGTAGCTTCTCTGGTTTGCTGCAAACCACCATATACATAGGAAAGACACGAGTGATTACTCGAGTGCTATAAGTTGTATCTAGTAATCACTTAAGTGCCAGTCGTGATAAAAAAAGAGTCATTTAAGTGTCAAGTTATTACTAAAAGTGATCACTTAAGTGCCACTTATGATTAAAAGTGTTAGCTTTTTTAGAATGTGATCAGTTAAGTGCCATTTTTTTTTTGTACATTTCCTCTATAAATTGCACCAACCATCAGCTATTACTAACCACCACCACCGCCCATTACTGGCCACCATCGGCCTCCAGCCATCACCACCAACCACACCAAGCATCCCAGGCATCCACTTGAGCCACCACCAGCCACCACTATGCTGGTGGTATACAACTGCAGAAGTTGCTAGTGCAAGGTGCCTTACACTAGCTTGCATTAGCACTACCTGGTGCAACAAAAATCCCCAACCTAACCCCTATAATAGACCCACCATCAGTAGGCATCAGCAGTCACCACTGGCCACCACCATTAGCAACACCAGCATCCCAACTACCACACCAGCACGTAGCCACCACCATAGACCCACGATTAACAACCACTGTTGGTGGTGGGTCGTGGATTTATTGCAAAATGGGCTCATGCAAGCTAGGCTATGCACACTACACTCTTGCACCAGTACTAGCTGCAGCAAGAGGCCCCAACCCAACCCCCACAATGGACCCACCACCACCAGGCTTCACCAGCCGCCGCCACCAGCCACACGAGCACCCCAATCACCACCACAGATCCACCACTAGAAGCAGTAAGTAAAAGTAAAAACAAAAACAAAAAATGAAAAAGGCAAAAATGACAAGCAACGAGATCGTTCCATTGATATTGAAATTAAGGCTCACAAACTCAATGACAAACTATTATTAAAAAAAAAAAAACATCCATAGTAAAACAACTTACTCCTCAGCCCCACAAACCATATCTCATCACATTTCATCAATCAATATGCACAATGCCTCATGTCCGTGCTCCTTTTGATGGACCTTGCACTTGATTCATAATCCTTGCACTTTTTCTAACTGGACGTGAGACTTCTTCTTCAACTGTCTTGGGATGCATTGATTCTTATGGAACTGCAATTGTCCTAGGCTGAACTGATTCAGAAGAAGCTGCAATTGTTGTAGGCTAAACTGATTCAGATGAACCTACAATTGGGTTCTTCTTACTCTTCTTTCTTGTTGGCGCAGCCAATGTCTTCTTCTTTGTTGGCGTAGCCGTTGATTCTTGTGTTGGGCCTTGAGAGATAAGAACCTCTAAACTTCTCTCAGGCTTCAAAAAGAAAACTCAATTATCAACAAAAGTTTGTACCATAAATTAAATTAAATGTAGCCTATAAAACTTACATTAAGAATAACTGTTCCAGAACGCTCATCTGTATAAAGGTCATAACCATATTGTTTTAGCCTCTTCTCAAGAGCCTCTCTTGTTCGAAGGGGAACGTCACTTTCAGGTACTTGTGATTGGTTGGCTCTTCTTCTCGCATGTGATTTCTTGAGCTCTTGTTGTGGCTGTTCAACTACAGCAGGGGCTTTTTTGGCCAATTCTTCAGCTAGGCGTCTTCTAGATGGCCTTCTTGTAGGTGGCTCTTGATTTGGCTTCTTCTGGTTGCTTTTCTATTTAGTCCTTCAGCTTCAGTGACACCTTCTGTTGGCTTTTGTGGTGGCCCTTGTGATGACCCTTCTAGTGGCCTTTGTGGTGACATTGGTGATGGATCTTGTGGTGGCCCTTCAATTGGGCCCTCTATTGGCAGCTGAGCTCTAGCTTGCCTTCTTCGAATCTGAGAAAAAGGCAAAGGACATCATAAATATAACATCAGGCCATATAACAACGTAAAAAAAAAAAAACTAAACACAAATTATTGAACTTACCGGGTATTTTTTCTCTGCTGCTACTGAAGAATAGTCGACTTACCTAGCCCTCCAGTTGCTTCGGCCAATCCTTCAGCTGACTATCTTTTACCTCGCATTATTTGAACAGGCCCTTCAGTTTCAGGTACAGCAAGAGCTTCGGCCAATTCTTCACGTGCCATTCTCGTGACCTAACAAAGACAAAAACATTACATACATGTCAATTATATCTATGTACATATTTGTAATAAACCATAAAGCAACATAAACACAATTGTCATGACTTACTGGGTTTATTGTCGTCGACTGAAGAACAGTCGACTCACTTCGCCTTTCTATTTGTCTTTCTCCAACCGTCCCTTCACTAGGCCCTTCGACTGGCCTCAACTATTCATGTTGCTTCCTTAATTGACAACCTTTAGTATTATATCCTGCTATGTGGCAAAAAGAGCACTTTATTTGTACACATGTCCTACTCATCCTACATTGACATGAGATCTCTCCCTCCGTCATTCTTCATTTTCGCTTTGGTTTTCCCATTTTCTTCTTTAGTGGCAAAGGTTGAGGTGCTTCGCGATTGGTTGACTCCCAGAACTTGCTACTTCTGATTGGCTATAACATGAATTGGTACGAAGCAAGATATTTCGGTTTTTTGTACCAATCATCAATGTAGTCTTCTGTGTTGTGGCTCTTCAATTGAATGACACATATGGCATGTGCACAAGGAATTCCACTTAGTTGTCATGCTCTACATGAACACTTCCTCGTACCTAAATGGACAACGTACTTATCGGAACCCTTTATTATCTCATATCATTCATCCAAATTCCAAATGGGATGACAATACCTACTTGCAGCCAAGTTCTTATCCAATTTCTTAGCAATCCTAGGACCACATTACCTAGTCCACTTTGCAGCCTCATCTCTTTGTCTGTGCAGCCGAGTCATGACCATAACCCGTATGTCTTCAAGCATCGAGATAATTGGTTTGCATCTGGCATCTATTATCCTCCCATTGAATGCTTCGCAGATGTTATCGATGTTATCGCACTTGAATTTCTCGCTGAAGAACGCCTTACACCAATACTTCAGTTCTGTTTGGAATAATGCATCATAACCTTCCTTTGTCAATTGAAGCAGTTCTTCTTTGACCATCCTAAAGTCAACCATATTCGTGCTCTTTGCTAGCTACCAAAATTGCGACTATAGCTTATCCCATTTATAGTTCTTTACCCAATTTGCATATATGTGCCGCGCACACATTCGATGTTCGGCATAAGACAACAACTCAGCTTTTGCTGGAACCAGTCCCTGCAATAATTCAAAATAAGAAATGTAAGCAAATGACATGTTGCTATCAAAAAGCAAACAATTGACCAAATTTTTCAAAAAGCAAACATTACCTTTTGTTGGTCACTCATGAACACCCACCCTGCACCATTTATTATCTCCAAATCAGTCATCAAATTTTTTAGAAACCAGGACCAATTGTCCTTGTTCTCTACCTTCACAACAGCCCAAGCCAATGGAAGCATTTGGTTATTTGCATCTCTTCCAATTGCGGTCAGCAATTCTTCCTTGCACAAGCCCTTCAAAAAACACCCTTTCAATTTTATAATCCGTCTACAACCAGATAAAAAGCCTCGTTTGCATGCATCGAAGCAAATATAAAACTTATCGAACTTGGTCCCAATATCAAGAAGTGGTCTCTCCGCGACCTCTACATACACTCTACTTGAAGGATTTTGTAGCCTACACTCTTAAGCATAATCCCACAACTGTCCATATTCGCTGTTGTACTAATCAATGAGTATCTTCATCACCTTTTGCTTCGATCTTTTGCATTGATTCCTGGATATATTGATGCCTACTTGCTCCTTTACCAGCATCCTGAACTCAGTACTATTCATCTGAGGCATCAGCTTAATCAAATTAAAGAAGTGCTTGGACAACCATGCACTTGTTACCCTTTTATTTTCAAAATTAATGGAACAAGTATGTTCCTCTTGGCAGGCTCTAATTTGGAAGGATCCACTTCTCCTAATAAATGCGCTATAGATCTTCCATGGACAATTTTGCTGTGAACACCTAGCTCTTACAAAGGTCTTAGTGTTTCTAATGAAGTCAATATTCCTCTGTGCATCAATGAAGTTCTTCAGTATAACTTCCCTAAATTGTTTCGCATATTGAAATTTCATACCTACCGACAAAGTAAGAGAGGCAACAGATAGATCATAAGAATGAAACTTACTTTTCCTTCTATGCACAGCTCCTTCATCTTCTTCAAGCTCATCCTGTGAAGTAGTATTCTTGACGCTTTCTTCACAATCAGTCTCCTCGCCAGCAGCACCAGCATCTGCAGGGCCTTTGGCCCTGTTTGGAACTTCATCAGCTACTTGCAAAGTTGCAAACTTATCTGTCAAAAAATCACTTTGCTTTTTTCTTTACTGTACAAACTCCTCGTCGTCGTTATCACTTATGAAATTTTTAGCAGGCAACCCTTCATCATCATCATCACTTGATTCAGCTACTTCCCAATCTAATCCAATGATTGTGACATCACTTATGTCATCATCACTTTGGTGAACTGCATCTGCGCTCCTCTCCTCTCCATCATGTCTATCCTACCCTCCTTCGACCCATCAGTACTACCTTGAATACCATCTCCTTCTTGTCCTACTTGTGCGCTCTCTCCATCATCATCTTCGTCCTCACTTTCACTATTGTACTCAACATATATTTTTACCTTTTCACCATAAAGATAATTGTATAGAACATCCCTAAAATCATTATCATCTTCTAAGCTTCTCAAACCATCTCTTAAGCCTTTCCCAGGAATACAATATGGTAACTTCTGAACTTTACAAGCCAATTAAGTCACTATATCCCTAACAAATCTTATATAAGATGTCTTCTTTATCTGGACAAAGATGGTGCCATCATTTCCACCCTCATACTCCCACTCATCCTCCCCAATCACAAAATCCCCACCATAGCAAACTATGACAGCGACATAATCATTGTCATAAGCCATTTCTGCACCAAGAACAAGAAAAAGAATAATTAGTTTTTGGGACCACATCCACAAAGAACAATAGACAATTGCACATGAGAGTCCCTCCACTCTCATGGACTTTATTAAACAGAGGTCCCCACACTGACAATATGCCCCTGCATGACAGCCAAAAAAGAGGTCACCACTTTAATTATTTGCCTTCTCTTCTCTTAAAATATTAACCAAAAACAGAGGTCCCCACAACAAGCACAGCCCGAGCAATTTTGTCTACTATCTTTTGCTGAACTAAACCTGTGATGTGAGAATGTACATCAACTTAATCAAATCTATTTTTTCTGTGAAAACACATACAGAAAATTAAGGAAAGCTCGATGTAAAAATATAACGAGAAAGTTGTGTCACATGTCTTCCCTTTCAATCTAACTATACTGTGGTTTCATGCCTACAATAGCAATGTTTCTTTGGAAACTTCACGCTATTAGCAAGATCAAGACCACACCCGAGAACCGTAGAAGGCCGCGCCATGTGATTAAAGGGAACCAATTCCACAAAATACAAGCCCTGACGCAAAGACCCTATTGCTAGAAGGTACATAAAAGCTTAAAAACCGAAGAATTTTTTTGGTGGGCCAAAACTACAGAGGAGAGACCAAAACTGGAAAGAGTCAAGTTTTATCCTTAATTCTCTACTAAAAGCTACCAATCACTCATCGCACATGCCGTTAAACACGTGCACATGGTTTTCATAGCAAATGCGCATACAAGGGACGCGAGCATCGACTGCAGAAATCATCAATCGAGGCGAGCATCTCCACACAGGGGAGTAGCAAAACAAAGCACACGCATTTCAACAGAATTTACGCAAGCCAACACGCACAGCTTGAGCACAACACACCCACCTCACCGCCCAAAGGTCCAATTAGCACATTTCCCTACCGAGCCCCAAATTTTCCATCGGAGCCCTAATAAAAGAATCGAGCCCTAATTTCATCACAGGGGAGGGGGAGAAGGGGCCAAACCTGGAGGAGCAACGATGGTGAGCAGCGACGACGACCGATGATGGTGAGCGGCGACGACGACCAACGATGGCGACTGACGATGGCGACCGATGATCACCTCTGGGCGTGAACGGCGATGGAGAGAAGGGCCTGAGATCTAGTGTGAACGCAGACGGGGAGGAACGGCGACGGCCAGGTCTACTTAAGCCAAAATAACCTAAACGACGTCGTTTAGGTCATCTCAGTAGTGTGGATGGACGGCGTCGTTTTTGTCGTCCACGTGGGCTTTTTAAAAAAAAAAAAAAACGTTTGCCACCTCAGTAAAAGAAGTCGCCAAAAAATGCCATGTATGCAATTTGACCGAATTTTCTCGCCGGTGGCACTCAAGTGATCCATTTTGCTCTGATTTTGGCACTTAAATGTCATTTTGTGCCAACTTATGGCACTCTAGGGGTCCGCACGTCGTTTTATCTATGTAGATAGGGTTTTGGAATGTGAGAGGTCTTGTTGACCCCTTGAGGCAAGCTGAAGTAAGGAACTTCGTTTCTTCCAACGGGCTTTGTCCAATTGGCTTATTGGAGACCAAAGTGTCGGCATCTCTGTTTTGTTCCATTTCTGTTAGGCTTCTGTCGGGGTGGAAGTAGGTTGCCAATTATAACTTCTCGCATAGGGGTAGAATTTGGGTTGGTTGGAACCCTTGTTTGGTGAGTTTTGAAGTGACCTCTTCCAACAGTCAGGCGATTCATGGTAGCTTGAAATTCCTTATGTCTGGTATGTGTTGCTGCATCTCGGTGATTTATGCAGAGCATACTTTTTTAACTCGAAGGCCTTTGTGGGCAGACCTTCTTCAGATGAGCGCTTTAGTCCAGGACTTGGCTTGGCTGGTGGCCGGGGACTTCAATGCCATTAGGGACCCATCTAATCGACTTGGGGGTTCTGACACCTGGATTCCTTACTTTGATGAATTTAATCAGTGTTTAACTCAGGCAGAGTTAGAAGACCAGAGGTATGCTGGTTTTCGCTATACCTAGTCAACTTCTTCGGGGGCTAACTGAAAGGCAAGGAAGATAGATCGTGTGCTAGTAAATGCTAAATGGAGCCTTGATTTCTCATACTCTGAAGCGTCTTTTCTGGCACCTGGTATTTCTGACCATTCTCCGATGGTGGTTAAAGTGTTGCAACCAGTTCTTCGAAGAAAACCTTTCAAGTTCTTTGATTTCTAGACTAAGCACCGGTCCTTCCATGACATTGTTTCATAAGTTTGGGAGAGTTCGAGTGAAGAGGTTCCTATGTATAGTTGGTGAGCAAGCTGAAGGCCCTCAAGACTCGTTTAAAGCAACTCAATAGAGTCATTCTCTAATATATCTGTAAGGGTTGCTATGGTGAGGAATGCTTTAAGGCACACCCAGGTTGGCCTTCAGTAGGACCCGACCAGTGAGCTACTTGCGGAGTTGGAGAAGACTCATCGGAGGACTTTCATGGAGTTGAGGAGTTAGGAAGAGTCCTTCTTCAAACAGAAGTCAAGGATCAGGTGACTCAAGGAGGGTGACCGGAATACCAAATTCTTTCACCATTCCGCTATTAGGAGACATCTGAGGAACAAGATTCTATCTGTTTTGGATACCTCTAGTAATATTGTTTCGGACCTAAGCCTTGTGAAGCATATTTTCGTCTCCCACTTTCAGGATCTCTTGGCTCCATGCACTTTGTCTTCGAGACCCTCTTTGCAGGACGTACATGAGGTTATTCGGTGTCCTCTTAACAAGAAGCATGTTAGTTTTCTATCTCGTCCCTTCTCTGATGCTGAGATTCACGATACCATGTTCTCCTTAGCTTGGGGGAAGGCTCCTGGGCCGGATGGATTTGGTGTCGAGTTTTTTAAGCACAACTGGGAGTTAGTAGGATCGTTGGTCATTGAAGTGGTGAAGGATTTCTTTGCCACGGGGAGACTTCTTAGGAAAATCAACAAAACATCTTAGTGTTGATCCCTAAAGTTTCCAATGTGACCTCTGTCAACAATTACAGGCCTATTGCTTGTTGCAATACTATTTATAAATGCATTACCAAGGTTTTAGCTAACCGCAAGGCTGCAATTCTTTGCGATATAATCAGCCCTTATCAAAATGCTTTCGTCAAAGTCGGCAAATCAGAGACAATATTCTTCTTGCCCAGGAATTGTTTGTTGGATTTCATCTTGATCCTTACGTGCCTAAGTGTGCTGTCAAGGTGGATTTTCAGAAAGCTTATGATACAGTGGATTAGGACTTCTTAAAGCTGGTTCTTCGTGCGTTCGACTTCCCAAACCACCTCGTTCGGCTTATCATGGTATGTGTGCGCACTCCAAAGTTTTCTATTTTTTTGAATGGGAACTTCATGGGTTTTTCCCTAGTAGCCGAGGCCTTCGACAGGGGGATCCCACTTCCCCTTATCTATTCACTTTGGTAATAGAGGTTTTCTCCGGGATCCTTAGTGCTCGTGCTGGGCAACCGAGTTTCAAGTTTTTTTTGGAGATGCAAGGCTTTGAGATTATCTCATCTTTTCTTTGCGAACAATATCTTCCTTTTTTGCGAAGCTGATATGGTCTCGGTCTCTCTACTGAAGGAAGGTTTGGATACCTTCTCCGCATGGAGTGGACTGAAGCCAAACACTAATAAAAGTGAGATTTTTCTTGCTGGAGGGTCGGCTGAGTTGCGGAGTGAGATCCTTCTTGCCCTTGGCTTCCTTGAAGGGAAGTTGCCAGTGCGTTATTTGGGAGTCCATATTATCTCCTCGCGGCTTGGCAAGGCGGACTGTGTCTCCCTAATTGATCGAATAACGACCGGGGTGCAATCTTGGACCCAGCGCTCTCTCCTTTGCTTGTCGTCTTTAGCTAATAAGGTCAGTCCTTCATGCGATCCAAGCTTATTGGGCAAGTGTCTTTACTATCCCAGTTCCAGTGTTGGAGCGCATTGAGCAGATCCTGAGACAGTTTCTCTAGAAGGGTCTGGGCCTAGGGAGGGGTGGAGCGAAAGTTTCCTGGGAAGACATGTGCCTTCCAAAAGAGGAAGGAGGGCTAGGCATTCGCAGATTGCGTTGTCACGCCCCGAACCTCGAGCGCGCCAACATCCCACCATGGTCATGCAAATGCGACATTCCCAGGTAGTGTCGCCGACCCCATTCATTTATTATTGCGCAAGCGGAACGTATTATAAAACCCCGACAATGGAATACGGGATAGAAAAGCGGGAAGCAAAACCACAACATAACACTTCCATAATTCAACGGAATTACAAACAGAGGTCTACGGCCAAAAGTCTACAAAAGACCGGCTCTTAAAAAGGAACGTCCTACGACCCACAAGTCGGACACGTTCTCCAATCCTCATGACTTCACCTCGCAACTCCTCAAGGTCAACCAAAGCTATCTAGCCGCTCCGACCACCGGGGACCTGAAATTGTAATCCCCAAACCGGGATGAGACATTGTCTCAGCAAGTTCAACCCCTAAACCCCTATTAGAAAGAAAATACGCCCAAGGGTGGCCTAGCCACACAACATAGAGGACTTACCTCGCCTCGGTTCCTTCCGCAGTTAGCACAGTTCATATCATTCAATCATATGCAGTAATAAGAACTTAAACAACCGGAACGCATTCACTTTCATATAACCAACAACCGCGGGGTCCCGATTATAAGACTAAATCGTTATGACACGTCCCATTCCATGCCACACAATTCCGTCCCATAATCCGACACATCAACAACACTCAACATGCATTCCAATTGTTATTTACTGCCACACAAGGGCATAGCTTACTCGAATTTCAGCTATCTACGACATATAGCCAGGCATCGCCTCCCCATGGAGCGCGGCCGTCAAGACGTCGACGGCATTCCCGAAGGGGCATCGATCCGTCGGCCCGGCCCTCATCAAGGATCGGCATCCACCGCGTGGGCATCCCATATAGGGGCAAGTCCGGCTCAACAGCCCGGGACGATTCCTCTTAGTTATCACACAGCCAAAGCATACTCGGCCCCAGGACACTTTGCATTTCACTCAATGCTTCCACTTAAAATAGTGATCCCGGCCATTTTCCTTCATATTAAAAATATTCCAGAAATTACTCACGTGTGTGGGGACACGCTAATTTCGAATTAAAAAGCTAATATCTCACTTTTGCAAACCCCACTATTTAATATAATCATTAAAATCCAATTTTTGTATCAAAACCCGACACCTGGGGTTTTTATGAATAAAATCCCTATTTATCACAATCAACACTCAATTTGCCACATCCTTTCATCAAATTCAAATTCTAAATGCACAAGCAGTGATCAGCATGAAATTCTAATAATTTAGGACCCGAAATAATTTTCGGAATTTAATAAATAATTAAATTTATTTCGAAAATTAATTAAATAATAATATTCATATTTTTTACAATCCACGCTCAATTTGCAATATCTAACCATCAATTTCAAAATCCAAATACACAGCAGCAATCAAGACGAAATTCGAGCAATTGAGATCGAAATAATTTTTCGGATTTTTTTTTAAATAATAATATTTTAATAATTTCGTAATATAATATATTATTAAAAATTCCATAATTTCGAAACATTTAATTAAATCAAAAGTAAAACCCTATTATGTCACATCAAGGCTTATATTAAAATAAACCTTCTTAACCCTAATTAAACACACTTTAACTTAATTAAACACCCTAATCTAATCCTCAACCAAATAAACTAATCTAACCACCTAAACTTACTTAACTTAGACTAAGCACACTTAGGGCATCATTAACCGTCTAATCAAGATTTAGTGAGCTAAACTCACCGGATTAGCGAGCCGAGCGGACCAAAACGACGAGGGCGACGAGAGGAACGACTTTCCCAAAGGCGGACCTAAACTCCGGGGCCGGGAAGCTGGCCAAAACGGGCCACGAAGCTGCTGCCATACCCATTTTCTGCAGTTGCTGGTTGAGGCCGACGGAGGCCGCTCGGCGGCGGTTCGGGCGCGGGGAACGGCGGAGAAGCGGCGGCCGCAGCTTGGCGGGCGAGGCGGCGGCTCCGGCGGGACTCCGGCGAAGTGCAGCGGCGTCGAGCAGCAGCTGGGACGCGGGACGACGAGCTGGAGGCTCGGGCGGACGAAGGCACGGCGAGCTGGCCGGCGCGCGCGCGCGCGGGCACGCGGGTGACGGGCGGCGGCGGCGGCGAGCGGGCGGCCGGCCATGGCTGCAGCTTCTTCTCTGCAAATTTTCTGGTCTTCGCACAATGAAGATGGAGGGGAGAAGCTACGGGAGAGAGAGGGGGAGGAGAGGAAGGAGAGAGAGAGGGATGGGACCATTCCCTTTTCTTTTTGTCTTTCTTTAATCCCACAAAAATGGCCCACCATGACATCATCCCATGTCATCTTCCACTCACTCAAATCCTCCACAACTTCTCCAATGGTTGCACTTTCATTTTCCGCCGGGGTCCAATTCTTGTATATCCAATTTCTTCAATATTTCATTCAATTCTCTTCTAATTGAGCCAAATTAAAGTCCATTAAATTAATTCAATGTCACCACACTTCAATTTACATAATCACTTGACCATAGAACCCTCTTAGATCCCAAAAGTACAACCAAAAGCGGGCCTACCAATTTTCCGAACCAAATTAGCCATAATTTGATTATTTTGCTGAAAAACTCGGCTTGCATGAAAAATCTTCCAAAGATGAGTCAATTATCCTAAAATAATTTGTGACACACCCGGACTTCCAATTTCTGAATTCAATCTCAATTTCACGGTTAATTTCACTCTGGCACGATATTAGCGCGTACTGATCCACCGGGTAGCTTTTAGAAATTTTCGTGCATTTGACCTGTGGTTGATCCATTCAAGCCGCAATGTACATCTTTGACACATTAGCGACTCTCGGTTGTCGTGAAAATCTCAAGGTTTCAGTTACGGACACAGGGGACCCAATCGACAGAAAAGCCGACCCAGTGCCGACCGATAAGAACAGTGCAATCGGTGGAATCACCCACACTTGATCACCCGCTTTTATCGAGTCAGCCTATCTCCGGTTTCTAATCGATTTTTAATCGCGCCATAATGACCCTTGCAGATTAGCTCGGTCGAAAGATCGTTTCTGGTCAAATTCTTGAGTCTAATGCATTATAATCTCTTACCGGCTTCACCCGATAAATTAGTTTTCACATGAGTGGCCAACTCAAGGAAAAAGAACAATATGTGCAAAGATGAAATGCCCATCTAAATTTTACTGAAAATAGAATTGGAAAAATCGGGATGTCACATGCGTGATTGGAATAAGGCAGCGATGCTAAAGCACATCTAGATCCTATTTACGGATAAGGAATCCTTATGGTGTAAGTGAATCCATTCCACTTTCCTGAAAAGAAATAGTTTCTGGGTGGTCAGGAAGCCTACTTTTTGCTCGTGGGCTTGGAAGAGAATCCTCCATCTCATAATCGAATTCCATCTTTCCTTCCTCTGGAGGATTGGGATGGCCTATCGGTCTCCTTCTGGTTTGACCACTGGCATTCGAGAGGCCCCCTAAATCTTTTATTCTCGGACTCTCTGATTTATAGCTCTGGTTTATCCAGGCAGGCGACGGTGGCTGACCTTTTTTCGCCGTCTAGTCAATCCATCAAGACAGTATTAGAGTCTTGGGACCAACCCCTCCCTATCCTTTCTTAGGTACCGGATTGTTTTACTTGGCAAGAAACCTCATCCGGTTTATTCTCGGTTGCCTAGGCGTGGCATGCCATCAGAAGGAAGAAGATGCAGGTTTCTTGGGCTGCTTTGGTCTAGAGCAATGTAATCTCTCCGAGATATTAGTTTAATCTCTAGCTTATTACCAAGAACCGTCTCCCCACCCAAGCTTTGCTTCTATCGTACGATAGGATTGGGGATGCTTTGTGTGCCTTTTGCAAGCTGACGCTGGATTCCATTGATCATCTATTTTTTAGTTGTTGCATCACAGTCAGGTTTGCCTTCTTTTGGGCTACTAGGTGCATCCTTTCTTGGCGCAATAGGGCTTGGATGGAGAATCTTCATTGGGCTTCAAAGTTTCTCTCTGGTAATGATTCCTATCATTCCAGTGCCCGCTTTTCTTTCAGTGCTATTTGCCACATTATCTGGATGAAAAGGACGACATTCTCTTTAGAGACCAAACCTTGGCAGTTCCGGCCGTGAAAAGTCATCTCATTAAAGTTGTTAGGGACAATGCCTTAACGTTCAGAAATGTTGGGGATAGCCCAAGAAACAGGAGACTTCAACAAAACTGGGGGATTGATCCTTGCATTTTCTCTTCTACTCCTGTGGAGCCTTAGTGTTCCTTAGCTGCAGGTGCTGTTGCTGATGGGTGACTCGAGGCTGTTGAGATTTCGCTGTTGTGGATGTGGTGCGAGTGGTCCGATTGCTCAGATCGCTTTGCTGCTGGCGCGGATCACTTAGCTGGTTGCTGTTCGTAGATGTCAGTGGTGTTCGTGCTAGGGGGACTTTTTGGGTGTGGGTTGTTATTGTTTGGCTGGCTGGATGCCATCTTTTGCTAGTTGGTCCTTTTGTTATGTTCCTTGCCTTGTTAGTTGGGTTGGGTTTAGCTGTGTGGCTAGTTGTGCCTTTGTTGGCTGCTCTTTTTCTTTTCTCTCGGCAAGCACCCTTCCACTCATTATGCCTCTGTTTCATTTTGAGTGTAAGTTTTGGTGTCGTTTTACATTTGCATTTGTTGGAAAGCTCTATAGATTTATTACTTTCACCAAAAAAAAAAACATATAAATATGTAAAATAATAAAAATAAAAAGGGAGAAAGAAGAAACATTTAATCTTTTCTTCTTTCTTGACTCTCATTTCCCATGACACACAATTCACTCTCCTTAGTTTTTTTTCCTCCTCTTTTGACACATTTTGACACACAAATCCAGAATGTGGATTACTTACTTTTTTCCTCTAAGTTTTATAAGTTATTGGAATTGAGTTGAATTTGTCAAATTGAAACAATGAATGACATTACTAAATGATAGAAAAATGTTTTTAGTATAAATTCATTTTTAGGCTCTTTACTTTATTATTTATTTATTTGTGAATTTGAATCAAATTAATTTAATTAAATAATCATAAAAATGATAATAAATAATGTATATATAAAAAAATACATTTAATATACAACACTCCTCAACATATCGGAATTCTCTATTTTTTGAGAAACAATATATCAGCATATTGTGTCATGTGTCGCCTGTCGTTGTTGGTGCTATTTAGAGCGGCGGCAGCCATGGTATCATTAGCCCTAACAACATCATCGACCCAAGTAGCTTCTACACCACCTTATGTTCACATGATGTGGTAAAAAGTACTTCCTCAGCCCATTAGCATCACAACATGAGACATTTGAACTATTTACTTCAATTTTTGGTAACATTTCAAGCTCATTGTCATTTATGAGAAGAGAGAAGATGTGGGTATCCATCTGTCCTTGAGTTTGTTTTTATATTGTTCTTATCAATTCTTGTTTTTATCTTAAATTGATTTTCTTTACTCAGCCGTAGACAAAGAGAAGGATCGAAGGACCTTAACTTGAAGGTTGATCAAAACTCCTCATGATTGTCCTCCTTCCATAGTTGTCGACCATCCATTTCCAATCAAGTGAATCGAACAACCCAAAAGAAAACGAAGGAAATTAAATGATGCTGAAATCTAGATGGAATCGACGCTCCTCCAGCTAAGGATCGAGCTTGCGACAACCCTTGAGCCGGAATTGAAGTACCCAGGCTCTAAACTCCTTAGACAAATTTGACACTCCTGCTCCTCCACTTGAGGATGGAGCTTGTGGCGACAAACTGGAGAGGGGCAAAGGAGCAATTTGTTGTCAGGTAACGGACTTGAGGCATCTTGAGAGGTAGAAAACATGAGTCAGTGAAGGGGTGAGGGGGAAATATTATGTGATGGACTGAGAATTCAGAGTTGCTCTGGGTTAACGGACCTAATTCGGTGTCAGAACTGAAAGTTCAAGCACCGGAGAACAAAGGAATATATGAAGAACTCAAAATTCAATTTGGGGTTCAAACAGGTAAACCGGTGTCATATTTACACTCAAACTAATATATATGTGCCGCATTACTCCAAAGTGTGGGAAATCTGAAATTTCTTTTTTTGGGTGAATCTGACACGAGTGCCCAAATTTGAGATAAATGTGATACAAATGTACTAGTTTAGGAATTTTAACAACACAAAAATTAATTTAGAATAAATTTGATACACACGAACTAGTTTAGAGTTTTTTGTATTATTAATCCTTACCCTTTTCAACCAGTTGCAATTTTTTGATAAAATTACCCTTGCTTTGACCATCAGAAAAAGCCAATAGGCAAAGACTTAACTAAGTGGGATCAAATCTTTATTTGAAATTAACTTAATTACTTCAAGTTCTTCTTTAAAATAAAATATACTTTCAAGCCATTGTTAAAAAAAAAAAAACACACTTCAAGCCCTTATTTGAACTTTTTTTCCTTTTAAATATCAAAGATAGTGCAGCAATTCTTTGAGTTTTCTTCCCAATCAGTATGTTGGTGCTCCGTACCATTAACATAGACATTACTACGAAGGTGTCTCAATGGCATACGTACAACGTACAACAAGCTAACCACTCGGGTTTACTCCAGTGACCACCCTTCCAACTTGGAAGAGGAAGGTGGGGGGTTCGAATCCTCACATTCTCAGGGGGTTGGGGGTGTGGACGCATTAGTTTCAGGAGTGAGTTTCGACTTCCACGCCCTGCATGGAGGCAGGGCAAAAGTCTGAGAGTGAGCAATAGAATAGGAGTAGAATAGGACCGACAAAAAAAAAAAACGTACAACAAGCTTCGTAAACGTTTCTCGTAATTTATAGTCACCTTTCTTTTTTGGTAGAATCAACACACAGACAAAGAGTGAATTTGTTGAACAGGACGCGTACGATCTCTTTGCATTAAAGTTGTCACAGACATTAGTCTTCTGGGGAAGGGAAAAGCATCCTGGTAATGCAACGGAAGAGACCTGCTCCTTGAATCAGATCGCCTCCAGTCAATCCAGGATAACACTTGTTATGCCCGGGTGGGCATGGAAGCAAGGGGTTGAAAATCCGCTAAGGGGTTCACTTGGTAAGAAAACGCAAGCTGCCAAAAATCTACCAAAGCATTCTTCAGTGCCAAAACCCGTCCCTTGACGTACCTGAAATGCGAGAGAATATGACGAAACATGAGAATCACGAATAGTTTGTCTCACAAAACACTTCCCTAACAAGCAGTATGATAAAAACACTGGAGGCCGCTTCCAGAAATTTAAGAGACCACTCTCTCTCTCTCTCACTCTCACACGCGCACACATATATAAAATCCAGTTTACACCAAAATTAGAAAATGAGTTCCCAAAAACAGCCTATGTAACTCCGTCCAGAATATGTGCTTATCCAGGCGAACTTCTTTACACACTAAATTTAGAACATTCAACTGATTCCACCAAAAGAATGCAAACAACATCTGTGGCTCACATAAACACAGTTCGACAGTTTTAGTCTGCAACTAGCTGTTGGCAAACAAGGTGGAAAAATAATAAAGATCGTTTGCAACTGCATAATTAAGACTACTCAAATTAACTATTGCATCATCAATCACCAACAGCTGATTTTAAAAAACTTTCCTCCTTGGAGTCCTGCTTGTTATGCAATTGGCAGGGTGAAGTTCATAAGAGATGACGGTCAATTGATATGTCTAAATTAGAGCTGGCAACTGAATGGTCCAGCAGACAAAGGGCATCTCACGCTACAAGGCCCGCCAAACGGTGGGGGTTTGGGGTGGGGTTCATGTATGCAGTCTTACCACTGAGAAAGCAAATGCCAGTTTTTTGCATAGTTTCCCAAAAGTGGAGCTTATAAGTTTATGGAGCAGCATACGCTCCATAGGACACATACAGAAACTAAAAGCCAACCTAACTATGGTTTACTTTTTGACTGGCACATCAGAAGTGGATTGATTTACAAGCATGTATGCATAACCACCATAGAAAACCTGTAGAACTTGAGAACAAATTCATGAGTAAAAATGTTGAGGGTGATCCCCCTGCTGATTATACCTAAATACGAGAACACAACAAATACAATTCTTTTAGGAGGTATATCCATGCCTAAGGTCCATCTTAGAGGAGACCACCGATACCACAACTGCATGCAAAGACCATACTAGTTGATACTGGTGCAGGCCGCAGGTATATATGACCATTAACTTCACAAGTAGCTGGTATTTGCAAGGTATGCATCATAAGTTTGTGATGGTGTCAGCAAATCACCAAGTTTAAACAGGAAGTGGTACCATGAAAATGCAGACCAGCCAAGACAATATACCTATTCAAGGCAGATCGCTTCCTTCGCACAACAAAATATGCGAGCAGCATCAGGCATCCCAGCAAGATCTTCCCATTAGATAGGACTAACCGAAAATTGCCAAATCTCACATTGATTGACTTAAACAACCAGAAACAAGGTTCGCCTTGTCCATACAACTTCAGAAGTGCTAGTTTCCGATCATTTCCTCCATTTGGTATGCTTTTCTGTTCTACTGATCTAATATATTCTTCTGATGCATTCGCTTCTCCTATTAAAGGAGCTTCATACACATATGGCATAGGTGGCAGTGGACCCTGTGATAAGCTAGTGGCCTTGATAGCATATAGCGAATGCAACCTTCTGAGCAACTCCTATAAATTGCAAGTTGAAATGACAAACTGTTAGCATTTTTTTCTGCATCAAGGACAGTACAATGTGGTTATTAAATCAAAATCGAGTTCAATCAAGTTTGTTCAAAAGTGAAGCATCACTCTTCGATTGAAAGCCATCACAGAATTGATTTAGCAGCCAGACAATGAAATACTTTACACATTGAATTGAGGAACAAGGCAAACTGTCTGATGCTCTATGGTTTTATGGCGAAGATGCTGAACAGTTTGTAAGCATCATTGATATTAGAACCACTCTACCATCATTTCTTCAGATACATGTGAAGGAGCTGATTAATGAAATCTTTATCACTGCTAAAATGAAAATTAACATTAAAATCAGGAGCCTACTCTCTCTATCAGCCTAACCAGAGAACGCGTCTTAAAGACCCCAGCACACATGATAAATTCCTTGCATACATATTAGGAATAAGTTGTCCATGCCCCAAGTTCAACCCTGTGGAGACTGCCTACCACCTTTCACATCAGAACTGGCCTACAATTAATCTGGAACATCTTAAGTTAAAATAGTTCAGAGGATATGCTGCGGAGTTTCCTTTTCTTCTTTTTATTTGATTTAATAACTGGCAAGCAGTATCCAAAACAGGTTTAACCATTTGCTCCAACATCAACAACATAAGCACCAATTCATCAATACAAAACCCTATATACCAATCAGTGCGTGATCAACAAGAAACACACTAGAAGGTCCAGCAGGCTGTAAGGTCCTATATCAGCTCTTTTCATGACCTAGATTCTCCCAAAAATGAACCGTGCCCGAGTAGTTGGGCAGACCTACAGGGTCAGGTCCAAGATCAAGTCTATCCCCCTGCTTTTTGCATCATCAATATAGAAAATTTTTGCAAACAACTTACAAGATGTAATAACGGGGCTAAATTTTTAAGATTGTGAGCTCTTGTTTGTGTGTTGGTGTGTGGGTGTGTGTAGAGAGAGAGAGAGAGAGAGACAGAGAGAGAGAGAGAGAGAGAGAGAGAGAGTGAGTGAGAGAGGGTGGTATGGAATCTCTATCAGACAAGACAAGCCCAGTGAAGTGCCATTATGCCATTACACTTGATATTTCTTAATGTTCATAAGACAGATTAAGATTAGGCCAGAAGGTTTTCAATGTTAGTTAAGGCAAAACTGATACAGGAGAAACTAAACTCCCCAAGATTATTGTTCCCCTGATGCACTGTATCCTAAGTTCCTTTTGCCACATTACAGGAAAAAAGTGGACCTTATTCCACTTTAACATGCATATTAATGTCAAGCACGTTACTATCCCGTCATTACAACTACAAAAACTAAGGAAAAATGGCCCGACTGAACCTGCAATACAGTAGTCATGACCATGTCAGGAGCTGGATGAGACTAGTAAGCCACGAAAAAAAAAAACCTGAAATATTTCTATTAACAAGCACCTTTTCCATTATTTTGTATGATACCTAAAAATGCATCTCAAAACAATCTGTATAGCAATCAATTCCACCAATTTCACTATTGCTCGCTAGCGATTTCAGCAAGCAAATAGATTAAGAAAACGTGGAAAGCAAATTGCATCCTCCAGGCTCAGTTATCATCAAATTTCAAGCATGTTGAACAATTATCAATGATCACATAAATTCCATAAATGAGTGGTCCTCAAAAAATATGGTTGCACAATCTCTCTTACCTGCCTTTTATCCTCAGGCAATGCAGCTTTCTCGACCCAATTTATGGCCAGTTCAAATTCACCCAAAATTCTAGCCAGTAGAGTCAAAGCATAAATCTCAACAATTTCCAAATACTTATCAACTCCCAAAACAAAATGCCCGTCACAGATTTCCGTGCAATTAACATTTGCCTCTGCATTGACAGGACTGTAATATTTCTCATCCACACAGCTCCAGTTGCGAAGGAACTCCTCTAGAAGTTCTTGAACCCCTGGAAAACCTTCTGAAATCTGCAAACAGACCCTGATAGGAAACTGCACCAATAAGCGAAGTTCATGCTGTATGTAAAAGAGGTCAAGTAACTTGCATTCAACATGAAAATCAAAGATGCACTTCTTCGAGACTAAAGGATGAAGAGAATGCCGAAAGTTAATGTTGTTAACCATTGCCAATCTCACATCTTCCAATAGCTGCCTATATACTGATATCACACCAACAATTGGTTAAAAGTGGAATGTACAGACCAAGCATAACATAGGTCTTATTCTGCAATAGAGTTAAGGCACGATGCATGAGATGACATTTTGTGAGTGTCATAGAACACGTCATCTGCTGATGTGATATATGACCACCAATAAGACTATATCGTCAAGTTGCATTATGAGCATGGCAGAAGTGGCAGGGCAGTTAACCGCATCTGAAAAAACATTGTTGTAGCATGCACCAAATGACATGTACAAATAGAAGAAATGTACAACTTCAATTAACATATTCCAGTACTGCACTGAAAAAGCATTGTTTGTAGCATACACCAAATCAATAGATGACATGTACAACTTCAATTAACATTCCAGTACTGCACTTGTCCCAACTCTGTCTGTCTGTCTGTCTGTCTGTGGGATGGGGTTTAAATAACTCTAACAACCCCCCGATATGATTTGGATAATCTACAATGACACCCCTATATTTGTTAATATTAATGAAAACTGTTCCTCGTCCTTTACAGAAATATAAACATGATGTAGGTATTAGGAGTCATCGGACCCACAACAATCCAACAACATTGAGTATGGCATTCTCGAAGTTCACAATGACTAAGGATTCGAATGACTCTTGCCTTTTACTTTTAATTTTTTAAAATCATGGCTCATGCACTATGACTTTTTTAAACCTGAAATACCTGAAACTTTAACAACATACTAATGTTGACACATAATTCACATAGAGCTTTTTCATAAATTTGAAAATCTGAACAATATTCTAGATTTTGGCAAAACAGGATAAAAAAAGTTCATGCTTTCGCAAAACAATAACAAACACGCCATAACTAATGTTGTGATATAATTCTTTGTTTTGGAAATCTAGGTATGTTATGAAATAGGCTTTGGTCAATCTAAGCGAGCTATAATCCCAACCATTTATCTATATAGATGGCACGAAAGCGTCAAAATATTAAGCCATGTTATGTCATCGAAAGTTAGGGGTATATACAAATTTCGAGGTACTCAATGCAAGCAATGCAATATACTATAATGCTTTCTATAGCTCTTCCATCAGGGCTTTCAACTTATAGTCAATTTTGTACAAATGATGAGCAACTTACAAAAAGAAAAAAGTCCTGAGGTTTATCCTTTTCAGCATTTTGTATCCTCTAGCTCAAACCCTACACTTTACACCTTCTAATTCCTATAACTTTTGCTAACATCCTCATAACGTCAGAAACCAAGGCATAGACTGCATGTTTTCTTAAAACTTCACGGTGCAACGTGGATAATTTTGAAACTAAAGGGTCCAAAGTGAGTGTAAAGGAAAGTTCAGTGTAGAATATGTGGAATCCTTTTTTCAGCCCCGCAGATAAGCCCTTAAAGGTCGTGAGACGTTTTTGGAAGATGTAATAACTAAACAAACTTAAGGCCCGAAGCACATGTATATATTGGTTTAAGCCTTAAGGCACAAATGCAATAAACCTATCAACGTCATATACAATCTACCTAAATCCTCTTCGGATGGTAGATGGAGCAGGCCAAATATGGATCTAACATAGTCATGTAAAACATTGAAGTTGTCTGGGGTCATCAACAAAGACAAAAAAATTAACATACAAATAGAAAGAAAAAAAGAACAATGAAGAACACAAAACTTCAGATATTTTCTTTTCCCAAAAGAAAAAAAAAGGAACAACAAATTTTTGAAAGGCGAAACATAGCATATAATTGGTTGCCTTAGAGAATCAGACTTCCTAATACCATCTTGTTTACCCCCGTGACTCGAATAAGATGAGCATAAATCAGCCTCATATCATGTATGTGTTCCTTCAACCACAATGGTAGAGAATACAAAGGTTAAGAAATGCAGCAACACTAGCTTCAATAAGGACTTCAGTCAGCCGATGTCAACCCAGCAAATGCAAACACTCAAAATATTTAACCACGTTTACAGTATGTACTCTTCTATTGTTTCTTTTGCAATTTTGCTCTTCAGAAGGATCAGGAAAGCATCAACATATAACCATGGAAACCCGTTCCGAGAAAAGCCATTAGTCAACATGTAGAATTGGAAACGTGACAACGCAAAAAGACACTACATTACCCAATTTGGAGAACTTCAATGGGGATGGCAGCAACGGAACCGAACAATTCCCTTAGCTTATGCAGAATTTCTGCTGTCCTGCAAGAAAATCCTACCAGTTACAGCACAATTTTTTAACTTCCCCCCCAAGAACCAAAGCGAGCACGAGACTTTGCATAAATAAGTCATCTTAATCAATTGGGTACGGTTTAGACCTGCCCATTTCTTTCAAAGACTGCACTAACACCATCCCAGCCGATCCCATCATGTCGCGCAGCCGCGAAAGATCCTCTCCTGCTTCTCCTCCAACGAGATCACCCTTGTCCCGACGGAGACGCTCCAGAACAGAGGAAGCCAACGACGCCGCCTCCTCGTACATAGAGCACACCAGGTAGCTGCGAAATTTCAAGAAAAGAGAGAGAGAGAGAGAGAGAGAGAAACATGAGCGAAAACAAAATCAAAGAGGACGGGGAAAGGAAATCGATCGAACCCTTTTAACCTCTCGCAGACGTCGATGTCTCCCCAAATAGGAGGCTCCGACGAGGTCCCCATCCTTCCCACCGCCTCCGCGTCCCGCTGTATCGTCTCGAGGGGATCGACAACGCCTGCCTTTTCCGGCCGTCGGAAAAGCGAGTTTCAGAGAGAGAGAGAGAGAGATCGGCGGTCGGCGCCTGGCGGTGGTGGGAGGCCGCGAGTTGTGGCCGATCAAACTTGGGGCTTGACGGTGAACCGCGGGACGGATAAGGAGGAGGGAGTCATTTCATTTTGCTCAATTCCAAGGGACTTTACTCGGCACAGAGTAGGGGTAATATGATGCGTATGATTCTGCATTTTGAAAATCCATTGAGAAATCTGGTTACATTATAAATGGTTTGATTCGGTTGAGATTTTGGATGTGCATTTACTTTCAATGGAACCGCACCTCATTTAATTCAATTTGGTTTGGATCCAATCAATTTGGTTATTTAATTTTCTTTCCTGAGATATGAAAAAAAGTTTGATGGGAATTAAGAGAATACATAAATTTTAATATTAACAAAATGAGAGATTTTCAATTCGTGAAATTATTCAAACAAAAATACTTATTTTTTATTGTTCAAACTAAAATCAAAACCGGACTAAATTGCATGAAAATTCATGTCGATTCTAGTTTCACTGCTAGCATCAGGTAAGGGCCCACCAATGCCAATAACATTTTATAAAATTTGTTATGAAAGTAAAATGAAATATTACAACTAGAATTGAGTCCTAAAACTTAGTAAATTAGTACAATGAAGTTATTATGTTAATTCTGTCCAATTTGATCATTTTTCTATCCTATGTGGCAAATAACCAAAGTGAAAAGGTCCACTTGTGCAAACCATTCACTTATTCAGAAACAGCGCCCTATGAGGCCTCTTCCGGAAATTGAACTCATCTCCCTCAAAATAAAAAAGAAGTCGTCTGGTCTCCTCTCTGAATCTTAAGCCCCAAATCAAGCCCATGCATATCGTGATTGGTCCCCTCATGAGTAGGAGGAGTTCGAAGCCCATCACAAGTCGGAGTTCTCAGCGGTGTGAAAGATGGAGATGGCAACCATCTCCAAGCCTCTTCCCACCTCACAAGTATCCCTCTCTGCGTCTGCGTTGGTGTTGGCACCTTCAACGTTGCCTCGACTGTAGCTTTTTGAACTGTTCATCGCAAGTGTTATCTCATATTGAGCTCCGTTCGGCCTACTCATATTGAATTTATCATGTTCCATTTTTCTGTTCGTTATTTTCGCATATGGTGTGTGCTTATTCCATTGCCCCCAGCAACGTGCATTGATGAACCAGAATGGGTGGCTTCAATCATTTAATGGGCTTTCACTCGATATTCATGAACATGAACAAGTAGGGGTGAGCGGTTCTAGATTCCTTAAAGATTTTATTTGGAACCTCTGGAACCTACCCTCAAGTACGGATTCCTCATTTTTTGGAATCTAAAACATATCTGTCGAAATCCAGAAAGTGGAACATATCCTATCATAGGTTTTAGGGTCGGTTTAGGGTCTAACAGGTTTTTTTTTTTTTTTCATTTTTTAGTTAAACAAAACGAAAATGAACGCAACAATAATAAACAAACTTAGACATGTTTGGCTTATGAAAAATGATTGAAGAGCGGCAAAAGAACTTCTTAAAAGAAACATATAGAAACCCTATTGACCGTCAACTTAAAATTTTTCTAGCATTTGGATAATCATTCATCTATGAGTTCTTCATGGTTATTTTATTCATCCCACATTCTTTTAAGAGAAACCATAAGTAGGTTGCAACCACAATCATGACAAAAGTAAAGGAAAGAGAAAAAAGAAGAAGATAAATCTAGGTCCTTTAGACTATCCAAATATCTTATTTAGAAAATACTTGCTCAAAGAAGAATGATAAAGCAACGAGAAGACAAAACAAATCTTACTCCTTAACCCGATGGGTGTCTCACTAAATTACATAACAAATCATGGGAAATGAGCTCAAATTCATCTCTTGTTTGTCTTTGCAAAGAGCTCACTAAATTGACCTACAAATGTGCATTGACTCAATTAAACAAATGGATGGAGTCCATTAACGTTATGTTCCATGAATTCAATGATGGAAATCCCATAAGAACTAAAACCCATTGATACAAGGTAAAAAGAAAAGCAAAAGGCAAAAGAACCAACGAGCTCATGGCCTCAACTAACAACCACCACAATACCAAGCATTCTAAGTTTCCAATGTTTCCTCTCCCAAAAAAGAATACTGCCAAGTTTGTAGAGAGAGAGAAGGCACTCACAGATCATCCACGTAATTTCCTGAACATATGGCCGGAGAGAGAGAGAGAGAGAGAAGGTGCCTGAACATCTAGCATTGAACAACAGCTGCCACCAGTCACAACAAGGGCCTACGATTTGCCATCAGCTATCTGCGTTGAAGTCAGTTTTCTTCTCTTTTTCTTAACTTTCTATCATGGTTGAGCATTGCGCTGACACTGTCCACCACCAAAATAAACTGTAGAATCAGCCATGTAAAGGGACAAACAGAATGCAGAGACATCAGTTGGTTACCAATCCTTTCTTTTTCTGTTCTCTTTTCTATCAATTATGACTTATGAGAGAAAACGATTCGATGAGATGGATATTCTATAGAAGCTTCATGCCAAAGTCTAAAATTTATAAATTCACCATGGTTCTAACTATGCAACCATCAAGCATAAGATGTTTCTTGAAAGAATGAATGACAGAAACCATCGAACCTCACTAAAGAACAAAAACTTAGCACTTATACATGACAATGAATACCCAAACATGACAAGTTAAGCAAAGCAATGAGCATGTGAATGGTGGGTACATGCCCCCATGAATGAAATTATTTAGGTTTGGAATCAATCAAAAATGAAATTTTTTTGTCTTTAGCCATTTTTTAGTTTGACTTTGTTCACAAAGATTTGATCTAGAGGTCACTCTGCACCCAATTGTCGAACCAATTTTGAAATTTTGCATTCAGAGATAAAAATTTCAAATTTTAGCCCTAATTAGTGGATCTATCAATTCTTCATGGTTTAAGCAATTATGCCCTTAATAACCTTACCTTTTTAGTGACAATTCAAATTTGGTATCAATTTTGGCAAGTTCACATTAAAACATCTCAATTTGACAACTTCGACATACCCGAAAATTACAAAATCAACTTAATGTGGTCTGATCAAGTCAATTCGACTTGGCCCATTATAGATGGGAGTCTAATTGAAGTAATTGAACTTCAATTTGGCAAATTGAAGTACAATTACAAACATGAGTCTAGTTTACGGCATCGTTTCGATACAAATTCAAGCATTTCGTGCACATTAACTTGGGTTAATTCAATTGCATTGAATTTGATCCAATTCACATAGGAATGACTTAATTACTATGTGCATAGATGAAGCTCTTAAAGACTACATAAATGTGCTTTGTACAGAGGTGGGGAGTAGGAAAAAAAATGAGAATCGCACTTGTACATGTGTCGGATGTTTGTCAAGGGAGATTGAAGCTTTAGGATAAATTGAGGCGGGTTAGTTTGATTGATTCTCTTCCTTAGCTATGTTTGGGGGATTTCAATGAAGTCTTATATCATTGGGAAAAAGTGAGGGGAAGAACGGTTGAATATCATCATCTCAACTCATTCCAAGAATGTCTCAATGGTTGCTCTTTGATGGAAATCGATTGTAAGGGGTGCACATAAACGTGGGCAAATAAAGAAGGGGAAAGCCTTATTAAAGAGAAACTAGAAAGGGTGCTATGCAACCTATAATGGAGGCTCTTACTTCCAGAGACCGAAGCCTCTGCCTTTCCTACGATAGGTTCAAACTACAGCTCTCTTTTGTTGGTTTGTTCAATAGTACTAGTAAAAAGGAGAAAGGGATTTTGGTTCGAAGCCTACTAGATCGAAGATGAAGAGTGTAAGGATATCGTTCAGATGCATGGCATTCTTTTGCCATGGAAAATGCAGGTTTACAAGATCAAATATGAGTGGTCACAAGGGTCTTAATCGCGTGGAGTCGAAATAAATTTTCAAACAGTCATAGCAATATTGAGTCCCTTAAGAAAGAATTGGTGGCCTTAATAAATAACACCCAACCTTTTTTTTTTGTCGGAAAGAGATAATTTCATTCATTCAAGTTATAGGAACATAGCAACCCGTGGCTAGGGCATCGGAGTATAAAAGATCCAAGAGAGTAGGGGGAGGGGACGCAGCCCAGTTTTGTGGTAAAGAGCCACGACCATGGGCCTTTGCAGCCCAATCGGCAACAAAGTTCGCTTCCCTTCGGCAATGCATAACGCGTAGGTTATGGAAATAGGGGAGCATGGCGGCCGCTTCTGCAAACAACGCTCGAGCCTCCCATGGCGTCGATCGGGGATCGTGCACAGCTTCAACCAGTGTGAGGCAGTCGAATTCGATCAGAAGTGGGTCATGAGCTTGTCCATTTTGCAACGGATGGTGGAGGGTGAGGTTGAGCGCCTGGATCTCTGCCTGCAAGGCCAAGGATGCTGGGAATCCGCAGGTAAATCCATCTATCAGCTTTCTGGTATGATCTTGGCATATACACGCCATAGTTCCTACAGTACTTGCAAGTTGATAAGCCCCATCTATGTTTATCTTCACTACTCCAGGATCTGGTGGCCGCCACAGCTGTTCGGGATGGGGAGGAAGTTGCCCTGTTTTCAGCGGGATCCGAGTGGAGTTCTGGGCAATTCGGACATGGGCGAGGGCCACCTCCACTACCTGTTACGGATCTGGACGCTGTCGGCGGAATATGAAATTATTTCACGCCTTCCAGATCTGCCACAAGATTGATGCAATGGTCTCCAGGCCAGGTGAGATCTGTTATTGCTCAATCCTTTCTGCAAGCCATGCATCCATCCGTTGTACTGCTGGTGGTCAGAGTTGAATGCTGACCTGTGGGTGTGACCAAATGTTGTGTGTCCATGGACATAAGAGAAAGAGATGTTCCATTGTTTCTGGTATGTGATGAGAGCAGAGAGCACATACCGGATCTGTGGTTATGTGTCTGTGATATAGGTTATCTTTTGTTGATAGTGCGTCATGGCATAAGGACCAAAGGAATGTACAAAGTTTTGGGGCTAGTTTCATGGCCCAAATTCGTTTTCACGGGAACCCTAGGGTTTGATAGGAGGACGATGCACAATTTTGTCTATTGCTGTTAGCTGCTTGTCTGAGAGTATGATAACCACTCTTCACGGTATAGTGACCATGTTGTGTCGCTTTCCAAATGAGCTGATCAGCTGTGTAGTGAGGTCGTACCGGAATGTTCAGAATATTCACTATTGTTGAATCATCGAAATGCTGGTTGAGTAGGGGGACATTCCATGTGTTGTGGTTCGGGTACATAAGATCAGCCACCATCACAGGTTCGTCTATAGCAGCAAGTCCGCCTAGGATCCCTTTAGGTAGCCATCTATCTTCACGGATTCGAATACTTTTCCCATCGCCAACCGACCACTGAAGTTGAGGTAAGATTGAGTCCCTCCCTAGTAGTAGGCTTTGCCAACCCCATGATGGTCTAGCTCCTCTATCCGCATACCTAAAGTCCTGTGAGGGAAAATAAAGTCCTTTGAAGAGGGTGCTCCATAGAGATGATGGTTGGTGGATTAAGTGCCATGCCTGCTTCCCAAGCATGGCTTTGTTAAAGTCGAGTAGATCACGAAAACCAAGACCTCCATTGGCCTTTCTATCCTTAAGGACCTCCCATTGCTTCCAGTGTATTCCTGATTTACAATCATCACTTTTCCACCATAACCTAGCAATTTTATGTTCTATGGATTTGCAAATAGAGACAGGAAGTTTAAAGATGGACATGGCATACTGTGGGATTGCCTGTACAACAGTCTTGAGCAGAATTTCCTTACCACCCTTAGAGATTAAATTTTCTTTCCATCCTTCCAATTTGGCATTCACTCACCCTAGAATCTAGGCAAACATCTCCATTTTTGATTTCCCCCAATCAGATGGTATACCCAGATACTTTCCAGTCCTATCGAGCACAAGTATTCTAAATTCCCTCGCCAAGTTTTCTAGTAGCCTAAGAAGGCAAGCTCTACTGAAGAAGATGCCTGATTTATTGCGATTAACAGCTTGTCCCGTAGCTAAACAGTATTGATTCAATATATTTGCGAGATTCTGACATTCGTGTAGTTTACCATCTAAGAAAAATATTGCATTATCAGCAAAAAATAGATGAGATAAGATAGGACACCACCTGTTCAACTGGATGTCTTTGAGATTTCCCATGTCGACAGCTTGATTGATAAGATTTGATAAGACATTCGCCGGTAGGATGAATAAGTAAGGAGAGAGAGGATCTCCCTGTCTGAGTCCCGAGTCGAATGGAAATAATTTAAGTGTTCTCCATTGAATTTGACACTGAAAGATACTGTTGTAATACATTGCATGACCCACTGTACCCATGTAGCATGAAAGCCTAACCTGAGGAGATAATCATTAAGGAAATCCCATTCCACCCTGTCATACGACTTTTGCATATCCATTTTTAGGACTGCTTGAAAGTTTCGCTTACGTTTCCTAATCTTTAGCTGATGAAGCACCTCTTGGACTATTAAAATGTTATCTTGAATTTGGCGACCACTCACAAAGGCACTTTGCTCCATAGAAATTAGCTCAGGTAGCTAAGGCTTCAAACGATTGGCGATCACCTTAGATATAATTTTGTAGGCATAATTACATAAGCTAATGGGACGGTATTGATCCAGCCTTTCTGGGTGTGGTACTTTGGGGATCAGGGAAATAATGGTCCTATTAAGATCGAGGGACATCACTCCTGATAGGAAGAAATTATGCACTGAGAGGAAAAGCTCATCCTGGAGTATATCCTAATGGGTATGATAGAAGAGTCCATTTAAACCATCTGGCCCTGGAGCTTTAGTAGCCCCCAACTGGAAAGTTGCTTGGCAAACCTCCTCTCTAGTGACCACAATTGTTAATAGAGTATTCATTTCCTCTGTGACAACCTGCAGGCATTGATTCAGGATAGGCCCATAGTCACGATGTCCCATTGTTCGATATAGGCTTGAAAAGAAGTCCATTGTCATTTCCTTCAAAAGCTTGTGGTCTTGCACCCACCTTTGATTGTCATCCTGTGGCATACTGATTATATTGCGTTGCCTCCTTTGAATGGTAGTCGCATGGAAAAATTTAGTATTCTTATCCCCCCATCTCAGCCAGTTAATCTTGGAGCGCATTGCCCAATACTATTCCTCTTGTTGCCATAACTTCTGGATGTCCGCTTTCAGTTTAGTAGTTGTCGGTTTATCATAATGGCCATGAGGTTGGTTGATATGATTATGAAGTTGCTGATGCAATGCTATAATTTTTTGGTGGCCCTTGGAGATTTTCAATCGACTCCAATGAGCTAGAGCGAAAGATACAGCCTGTAGTTTGTATGGTAGGACAGAGTCTTTTACCGATTATGATGTCCATGACTTGGCAATAACTTCACTGCACTCCTTGTCTTGTATCCAGAAAACTTCGAACATAAAGGCCTTGTATCGTCTACCTGGTAAGACTTCAATGGTTAACAATAAGGGGCTGTGATCATACCCCAAAGCAGGTAAGGCAAAAACTTCAGCTTCAGGGAAGGTGATACGCCAATCCATAGTACACAGCACCCAATCCAACCTTTCTTTCACAAAGTCATCACCTTCTCGATTATTCATCCATGTAAATGCACAACCCTTGCTTTCCATATCCATGAGTGAGCAATCATGTAAAACTTCTCGAAAAGAATGCATTCAGTGAGGTTCTGCTAACTGTTTGCCCACTTTCTCCCAATAATAGATGATTTCGTTGAAGTCTCCAGCACAAACCCTCGGTAAAGTATTGGAATAGCTGATGTGTCGCAGTTTTTCCCATAACAGTTGGCGTTGCTGATATACTGCTGGTGCATGTAGGTAGGTGAGACGCATAGGTATGCCACACATTACATCCGTGCATATCATATCAAAAAGCAACGAAGTAGACCAATCCACACTTAGAGTAATCTTATCATTCTAGAACACTGCCATCCCTCCAGCCAAGCCAATAGGGTTAATCACATGAGAGCTGGGAAATTTTAAACGTTTCTGAAGTCATCTAAGCACTACTTCTTGGTTTTTAGTTTCTATCAAAAAAACTATGTCGGGCTTTTCTTTGGCCACTAAGGCCTTAAGGGCTTGAACTGTCAGGGGAGTGCCCAGACCCTGACAGTTCCAGCTTAGTAACTTCATTTGTTACTGGGTGGCTTTTTAGGGCTAGCCACCACAACCCACTTCCCGGCCTCTTTTGCCTTAAAGATAGGAGTATCCATGAGTTGTGTTTTATCAAGGCCCTCTTGCGAATGAGTCCATGAGTTGTGTTTTATCAAGGCCCTCTTGCGAATGAGTTTTGAGTTCATAAGGATTGTACCTTTTAATCTTTTTGGCCGTGCCAGCTTTTGTATTAATTATGGTGTTTTTAAACTTCTTGGGATTAGATGATACCACTGCCTGGTCCTGAATACCCTTCATCTTTGCAGGTGCAGTAATCATTGCAGTTGTAGATGAAGTCGCTGGTAGCTTGCCTTCATGATGGAATAACACCCAGCCTTCGTAAGACAAATTTAGAATTCCAAGCATCAAAGAGGAGAGTGAACAATTATGGAGATGAGAAGAAATCTATTGGGGGTTGAAGTCAGGAGACTCGAAGTCTGTTCTCTATTCTTCCACTAAAGAATATCTCCACACGTCTAAATTCTTCATGAGCTCCCAGCCTAAAATTAATATTCTTCTTGCATGAAGTGAAATCATAAAACCCACAAGTTGTCTCCGAGACAAAACTCAACAGAAGACAAATTCACCACCGCTTGCACTTATTTGACCAAATTTCGATCTTTTTCCACCTGCGGCAACTTTATCCCTCTTTTCCGAATACGTGAGATGCCACGGTTTTGTTGCTGGACGTAGACAAAGGCACCAGTAAACCTGCAAAAACAGAGAGTAGTAATCCTCGGCGCTTGGCTCAGCAATTCGTGGTGCTGCTGGGATGCAGAGGCGCGGGCTCGGCATTGTGGCGAGCGGTGCCGGGCGGAAGTTTGCTGCAAGCGTCGCAATCAGGCGAACGGTGGCACCAGCGTCAGGTGCGGAAGAGTGGTAACGCGACTACGGGTGACAGCACGGGTGTTAACAACGTTAGCGCACCGGGGATCGGTTGCGCGTGCGCCGCAAAGGCGGTGGGACCGGGCGCGGAAGGCTCGAGCAGCTGGTGGGGTCTTGGGCCGAGGTCGGAGTCGTGGTAAAGGCGACGGCTTCTAGCATCGGGTCGCAGCAGCAATGGTGCTCAGAGACGGCGAGCGGGAGGCTCACCGCTACGGTGTCACGGCGGAGCGAGGCACCGCAAGCGGCGCACGCAGACACGAGCGGTGGCTTTTGGCCTTAGGTTGCAGCAGCGGTGAGGTGGATGGGGTTGTGAGCAGCAGCGGCGGGCATCGGTGTTGGGTCACGAGATCTGCAGATTGCAGACGAGGCGGAGGCGCAGGCAGAGGCGCGAGATCTAGAGGTTGCGGGTGGCGTAGGAGCAACGGCGTGGGTACTACTATAGTGTAGCGACAGCAGACGCGGGGGGACGAGCGAGTGTCAGCACTCGGGCGTAGAGGCAGGCACGGACCGGCAGTGCGGTGGTGATCGGCAAGGTGGCTGGCGCTAGCACGATGACCGGCGCTGGGGCGGTGCAAGTGCTGGCGTCGCGGGTCGCTGCAGGAGTGCGGAGGCGGAGGTGTCGACGATGAGGAGGCTGCCCGAAGAAGAAGAACAGTGATGTTCTATGCTGTTCTATTTATTTTTTTCTCCTTTTTATTTCACCTCTCACATCCCTCTCTCGGCAGTGCGGTGGTGATCGGCGAGGTGGCTAGCGCTAGCACAGTGACCGGCGCTGGGGCAGTGCGAGTGCTGGCGTCGCGAGTCGCTGCAGGAGCGCGGAGGTGGAGGTGTCGACGATGAGGAGGCTGCTCGAAGAAGAAGAACAGTGCTATTTTGTGCTGTTCTGTTTCTTTTTTTCTCCTTTTTATTTCACCTCTCACATCCCTCTCTCACGTCACTTTCTCTCTGTCTCCTTCTGCAGTTGTTGCTACACAGCTTTTCCTTTTTACTTTTTCTCTGAAGCTTTCTTTTCTCTTTTGTTTTTGTGTTGTGTTCTTAGAAGAATGAAGAGAAGCCCCCCCTTTTTTCATGAATTGTGGCCGTGTGTTTCTATTATGTGGCCCCCTAAAACCCTACGCGTTTTAACCTATTTATAGGCCACGGATTAGGGTTTTAATTTTTCCAAATCCATATCCATGAATATTTCTTTTCCAAACGCAATATTTGGTTTTCCGAACGCAATATTTGTTTTTGAATTGAAATCTCACAAAGATAAATCCGTAAAATCTCCCCGAGAATACGGGCTTGGGCTGATTTGCTCTCTTCGTGGGCTTAGCCCAACTCATCAAATTAAAGTTCTGAACCATCAATTCGAACCCATCTGTCACCAGCCCATTGTAAATGCAAATTAAAAATAAATGCACCTAAAATTACATGCTATGCAATTAATTAATTAAAAAATTTTAGGGGTTAACATTAATCCCTGATTTTTTAATGCGATGAAAGACTAAACGGGTCGCTAAAATTTAGGTGTCAACATGGTTGATTGGAAGAATTCCTTTGGAAAGTGCCAACAGTCCAGAAGGCATAAAGAAGTATTTAAGGAGGACTCTCGAGTTGTTCAACAGAGTGCGTGAAAGAGAAATTCCGAAGTCTAAAGCTTCCCAATATCTTGTCACTTCTTACTTTGTGTTCTAAACTGTACTCAAAAGAGAGAAAATTATAGTGTGACTTCGTGAGAGAGCAGTACACACTCTTCACTGTGAAGTTGAGATCACAAGATTGTAAATTCTCTTTTGATTCATAGTGAAATCCAGCCAGAAAGTTGTCAGCGTGGGAGAGTGGACGTAGGCTTGATCTAAGCCGAATCACTATAACTTATGTGTTTATATTCTCTTCCCTGAACTTCTTTATTTTGTTCATTGTTCTATTTAACTGCGAAAGTCTGAACTCGCTCAAAGTTTGTTGTTCTTCAGACTTAGTTTTTAAAAGTAAAATATTTTCATTGTTATTTGCGAAAAATTGTCTTCACACCTATTCACCCACCTCTAGATGTTCATACTAGCACTAACAATTGGTATCAGAGCCAGTGTGCTTAAATTTTGAAGTGTTTTACTTCTAAGCTAAAGACCCTCTATTGTGAGGAATTGAGGGAAAAATGGCCATTGGAGGAGCAATGGACTTCATGGGCTGAAGACTTTGAGGCCAAATGCACTTGAGTGCATAGATATTTCCCTTGGCTCCCCATTAGCTTCAAGCTTGACTTCCTTTCCCCTTCAATTTCCCCTCATTCTTCCCCCTCTCCCTCCTTATGCGTGCTCAGCCCCTAGCCGAACCCCCTCGCATTCTTTTTCCTCATTTCTTCTTCTTCTTCTTCTTCATTTCCATTTCTCTTGGTGCCACAAGCAGCCCACGCCGCCATCTTCAGTCTAGCACCACACCACCTTCAGCTCGCCACCCGCCAACCCCATTCGATCGTCCAGCCAACCCCTGTCCGTCCGCCAGCCACCGGCCACAGTAGCTCCACGACTAGGCCACACCACCGTTCGTCCAACCCATCGAACTGCCTAGCCGTCCGCCACCAGCCCACCTAGTCATGTCCAGCCTTGCCGAACCGTCCGAGCGCCGTAGCTCCAGCCACCATCCAGCCCAACCAGCCTCCAAGCCAAACCAACCAACTCAACTTCCAGAACCAAAACCGCCCCTTAACCGTGAGCTATTGGGTTGTTTTTCAGCTGCTGTGGGCCTCCGTTGGAGACGCGATAGGCTCGGGTCTTCACCTCCTTCGTGCCGTCGTCGCCGTGAACCCGCCGCCGTCCTAATCCGGTGAGTTAATTCCCTAATCTCGGATTAGGTGGTTAATTACACTTAGTGGTTAGTTTAGTGTTAATTAAGATTAGTGTTAATCCTAGTTAGTGTAACTAGTTAGTTAGGATGGTTTGTTAGTTAGGTTAGTTTGGTTAGGGGTTAGTTTAGTTAGGTTAGTCTACCCAAGGTTAGTTTAGTTGACCATGGTTAGTTAACCATGGTTAGAGTAATTAACCGTGGTTAGTTTAATTAAGTTGGATTTAATTAATTATTAATTAATTAATTAATTAATTATAATTAGCGTAGATTGTGACGGATTAGCTGTTTTTCATAATTTTATGCTGATTCCCGTGGTTGAAATTATATGTGAATTTGATGGTTTATTTATGCTATGAGTTGCAATTGAGTGTTTGGTGATGGTGATTGATTATTATTGCAAAAATCCGATTTTATGGTATTTAATTAGAAAAATACTGAGTGTCAGTTTTTGATATCAAAATACTTTATGTACTATATAAAATCATGGAATTTTAAAATGGGAGCGTACCACATTTATTTGTTCGATTTTAATATGTGACCATGCACAATTATTTTACCGGGAATTTTTAATATGAATAAAATTGGCCAAGTCCATTATTTGAAATTGAGGTATTTGAGTGCAAAGCATGGTATTCTTAGCTAAGTATGGATGTGCGTGTGATCACTATCGGAACCCGTCACTCGATGAGAGTCGGGGAGGCGATGCTTGATTAAGTTCGGATGCCCCATGTCAACGGATGCCGGTCGCGGTGGAGGCCGGGCCGATGCTCCTTTATGGAATGCCATCTAGGTGTAGACGTTGCCGTGTCTGACAGAGCGGAACGACGACCGACTATGTCAGATGACCGCTGACTGTTGAGTTGGCCGTGGCTGATGGGTTGTAAATAGCTAGAACACACCTGTGTGGTTGTGATAGCTGTGCCTGATTATGGGGCAAAATTGTGTGATACGGAATTTGACATATCATAATGATTTTACATTATAATCGGGACCCATGTGAATATTTTATAGATGAAATGAGGTGTTCCGGTTATTAAGTATGCTTGTGATATTTGTAAGTGCATACGTGATAAATTAATATGCAGGGCCATGCTGAGGCGAGGTAAGTTTATTTGTGACGCATGTTTAGGGTTTTGACTCGCTAAGATTTATCTCACCCCGTCGTGGTTAAATATTTTCAGGTCCCTAGTATGGAGACACATCACGTCCGTTTTGGGTGCCCATGGGAGATGGAGTCCAAGTCTACTTTCTTTCCTATTCTTGGGACCACCTGGACCTGTGAGTTAGTGGTGACCACTATTTGGGTCGATGAGGGCCTACCTCACTTCGTGCCTCATTACTTCAACGTGTGGTTCCTTAACGAGCCTAACGAGGTTCGGGAGGGTCCTTTACAGGGTTTTGACGGACCTACTGTCGAAACCGAGAATGAGGAGGTAGCTCACCCCATGGACATCAATATACCAGACGGTGTCGCGAGGAATCCGGAGCCCAAGGCTGAAGGGTTCGGAGCGTAGGTGGCCTAGGGTTTTCTTTTTTGGATATAGAGTTGTAAATATGAACCTTAGGTTAACTTGGTATATATATATATATATATATATATATATATATATATATATATATAAAGTGTGTTTTGTGAAAAAAGCGTTAGCATATTTTGACTATCCCCGTATTTGATGATTGTTCGGGTGTTTATTTAATTCGCTTCCATATGTGCTTAATTGAAAGATAAAAAGAAAGGGTTGGCGACGCGTCCTGAGAACGTCACATTTTAATCGACCGCCGAGGGGTGTGCGTGTGCCCGGGGTTCGGGGCGTGACAGCTTTGGTCTATGAGTTCATGGTCAATGGTAGCCTCCAAGAGTGGTTGCACCCGTCTCCAATGCCTGCTGATGCAAATGGGCCTTCAAAAAATTTGAGTCTCATCCAAAGGATAAAATTTTCCATTGACATTGCTTTTGCATTGGATTATCTCCATAACATCATAACCAATGCCACAGTGCCATCGTTCATTGTGATCTAAAGCCAAGTAATGTCCTTTTAGATGCTGAGATGGTTGTAGGGGTGTGCAAAATACCCGGAACCGCCCGGACCGCCCGGAACCGGACCGGAACCGCCCGGAACCGGCGGTTCTTGAGGGAACGGTCCGGTTCCCGGTTCCAATTTTTCGGAACCGGTGGGTACCGGTCCGGTTCCCGGTTCCATGGGCGGATCCATCCACCCGGACCGGACCGGAACCTTTTTAATATTAAAAAAAAATTACTAAAAGAAACCCTAGATTAGATCTCATCTCCTCACTCCCTTCGTCTTCGGTTCTCTCTCTCTTTGTCTCTTCCTCGGTTCCTCCTAATCCTATCGCCATTTCGATTCCTCCCCGAGCGTCGACGTCGTCGCCGCTGCTCCTCCGCCGCTACTATTTGCCCCCTCGCATCGGCCACCACCCGCCACAGCCGCGGAAAATTGTTTCGCGACCGTTCTATGTTGAAAACCCGACCATAGACCTCCTCCCCTCCTTCCCAACTCATAGACCCGACCGTTTTATGTTGAAAACCAAAATTGTTTCGCGTCAAGATCGGTTCCATGGATCCACCCGGGAACCGGACCGGACCGGCGGTCCGGTTCCCGGGTGGATCCATGCAACAAACGGGTGGATCCCGGTTCCAATTTTTTGGAACCGGTCCTTAGCGGGCGGTTCCCGGTTCTAGGTCGGGAACCGCCCGCCCGGACCATGCACACCCCTAGATGGTTGGACATATAGGTGACTTTGGATTGGCAAAAATCCTCCTTGAATCCACATCTTACACAAGCACAATATAAGCTCATCTGGTTTGAGAGGAACAATTGGTTATGCTGCTCCAAGTATGTCTCTTTGTGTCCCTAAAATGAAGAATTTGTTCATCACAAAATTGGTGATGGCATCTTTTCACAAAACTTTAACTTCACAATGAGATTGTGCTCATATTATTTTCTCATAACTCAACCATACGTGGTTCTTGATATGTGCAGAATATGGAATGGGTGTGTGGTTTCTATTGAAGGTGATGTCTATAGTTATGGCATCTTCTTGCTAGAGATGTTCACAGGTAGCTCACAACTGAGATATTCAAAGAAAATTTGGACCTACATATTTTTGTTGAGGAAGCTTTACCTGGACGAATCCTAGAAATTACTGATCCCATTCTAGTTCGAGAGATGGAGAGCCATGCAAGCGAAAGTAGAAAGAGCACACTTCAGGATTGTCTGCTAATAGTCTACCGAATTGGGATTGCCTGCTTAGTTGGAGTCCCAGGAGAGCAAACGAGCATTACAGTTGTAGCAGCTCAACTATTTTTCAATTAGGGACAAGCTTTACGCAGCTGGCTTACAAGGATAGGTAACATACCAAAGCAGTAAGTTTTCAAGTACCTTCGACAAATGCCAAACTGAACCACTTATGCAGAGACAGAGAGGTGTGTTAAAGAACCGGGACCTGCTCGGACCGCTCGGAACCGGTGGTTCTTGAGGGAACTGGTCCGGTTCCCGGTTCCAATTTATGGGAACCGGTGGGTATCGGTCCGGTTCCCGATTCCATGGGCGGATCCGCCCACCCGGACCGGACCGATTATATTATAATAATATATTGATTTTTAATATTAAAATAAATTTCGAAATTACTAATTAGCAAATCTAAATTTTAGGGCTTCACCTCCTCTCATGGTTTCCATGTTTTAATAAGAATTTAGTAAAGTGTATAAGCCGCCTTTCAACAACTCAACAAATGGCTCATTCAAATGATACTTTCAGGACTCACATATGATACCGTGTTTAAGAATATGTGGAGTACCAGGGGAATTGTTTCTACAAAAAAAAAATTCAGTAAAGTAAATGTTGTAAGAGATTGAGCATTATTAGAGGATAAATGAAAAAACGATCTACATATGACAATCATCTAGAATCTTGAACTTAAATAATATTTTAGATTTCAACTAAAATGATTCAAAAATAGGAAAAAAAAACTTATTCTCTTCTTTGGTAGTGTTTTCCAATAAAATAAAGAAAATGGTACCCTTAATTAAGCCGGTTCGATTTAAAGAAAAATATTACTTGATATGAAAAGTACTCACGGCGGGATTTGGAAAACGATATTATTATTGGTGAAACCGGTTCCATGGACGGTCTGGTTCTCGGGTGGATCCATGCAACAACTGGTGGTTCCTGGTTCCAATTTTTTGGAACCAGTCCTTAGCGGGCGGTTCTCGGTTCTAGGCTGAGAACCGTCCACCCGGACCATGCACACCCTAATATTTTGTAGTTATATGGCTGCATATTGCTGGCGTATGACTTATGAGGCTAATTATTATTGTGAGACCGGTTCCATGGATCCACCCGGGAACCGGATCGGACTGGCAGTCCAATTCCCAGGTGGATCCATGTAACAAACGGGTGGATCCCAGTTCCAATTTTTCGGAACCAGTCCTTAGCGGGCGGTTCCGGTTCTAGATCGGGAACCACCCACCCGGACCATGCACACCCTTAGAGACAGGCACGTGACTCCCCACATTTTTTTATTCATGTCCAGATAAACTCAGTTGTCTGGTGTTGTGAAGATGGAGCCATGGAGTTAACAAAGTCATCAAGCAGAACTAAAGTAGAGTTGGAAAAACATTGAAGTGATCCAATGAATTATAGCATACGGGAACCTTCAGTTGACTCGAAGTCAATGACAATGTCTTCGTCCTCTTTGGGAGGTGGAGAGAGGGGGCAGGAGGGCTTCATCTCATATGCAAACGTGGGACGGATGCTTCCCTAACGTATTGTGGGGGCAGGTAAATCGAGTTCTCATATAGACAATGATTAGTTTAGATCATGAAGAACAAGGGTGTGTCTCAATATTCCTTCTGAAAAGAAAGTTGGCGTGTAAGAAGTAGATACTAGGAATGAGGCTGTAATCTATACTTACAGTTGTTCTGTATATTTGGACAATTGAAAACAAAATGCTACATGCAAGCCTGTTTATGTCTCATAAAGCTGTGTGAGCAAGTACATTTATCGTTTTCTTCATTTATGCTAGTTAAATAGCTTAATCTATTAATACAAGTAGACATCATGCTTGCACATCCCACACAATGTCAATGTCTATCGAAATATGACTCCGTGAGTTGTCCCGCATGTTTGCATGTACAATGCGAACTCAAGTCCTACATTACCTAAATGCTCGACATGGGAGAGTAGTACGTGATTCCATCACCTCGCCATCGGTAATGACTTCCAGAAATATAGTTTTGAGTGAAACAGATATCACCCATACAAATAACTTGAAAGTAAAGATGGTAGTCACTGTTGTCAACAAAAAAAAGAAAAAAAAAAAGATGGTAGTCACTGTCAAAGTCGGGACCATGACTTTCATGGGGAAGAATAATAAATCATAATCAAATTCAACTAATGGAGAAAAATGAACAAATTTTCTCACGTTACGAGGAATTTTCAAGACATTTCTGTCCACTGCACGGACCAAAACATAGAAAGGTCGACTGATTGGGATCCTACTACTCACCGGCCTTAGACAAGAAGATGTAGGAAATGGCCACAATATCTAAGTGACCATCGGCCATGATTTTCTTTTCATTTTTAGTTTATAGGAATCTTCATCTTAAAAAGCGTAGAGTCATTAGCTATGCATTTTGCAGAGCTCATGATAGAACTATAGCAACTTCAGACAATTTAAGCTCAATGATCTGAAGTTCCGAGTTGCTATCCCAGGAATTTTTTTTGTACAACCCAAGCTTGCTATGTGTCACGGTATGTGAAATCTCCCATACTCATGACACTTGTGAATGGTGCTTGGAGTTATCGAGTGAAGAGTGTGGATGTAGAGATGATGAACACAACTGGTCCATGAGAGTGGCGTTAGGATGGTTGGTGTTAGGAGTTTTAGAGTTGAAGGATTTTATTACTTAAGAGCTTTAAAGGCAAAGTTGGCATCTCGTGCACAAACTGGTCAAGAGCTGATGTCGCTCTCCTGATGAAGCCATGGCAAGCCAAAATAAGTTATTGAGCCTAAAGATGTCCGAGGTAAGCTGGGCATGGTACGATCTCTCGTTCATCGTTTATTCTTTGGAACAACTATGGAATGAGGGTTGACCAGGTGAATTTCGCTCGCTAGGTGTCTCATGGGTTGTTTCGCAATCAAGGAACTGCCAGCCCGTGGCATATGTATGTTACTATAGACTACGAACTTTCACCTTTATTTTCTACTTAAGTAGATAATTCCTGTTAAAAGATGGTGAATCCCTAGGGTGGGAATCCTGCAACTACAACTACTTAACCTATTTGTGCTTAGAAATCCGATTTTGTTACTAGTATACGGCTATCTATCTTCTTTCTTGTTTTTTCCCGTTCTTGATTTTTTTTTTGCCCTTACCCTTTTTCAAAGAGGAGGTAGACAGGGATAAACTTAATGTGGTAGCCATGTAATATGAGTTCACAAATTCGAATCATATTGCGAACAAATCTTTGACCAGCTTGTGGAAAATGACATCTCAAGATCTCCATAACTAGAATACATAATATAGTAACGGAGAAAAAAGACTTGTACACCTAATTTAGAATTCATCATTCTTTATCCTTAACAATGATGGTCTAGAGCTCATGTGCTTCTTTTCTATTGTGTTCTCTATCACTAGCTTAATGAAACTATCCATCACCCCTAGCATTTAGTAAACGCTCTTTATGTGAAAATATTTGCGTATTAGGATTAGAGGAGGAACTTAAGTACTATTTATGAAGTTTTACGTCACAGATCCTCTCATCACAAGCCAGGCTTTTACTTGGCCCACATTGGCTAATCACATATTAGATTGATTAAGAATCTTTATATCTTAGATGGTTAGATAAATCCCATAAAATGATAAATTTCAACCTTCATATATATAGGAGTAGTTTAGCCATGTTTTAGAGAGTTGGTTGTTACTCAATGACGATATCTTTCTTATCCAGATTTTCACTTAATTTTTGAATTTAATCACAAATATCAATTAAAAAAAAGATGAAATTTAGCTATTAAAAAATAACTAAATGAGATGATCCTCTATTAGAATGGCTATTGAGAAGAGAGAGAACACATACTACAACGGTAACTTCCCAATTCATGGCACCACGCGATGTGAGGAGTGCTCGCAACTTCACCGGCGATGTGAGGAGTGCTCGCAACTTCGCAGTTGTTCTCTTTCTCTCTTTTTGTTGAATTTTTATTTTTATACTTTTTAATATTTTTTTTGTCTTCTCTCTTTACAAATTTTCAACTTTTTTTTTATTGATGTGGCATTTGGTGGGCGCCACATATGGGTTATGTGCCTAAAGAGATTGATAAAAAAAGACACAACAATGTTTTCTATTTGCTAAGGGTGCGTTTGTTTGTGTTTTTTCTTTTTTGTTCCGGGAACAGAAATAGAAAAAAACTATTTCTGTTCCGGGGAATAGTTTTTGAACAAAAAAACGCGTTTGGTAAACTTGTTCCTAGAATAAAAAAAGAACGTAAAACATGTTTGGTAAATTTGTGTTCTTTTTTTATTTCTTTTAATTTTTAAATATTTTTCTTTCTTTTTTTCTTCTTTTGGCCGGTCGCCGGCCTTGGCCATGGCCGGCGACCGGCCAAAGAAAAAAGAAGAAGAAAAGAAGAAGAAGAAGAAGAAAAGAAAAGAGTGGAGAGAGAAAATTTGTTCAAAAAAATTGTTAAAACAGTTAAAAACAACTTTTTTTTTGTTTTTTGTTTATGTTCTTTTTCGTTCTTGGGAATGAAAAAACGATTTGGAACAAAAATGCAAACAAACGCGTTTAATTTTTTTTTGTTAGGGAACAAAAAAAACAAAAAATCTGTTCAAAAACGAAACAAAAACATAAACATAAACAAACAGACCCTAAATTAGACGAAGTTAACTAAGAACTTGATTACATAAATTTTAATAAATCTTAAAATTTGATTGCACTATTCGAAAATTTTAGAAATCACTTTAGCTTTTACAATAGCCATAGAACTTTCAATGTAGGTATTATTTTGACCCAAAAAAAACTGTAGGTATTAAAAAAATGAATTAATATTATGAAAAATTACAAATTAATATATTTATGATAAATTTATCTCAAATTAATTTTTTGATCCCAAAAATCCTAAACTAATACATTTATGACAAATTGACTCATTGTAGGTTTTCGATAAATTATATTAAAATATTATGAAAAACTTTAAACTAATATACCTATGATAAACAAAAGTAAAACTCTAAATTGGTCAGCCGTCACCGTCAATTGTCAGGTTTTATGTAGCTGAGCAATTTAACGACAGAATTTAATGAAAATTAACGAGATATAAACTTATCATAAATATATCAGCTTGAGTTTTGATGGTCAAAAAATTTAGTTTAGAGCAAATTCGTGAGATATATCAATTTGAAGATTTCGGTATTAATAATAAAAAAACAGAATTCTAAAAGGACACGTCCACCGTTTTACTACAGGATTGCCAAAAACCCTAAACCCTCGTCCTCACGCCCCCGAACTCGCGAAGTTGCCAACTTCAAAATCCTTCGGCCACCACCACCTCCTCCGTCGCGGAAACGATGGGGATATTCGAGCCGTACAGAGCGGTCGGATACATCACCGCCGGCGTCCCCTCCTCCGTCCAGCGGCTCGGCACCGAGACCTTCGTCACCGTCAGCGTCGGCAAGGCTTTCCAAGTGTACAACGTAAGGCCGCCCCTTCTTCTTCGCGCGACGTCCGCACTTCGTGTTTCGATTTGGTGTTGCCCCGTCGATTTGATCACCTTTTCTCCCTCTCTTCTCTGCTTTGGTGGTTGCAGTGCGCGAAGCTGAGCTTGGTGCTAGTTGGTGAGTATCTCTGCCCCTCCGTTTCGATTCATTTCATTTGTGTTGCAAGAGCTGTTATCTTTTTTGCCCTTTGGGTCAGGTACATCGGGAAATGGCATGGGCATGGCAATTTTTGGGCTGCTTCGATGCCTTTTTACGTTTCTGATTTGGGGGTTTTCGAGTTGTTTTTATGTTGGCATTCACAATCTCTCTATTTTCATTTTCGAAGGAAAAAGCTAATTAGCAGTGCCCATGTGAGAAGTATAACTGACCTTTCTAATACTCTCGTGTTGAATTTTCTGTAATGACAGTCTCATGGGCTGAGTTGTCGATAATGTGCTTGGTCATGCTGTCTAATGGGGTTTTCTCCCTTGAATAAATAGGGGAATCCCATCACTTGTTGTTGCTTTTCATTTTCTGGCAATTTCTTTAGTTAAGTAACGATTAGATGCGCCTTTTTTCTGAAGGTCCCCAATTGCCAAAGAAAATACGGGCCCTCGCATCGTACCGAGAATACACTTTTGCTGCTTTTGGAAGTGATATTGGCGTATTCAAGCGTGCTCACCAGGTTTGTTACTGAATGGCTTGTTAGAAGAAAGTCACTAATAATAGATTATTCATGGTGTTCTCCTGCACTCCTGCACTGCAATGGGATGTTGGGTTAGGGCAACCTTTTTCATTTTCCTTCCAAAATTATAAATCAATTGAATCGGTACAGGTTGTGTACATATGAAGGTAATGATAGATGTGACAAAATCATTAACGTGAACAGTGAAGGAGCTTAATTGTGTATATTTGTGGCCAAACAAATGAAAGGATCTCAACTTTCATTTAGCAAGGAATGGTCATGAATTGTCATATAAGACATGTTATGACCAAAACTCTCTTGCAAAGTGCTTTGCCTTGGTACATTGCTGGAAGATGTTTATCAATTGGGGTCGTTTGGTAGGTTGTCTAGCTAGTGGAACTCATATGTTTCCGATTTATTAGCGTGTCTTGTTTGTTGACAAGTGATCAACGGTGATGAGATATTAGATTGTTGGTTCTTGGATTTTCTTAGTGTGCCCATGGCACATGAACTTTGGAGTACTATTGATGGTACTGCTTATGAGATGTAGTGCTGGTTAGGGTGGTAGTATTGTTATGAATAAGAAAATTTACATTCATGGACAAAATCAAGTTTGAAGGGGAAAAACCAATGGGCCTTTGGTGGCCATTATTTTGTTGCAGCTTTGTGTATGTAGCAGTGGCTATGAGAGTGTGATCATCTGATGGTTCATTTGTGTAGTAAAATTTATTGATTTTCTACTTTGTTAGCAGTAGGTGTTGATGGAAGACGATATCTTTTAAACTTCCTAGCCTTCAGAATTGATCAAATCTGACCTGCTTTTGCTGAAATGGATGCACTTATTGGATATACTCTGCATCTTAGTCACCTTATGCCATTAATTTTCTGTTCAGACATAGCCTTGGAGATTCTCTTTTGAGTTTGTTGGTCCCGATTTTGTGCTCATGGTTGCATATGGCTTTTTGGTAGGCATATAATTCTATGTAGTGGTGCTGTGTTCTTGTGTATTTCCAGGGGCATATGCCTCCATCAATGCCATATCCAATTCTGTTAGGTGTTCCTAGGGCACATTCACTCCCTAATGCCTGAGGCACTAGCCATCAAACTAGATGCTAGGATGTTCGCTAGTGTTTATCTTTGAAGGCTCTTTGTTATATTCTATTTTATCCCGCTGCGCCTGAAGCATTTTAAATTTGTTTGTCAGCACTGTTTACCTGCTTGATATCATTTTCTTAGAAGGCCTTAGAGTCAATGTCCCACCCTGGTATTTTGAGTCCAAACAGGTTTCAATGTCTGTGTCAATAGAGATTTCATGGTTGCACTATCTTTACGCTAGGCTTATGCAATTATTTATTTGAATGGGATAGGACTAGCAATATATAGATATTTTTTGTTGATCAACATGTCAATAACTTGTATATCAGATTCTATGCATGTACTTAAATGGTCCGGTGGTGACAATATGAAGACACATTGATGGTTAATGCTGGCTAGAATTTATATCTCTGTTTGAAGCAGATTAGTAATAGTAGAATATGATGTTTGGCTTATCCAAAAAATAAAGAGAAATACAATTTTGTACTATTAATTAAAATATTGGTATGTGGTGAGGAGATTGGGACCTAAGTGCACATGCCTGAACTGCTAATTAAATATATTGCCAGAAAATGTGCTGTGTTTTTCTTTAATGATGTGCAGGAACATTTTGTCTATCTAATTTTATGCTTTTACTACAGTTAGCAACTTGGAGCGGGCATACTGCTAAGGTTTGTTTGCTGCTGCTGTTTGGAGAGCACATATTAAGTGTAGATGTTGATGGCAATGTGTACATATGGGCGTTCAAAGGAATGAATGAGAACCTTTCCCCAGTGGGACACATCTTGTTGGATAGCAATTTTACTCCTAGCTGTATAATGCATCCAGACACTTACTTAAATAAGGTAACTATCATCTTTGCCCCAAGAACTTTTCAGTTCTTAATTGATACGGATTGGTGGTTGAACATGCACGTACTTGCCGGAGAAAGAAGATTCCCAAATGAAATGGCAACAATGGTCAAAGCTGGCTTTTTCTTGTCCTTTTCCTTTGTCATGCACTAGTAATTAATTTGGAAAGTTTTCTCCATTTTTTTTTTCATAAAAGATTTGAGAGAAATAATGGATAAACTGAAAAACAGAGCAACAATAGATGCAAACTGTGAAATTACTTATTGTTTGCTTTGTTTTATACCGAGCAATTAATTCTCGGTATCAAATATTGATGGAAAAGTTGAAATTATCCACCATGAAAATGAGTAGATGTCTAATTATCTGTGCTAGTTGGCCATAATCTTGATGTAGTACAATCCTTTTATCATTTACTTAAGACTGTAAAACTATACTGTATTTAAAGATAATAGAGCATCTGTAATTAGCTCTTGATAGCAAGATCCAGCCAAAGGTCACTAACTTTCAGATGTGTTATTTGAAAAAATCAAGCTGTGAAGGGGAAGAGGTATCCAGGGTCCAATCCTGAAGGGCTATGGACTATTCTGGTTAGAAATTTTTTTGCACATTTTACCTTAGCTGTATTAACTAATTTCTGTAGTATAGTTTGTTAAGAGGAGTTTATGACGTTGAAAGTAGTGTGGTCCACATGTCAGCATCTCAACTTTTTGAACATGACTAGTATGTCTAGATCTGGGAATGTGAAAATGATGAACAGGTAAGCAGAAAAGAGTGTAGTACAAATGAAGGATGGGTAGAACATTTACTACCGCAGAAATTTAGGGAAATAAAATGTGCCAAGCATAGTTATTAAAGTCGATATACAAGTTAGGACTTTGAGTTAATTGAATGATCAGATCCTAAGATCTGATAGGCATTCTTAAAATCTAGAAATACCAACAGTGGGATGCTTGACTTGAATACTTGCATGGAATCAACTGATTATTTGTTCGCCAGATTTAAATAAGTGTTGCTATAAAGTTCTTATCATTCTTCAATCTATATACTTGTGTGCAACCCACTAGTTATTTCTTTGTTGAGTTCAAAACTTCAAAGAAGTCTTACATTAAATACCTATATGATCTCTATCTCTGATTATAAAATCCTTTTGTCTAATCCAAAACTCAAAGGAAGTCTGAGTACGTAATTTTGTACTATTAAATGATAGAATGGATATGATCATAGCATCCTATGATACTTGTCAATTTGGATTGAGACCCTCTAAAGATTGTAAATGAATACCGTACTTAAGATCTGGATTGTTACTTAAGTTTCGAACTGTAGGGTGGTAAGATCCTAAGATCCTTACTGGATTTTAATGACAATTTCCACTAGTGCAAGCATGCTGCCTGCGAGAGTGCTAAACCTATTTGTTTGTAAGGTAAGCTAAAGCTGCATGGTAATTTAGCAAAATAAATGGCTATTGGAAATTATGAATGCTTAACAGCTACGTTAACAGTTTCAATGTGTCTCTGGACTAAACTAAGAAAGCTTGTAAACAGGTTATTCTGGGAAGCCAGGAAGGGCCTCTGCAGCTTTGGAACATAAGCACTAAGACAAAGCTCTATGAGTTCAAGGGATGGAATTCCTCTGTTAGCAGTTGTGTTTCATCACCTGCTTTAGATGTTGTTGCGGTTGGCTGTGCTGATGGCAAGATTCACATTCACAATATTCGCTATGATGAAGAATTGGTTACATTTTCTCATTCGATGAGAGGTTCTGTGACCGCCTTATCTTTCAGCACAGGTATCATTCATGTTGTTTCTTTGTCTTCATCAAGTACTAAAATATATTCTGCTATAAATCTGGATGTCTTTCGAATTCAAGGGTGCTTCTACACTGGCCACGCTTTATTTCGTCTCCAGAAACTCTTCAATAATGATTATTTAACCTCCTGTGGCCTTTATATGTTAAAAGGAATTCATTAGTGGATTTGGCAATTTTTGTGCTTACATCTATATTCTTCCTTTAGATGGGCAGCCTCTTCTAGCTTCTGGTAGTTCATCTGGTGTTGTCAGCATATGGAATCTCGATAAAGAAGGCTCCAGTCAGTCATAAGAGATGCTCATGACGGTTCTATAATTTCTCTCCACTTCTTCGCTAATGAGCCTGTGCTAATGAGTTCATCTGCAGATAACTCGATTAAGGTAAGTTTCACAGAGTAGTTTCCATGACCATTCATTGAAAATTTTTGTTGTCTAGTTAAATGAACCCAGCAATGTTGGATGATTAATATGACTTCTAAATCTCTTTATTGATCTAAAATTGTACTTGGGTGTGGCCTGTTTCGGCTCCCCTCTTGCAAGTCAATTTCCTCCCTATACTCAGTTATGCTTGAGTTTCATGCGGGACAGATAAATATCAGTAGTCATCAAAGCTCTTTTTCGTCTCATGTAGCAAAAGAATTTAGAACTGATATTTCTCAATGACATACAATCTGGAAAGAAGTGGTACACATCAGTTTGCAAATGCAGTCTGCTGATAGCTAGTTAATTTTCCTGAAAGGTCTTTGTTTGTTTGTTTAATTGCACCTAACCATCTAAGATCAGCCTTGGAAACTATGGAAAATGATTTGGCAATCTTGTCTTTGTTTAGGATAACTCTGACCTTGTGTGTTTTATTGCAATTAGCCTTATAGGGTCGGTCAATAGATAGCAACTTTGAAAATCATTCGGTCTTCTTCTTTGACTGTGGAGGGTTGCTCTAGCTCTTTTTGATTAATAAATGGTGCAAAAGTGGCATAATCTTTTACACCTTTCACTGGTGATAATCTTTAAAAAACGTAACAGAACCTAGTTTTTCTCTGGATAATGGGGGTTGAATTTTATATCAAGTTGTGTTATCCTGAAATTAGTTCTGAATTCTCTCTGTACAATAAATCACTATGTTTGATATAGATGTGGATTTTCGACACAAGTGATGGAGATCCTCGTCTATTACGCTTTCGAAGTGGTCATAGTGCTCCTCCACTCTGCATAAGGTAATAATTTTCTTTCTTTCTTTATTTGTTTAGGGTTTACTTTAAAAGAAGTACAGTATTTTTGTGCATTATTGTACCATTTCATTTTTTCCAGATCAGAAGTACAAAGAATGATATGCCTGCAAATATGAATTGTGTGGAGTTTGTCTGGTCCGAGAATCACTAATCACGATATACATCTGCAGGTTCTATGCTAATGGTAGGCATATACTATCAGCTGGTCAGGATCGTGCCTTCCGGCTTTTCTCAGTCGTCCAGGTCCGTGTCAAGCATACATCACTCTATTTTTGTGTTAAGGATACTTTAACATGGTTTTATGTGTTTGCTTTCCTCTGTAATGAATGCATTTTTTAAGCCTTGAATGAATTGTGATTATGATCTCCATTGATGGATTTAGTTTCAATTTTTTCTCTTTTATGTTTATTTGGAACTAAAAGCACTTTTAACTTATATTTGAATTTCTAGAAAATAGTTTTTGGAATGCTCTGTCAGCTGTCATCCATTTCCTTATCCATCCCTTATGTCTTCTTCTATTGCTATGATGAAAGATGCTCAAGAACTTAAAAAACAACCGTGATTTTTATAGAAGTAAGTTCTTTTTTGCAGTAGTCTGACTCAAAAGGTCGTGATGGTAAAATTTCCATAATTTCGTGCAGACTTATTGAATATTAAGTGCATCTTCTTTCCATGCATAATATAGATCTTGGCTTGCTTTTGAGAATCTGAGCTTTCAGGATGTACGAAGCCAATAAATAGTTTACTGATGAATGAAGAGAGCTTTAGATTATCAACAAATTCCTTTTTGAAAGCATGGAGATGCTAATCCATAGATAAACTAAGCAAAACTGCAAGTCTTTTTTATGTTGGTTGAACTTAAAAGTCATAATGATTGCTGAATAAGCTTGTGGCTTAGAAACTAGTCTTTTTGTGATTGAGAACTCTATTTTTCACTTCTATTACCCCTATCAGTGACATAGAGAAAGTATTGAAGTCAAGAGAATTTTTTCCCTTTACATTAGCTCCGCCAGGTGCATATTTTGCCCACCCATTCTGTTGTCACCTATTTGGTGCCTGCAAGTGCCCACAACATTCCTTTCTCCTTTTTAAGCTATGCTGCAGTAAATGCAGTATTGATGCTAGATTCTCTGTACAATGTCAATCTTGTCCACTCTAGCCAAATTGTCTGATATCCTTGGAGATTGCATGACCTTTATATGAGTCAAATCGACAGATGTTCTATGAGGCAAACTAGACTTAAGCAAGCTTCACAGTGGAAACCAGTGCTTGTTGTAGGGCACTTATGTTTCGAAATCGAAAATTAGTGAAGTGTAGAAGTTCTTGACATCGCATCACGGGAAATTATAATGTTAAAACTTTTCTTTTTACATTTTCAAAGCACATAAAGGTAGCTAACCAGTGCGCTAAAGGCACTTGTATGCATTCTCCTTAGAAATTTTCTTCTGTTTTTCTCTTGGATGTAATCATTTTTATTACTCTCAGGGTGGACTTCTCTTGTTTACTTAAATTAACAAAAATTGTCTTCTACATCATCCAAATTTCACCTTAGAAACAAACCAACCCATAAACCCATAATTGTGGCGATATAAGACAAGTTTCTCTGATGATTGCAGTTTGTCCAGAATCGTTGAAACCTTATTTAGTTCTCTAAGTCCTAAATAACCTGAGTTCATTTTAAGTAGAATATAGAATGGTTGCTCTGAATATTAAATTTCTATAGCTGATGGTATGGTGTGGATTTTTCCCTTTTCTTTTCCTCATATGTTGTTTGGTGTTCGTTTCCATTGCAAGAGCAGGATCAGCAAAGTCGAGAGCTATCTCAGCGTCATGTGTCCAAGCGAGCAAAAAAATTGAAGTTAAAGGTATTGTCTACTTTGACAGTCATGTCATCATATGTTTGTTTCATATGTTTGAAGTTAAAGGAACAACCATGTTCCAAATTCCCTGTCATGTGTGATGTTTTGCTTCCCTTTCTGGAAGGACGAAAGTACTTTATATACTGAGCAAATCAATCACTTCATTATTAAGCGTCTCACTTGCTTGGAGAGTATCCGCCTTCCCCTGTTTGAATTTTGATAAAAATTCCTAGCTTAACTGCTTTGATATACCGTGTCTATTACATGTGGTAAATCTGATGCGTATGATGCTTATCTGGAAGGATAGTCCCAGCTCATTGAGCTAGCCTTCTTGTGCTCTAAATATCAGGAGAGTACATGTCGTCTATCATTTAAAATTTAATATTGTTTTGTGGTAACCTGGTTTGTACTGCTGTCAATCAGCCCTCACCTACATTTATTTGTGAGTTGGTTGTAAGAGCATCCAATCTCATTTTGTTCAGCTGTTGTCTAAGACAATAAAATTTCTAAAGCATGCTCTCTCTCTCTCTCTCTCTCTCTCTCTCTCCCCCCCTTCTCTCTCTCCTCTAGTGTGGGTTGCTCTAAGTTGTCAGAGTAGGATTCCGGCCCGAAAAGGCATGGGTTCAAATCCCACTGTTCACAAACTCCCTCCTTGCTTGTTCTCTTGAATTGTTATTTACCTGTAGAAAGTTTGTTCTTTTCACGTATACCCCTTTCCTCTCTTCTTCTTTTTCTTCTTCCATTCCTCCCCTCCTTTTTTTCTCTTACCTCCTATACCTTCTTCCTGCCCTATGCTCAGATATTTTCAATTGCTTTCCCCACAGCGTTTTAGATCATGAGTCAGAAGTAGTTTCAGAAAATAAAACAAAGAATTTATCTCACGTGTCTGGAGTGTCATTTATCCTGTTGCATCTTTGATCATTGTAATTGACAAGTTAACAGTCTCCTGATTTTTTTCTTTTCCAAGAAACAAGCTGTTGGAGAAAAGCTGTAAAACAGCAGATGAACTTATTATTATGTATTCTGTTTTTGACAAGCAGAAAGTAGTTTCAAAGCTTGTTCCTAGCAAGGAGTGTGGTTCAACATGATTTGATTTTTTCAATTGTTGGCAATCTTTATGTCATAAGTGCGCTTTTGCTGGGCCGGGCCCTTATTTGTGGTTGACAGCTGGACTTGTTCCCTTTGGGAGTTTGCTCTTAATAATCCTTTTTATTCTGCATATAATGTGTAAAGATCAGCTTGAGTTTGCGGTACTTTTATGGTCATGTTCCTGTTTCATCATTCTTAACTCCCCCATTTCGAATTCTATCTGTCTCCGTGCTAAAACAATATTAAGCTTATTCCGAGCACTCTTGACAGTATTCTCATTATCACTTGAACTTTGTCTACATGCTCAGTTGAAAACAAATTTTCCGTGAATTTTGAAGTACTTTAAGTGCCATTCTAATTCATATTTATGTTTTGTCTTTCTTAAACGTTGATATCTTTTGTTGGCTTACATTGCAGGAAGAAGAGATAAAGCTGAAGCCTGTTATAGCATTTGATGTTGGTAAGGATTTTGTGCTAGGAACTTGCACACGCTTTAGAATCAACACTGAATGAGCAATTCATAATAATTGGTTTGATAATTCGATCTATCCATCCTAGCATTTTAGTCAAGGTTGAAATATGGTCACTTCTAAAACATTATTCTATCATGTGTCTTTCAATGTGAAATTTGAGGGGGAAAAGCTTTTCCGTTGTCAATTTGCTCATCCTCTAAGAAAAGATGTGGCAATCTGAAGTTTGCAATGGAAACAAACAAGGGGCAGATTTCTAAAACTTGGCAGAGGAGATGCGGAAAATTGGAAGAGGAATATGTCTTATTTGAGTTGCAGTAATTGTAACTATTACTTAATTACAGGTTGCTCTTAAAATTTAATGTCTGTCGACCATAGGTTTTTTTCATGGTCAAACATAGACAACTTGTTTGGATGAGCATGAGATCACAGAGATGTACACCACATGTGTCGAGCACATCTTCTATGAGCTGTTCGTATATTGTGTATTGATTTCTGCCCCTCCACATTACGCTTGGATTTCAGCTGAAATTAGGGAGCGGGACTGGTGCAACGTAGTGACAAGTCATATGGATACCCCGCAGGCATACATGTGGAGACTTCAAAATTTTGTCATAGGGGAGCATATTCTGAGACCATGCCCCGACAAGCCCACACCTGTTAAGGTATAAGTTCTGATTTTTTACATGGTACAGCTTCAGCATTATATGAAACATTCAACTCCTTAGCCTGAGGTATTACTAACCGGGTAAAAATACTTGATGTAGAAGCTGTAATAGTTTAGGGAAAACTATGCTTTTCAAACCTGAGTTCACAGTATATGTTTTACGAACTTGAATTTGCAAAAATTGTTTTTCCTTCTTGAAATAGATATTGTTTTTAATGAGTCTAGCTATTAAACTATGCTTCTCACTTCATTTGTGCATTCTTGATAGTTGATGATGTCTATAGATTAGAGAGATAGAGAGAAATATAAGATATGATAGTGTAAAAGAGAATAGGTGAGCATATCCTTGTGATTTATTCTTTCATTTGGCTTTGGATGTGTTGTTCCAACTTTGGATAGTCTGGCAATGTTTGCCTTCAACTTTTTTTTCCCCTTCTCTATCTTTCTTTCCTCGTACAGTTCTGATGTTGAATTTTTATTTTAATAAAACCTATTATTAACTATTAAAAAAAGAGTAGGTGTAGAGAGCTATTGAGCAAGTGCAATACGCTAGCATGACCAAAAGATTCCACTCAGCAGATTGATTTATATGGTTTTAAGAACATCTTTAGACATTTGCAGTCATGGTGCTGAACAATGGAAGCAAAGTGTTAGTGCGTAAATTGGAGGACAAAAAATGTGATTCATTAAACATGGAATGCAAATTGTTAGTTACTATACTATATATTGTAAAATTCCCGTACTTCTATGATTGCTACTCATTTGGCAAGTATATCTCAAAGTTGCGTTTGACAAGCATATTTTTTGACAGGCTTGCACGATTAGTGCATGTGGAAATTTTGCCATTTTGGGAACAGCAGGTGGTTGGATTGAGCGATTCAACCTTCAATCAGGAATCAGTCGAGGAAGTTACATAGACCAGTTAGAAGGAACAAACAGTGCTCATGATGGTGAAGTGGTTGGAGTGGCTTGTGATGCCACAAATACTCTCATGATAAGTGCCGGTTATGCTGGGGACATCAAGGTCTGTAAATTCGTCTTAACATATCTTGCTTCACTTACTAAATCTTCAATTGTTTGTTTCTTGTCTGCGTTTGACAGGAAAAGAGTCCAGCCTGTTATTTGTGACATCTTTTATTTACCAACTTTATCCTGACGCATATTCAAGTGCTTCTTGTTGCAATCTAAGTTTTCTCTTTTCATAACGTACTTTACTGCTCACTAGAATTTGTTTACGGATTGTTGATTTACACTTCAACAAGAGAGAGATGCAACACTGTCATTTCTTCTGAAACTTAAATGATTTTCAATGTTAGAATCTTGACCAGAAAACAAAAGCCTCACTACTTGTTCATGGAACTGTTAATCCTTTGGCAAATTATCTAGTTTAAGTTTCCTTGTTATAGCTCATGTAAAAATGTGCAAGCCATCTTTTAATATAATGCATACGATTTAGCTTCTCTACCTTCTTCCTGGTTCTTTAGTAAGTGAAGATCTACCTGCGTGCATGTAGGGAGTGATATCTACTGGCATGCATGTAGTAAGCAAAGTTCTTCTGACATGCATGCACACATGACTGGACAGCAAGGTTAAATTCGCTAGTCTCCAAATATGATTGTATGTTTAAAAAAATATAATGATGGTGGTTTTGTTGGGTTGTTATGTCGCTGGTCTAGCAACTCCATCTAATATCTGCTTTTTTTTTTTCCTTCCCACACGCCTTCCATGATGATGAAGGGAATCATATCATTCTAGATGATGGATTATATTCAACTATAATATGAAAACCCAATTATACATGAGAGTCCTGCCCGGAAAAGTGGAGCCAATAGTACTAGGATTTTAAAACTCATGTAAATATGCAAGAGGACTTAAAAAGTAAACTTGCTGGATCTATTAAATTGTAACTTGTTCTTATCCTATGCTTTTGCATCACTTCTAAAAACATGATTCATTTGGAACTGAGGAATGTTGTTGATTGACAAAACCTTTTCATAGATCAACTTTTGTCAATGATGAAAATTGAGGGAAATCTTATTTTCAGGTATCCTGATGCTCTTACTCTCTTTTTGGTCCGTTGTTAGGATGGTGCTATAGTTAGCTTTTTTATACTTCAACAAAATGCTCTGAATAATCCTTTTATAATTAAAAAGGATGTGTATGGCCCACCTCAAGCTTAGTTGATGTTGACGTGCTGGAGATCTTTCTGAGATTAGCTTCAATAAAATGTCATCCTGATTCCTGGAGTTATTTGTCGTGCAGGTCTGGGATTTCAAGGGACATGAATTGAAATCTAGATGGGAAATTGGTTCTTCTTTGGTAAAAATTTCTCACCATCGTCTGAATGGTAATTAATGCCCTGAGCACTGCCCCTCTCCCCTTTTGTTTCACTGTTGGTGCTTCTTCGTGTATGCGCAAATACTCATGCTATACACATGCATGTATTATTATGGTTGCACTAGCATAAGTTTAAGCTATATTTATAGCGGAAAGAAAGAACTTCTATTATTCTTGTAAATGTAATGGTCTACTTTATCTTGATAAATTTTGCAGGTCTTTTGGCTACGGTTGCAGATGATTTTATTATTCGTCTTTTTGATGCTGTCGCCCTAAGAATGGTCCGAAAGTTTGAAGGTCATACAGATCGAATTACAGATTTGTGCTTTAGTGAGGATGGGAAATGGCTCTTGTCTTCCAGTATGGATGGCAGTCTAAGGATTTGGGATATTATTTTGGCCAGACAAGTAGATGCTGTATATGTTGACGTCTCCATCACAGCGTTATCTCTGTCACCAAATATGGATATTTTAGCCACGACACATGTTGATCAAAATGGGGTCTTTCTCTGGTAAGTAACAGTGCATCTCTAATTTATGAATTAGTCATATACTCATGTTCATTGTTTGGAGTCACATTGTTTCAAGTCTTTATTTTGGATTGGTCAAGGCACACCTAAGGAAAAATAAAGCCTTAGGAATATGGTTTCTATAAATTAATTATATTAAGGAGATATTGTATTCTTTTGTGTGTTGACAAATTGATGAGAGATGGACTTTGATTGACCAGGGTTAACCAATCAATGTTTTCTGGAGATTCTGACATCAATTTGTATGCAAGTGGGAAAGAAGTTGTGACCGTTAAGTTGCCATCAGTATCATCAGTGGAAGGTTCTCAAGTTGAAGAATCTAATGAGCCTACTATTAGACATTCAGAGTCTAAAGATGTCCCTTCCTTCCGGCCTTCGCTTGAGCAAATTCCAGATCTAGTTACCCTCTCACTTTTGCCAAAGAGCCAGTGGCAGAGCTTGATTAATCTAGACATTATAAAGGTCCCCTTCCTATTTTTCTTTTATCAGTCATGACCTTTTCTATGAAAGATTTGTTTTATGTACCCCTCCATTGTTTTTTTGTGTCTCCAGTAAGATTGTCCTATAATCATTTCGGGGACCAGTTGGTGACTATCTTCACTCATCTTATCTAATTTGTAGGTTCGCAATAAGCCAGTTGAGCCCCCCAAGAAACCTGAGAAAGCTCCTTTCTTTTTGCCCTCTATTCCATCTCTTTCTGGAGAAATACTATTTAAGCCAAGTGAGATGTCTGATAAGGGAGACATGAAAGCTGATGAAGACAAATCTAAGATAACACCTGAAGTGCCATCATCACGGTTTCTGCAACTGCTTCATTCATGTTCAGAGGCGAAAAACTGTAAGCGACAGTTCTCATGGAAGTCTCAGCATTTACACCTGCGCTAAAAGTATCATCTGAGACTCCCATGCTAATTCTAGATTTCTGGAATTCACATTTTGCAGTTTCACCCTTTACCGCCTACATCAAAGGGTTATCTCCCTCAACTTTGGATTTGGAACTTCGGATGCTTCAGATAATAGATGATGATGCTGTTGATGCTGATGCTGATGATCCACAAGATGTTGACAAGAGACAAGAGTTGCTTTCCATTGAACTACTTATGGATTACTTTATACATGAAATATCATGCCGGAGTAATTTTGAGTTTGTACAAGCTCTAGTCAGGTTGTTTTTGAAGGTATTGATCTTTTCAACTTGTCATTTTTGAAGTATAGATCTCTGTTACAGGAATGTAGTGAATGAATCGCTGATTATGATGGCAATATTAGGAATGAAGTACTGTCAATACCTTTTGGCTTAGTCTGGTTCCTCAAGAGTCTCTGGTGCCCATTCTTAATGAGAAGATACAGCTTTGAATATAGTTTATAATATACCATCGACTTTTAGAAAATAGGTGTTATTGCTTCCCTAAAGTTGGTAATGTGACCTTTGACATCTCTTATTCCGTTCTGCCAGATACATGGGGAGACAATTAGACGCCAGTCAGTGTTGCAGAATAAAGCAAAGGTCCTTTTGGAGACTCAATGCTCTGTATGGCAGAGAGTGGATAAGTTATTTCAAGGTGCTAGATGCATGCTTGCCTTTCTTAGCAACTCACAGTTTTAGGTATTAAACATATCGCCAATTTATTCCCTCTTCTTGTTTAGATATTAGGCCATTTTTATACACAGGAAAGTTTGATAATGTATTGTTTTTACCTAGTTATGATTTTTTAACTGGAGTTATATTTTTGTACCTTATAGCAAAGGGAAGATGTTATAGACGGAAAAAGTAGCTGGATCAACACTGAGGCGTGAGTTTAAATGTTGGATGGGTTCCTCTTAGAGCTATAAATTCGCTCATTCTGTAACTGAGCAATCATCCTGTATCACTTCTTTCAGAAATTTTCAATGGAAGCCTTTTCTTACGCCCTTTTTATCATGTTTGTCTTATGCTATTTGATTATATGCATATGTTGATGAATGCGTCATGATTATTTCTCTTTTCTAAATTTTCCTGGTGCGTTTTATTTAATCCTCCCGGCTTCTGGTCAGGAATTGTGATTTGG